>CM070537.1:9137373-10337373 GCA_036346415.1 Raddia guianensis
ACCGACTGCTTCCGAAGCGCCGCCATCTCGCCTGGACGATTAACGAAGAGAGGGAGAGACGAGCCCAAAGAGGGCCTTCTCCACCTTCTCGAAGCTCACACCACTGCCCTCCAGCGGGCTCGCTGAATCGCGCCACACGGGCGACATGGGCGACGCCAGAATCGGCGCTACCGCGCCGCTTTTCCGCTTTACGCTGACGCCTCGCGCCGGGCGCTTCGCGACCGGGCGCATGCATACGCTGCTGCTTGCTGACGGCGGTGGATCGCGATCGCGCCACCATCAGCTTAAGCGATTTGAGACTCTTGAGTTTTTCGCTTGTGGTGCACCGCCAGTCGGTTTTCCCGCCATTACATTTCGTGATAGGGTTAGTATGCTACGATTTTGCATACCAACCCTGCTTTGTCCTTCTGGAACAGGCGTATGACTGGGCATCGGGCCCGCCTCCGACGACTTTGCCGCCTCACCGCCCGCCGCTCCTTCGACGGAGGTCGCTCATGAGGAGGAGAGTTCGCCGGCGCCAGAGTCGAGAACCTTCGCCACCAAGGTCCGGGGACCGCCGCTTATCTCGCCGTGGACCGCCGACGGCGCCGAGGCGCGCACCCTCTCCCGCACACCGGGCAACGCGAGGAAGTTTTGCTTTGGCGGAGCGATCCACGGCGAAGCCGCGCGGCTCCTTGCCAAGAAACCGCTGCGGAAGCGGCGATGACTCACGAGGTCGCGGCAGCCTGCCGCCATCGCCGCCGCCAGCAGATCAAGACTCGCCGAACACTTTCGAAGCGCCCAACTCGCCGACATGCCGCGCACCGCTTACCACGGCTTCGGACGCCCGCATCCACTGGCGCATTTGTATTCTCGCCGGAGGAGACGGTTGGCAAAAGATGCCGGGCGCCAGGACGAGCCGCCAAGCCTCGCGCGTCTTCCGGTGGCGCCATGGACGCCGGAGATCGAAGACGGTCGCCAAGGCGCTTGAAGCAGCATGTTCATCTTGAGCAATTGTTTTGCTCAAGACGCCGCTTGATCTCGGCGCCGCCATCGGGATCCTTCGCATGATGTTTGGATCGGATTGAGCAAAGGCTGGTTGACACCGCCACGCCACAGATCCATGATGGGCGGCGCCCGCTCAGCTGAAGATTTAAGACGAGAGGAGTGGCGAAACTCCCTCGTCTATTTTGTCTTGTAAACGTTGCCTATCAATGCAAACAAACTTTTGCTTTTTGTTGTGAGTCTCACTTGAACTTCGCACAATTTTAACTTGCGAAATTGAACTGGGCACGACCGCCAAAGGCTTTAGATCTGAATGTTACGCATGAAGTGGCTGTTTCCTTAGGCATCCGTTACTTCAACCCTTATGGCCTCTCGCAACCCGATTTAAACATTACGTGGCGAAGCGCTTAGCTTCGGAAGTGGTCTAGTCGCGGTGCCATTGTTGGCGATTGCTCAGACCGAGCCGACACCGAAGCTAGAACCGCCTTCCGGCCGCTTCGCCAAGACCAACAGAAGTTATAAGCGCTTGTTTTGTAACTAAGGGCCATCACCATAAGTACTTTCGCTACGACAAGTATCGCTTTCTAATGACCTTTTTAAGGCTAAGCCGTTGATCGCCCAAATGCTTTTAGACGTAGCTTTCGCTGAAAGCAGCGCTTTTTCTCGGGCATCTGGTTACTTCAACCCTTATGGACTCTTTGCAAACCGACTTAGACATCGCGGCAGCACTTAGCTTCCTAAGTGGTCTAGTCGTCGGTGCCGGCCTATGCATTGTTGGCGCAGACCGAGCCGACACACCAGGCTAGAACCCGCCTTCGTCTGGCTCCGCCGCCCAACCGCAAGTCGTGGCGTTAATCCTTGCAACTAAGGGCCATCTCGCCTTAAGTATTTTTTTCGCTACCATCCTTCAATGTAATGCTTTCTAAGGACTTGAGGCGAAAAGAAACAGATGCCCACAAGGAGACATAACTTATCTCTTATTGAAGATGGTTTTGTACAATGTAAATTTCGAGGCGAAGCGCGGCGAAGAAGACCTCGCCCGGCCCAAAGGAAGGCCAAAAAGCTTCGAACTGCTACTCCACGGGTAGAACTTCCTCACCGCCGACGCTCCAAGTGTTCGCCAATTCGCGACCATCCTCGAATCGCGAGCCTCGATCGAGCTCGGGCGGGAGACCGAGACCACCTTGAAGGGGCCTCCCATTGTGGGAGATAGTTTGTTGCGCCTCTGCGCTTGGATTTTTGCAGTAACGAGGTCGCCTAACGCCAAGCTGTTCTCACACACACCGCTTTGCTTGAGAACGTAGGCAATCACCGGCCGACATTTATGCCCGGATCGCCGCCTGCCTCGGATCTCCTCCAGAGATTCACTTGCCCCGACGGCCGTGGTCTTTGTTCATTTGAAACGCCGCCACCCTTGGGAGTCGAAGGCTAGCCTCGATGGGAGCACCGCCGAGCCATACACCAGAAGAAGGGTCTCGCCGGTGGCTCTGTTAGGAGTTGTCCGCAATACCCAACAACAATGGGACTTCTTCGCCCGGCTTGCCACGCTTCTCCAGCGATCGAACGCCCTTGTCTTGAGCTCCTTTCGTATTTCCGCTCGTTCGCTTCCACTTGCCCATTGCTCTTCTGATGCGAACGGAGGCAAAGCACGCCTTGGTACCCAACTCTTCACACCGGGCCTTGGAAATCAAGCGCGCATGAACCGAAAGCCGTTGTCGCGATGATTCATTGGCGACACCGAACCGACGAAGATCTTGTTCATAAACTTGATAGCTGGCTGCATGATGTGATCGCTGGACCGGCGAGGCTTCAACCCACTTAGTGAACTTGTCGATGGCGACGACAGATGTTTGTAACCTCTCGGTCGCCATGAACGGGCCCTGGATCGTTCAAATTTCAGACCGCGAACGGCTAGGGAGAGCGGAATGGTTTGCGCGCTCTGGGCGGTCGGTGGATCCGCTTAGCATGAAATTGGCACGCCGTGACCTCACCACCAAGGCATCCCGGAGGCGCGAGGCCAATAGAAGCCGGGCGGAAAGTTTTTCCAACCAACGCCCGGCCCAATGGCTCCGTGACATGCCTCTATGGATCTCGAGAGAATTGCACTCCTCGCTTCCCGAAAGTGACGACTTCAAGAGAACTCGCTTATGCCTCGGGCGATATGTGTCCCCACCTACAGTATGAAGCGCTGGCCTTGCGCGCTATCTTCTCAACCGACGCGCCATCGTTGGGATCACTCCATCCCGCAGTAGGCTAGGATCGGATCCATCCATCGACCTTCCGGACGAGTGTGACGACGTTCGTACATTGTCGCCGACGTACGCTGCGCTCGGCATTTCGCCTCGCCAACCGCCAGTTCTCCGCCTCCTCCCCAACCGGAGCCGCAGCAGATCGTGACGTCTCCTCCAGAGGCGGAGCTGCGGGAAAGCGCCGCCCCCGCCAGATTGGGGCCGCGACGACGGCCGCGTAAGTCTTTCTTCAAAGACCCCACCGAATAGGTGCCCTTGACGAGGCAATGCAGGGGGATACCATCCGCCATATAGTTGTCGCGGCGAGGGACGTGCAAGCCCAAACCTCAAAGTGCCGCCCAACCGCGCGCCTCCGCCAGTAGGCCGCCATGACGGGATCCGAGCAGAGAAATCTTCCTCGCTGGTTGATGACCGGAGAGAGTCGCTTTTACTTGTAGCCGCCGGATGCCAAGGGTCGATGCCACCCGAGCCGGCGAGTAATCCTTCGATTCGCGACGTTGTTGGTGGCGCTGAAGTCCAAGACCACCAGTGTCGGACGACATCGCCGCGGGAGACACCAGACGACGCCCTTCAAACCTCCGGCCGGAATGAGCCATCAAGAAGAGAGTCCACGGCGAGGTGCCGGGTGCATTCAGCTTTCAGTGTCCGCCGAGTCCATTCACGATTTAACTCCACCGAGCTTGCCTTTGATGGCCGTTCGGGAGCGAACTTGAGATCGAATTCCGCCTCCATGGTTTCACTTGGCGAGCGTCGACTGTCGCCTCGCGGTTGAAGAGGATCTCCGCAAGGGATACTTGGTCAAGACCGTGATTTCGCCCTTGGAAGTAATGACGCAGACTTCGGGGCCGCCGACGGGCTAAGAGCATCTTCTAGTCTTTGTGAATACCTTGTTTCAGCGCCGTGGAGGACTTTGCCGATGTAGTAGATGGGTGTTGAACTCCTTCCTTTCGCTACCAAAGACTGGCTGACCACCTGGGGTTCGCCATGACGAGGATCGCGGCTCGCCCGGATCCGGGGCGACCAAGACGGGCGGGAGGTGAGATACTTCTTCACTGGCCGAACGCCTCCCGCGCCTCCGCCGCCCACTTAACTGGTTGGTCTTCTTTAGGAGCTTGAGCAGTGGGAGATTTTATCCCAAAGTAGCTATAAAGCAGCCTAGGAGGTCAAGCACCCCACCAAGCACCGTGATCCGCCAAGTCGCTACTGGGCTTCATGTTCTCGATCACTGCGATCTTGTCGGTTCGCCTCTATCCTCTGCTCGGGAGACGAGGAATCCTAGCAACTTGCTCTGACGGAACGGCGAACACGCATTTCTCTCGATTGCTTGATGCAGATTTCCAAAGTTGGTGAAGGTTTCTTCCGTGTCGCCGATCAACTCCTCCGCCTTCTTGACTTCACCACCGATCATCGACATACACCTCCGTGTTTCGCCCTATTTGGGGAGGTGAGCGATATGCATGGCCCGCCGATAGGTTGGGCCTCGCATTCTTCAAATCAACGCCATCCTTAGATAGCGAAGAGACGCCCATGGGCGCCACGGCGGGTCTTGTCTTCATCTTCTTCGCCATGCTAACTGTGGTACCCGAGTACGCATCCGAAGCATACCGCCGCACCCCAATCGCTGAGTCGACGATAAGATCAATGCGGGCGCTGGCACGATCGCTTCGCACGCTTTGTTGAGGTCGGTGAAGTCCACGACATCCTCCACCGCCTGCTGATTTCTTGACGAGGACGGGTTCGCGAGCCACCAGGATGGACGACATCGCAGACGACCCCGCCCTTAAGAGCTTGTCCACCTCCGGCGGATAACTTCTCGGCGCCAGACCGACCGCTCCGGACCTTCGTGATGACCGTCGCTACCGGAACGCCGCCAATTTGTGCTCAATCACCTCGGGGACCCCACCATGTCGGACGGTTGCCACGCAAACACGCTCTGCGTTAAGATGGAGGAAGGAGATGAGCGCGCTTCCTATTTGGCGCCGAGAGGCGCCCACCGAACGGTTCGCTGGTCTCGACTCGCCAGGAGACCGCTTAACCTCCGCCATGGACGAACCGTGAGGCACGTCTTCGCCGGAGGAGCTCCTGCAGTCGGCCTCGGCCTTGGCACCGACGCTTCGCCAAAGCGAGAGCGTCCTTGTCGCAGCGGAGCGCCCCGGCGTCCACTTTCAAGACGATGGGGCCACCGCCTCGGATCTTCACCACCATGTACGATAGTGGCAAACCGCCATGAACTTGGTCGGCCGGCCGACCTAGTATGGCGCGTAGGAGGTCCAAGTCCGCCACCGAACTCGAGCATCTCGGCGCGAAGTTGTCGGAACCTCCAAACGTCACCGAGACTAACGCGCTTCGGGCCGACGGACTCGGCTGCTGGCGTCAAGAACGGAGTGTTGGACGAAGCCGCCGCTGGATCTCGAGCGCCGTGGCGACCGGGCGACGGAGGTTGAGGGAACTCCTCCGCCTACCAAAGACCCGCCCTAGTTTTACATTCTCGACCGTGGGCGCAATCACGATCGGGAGATGTCCAGGTCGGCGGTATCGGGCGGGTGATCGGCCCGATCAACGCGATCGGGTCGCCCGACCACGCCACGCTTTGTCGACCTAAAGTCGCACGGCGCAAGACACTTCCTCATCGCACGCTTAAATCTAGCGTGGGACGGATAGGTGGTCGAACCGCCGTGGATGACGGCAACTTCGCTTCCACCGCCGAAAACTAAGCGAAGCCGCCTTGCCCTTGCCATCGCCGGACGCTCGCTTTGCCGCTGCTCGTGGACTCGCTTGTCCACCATCTTGCTAACGACATGGCACCGCCAAGTCGTGGGAGTTGTTGCGGTGAATGGGACAAGAAGGCCTTCCGTCCCACTCACGGGCGACGATCTACGCCCTCGTCATGTCATGGGGTTGCCGCGCCACGGGCGGTCGCCATGGCCGCCGCTTCGGCCGCCTTTACGGGACCATACCACGGCGCCGCGACCTCCTCCTCTTTTCTTCGCGCGCCCATTGCGTGGTGGTCATGTCGTCGTCGTCGCACGCGTGGCCATGACCTGTCCGGTCTCGGCGCTTTGCGCTTCTTCTTGTCCTTGTCCGGGGTTCTCGAGGTCCGGCCTACGCCGAAATGTGTCTCGCCAGCCAGCGGGCGGATGCGAGCCTCCGCTCTGGGGTGCACTTCAGCGCCAAGGCGAAGAGCTCCTCCGTTGTTTTGATCTTGCGGTGGCCATCTTCTCCTTGACCTTGGGGTCTCGGCGCCTCTCCGAATGCCGTGACCACGCGCCGATGGAAATGTCGGGGATGGTGTTGCGGACCGATCGGTTACCAATATAGTCGCAAGAGAACTCTCCTTTCTTCGCTTCCACGCTAGGAGGTCGTCTTCTACTCCGGGCTGCTCAAGGTGCCGGGAAGTTGGTGATGAAGAGCCCGAGAGCTCCTTCCATGACCCCACCTGACTCGGGGGGGTTCATGAGCCACGAGCGGGCTCACGGAAGGACCGCGGGAAGTAGTTCGCCGTAACCTTCCTCGACCCTCCTGTCGGCCGCATCACCGCGTGTAGATCCGCAAAACTCATCGGGATTGGTGGAGCCGCCATATTTTTTCGATGGGGCGGACGAAACCGCTCCGCCATCGGACGCCGCGCAACTCCTTAGAAAAGGCGTGGCACCCGACGCCGGAGCCTCCGCTCTCGGACGCGGTCTCGCTCGCCCCGCCGCCGCTTAGGCGGCGCCAAGAAGCGCCACCTCATCTGGCCGGGCAGCTCTGCGGGAGCCCTCTTGTTGGTCCTCGCGTGGCGGCAGCAGACAATACGTCGCCAAGGCGGTCATGACCCGCGGAGCTTGTCACGCAGTGTCTTTCCATGCAAAGCAAGTGGCGGTCCTCCGTGGGACCAGGAGATCACGGCCACTCAAGACGCTGCCACCGAGCCCCCCGGGGTCGCTCGCTTTGTCGTTTTGGCCCCGCCTCACTAGGAGATTGCGAGAGGAGGCGAGGGCAACAAAGAACGGAGGAAGCGGAAACACCGGTTCCCACGCCCCAAAACTTGCACCACCGCCATGCGGCATCGACATAGCGGGCCTGTTGCCAACCACGGCGCCGGGAGTCCGAGTCACCGGAACCGTGGGTTCTCCAGCAAGGCCCTAGCCGCATGGAGGTTACGTCCGAGTGCACTCCTCCAAGGCCAGCGCCGCTTAGCTTGGCCGGACGGCCGCTACGCCAGGTTCCGACCCTAGGCGGGCGGTTACTCGCCTCGGTGATTCATCGCCATCGCGCTGCCGACTCAGGGCCACGGCTCTAGCGGCCGCTTCGCCTCCATCGCGGATCTTTGCCCGCCATCGCCGCTCAAGAAGGGTCAAGAGCTTGAACCGATGCTAGCGACTTCTACTGGCGCGCATCGACGGCGTGTTCACCGCTCAACCACCTGCGGATCACACCCCTAGTCGATTTTTGGTCCGCTAGCCAACTCGATCAAGCTCGATTCGATTTGAGCGTCGGGCACAACAAGGAGCGACTCACGATTTACCGAGTTCGACCCTCATGGTAATAGTCCTACTCTGCCGAGCCTTAGCTCTTTCTCGATTGTGGTTGAATGGGAATGTGTTTGCTGTGGTGCTTGTGAATCTGCGGTGCTTGGAACCTATGCTTGTGCAACGTATTCTCTTCCTCTCTCTCTCTCCTTTTATACAAGCTTTGAATCTGGCGGAGAGAGCCGAGGGGTAGACAAGACAAGACTACAAGATAATCGACAAGACACGATGAAGAGATTTAAACGGGTCATTGCCCACGCCAAGGCGCCACCTCGCAGTGCCGCCAGTGGCCACCCGCCAAGACAGATCACACCGGTGAGGCTGCGGGGGCCCCTGCTGCCTCCCGACGCGGGCGGCCTCCTCAAGCAAACCTTCTCTCTGCGGTCAATTCTTCACGCCATGAAGGATGTACCGCCAGACCGCAAGGGTCATCAGAGCGTAATCATTTCTTCACCATCCATCCGCGTGATGCCGATTAAATGCGCCGTCCTTCGCCGCAGGGGAGCCTTCGTCCGGAAGACTCCTTCGCAACGTTTTCGCCGCTGGCCCCACCCGACGCGTGGGGCCCTCGCTCGTCTTCGAGAGGGGCTCGCCCACGCACTCCTTTGGCGCTGGGCCCGCCTTTTGGCCTCTGAGGGCTCGCCACGCATTTGGGCTCGACGCCTCGCCGACGCATGGGCGGCCTTGAGGCTGAGGCTCGCCCGCGCGCTGGGCCTTGCTCGCCCGCCGACGCTGGGCCCGCATTGAGGCTGAGGGCTCGCCAGCGCCACTGGGCTCGATCGCTCGCCGACGCGGGCCCGCTTGAGCGCTGAGGGGCTCACCCACGATCGGGCCTTGCTCGCCTCAGGGCCTTGCGACGCTGGGTCCGTGGGGGCATATGAGGCTGAGGGGCCACGCCATTGGGCCTTGCTCGCCCGCCTGACGCTTGGGGCCCGCCTTGTCGTCTCAGGGCTCTTTGTACCCCGGTATTTATTACACCGACAATATGAACTCTCCTTTGATCGGCTACCGAATATGTTTGCCATACCATTAATGCATAAGCCGATCTGCTAACCAGTTCATCATCTCTACTGATCAGCTATCTAATCAATCTACGTATATATGCACGCATAAAAGCCGATCATCATCTTTTCTAAATATTAGCCGATCAACTAATAATGACACCCAAGTGTATGCCGATCTAGCTCCTTTTTTGGCCGAATATGCTATTTTTCACCCTCTTTTTGGCACCAAAATAACCGTAATTTCATGCCAAATTTGGGTGTCAACATAAGCCCCCGATTTTTGGGATATGAGACTCATGTCCCAAAAATCTTGAATTATCGGCCATCGGTCTTTGAAACTTACTTAGCTGATCTATCATCTTTCTGCTTTTCTCGAGCCTTTAATCTTTGCAATCTTCTCTTCTGAGATTTTGTTAGACCCGTAGGACACCAGCGAGGATTAGGTTTCATCGGCTTACTCTTATTTAGTGATCTGAGCGATCTATCATTAGCCGATGAAGCTTTAACTGTACGCCACTTGCCGATTTTCGGATGTTCTGCGGCATTTGTAATCTCTGCAGTTGAATCATGCGCGATACTTATTTGTTTCCGGCCAACTAAAACTTTTAAGCATGGCCTTTCTTTGATTTCAGCTCGATCATCAGTTTGAGATCGGCTTTCGCTCGAGCCCCCTGAGTAATCGATACTCTTAGTCGAACAATGATCCATTATAGTAATCGGCATATTTTTCGATCCTGATTTTGATATTGCCTTGCAGTCCTCTTGTCTAGTTGGCTCGTCTTTTTTACGCGCTTCGCATTGCTCTTGATTTCTCAGACGTTGTAGACGACGCTTTTGTGTCTTGCTCAATCCTGCTGGGCACCATCGTGGCTTAGCTTTTATGAAGTTGGTGTTCACCTCTCTGTCGTGATGAGTATGTTGTCCTTCTTTTGATGTACACATCGGCATAATATAAATTTTATTTGCCGATGCGTTTTGTTGGGACCTTGAGCAAGCACTTCGACGAGGATGGAGGTGAGACATCGGACAATCATAAATTGTTGGAAGCCTCAGATGTCGTTCCCAGTAGAACTGGAAAAAAGGACACTCCCAATGAGCCCTTTCTTCATCCTCATATCGGCATCTATTAGCTTGATTTTTCTGATGCGCTTTTTTATATTGCCTTGTTTGCCAGACATGAGGTGATGTTTCCTTATCAACCGGTTTAGAAACCGATTGCTCGACTGTTTCAGAGCTTTCTTGCAACTCTTCTTTTGATCTAGCAACCGATTGCTCTTGTCCCTGGCTATTATCGGTTCTTTGTGCTGAAATATCAGAAATAACCGAAGTTGGAGCCAATGAATCGCTAGAATATGCCTCATTATCGGTATTTTCACCATCGAATTCACTCTGACAGTCATAAAATATGTCCTTTTCATCGGAATTTGCATCCTCATCGCCCCGTAATGTAGTATTGTAGCAACAATCTTCATCAATTTCGATCGGTTTTTCACATGTATTCGTAAGCATGTATTCTTGTTGAAACGCTTTCCGATGAGCTAGATACCGATTGCAGCCCCCGAGGCGAAATAACAACGGTTTCCGCTGAACAAAATACCGATGGATCTTCGATCTTGCTCAACACGGCACCGGACAGATTGCAATCATCGCCTTGTTTTGAAGATTCCCACTGATCCGTGAGGCTTTTTGATGTGAAACCAGATTCAACGGAAAGATCTCGTCGTTCTATTGTCCGTAGTGTACCCGAACGTCCAGAACGGACTTCGGATGACTCCGTTTCGGCTGTTTGAAGTTGGGCTGTATTGAAAGTCTGAACCGAACTCGCGATGGAATCGGATTCCTGTTCGAGCTGATCTCGATGCAATGAAACCTTCGGGGACTCAACAATGGCTTTTTGATTTTCCAATAATGAAGAATTGGACGATTTGACATGAACAATCATCTTCGGCGGAGACATAATTGAAGAAGCCGATTTTACCATCGATGTTGAGGCGGTGGGAGAAGCCGGCCTTGTCGTCGATATTTTAGACGTTGATCTTGACGGATAATAATCCGATTTTGTTGCAGATGCTTGTGGCGATGTAACCGGCTTAATTTCGAATTCTTGTGGTAATAACGCCGATTTAGTGAAAACAAACTCCGCCACCGGATCTTCCAAAGAAAAATCCGATATTGATGTTGACTGTGTCATCGGTTTTTCCAATGAAGTAACCGGAAAATCCGATTTATACGTTGTCGGTGTATATGTATCAAATATCGATCTTGCCGGCAAATAAGCCGATGAGGCGATCTTCGACGTTGACCATGGCGTTGAATAATCCTGTGAAGCCCAATAATTATCCGCTGAGGTTGAATTTGATATCGACCATGGAGATTGTAGTTTTGGTGGTTTTGCTGCCCACTTCCAATTTCCATACATGATTAGCAGATCAAACGATATGGGTCCCACCGGGCGTGCCAATTTGTTGACGCGGAAAAGTGGTTTCCCGGCGCCAACTACAGCCGAACAACAGGGGATCGGGCTTTCCGAGGACGTGCCAGCCGATTTGACCTTTTGCAATCGGCAAGGTTTCAAATAGGCAAGATACCGGCGAAGCAACGAAGATTTACCGATAGCTTGAAGATAAACCGATGATGGGCTTAACGATGAGACATCGAGCCGATGGAGCAGGATGGAACCTAACACCTCCGGCGGACGGCGATGCGCAGCGATGCCACCGAGTGATAGTATTCCGATGCCGACGGCGAGGAGATCGAACTGAACCGAGGCAGTCCCTACCGAGGGAGTTGACGGCGAAAAGATCAATCTTAGTCGAGACAGTAGACGCCGGCATGTACTTTGAAAACCGATACGAGCGGATCGATCGGATTCATAGCAAAGGGTAAAAGGTAGACGAAATAGTAGATGTATTATTGATTGAAGAGAGATAGATCCTTTACATGCTGCACGACAGATCTTATTTATACTGAAGACGCACCGGCTAATCCGGTAACTTAACATGGACCCTATCTCTTAGTTACCTAAAATAACTAAACCGACTAGACTTGACGTGCAAGGCACGGATACAAACTGATTTAATAATATTACTAAATATATAATAACCGACATGAATCTTCTAGGCCTGTTTGATCTCCACGTAATGCCTCCATGGCTAATCACGTATACTGGTGGTTTGATTTAAATCTGATTATGAATCTTCCAGGCAGCTTGATAGCCTCACGTGGCATGCCCTTTCTTGATTTGATCTCCAAATCCAACCGAATCATCCATATATCCCGTGCAATACCGATCGGCTCTCTAGCTTCCCGTTATATACATATACGTATGTATATAATTTATCTTGGCCATATTAGTACGCCAGGTACTAATATTTTCCTGTGTATAAATGCATGGCTGATTACCTAGCTTAAACATAATCGGCTATCTTATCATGATCAGCTATTAACTAGCACATGTCTGTGTACATATAAGCCGATCCATGTCTCCATTAACGTACATACAAAAGCCGATTGTATCATATGAACTCTCCTTTGATCGACTACCGAATATGTTTGCCATACCATTAATGCATAAGCCGATCTGCTAACCAGTTCGTCATCTCTATTGATCAGCTATCTAATCAATCTACGTATATATGCACGCATAAAAGCAGATCATGCATCATCTTTTCTAAATATTAGCCGATCAACTAATAATGACACCCAAGTGTATGCCGATCTAGCTCCTTTTTTGGCCGAATATGCTATTTTTCACCCTCTTTTTGGCACCAAAATAACCGTAATTTCGTGCCAAATTTGGGTGTCAACACCGTGTGAGGCGCACATAGCTGTTTCGAAACTGAATGACATAGTCGTCAATATGTTCGTCTTACCGCCATTGAACTTGATACACCTCAACAAATGAAAAGTCCTTCTTGAGAATGATGAAGTGGCTTTTAAATAATTCATACATGGTGACCCAGTTTGGGATGGATCCCACCGGTAAGCGGCTGTACCAGTGGAAAACCGGTCCTATGAGCGAGCCGGCGAATTGACGAGGAAGGAGGGATGGGCTGTTGGCCGTATCTCCACAAGCTGCCTCGAAATATGCAAGGTGTTCTCTCGCGTCTCCAGTTCCATCGAACTGATGGAACTTAAGTGGATACCAGCCAGCAGGATAAGGCACGAGGTCGTGCCACGACTCGTACGGTTTCTCGAGCTCGTGGTAAGAAGCCCTCGGCGTCCGTTCGGCATCAATTTGCTTCATCCTTCAATCAATTAGAGCAGTGACGATGTCATGATACACTTTTAGCGTGTAAGGAGGCGGCGGTGCACTTGCAGTAGTAGCCAAAGCTTGAAGAAGCCGCGGGACATTTGTCATCGAAAGTTGTCGCTGTAGAACCTCATTTGACTCGCCACCATCGTTTTATAGTCCCGCATGCGGGACTTGGATCACCGAAGGTGGTTGGTAGATGGACTGTTGTGCTCCCATGTTGGAGAACAACTGCATAAAACGCTCCATCTTGGATGTCAGCTCATCGATCTTTCGCTCTTGATCGTGTAGTCGTTTTCCATCATGGTGGTCTGCGAATGAGACGTGCCGAAGATCTTTCGCTTGCTAATGAAGAGGCAATCATCGTTCATGCTCCCTCGTTTCCGCCATATTAGCCAGGGTGGTTTCATGGTCTTTATAATCGTATCGACACTCCGAAGGGACAGAGCGGTCAGTGATCGTAGTCCGGCACTTCGGACACCCTCCCCAATGGGGTTGACGCGGTGTCGTCTTTAGAGAAGTCTTCATCTCAATGCTCTTCTTCGATGGTATCAGTGATAGTTCGCTGCTCGATAATCCTTAGCCGTGTTGTCGACACGGACATGGACGCGACGCATTGGAGCTTGTCATGATCGTGAGGTAGGTAAGAGGTGAGGTCGGTGTAGCGCCTTCTTGTACACGTGTCAGGGTCGGATAACGAGCCTTTCCGTGCCGTGAGGGGCAGACAGCTAGCTGTGGACTGTGCCTTGCTTGATCGCCTTTGGGGGAGAGCGGCCTTTGGATTAGGGACGATCTTCTCATCTTAGGGATAGGGGAATTCATGAGTCACGCTTGGAGCTCTCCGGCGATGTTGAGATCTATGTGGAGGGTACCCCGGTTTGATGATGAATATAAGTGACAAGATGGAATTTGAAGTGTTTTCAAGAATTTTAAATGGTGCATTTGTGAAAATTACCGTGGAATTGGAACCGGACCATTGTGCTAGGCTTGGGCTAGGTAATAGTTTTGATCGGACATGCTCCGGTGGAATTAGTTATGCTGACACGTGATGTGTTAAGGCTTGCTAATTGTGGTGTCACGAATGTATTATGATGTTGGTAACTGTGATGGACTAACCTTGCAGATGAGGTAAGGTATGTTGGTTTCGTGTGTGTTCACCTTAGTGATGTAGGTATCGATGGGTATGTGCCTGATGCTTCACGGGGACGGCTAGAAGCTGGTGAGTCCGGAGGCTTGCAGGCGACTATGTTGGATGACCTGGCAGTTACATGAGTGGTGTGCTCGAGAAGCTTCGCTATGGCAAGGAGTCCGGTACAGCTGGAGGCTGGCGCGTCAGTTACTTGGTGATGAAGGTGTTCTGACCGGTGGGCCCAGGTGTGGGCTGACGACAGAGGAAACTGCGAGGATATTTCCCGACGGAATATGTTGAGAATATTCCTTTGTGGGAGCATGTTGTTAGCGCGTAAGTTGTACACCACTCATCCTAAAATGAAGGGTGGATATGGGCTTTAGGGTTTAGGACATCTCACCCTTGGGCTATAAATAGAGAGGGTGAGTTGAGTGTGTTTTGGGTGGCTCTTAGAGTGCTTGTGCCAACAAGAAGTGTGGCTTGTAATCTCCCGACTTCTATGCATTAAAATCTTTTTTCTTCATGAACATCTTTTGTTGATTTGTTCTAAGTTTTTCTTGGTTTTGTTTTTCCTTTTTGGAGCTCTTATTTGAAGATGAGTCTTGGTGATTTCTTACTGGTTCTTGATGGCTTATTATGCCTTGAGGTTGTTAACAGTGGCGGAACCAGAAATTATGAAAGACCAGAGCCGAAACTAAGTGAAGAAATCTTCTTCGAACAAACTCTAGCATATTTGATATTTCATGAAAAAAATCATTAGATCTGAAACAACAAAAAAAAACTTAATAACATGTAGTGCAATAGTAGTATCATGCTAAATAATCATTGTTTGCAGAAGCTGACAAAGAAATGCCCGTAATTAATTAGCTCAGATCCAAAAGTCATATCCTTTAGGCCAAGCCAAGTAAAGCGGTCCCCAAACATTTGAAAGTCCAGATTTCCACACACATTTCATTGCATCTAAGCATTACCCAGTATACACCATGAACATTTATCAACATGCACATCGTACTCATACAAGGCCACTCCGTTCAAGTATCGGCCAATTAAGATCTAGGCCTTGTTCTTTTTAGCATATCGTTGCGTTGGTATATTACTGTAGCAAATTTGAGAGCCCTCAAAATGAGGTCTAAAGATTATAAAAAAATAAGTAAAAAATAGTTTTAGAATCTTTGGAACAACTACTAAATGTCACGAAAAAATCGTCGCAAATTATGACAACATATAGGCTATATAAAAATAACAAAATTTGCTACAGTAATACGCAACAGTACGATACGCTGAAAAGAACAAGGCCCTAGTATACACCATCTAATGATTCTTTATCTTACACAACTAAGATCGGTCACTACGTTCAAATATCCAATTAACAGTAGCCTATATGCACATAACATACTGACATACACAAAATTGAGATGGAAAATTATTTATCTTACACAATTAAGATCAGCCACTCCGCCACTGGACTTGGCGGCCGCCGGTGGAGGTGGCGGCGAGCTGTGGAGGCCGTGCATGTGGAGCCATGGGTGGCCGGCGGCGCTGCGGCGACACGAGAACTCGGCAAGGACCGGAGAGTAGGTGCTAGGTAGGGAGGCGGGGAGCTATGGGATGGGGAGAGGAGGCGGTCGGCGGCTGGTGGGGCGGGGCCCGGCGGCGGTGGGGAGAGGGCGCATGCGCACGGCACCGCCGTGGCTGGCGAGGTGGCGCTAGGGTTCTGGCTTGCCGACACGGGAGGGAGACGAGAGGGAGAGTGCGAGCAAGAGGATGGGCTGGGGCCAGGGGCGGGAGTTGTTGGGGTTGGGTTCTGCACGGCCCAAGCCTAGGATCGGTGCCCCGATGGCCCCGGGCTGAAATCCACCCCTGGTTTATAAAATGATTAACCACACTCTTTGCAACCATATGAGAGGCAAGAGATCAATCTCTTGACTTGCTGCAAATCTGTTCAGAAACTTTCATCCACGCAGCAGTCAATGTTTGATTTTTAGACAAATATAGAAAAATCATTTTTAAGTTATTCCAATTGGAGAAGTTGCGTGACTTATAGATCTATCGACACAAAACCGAGCCACAAATTTTCTGGATGAGATTTCTAGCAGGCTGTAGTGTTTGAATTTTCTTAATTTTTGTGCAAGGAGTATTGAGGAGATTTTTGGTGGAGTGCTTCACGATTCATGGTTTAATAGGGAGAAACGCTCTCACAATTTTTGGAGCAACAGAAAGCACGATCTCTCTGCTACAAATGAGAACAAATTATGAAAAATCTGATTTTGCTTTAATGAAAGTAGCCTTAGTGATTTGGCTTCATGTGCTTCATTAAAGCATTATTTGAATTGATTCTCTTTTGTTTATACACTTAACAACCAGGATTGTAACTAAAAATACCCTCATATTTTCATGGTTCTTATCCTTGCACCACTGGGATCGTACCGTCAGCGACTCGTGTGTGCACAGTGCTTTAGCTGATGATGTCATGATGACATCATCATCATCTTCCTCCCAGCAGCGGTAGGGACTATGCCGGCGAGTGTAGATGCTACCTACGGGTTTAGGGTAATGGCGCGCAGGTATTGGTGGCCACATCACGGCCGTTGGTGACTGGACGCGGCGGCCATTGACAGCGGAGTCGAAGCGAATCGGCTCTACGTGGCAGCGACGGTAAAATATGACCCCACCCAAATTAAAAGGCGGAGTACCTACGAGGAGTTGAGAGCATGCTTACCGAAGCCTTGGAGTGGAGAGAGCGCGACCAAATCGGCTCAGCGACATGCGACCCCGCGACGAGACCAAACAGTGCAATGACGTCGAGCAAACTCCGGCGAGACTCTAGCCAAATTAAGTGAGGGGAAATGTAGGTGAGACTTACGTCATGCTCTAGCCGAAAGGAATTGAGTTAATTCGTACCGTGGAGGAAGAAATCGACGGAGACTATTTCGGCACAACTTCGGTCGACGAGCAATTCCAGCCAGTACAGCGACTCTGGCGACGCTGGCGGTGCTTAGAGATCTCGGGGTGGCTTAGGAAGTCGTCATGGACGGAAGAGAAAGACAGAGGCGTTCGAGAGCGAAGCAAATGAGGAAAAGGGAAGAATCGTGGCGGCGACGAGGTATTTATACCGGCAGCGAGAGCGCCGAGCTCGGCGACGCCAGCGTGGCGCGCTTGAGCGGCGGAGTGCTAGCTGTCGACACGAGCTTGATCCACAGCGCTGCATGGCCATCGGCAATCGACACCGAGACAGAGAGAGAAGTCAGCGGCGCCGGGAGTGAGAGAGAGAGAGCGACAGAAGAGAGAGAAACAGCGGAAAGATGAGGTGGGTTTGGCTAGAAATCAACCCAAGAATGGCCCATCCGAGGTCTAATTTGAAGAAATCCTTTTCAATTTGAATTTCTCCAAAATTGGATCAAATTTAGAAGCTTGGCTCAAATTTGGGTGTCACAGGTTTATTGATTTGGGACCAGAATTGGTCCATACCGGTTCCGGGCCAAATTAATCCGCGAAAAATTAATAATCAATTATTAATCGCTGATTTGGGTCAAATCGGCATCAACGGATTTTTTTTATGTCCAACAATACTATTTCACAACAAGTCCACCACTAAATTACTATTATTTCCTATATCATCAATAATATAATCATTTATTGACTATCCTACCATGATTCCTAATCTACAACGAGGAAATAAACATTTACGGATATATAAAATAAAATTAATTTTTTCACTGCACATACTAACAACACTTCGTTGCCTGAACTTGCTCCCCTCTCCTCCCCCGACTCACTTCCTTTCTTAGCCCTCTACTGTGGACGGTGGGCTGCGGCAGCACGATGAGAATAAGGCTACGGGAGGGCGGTAGGGCCTTTTTATATGCCTAATGCTGGCCTAGCCAACCTGAGCGAGGGTGCCTTCCCCTTGCTGCCCACAGTGAGGACATCCATACCCTTGCCGCCCTCGACGAGGGCGCCTCGCCTAGCCGCCCTTAGCAAGGGTGAATTAGCCCTTGCCGAACCGACCGAGGGCGACAACCTCTAAATGCCGCCCTCCCCGAGGGCGTCTGGGGGCATTTTTACATTTGCTTCTAAAGTATGGGTACCTTTTGGTTTGGCATATTTTTTTGGGCAAATAGTGAAATTTTCACAACGCGTGGCGCAAGCAGCTGGGAGGTCAAATTTGAGTAGGAGTTGTCTGAGACGGATTCGAATTATTTTCACTGTAAAAAAGGACGAGGAGGGTTGGGATTAAGAGGTTTGTAGGGTTTCTACATGTGAACGACTGACACAAAAATTTGGGAAACTTCAGTGATGATTAGAGAAGTTTGGAAAGTGTGGACTATATGGGCCCCGGGTATCCTCTAGAATGCCCATAAAGGAGCAGATAGGGGGCGATCCAGGTCGGCCGGCTGAGGATAAAGACCACTCGGGATATTCGTGCCTGGAGCTCTAAGGAAGTTCCCGAGGATATAATCTATCTCCATGTAATTAGCAGATTAGCGCAAGCATGACATGTAACAGCATAATAGAATTGGTTACCATGTACCACACACAATCCTGTAACTCTATCCCCCCTAGACTATATAAGGGGAGGGGGTAGAAGCCATCGGCAGGAGACTTACAATCATCCACAGTGCACGACATCATCTTGCATCCCGCATCTTGATCCACCATATAATCCTAGAACACAGGAAGTAGGGTATTACCTCCGTTGAGGGACTGAACCTGTATAAACCCTTGTCTGGTGTTACCATTTGACTTAGTTGATGATTAGCGTCCCCTCGTACAAATTCATTGCCGATGGTGACCCCCCAGTTAGTCACCAGTCGACAGTAGGCGCGCTAGGTAGGGGGCAGCGTCAAGATCATCTCTTGAATCAGATGGCTTCTTCAAGATCGCCGCACATCGCCATGAAGCTCGGGCAGCCCCTTCGGTTCGGCACCCTGGACTTCGTCGCTGATGGCGTCGGCAATCTCCATCTCTCCTCCCCTGGACAGATTCCTTCGCAAGGAGGCGCGCGCGATCAAGGCAACCTATTGCCTTTTGGCTTGGAGAATTCAGCAAGCGCCTTCTGCTGATTGACCCCCTCGCTGTTCGCCTTCGCACCTCCTCCCGAGGAAGACGAAAAAGGACTCGGCGGGCTCAACCGCTTGAGCGTGGATTGTATCTCGCCCTACAACAACTTATCGCCCTCGGCTGGATTTCCCTCCGGACTCGAGAATTCCGTCGTGAATTTTGCACAGGATTCCTCGGCTATTCGGATAGGAGATAACCAGTCGGCGAGCGTACCAGATCCACTCGAATAAGATCCAACCACGTTTGTGGGTGTCATCAATGGTGGCCAACCCACTGGACAGAGCGAACAAGTCAGCCTCTCCATTTCTGACTCAGAGTCCGACGGGTGCCCTGAGATTCGTAACTATCGAGAGGTTTTCGTCCTAGGCGCGGATGATCACCACTCTACTTCTCCGCTTGTCGCGTGCGCAGAAACCGACACTGGCGTGATCCCAGATCCTCGCCAGGCGGAGAAACAAGATCGCGTACAACAACTTCGCATCCACGGCCGCGACGTCCAGAATGAGCTCCGCGCGGTGAAGCTAAGGGATCAGGAGGTCTACAACACTCCCTAGGCCAACATCATCGCGTCAAAGACTCTTCTTGAGACTATCGCACCACAACTTTCATAAGGCAGCCCATGTATCCAGTCCCTTGCTCGAGCGACGGCCATGGTGGAGATGGCGACCATACAAAGAAAACGGGCAATACGGCTCGACCGCCGCAAGACGCAGTCGGTCCACGCGCAATCGGAACCGGGCTCGTGCCTCAGCGGCCGGCGATTCACACCAATCGTCTGCCCGTGATTTACGTCAAGACATCGAAGCCAAGCGGCGGGAGTGCAACAACGGCGAGCGGAACTCCCGTGGCCATCACAGCCGTCGCGACGATGACCAAGCCGAGAGCACCGCCAATCGGCGCGACCACCGTCAAGAGCAGCGCCAGGGCCCTCGACGGAGGCATCGTAGCAGATCCCCAACGCGGAGGCGGCCAAGACCGTTGAAGGGAATTCGGGCCTTTACCCCGAATATTCGCCGAGTGGTTTGGCCGGATGGTTTCAACCTCAAAGGCATCGACAAATTCGATGGCGAGAGGGATCCAAAGAACTGGCTGCAAGTGTACGCTTTAGCAGTCAGCGCGGCAGGAGGCGATCGGAACATCATGGCAAACTATTTGCCGGTCGTTCTGACCCCAACTGCCCAGACCTGGCTAACGGGACTCCCGGAGAACTCTATCGAGTCTTGGGACGACCTCCAGGAGCAGTTCATCGCCAATTTCCAAGGGACCAATGAAAGGCCCGCAGGGAGATAGGAGATTGGACAGCTACACAGGCGCAAGAACGAGACTCTTCGTGAGTTCATCAAGCGCTTCACCAAAAAGAAGAACGAGATCCAGGACGTTTCGGAACAAACAGTCATCGATGCCTTCTTTGCCGGATGCAAGTCCGAGGAGTTAATCAGGCAGATGACCCGAGACCCCTAGCGTAATCTCAAGGCCATGTTCACGATGGCGGACTAGGAGGACGAAGCCGAGGAGGCCATCGCGAATCATCGCGGTGGCAACGACGGAGGCCCCAAGAAGAAGCCCAACGAAGAGCAAGACAAGCCCAAGGACAAGAAGTGAAAGGGGGACGAGATGGTCGCAAACATGGAGCGCAACCGACCGAAGCCCCCAACGACAACGACTACAAAAAAGTGATGGATTCGGTATGTCCCTTCCATCCTCGAGGCAAGCACTCTGCCAAAGACTGTCTTATTCTGCAGAAGTTCGCCGAGAGCTCCAACCAGTCGGCTAAAGGCGGTCAAGGCAAGAAACCCGATGGAGATTACCAGGACGCCGAGCGCGAGATCAGCTACATCTTCGGGGGCTCTGACGCGTATGAGTCCAAGTGGAAGCAAAAGCTTACCACTCGGGAGATCAACACTATCATGCCTGCGACGCCAAAGTATTTGCGCTGGTCTGAGGTGCCCATCACCTTCGATCGATCGGACCACCCGGACCGGATCGCCTTCCCTGGGAGGTATCCTCTGGTGCTGGACCCGGTCGTGCGAGGAAGCAAACTGAAGAGGGTTCTGGTCGATGGCGGGAGTGGCATTAACGTCCTTTTCGTCAAGACCCTGGACCAGATGAATATTCCACGTTCCGAGCTACGGCAGGGATCATCTCCCTTCCACGGGGTAATCCCCGGGACGTCCGCAATACCACTCGGACAGATCTCTTTGCCCGTCACGTTCGGGACCAAGGATAACTATCGGACTGAGAATCTGAGTTTCGACGTGGCCGATTTCGAGACGGCATATCATGCCATCTTGGGAAGGCCGGAGATCGCCAAATTCATGGCAGTTCCCAATTATACTTACCTCGTCTTAAAGTTGCCAGGTCCCAACGGTGTAATCACCCTCCCTGGTGACGTTAAACAGTCCCTGCTCTGTGACAGCGAAAGCCGTGAGATGGCGCAGGCACTAGACTCATCAGCTGAGATGGAGAAGATCCGACTGTAGGTTGCATCCCTTCAGAAGGAGGGGGACGTCCCCGCCAAGAAGCAGGCCAAAACATCCATCCAAGCAGCCGAAGAAACCAAAAAGATCCTGTTGGACCCGTCTGATCCAGCCAAGATAGCCGTGATCGGGACAGGGCTCGACGGCAAATAGGAAGACGCGCTCGTCACCTTCCTCCGGGCCAACCGGGACGTGTTCGCTTAGAAACCTTCGGACATGCCTGATGTTCCGAGGGAGGTGATCGAGCACTCTCTCCACGTCGATGAAAAGGTGAAGCCAGTCAAGCAACGCCTACGAAGATTTGGCCCGGATCGGAAAGACGCCATACGGAGTGAGATCACCAAATTGTTAGCCGCTCGGTTTATTAAGGAGGTGTATCACCCTGAGTGGCTTGCCAATCCAGTCCTAGTGCAGAATAAAAACAAGACATGGCGGATGCGTGTCGACTACACGGACCTCAACAAAGCGTGTCCCAAGAATCCTTTTGGGCTCCCCCGCATCGATCAAGTGGTGGATTCCACCGCCGGGTGCGAGCTCTTGAGTATTCTGGACACCTACTCAGGCTATCACCAGATCAGTCTGAAGGAGGAGGATTGCATCAAGACCTCGTTTATTACGCCTTTCGATGCCTTCTGCTATATCACAATGCCATTCGGGTTGAAAAACGCTGGCGCAACTTATCAACGCACTATACAGCGGTGTTTTCACACTCAGCTCGGACGCCACGTGGATGCATATGTCGACGACGTCGTCATAAAAACCAAATCCAGATGGGATCTCATAACGGATCTGACCGAGACATTCGAGAGCCTAAGGGCATTTCGGATGAAGCTAAATCCCGAGAAGAGCGTTTCTAGGGTTCCGTCTGGTAAACTACTCAGATTTATCATCTCCAACCGAGGGATCGAAGCAAATCCAGAGAAGGTCAGCGCCATCATCAAGATGAATCCCCCGACCAATCAGAAGGATGTGCAGAAGCTCATTGGATGCATCGTGGCACTCAGCCGATTCGTTTCCCGACTCGGGGAGCGAGGCATGCCTTTCTTTAGGCTTCTACGCCGACAAGACAATTTTCAGTGGACACCGGAAGCACAGCAAGCCTTTGAAGATCTAAAGAGGTTCCTCACCACGCCTCCGGTGTTGGTCCCTTCCATGCCCCAGGAGCCCCTCTTGCTCTACATCGGCGCAACGACTCACGTCATCAGCAACGCTTTGGTGGTGGAGCGAGATGAAGAGGGCTCCCTCCAGAAGGTACAACGTCCGGTCTACTTCGTAAGCGAGGTATTGCGCGATTCTAAAACAAGGTATCCACAAGTTCAAAAGCTTCTGTACGCTGTATTACTTACATCGCGGAAGCTCAAGCATTATTTTCAAGAGCATGAAATTTCGGTGGTCACCTCTTTCCCGCTTGGAGACATACTCCACAACCGGGAGGCCATGGGAGGATTGCCAAATGGGCAATCGAGCTTGGAGCCTTTGAAATAAAGTTCAGCCTCGATTAGCCATCAAATCTCAGCGTTAGCCGACTTAAATCGCCGAGTGGATGAGTCCCAAACCCAAAGAAGAAAGGAGAATCTCGAGTACTGGACAATGTATTTTGATGGTTCCCTCATGCTCAGCGGCGCGGGGGCTGGGATTTTGCTCATATCGCCAACTGTAGAGAAGCTACGCTACGTCCTCCGGATATTGTTTCCCGTCAGCAACAACGCCGCCGAGTACGAGGCACTCATCCACGGGCTACGCGTCGCCATATCGCTTGGTGTCAGGCGGTTAATTGTACGCGGGGATTTCCAACTCGTGGTCAACCAAGTTCAAAAAGAGTGGCCTTGCATTGGCGACAGTATGACGGCTTACTGTCAGGAGGTACGAAAGTTAGAGGACAAGTTCGACGGTCTGGAGCTTACGCATGTGCTCCGCCGCGACAACGAAGCAGCAGACGAGCTAGCACGGATAGGATCCACTCGGGCCCAGGTTCCGAGTGGTGTTTTCGTCTAGGAGCTACGCGCACCGTCCATCAAGCTACCGCCTGCACCGGGAGAAGATGAAGAGAAGCAGCCAGATCCCGATGCAGAGGTATAATTAGTTACTTCCGGGTGGACCCAGCCTTACTTAGATTATCTTCTTCGTGATGAGCTGCCTGAGGATCGAAGCCTAGCCGAGTGCATTACACGCCGAAGCAAACTCTATAAGGTAGTCGGGGACGAGCTTTTCAGGAAGAGCAGTTCCGGGGTAATAAGGCGTTGCATATCCGAGCAAGAAGACAGGGATCTACTCAACGAAATCCACTCGGGAGAATGCGGGCACCACGCGGCTGCCAGCACCCTGGTGGGCAAAGCCTATCGGCAGGGATTTTTCTGGCCAACGGTGGTCACAGATGCGGAAGACATAGTGCGCAGATGTGACGGGTGTCAGTTTTTCGCACGGCAAATTCACATGCCGGCCCAAGATCTATAGACGATTCCGATCTCTTGGCCCTTCGTCGTCTAGAATCTGTACATGGTGGGCCCCCTCAAGCGAGCGCAAGGCGGATTTACCCATCTCTTCGTCGCCATCGACAAGTTTACCAAGTTGATTGAAGCCAAGCCGGTTGCTATCATCACGGCAGCCAAGGCACGCGAGTTCTTTTGGGACATCGTTGTGCGTTTCGGCGTACCCAATCGCATCATCATCGACAATGGCGTTCAGTTCAAAAGCAGCGAATTTCAAGACTGGGGCGAGGAGCTGGGCATCAAGATCTGCTATGCCTTAGTGGCCCACCCAAGGAGCAACGGACAGGTTGAGCACGCCAACGGGTTGGTACTACAGGGGCTCAAAGCACGAATTTTCGATCACTTGAAGCCGTACGCCATGTGCTGGGTCAAGGAGTTGCCTTCGGTGCTCTGGGGGCTCAGAACGACCCCGAGCAGAGCAACCGGGCAGACACCCTTTTTCCTAGTCTATGGCTCGGAAGCGGTCCTCCCGACTGAATTGAAGTTCCAGTCCCCTCGGGTCGCCGGTTACCACGATAATCAGTCGGATGAAGCAAGATGTGAAGACCTTGACCGGCTCGAGGATGCCAGGGAAGCAGCAATGATCCAGTCGGCAAAGTACCAACAGGGCCTGCGTCGCTACCATCAGCGCAACATACAGGGCCGTGCATTCTCTAAGGGAGATCTGGTCCTCCGAAGAAACCAGAAGCAAGAGCATAAACTCTCCCCACTCTGGGAAGGCCCCTACGTGATCGCTGAGGTGACCCGCCTGGGGGCTTACCGGCTGCAACGTGAAGATGGATCTGAAGTGCCTAATACCTGGAACATCGAGCAGCTACGTCGTTTTTACTCTTAAAGTTTTGTATTCAAACAGCATGTAATTAGTTTCCCTTCTTTTGATTTGCTACTTGGTCGTAAACGATCAAGCAGTAAGTCGGGGGCTACATTAAATAGTATGCGGAGTCAACCGCACCCTATCTTATCAATAAAGTTGTTTTCTCTTTACACGTGTTGATCAAATTCGGATGTTACGAAAATTCTTGAGTAATGGCGCTTTTATACCCGTAGCCGCAATATTTAGCTACTCCGTGGTCGCATGGGAAGAAAGCCAAGTGCTACTTCCTGGCACTCGGGGGCTGGACCAGTCGGCAGGTGCGTTTCATGAAAAAGGATAAAGCGTACTATTCGGATAAGCGGGATCACCGGTATTGGGGATCATCCAAGTATTTCCGTTACAGACACATCTACAAATCCAATTGTTCTACTATCTGGACGGCAGTCGGACGAACCTCTTCCAGTAAAGCGACGGCCTTCTCCTCCGTACAAGCAAACCCGTCTTTCACGGCTTCGCAGTCTAGGCGGGGGAAGTTTGACTTCGCGATGGCGAGGCCTTGGCTGGTACATGTTATCGCGGCCTCCCGAGTGAAGACTTTGATCTGATCAAGGAGAGTGTCGAGATGGGCCACCAGGAGGTCGGGATCGTTCGGCGGTTCTTCATCCGAGTAAAGGCATTGAAGCACTGGGGCTATCCCCATCGAAGCTCGGCAGCGAAGCTCTGCGAGACCAGTCGGGTGTGGCGTATTAGTCGGCTCCCAACGAAGGTTGAGTCAGGAAGAGCCAATGGAGAAAGTTACCTTCCAACTCTTTAGCCGATTTCTCTGCTAGAGAATTGGCTCCGCGGACTTCATCCTCCAAGGCCTTCTGCCTCGCCTCTAGAGCTACAATTGAAGACAAATACCGGAGATTATTATTTATGAAGCATCCTTCTTAGAGATTTAGTACAGACAGGGGTCTATATCTCGGTTAGTGTTGGACTCTTCCACGTGGCGGAATCGGAGCTCGGTGACTTCACGGTGGAGCTCTTCGATTCGGCCACGGTATTGCGACTTAACGGCGTACAGCGCGTTGTCAAACTCGTCGTGTGTTTTCAGCTCGCCTACCGTTTTCTCCATGCATCGGATCTTCTGCTTCGACCTCTCCTTCATGCGCTGCGTCGAGAAGGGAGGGAGATCAGTGGGATTCCCCCGTGCAAGGTAAGGATTCGTAGTGGGAAAGAGCTTTACCTCGTATATCTTGGCTTGAATTGCAGTCACTTGGTCCAGCACCTCCCATTCCTCGGCCTCCTGCCCGTCGTCGACCTCATAGCCCTCTATCTCCTTCCTCCATTTCAGTCGGAAGGGTGGAACGTGAGCTTTGGGGGAGGGGCGAGGAATCTCCTCGATCTCTGGTTCCGAGCTCCCTGGAGCCGGAGCTGGGACTTTCCCCTTCCCCGACGAGGATTGGCGACCGGTGGAAGATGGGCTGGGAGTTTGGCGAGGTGCGGTCGGCTGGGCCGAGTCCCCAGAAGATTGGGACTTAGCTTGGCCATCGGATTTTGAAGGCGTCGAGGCAAGCATCTCCTTGCCATGCGAACTTAGCGGCTCATCGTCATCAACTGGTTTTCTGAAAGAGATCGGAGACCTATCAAGATACACATTTCTGCGAATCATGATGTTATGGCGTCGCAATTGAATACCTGTGTGATGGGAAATACTTCATCCTGAATCGGACGCCCGAACCGCTCGGGCGAGTACCAGAAGGCTTCCCTCCCCCTAACGCAGCTGTTGGGCCGGCTGTCTGGGGAGACGGAGAGCTTGGAGGCTGCTCGGCCGGAGCCGAAGACGGCCTTGGTGCTGAGCGGCGACGGTGCCGGAGCGGGACATCGTCCTCGTGATCATCCTCGTCTGAGTCCCCTGAAGTGACCCCCTTGACTTTCTTGGCCGGAGGAGCACTAGTCGAGCCCTCAGCAAGACGCTTACGCGGTGCCTCCTTGGGATGTGGAGCTTCTGGAATCGGAGGGGTAGAGAAGAAGGCTTCGCGCCCCTGCGGCGTATCGGGTTACATTAGCTACGACAATGCATTAAAAAAGGCTGCGGTTGAAGTTGAGGAGGATCTTCTCCTTACCGCTAGCGGCAAGTACCCCAAATGGTACGGAGCTGGGCAGTCTGCGCTAGCTATTTCTGAGCCCGGAGCGTAGAGCTCGACCATTCGGCTAATGATTTCCTTCTGCGAAAGGTTTTCGTTGGACTCCCGAGTGGTATCTTGTGCCCCCGAGTACTCGAAGGCAAGATGCACCCTCTCCTTTATGGGATGGACATGGCGCTGGGTGAAG
Source organism: Raddia guianensis (assembly GCA_036346415.1). Classification (NCBI taxonomy): domain Eukaryota; kingdom Viridiplantae; phylum Streptophyta; class Magnoliopsida; order Poales; family Poaceae; genus Raddia; species Raddia guianensis. The sequence continues at coordinate 9,164,660 of CM070537.1, forward strand.
TTCCAAACAACCCCAATGCCGGTCAGCCCAGCAGCTTTAGCTCTGTGGAGAAGAACAAGAAGTTCCTCTACTTGGCCTCCCTCGTCATCGGCGAGAAGAGAGGACCAGGAGGGATGGACTGTGGGGCACTCGCCGGAGAAGGAAGGGAGGACCGGGGGAGAATTGGCGCAGTAGAACCACTCCTAGTGCCAGCCCTTATTTGAGGTTCTTAAAGGAAGATCGAGATAATGTTTTCGGGCCCCTTCCCGCAATTGAAATCCCGCGCCGCCAACGGCTTTAGGGGAGTTCTTGTTGGGAAAAGGCTTGAGAAGGAAAAGAAATCTGAAAAGGTCGAAATGAGGAGCAATTCCCAAATAGGCCTCACAGACGTGGACGAAAATCGCAATCTGGAAGATGGAATTGGGGTTCAAGTGCGAAACCTCGATCCCGTAAAAATGCAGTAATCCCCGGAAGAAAGGAGAACGGGGAAGGCCGAAGCCGCGGAGAAAAAAAGATTCGAAGACCACTACCTCGTCGGAGCAAGGGGTGGGGCAGGATTCGCCGGCGGCGGCGCGCCAAGACACGAATCCTTCGGAGGGAAGCACACCAAGGGAGAACAACTTTTGTAGCCTCCGTTCGGTTGTGATGGACTTCATCCACTCCTTTCCGCTCTTGGCAGCCTTTGGGGCGGCGGGAGATGGTGGAGCCATTGCGATCGGAGACGGGTGGCAGCTGAGGTGGAGGCGAAGAAGAACCCTAGCGGCGGAGTTTGCTGGGAGAAGCTAACAGACTGGCGCGAAAAGTGAGCAAGGTGAACTAATTTTGTTCTCCTGTTCCTAACTAAGCGCAACGGGCAGTGTTTCGCATTATGGGCCGGGCCTTGATTTAGCGCTGGATGTGGCCTTTCCGCGAGGGGTTCGATAATCACTCGGCTAGTTGAGTGGCTCCCCCCGAGAGGTTTGCGTCAGGCGCCAAGTGCTGGTCTAAGAGCGGACGAGCCTGACTACTCACATGAAGCGATGTTGCGGATTTAAGATCAAATCAAGAAGAAGCAATGTAGCAGATTCAAGATTCAAAGTGAAGAGACAGACATATGATTTTCTCAAAAGATATTCATTAAAAGGCTCTAGGGCCAGATTACATTTTTTCCACGGCGCAGCACATTGAGCTAGGGCTCATCGCTGGCTCGCGGAGGAACAAAAGAAGGCTAAGTTACTCCTCCGACGGCCACTTCACATCAAGGATGGCGAAGGCAAGCGCGTCTTTGAGGGGGGTGCGAACTGGGAAGAGACGTGGATGGCGATGGCGTAACCCTAATAACTTTCATTGCCGTAGCGACTTCATTTCTGTGATCTGGGCGTGAAATTGGGTGGCGGCTTCGAGGATCCATCGACTTTCCTTGGTCTGCCGATGAGGAAGAGGAGGACTCGAATACTCGAAGGCTAGTGGTGAAGTAGTACTCCGCCCGTGGGATTTCTTTTATACACAGAGGAAGTTCAAGGGTCGCGCCTTATAATCCGTTTCAAACATAGTAAAACCATCATGGCGATGGGGACGTATGGATCTGAATACGTTTTTGACGGAAGCGCGCATCGCTCATTGTGTGAGAAAAAGGCGCGAAGACGCTTCGCCTCCCCCAAATTGGGCTTGGGCTAAAATTGCAAAGGGCAACCCCCTTAACAGGCTTTCTTAACACGCCGCTGACGGTGGCAATGTGTTAAAATCGAGCCTAATTCGGCCTCGGTGCACCCTGGAGGGCATATCACCGGCAGTGCTAAAATTAAAAGTATTTCACGGCATACCCCATGTCGGGTCACTAGCCAACTTCGCACGCTCGAGGTTGGATGTTGGTGAAATTTGGGTTCAATTTCTTGAGGTATGCCTTTATAAGGTCGCCAGTTGTACACCGCTACCCGGGTACAAATACCTCTCGGCAAAATTGAGTCCAATCGGTACGCCCCGAGGGGCCTATCTTCGATCCCTTCCCGGTAGGGACAAAGCCACCCATTGAAAGGTGCGCCCCATGTTGGGCCGAGTGCTGGTTCTTACAAGTTAAGGCCGAGCACCTGACGCTGATATCCTTTGCAACGCTAAGGTTACGGCATGCTGCAAGACAAAAGTCGTAATGGCGTGGCTTAAGACACGCCCCATGACGGGCTGGTTGCCACTTTTGCATTGCAAGAGTGGGTGTCCAGTAGCCGAATCCATTTGTTGAGACGATGCGCCCAATAAATTTGAGTAAGTGAGTTTGGTATTGCCAATCCGGGCATTGCTTCAACACAAATACTTAAGATCTCTTGAGTTCTTTACAATCTCTTTTCAGATTACAGGAGATATGGGCGAAACCAGTCAGCCAAGCATCTGACTCGATCTTACAGCACTCGGGGGCTACTGTGGACTATATGGGCCCCGGGTATCCTCTAGAAGGCCCATAAAGGAGCAGATAGGGGGCGATCCAGGTCGGCCGGCTAAGGATAAAGACCACTCGGGATATGCATGCCTTGAGCTCTAAGGAAGTTCCCGAGGATATAATCTATCTCCATGTAATTAGCAGATTAGCGCATGCATGACATGTAACAGCATAACAGAATTGGTTACCATGTACCACACACAATCCTGTAACTCTATCCCCCCTAGACTATATAAGGGGAGGGGGTAAAAGCCATCGGCAGGAGACTTAGAATCATCCACAGTGCACGGCATCATCTTGCATCCCGCATCTTGATCCACCATATAATCCCGGAACACAAGAAGTAGGGTATTCCCTCCGTTGAGGGCTTGAACCTGTATAAACCCTTGTCTTGTGTTACCATTTGACTTAGTTCTTCATTAGCGTCCCCTCGTACAAATTCATTATCGGTGGTGACCCCCCAGTTAGTCACCAGTCGACAGAAAGAGATTAGAAGAGATTTTTGCAGGGAAGATAGGCAGATGTGCGAGGGGTTGTGTTAGGCTTGCAAAAGTTTTAGCAGGGCAGTAGACGTCGGGTGAGGCATAGCTAGGGGTTGTTGCAGAGCATGGTAACACAGACCAGAGCAAGTCGTCTGTGCTTCATTGTAAAAGAATTTGATTGGGGAGCACCCAGAATCATTACCCCACAGATATAGGTTGGAGCCAAACTTCGTTATCAAGCGTGTGTGTCTCTAGTATGTTATCACTAAGCTTGTATGTGCATTTAAATTATATTGACTGCTTCCGCTCGTCTAATATTTAGTCATCTAAAATAAGGGTGACGACAAATTCTCAAGTGCAGTTTTCCGTAAGCCGAAAAGCCTATTTTGTTATTTTGGGAAAGCTCCCATCGTTTACTCCCTCCGTTTTTTTGTTTGATGCTTTTGACTTTTTAACACAGCTTTTACTCTTTGTTTTATTTAAAAAAATACAGATGTCATTTATTTTGTTGTGATTTGTTTTATCATTAAAGTACTTTAGACATGACTTATATTTTTACAAGTTTATACTAAATTTACGAATAAAAGGAATGGTGAAAAACGTGCCCAAAAGTTGAAAACGTCAAGTGAAAAAAAAAGGAGGGAGTATTTGTAGATTGGGTTGAGTGGCTTTTTGTGCCTTGACACCGATGGTTCTAATTTATAATTAATTTAGACGCAGAACAATATGCCTGATATTTGAATTATAAATTGCAAAAAAAATTCCTAATTTGATATTTCAATTATATGTATTGTCTGAAATTCGGTTTGGCTACGAGCTGAGTATTTTATCTGTTAGCGAGACATCACGAGTGTATAATAATAGTTGCTATTATTTAGATAAATGCCGAATTAGTTTTAGAATTATTAAAAAAGCTAGTGGCTTTCAAAAATTCTAGAAAAAATTGGATAAATACTAGAGACCATTTCTTATTTTATAAAAATATAAAAAGTAGCCACTGTAAAGGGGAATTTACACTGTTAGTTGTAATTGTAGTTTTCGTATATAATAAGGGATTAAACTAATTCTAGAGTATTTGTTGGTTATATTAATTAATGATTTTGACCCCTATTGTCCTTTAGGAATATATTGGTTAGGTAAATGCCTTAATAAACTTCGAATATTTTAATTTAGTATTTCCACTTAAATATAATCATAGGAGTATTTATTGTTGAACACCAACAAATAACTAACAGTTACTTTTTAGTTCAACAATGAGATGATTTTAGAAAATAAGATAGTAAAGGATTATAACTTAGGATTATCTCTTTTATTTATAAGCACCTAGTGTATGTCAACTCCGATAAACCTTACCCCGTAGATAAGTTGAATTTCGAAAAGTCATCGTCTTATGTCACTTAGAAACCCTTGGAAATTATAATAAATTACCACAAGGACTAAATAATACTTGGTAATTGGAGGAAGTTAGGACAGGCCATCACCAGTTCAATTTATTTTGTAGGAGAATAACCCGATGAAGTGTCGTCATCGTATGTCGTCCGTATAACCCTAAGGACACGAAAACCATAGGGGGTTACTACCTAGGAGAAGCATCACGGACAAATAGTGTATTTGAAAATTTTGGGATATTAAAATTGTATTAAGCCCAATGACATCATTGTCTTATTTTACAATAGGGTTTCATAATTGACTAAGAATCTTTTGACACCTGAATTCCTAGAAAATTTATTATTATTACTAAGGGATATTAAAGACATTATAAGACTATTAACCTAAGCACCGTTCGTAGGTTTCCTTCGGTAAATAATTGGTGAACTTACGCAATATTTTCTATATAGAAGGCAAACCAGAATGATTCGCTTGTTAACATAAACTAGAACTACGTAGGGAAGGGTGAAGGAGAATTATATATAAATTATCATACCCCAAGAATTCATTAGTAGCTAGGAACGATTCTCCATCGATAAAAATCGTGGCTAAGGTACGATGCACACTGTCCTATAAGAGTCCATGACATCTATTAAGAAGGCTGATAAGGAGCGTATGTAATATAATCCAAAAAAATAACGCGTACACCTATTTTCAAACGTAAGATTAAATCACGGCAAGGGAACTGAATCGGAATACCGCACCCGTGAGCCCTCTATAAAGTTTATCTCTTTATAGAAACTCATGGAAGTCTCTTAGTAGGAATAACGTAGGGATGCTAGGGTAGCCTACGTAGACTCGCTACTATGTTCGTGGAAGTGATTGCATATCGTGCATCATGATTTCCCCACAGCGTGGTGTTTATCTCTGTCATTTGGTTCCTGTCGGTAGACCCCAAGGGATTAAGGAGGATCTCGAGGCGAATCAAGATCCACGGTTGGGATACAAGCAGTGTTAGCCTAAACGGTAAACGCTAAATAGTCGGCCACTCTTCGTTTAGCGAACAGTCGGACTACACGTCCGATTAAACGGGCCAAAAAAGGATTAAACGGGATTATACGGATTAAATGGCCTACACGGCCTACACAGTTGACTACTGAGTAGCGTTTAAACGGTGTGTAAACGGTCTAAACGGCCGTGTAGGCGAACAGTGGATACAAGTGGTTCAGGCGAGTTAACATTTACACTTATAGATGTTCACCCGTATTAGGGAAAGATTGCGACTTCCCTAGTGCGGACTAACATCGATATAATCATGTTCATTACCCAGTTTTTCCAAACTATGTAGTTTATTATCAAAGTGCATGCTTAATACCTGCCTACTTGTTAAATCATGTTATTAATATACAAGCCTATCCTTGCATTATATAGCCCATATGACTGCCTTGATTGTAATATCCTTGTTAGCTTAATAATAGTCTGGTAACAACTTTAACCCTGCCCAATGGGTAAAAACCTGCTTAGACTTGCTTAGGCTTAAACAAATCTTTTGGCTAACTGCCACGGAATGGTGAACCGATATTTACCGGTCATACACTTTCTTCATGTAATTATGAGATGACATTTGATAGTTAGGGCTATTAGTTGCATGTTGGGATGATTGTGTTTGAGGGTAAGGTTATGTGGGAAGTCGGTCTGATTTGGTTGGATTGGTTGGGATGGTCCAAGTGTGGTGTGGTCGATGACCGTAGAAGTAGAGGTTTACCGGTGGGTTGCTCCTAGATGACATCTTGATGGATCATTAAGGCACGAGATGCCTTGTGCTGGGTTTAGCCAAGGCTTACCCTGGAGGAGTGCGGAGTAATATGCACAGCGGAGAGATCGCTGCCATCTGAGGGATTATTCCAACACAATGTGTGGCCATCGCGCGGAGTACGGATCTTTGATCGCCAGTTGTGAGCGCTCTGTCGAGGCCCTCTAGGACCAATTCTCGATAGGGACCGGCATTGGTCATCACCGAGGGTTATAATGGCCACACATCCCTAGGGTGACGGTCGGCTAGTGAGGGCTGGCATCCCCCTAGGCCGAGGTGGGCATGCCATGGCATGTGTGGTCCACAACAGGATTTGCCAAATCCAGGAATGATGGCGAAACTATGAAAGGCTGGGGGCAACCGGAAGAATGTCGAGATGATTGGTTAAGCTGGATATAGGTATTGGATTGGTTTAGTTGGTTGTGAAATTGGGCAATAGTTGGTCGAGTTTGAGTTGGTTACCTTAAGGTTGGTCGTCAAGGTCTGTCGATTGGTCTTGGGCTGTGTGCCTCGGTTATGTTTGTTCTTGTGCTGAACCCCCTGATGATTAAAAGAAACATTAATACCTGGTGCTAGATAGGGTAATTTGAACTCATCTTAAAACTAGCTTTACGCAAATAAAATAACCTCTTCCCGAAATCAAAGCCTCCTAACATTAAGTGCATTAATGGGAGTGTTAACTAGCCAACGTTTCGATAACGCTGACCTCGCATATCTCCAGTCTTTTAGATAAAAGTTAAGGAGAAAGATTTGCTCGAGTGTCGTGAAGAAGAATACTCTGCTACGATGGTCATGATGTGATTTAGGGTTTTCTCCAGTCGCCTGCAGGAATGCATAGCCGTTGGAGGATATTTCGGTTAATCTTATATGCTCTGCTGACTCTGATGGTTTATCTATAACAGTTGTACGGCCTCTCGGCTTATTTAATATTAAGCATGCGTCATGTAACAAGGTATGTAATACTCCGAATAATGAAACATATGTCTGTATGATACTCGGCTATGTATTGCACGCACTAGAGTACTGATCCAGGGTCTAGTGCATGTGAATAGTGGCTCTGTGGCAAGTATAAAATTTGAGGGCTGACAAATCTGTTGTGTCACCATGAATAAATGACTATCAAATCATGATACACACCGAGGAAATTGGTCATCTTCATTTGAGATGGCTTAGCCTTTATTGATGACAAGTAGCGTTACAAGCATCATGTTTGCAGGACGAATCAACGAAAAAAATAGAGTTCTTAAAACAGCAAAGAATACAAAATAGAAAACGAATCTATAACGAATGAAACTTAATTTTGATCGGACGGACGAACGAACGTCCATGGCCCTGAGAGCATATCACTATTAGGAAGCAAATGTGTTATTTGTTTCTTCCTTTAACTGATATGCTTGCAATCGAAAAAAATATGCTTGCAAGATGGAGATGACGTAAATATGCAAGCGGCAGACATATATATCGTTGCCGATCGCGTGCCTAGCATGGCTTGGTGCACAAGCAGTGGCGGCGGAAGCTGCTGCATTTGCCGCCAGAAAACCCCTCCGTCCTGCACACGTTGGCGCAGTTGTCTCGTATCATGCACAGACCCTTGAACCGGGTGCTATCCGTCTCGCACTCCCTGCCTTGCACGGGCGCAATCTCTGAGGTACAAGTACGTACGTGTTAACCCAACAAATAGAACAAAATGACTTGCAAAACAAATAGGAAATAAGAAAAAATTGCACATATGTCAATACATAGTCGGTAAGATAGTGCTGTTACAAAGTGTCTTATATTGAAGACGTCATTATAAATTGTCGAAAACTACGTATACGCAATTAACAACGATTTAGAAAATACACCATATTAAATACGGTGCTACATACGATGGCCCCACCTGTCATCCTCTCTCCACCTTCATCCTCAACCTCTCCCCCCTCTCTCATGCCGTCATGCGCTCCTCTCTCTCTCTACTTCCGCCGTTGCCGATGGCTCTATATGCACGCTGCCGGCCTCCTCTCCCATCGTCAACCTTTCTCCGCCATCAACATAAGTTGTACCACTCCCTATTCCTCACCTGGCTCTCCGAATCCCTAACCCAAAATTCTTCGATCGACTTCTCTAACCCTCTGCTTCTCTCCCATGTGCTCTCTTCCTCTCTTCTAGCACTAGACAACGAACGGGGTAGCAGAGGCGGTGCCACCTCCTTGCTATGGAGACCTTGCACAATGGCTCAGCGCCATGAGGAGCACTAGAATAGCAACCACGGCTCTCTCTCTCTCACACACACACCTTCCCCCCCCCCCCCCCTGCTTCTTCGACGGCCCCATCCACCCTCGTGCATGATTTTGGCTGTCGCCGCCAGCCCCGTCCACAATTCCATCTACCACTCGGCTTGATGCTGCCATAGAGATTGGCATGGGAGACGGCGGTGGGCGTCGGAGATGGCGGCACAGGGGACAGAGGTGGGCCGGACAAAAAATGGTTGGAGAAGGAGAGAGATTGGCCAGAGAGGGAGAGAGATTGGCGATGAGAGGGAGGGAGAGGCTAGAGCAAGAGGGAGAGGTTGGAGAGATTGACACACATGAATCATTTGTCAACCATAGTTTTCCACGCAAGTCCCACTGGTCATAGTGTATTTCAGTTTGTATTTGATTGGAAATCCCATGTACATGGCTAATAATGATATATACATAAATTTCACCTCTTTATATATTGGTGCACATGGTATTAGACACTTTTTGGTGGCTTCTCTAGTGGAATACAACTTTGTAATAGCAAATATGCTGTGAACCTAAAAAATAATGGTTTTAGTAATTGTCCAAGAAAAACATTATACACTTTAAAACATTTATGGTCTAGTGAAGTATGGGTAAACAAAGATCTATAGGGAGAAACTACAATAAAATGAACGCATGATATTTCCTAAAAAAGCATTAAACTCATATTTAAAATTCCGAAGTATGTATGCCTAAATCATTGATAAATGCTCTACAAAAATTCTTTGAAAGCAATATCTCATATTTGAAAAGAAATTAAACGATCTGCTATATATGCCTACCAGTGGCGACAACGAGCAGCAGGAGGAAGACGATGGCCGGGAAGAACCTACGCGAGGACTCCATTATTAGTTTGTACTGTGTAGTTAACGGTATTAATTACCAGAAAAAGTTAATGACAGATTAGAGAAGATGGAGATGCTGCCCTTCTTATATATGCATAACGGCAGCGGCACGCATGCTGATAGCTCCGCGTGAGACAAGGTCTAACCACAAGAATATGTCCGTTCTATATATGACTGTCTAATAATACCAGCAAACCACGAGCTGCAACGTGCCTTTGTTACTTCGACTATCCAAATTGGGTAACTAATGAACCTTTAATAACACTGGCGTGAGACCACGTAGTGGTCGTGCTCCATGTTATGATTAATGATATTGACAAAATTTCTATGTAATTGAATGGTTAGACTCGTGCCAGCGAGATCCATTGGGCATGTCTTTGGCTAGGGTTGTGCCGTTGTGCACGGATTTCAACGTAATTTTATGAAATCCATGTATATTGAACATGAATGATTATGGACTAACATTATTGTAGGTGATGACCATAAGTGGATGCGAACATGAGGTTTGGCGATCCTGGATGGCGAGAGGGTTGCACGAGACTGTCAAAGTAGGACTTAGGATCGCAAATATGATTAGAAAGATGGACCACGACCATAACTGGCAAGACGAATCAAGGCGTGGTTTGTGGGCATCGGAAACTTCACAATTGGATTGAACCGGCTGCATCTGATTTGTGGGCCCAAGTGGGAGTGTACAAGAATGGGGTATATGAGTCATATTCTTGTGTTAGTGTACAGTTAATGTAAAGAAATATCATTCATCCATGAGGCATCTAATGGTATCGGAAATTTATAGCAAGCTATCACGATATAATAGAGCTCATTGGCAATAAAAGAATGGGAGGGGGAGTGTCTCCCACTTCACATCTGCCCCCAGTGCTGAGATTTGGAGTGTGTTTACTACACACTTTAAGTGCATTGCACAGCTGGTAGTGTAGCTTGCATTCACCAACATGGAAGCAATAAAATTAACCAAGTGAAAGTGGAATTAATTCATTCAGCGGATTGATGAATTTCTTAGATTGCATTGATCTATCTATTACCTGCAGTGATTTGACCCGTCAAAAATTAAATTACAGGAGGACTTCGGTGTGGAGTATTGACCGCGGATTTTATATTGGAACATAGGAATTTGCGGGTTTGAGAATAGGAACCACATTTGGTTAAAATGTTGTAGTTGTTGGATTCATATAATTAACCATGGATGTAATTAGATGATATTATGATCTCTTGGACTACTACAAAATTGTATTATATAGATATTTTAGAGGTTAGCTTGAAATATGAATTGTACCGATGGAAGCAATGAATGGGTGCAAATTATATCACTTTTGGGATACGTGTTTTTTTAAGGGAGTTAGAAAAATTGTTGGAATACAGTCAGATCACCTTAGTATCTCTTGGAGATATACTATTGGAAGAATTTGATTGTCCTAAAGGTTATAGATAAAGATTTGATTGGATATATGGAAATCTGTGGAGAAATAAAAATTGAACAACAAAAATTTGAGCGTCCAAAGAGCTTATATGCAGATAATTAAATGATATGTATTGAGAAGCTCTATATTTTGGTGGTATCACATCATGATAGAGTAATGATTAATTCGAGATGAATCATGAAAGTGGATTTCAAGTGATGCATTGATTTTTGAGACCTCATTATTCGGTGGATTGAAAACTAAATAGGAGCAAATTGATTAAGAATTGGGTTTCGCTAAAGTAAATGAAAATATCAACGTCCAAGAAGATACTAGAAATTCTATGAGTATTACATCACGAATCAATCCAAAGCAAGGCTTGAGAGAAATCAAGATTTGACATATATACTACGCATTCCCGAAAAATTGATGGAATTCAACCACAAAAAAAGCTCACAAATTTAAAGGCCCCAGAGATGAAACTTCCTGTCTGTTTTGTTTAATCTTTACATTCATTGCTTTCTTCTATATGTGCTCGATTGATATTCCCTCTTATCAATTAATCTAGCAACTTGGGATCAATAAGATTGTCATGGCAAGCAAACCAAATAGACCATCGTCCACACAAAACAAAGACAACATTTCTTAGAGATCCATTAGATTATGGATGAAGAAGAACAACAATTCAAGCAAGTGGCTGAAAAATAATCACCATGTTCTATTTCTTTCATATTCCTAGTTCTTTTGAATCTTAGGGTCGAGATTCCGTTTAAAGGGTAGGTTTGCAACATCCTTATTTTTTATAAAAAAAATAATGCATGACTTTTGCATAAATTAAAAATTTGTACAAGAAATTTTAAAGCATAAAAATGAGTATGTTAATTAAAAAATAAAAGGAAAATTAATTCCTATTTATGAACAAAAGCTTTTGTATTTGTAAAAATAAAATTAAAATTAGGATGATTTTCTTAAAATTATACTTAAATTATTTCTTTTAATAATTGTTTTCCTACAACTAGGTAACCATAAGTTACGGTTGTCCAAATTCTAAGACAAAATAAATATTTGGAAATATATCCAAAATTAAAATTTATATTTTATCTTCTATTATTTAATTTGATAAATAGTTATTAGAAAGAAAGAGAAATGTATTTTTCACATATTATATTTGTTTTGGCCTTATTAATTTTCTACTTTCTCATCTAATACTTTTTGGCTTCCCTTGGGTCCACTTGCCATTCTCCCATTTCATCCTTTCTCTCTCTTTCTCTCCACTTCTCTCTCTCCCTTCCCCTCCATTAATTGTGCGGGATCCCTCCATGTCGCCTTATTTATTTGTGCATGCATGCAAGTGGTGCAAAAATTGGCAGCAAATCATTCATACTCTTTAGTGGACATCAAGGAGAAAGTAATGCCATTAATTTCTACTCAATTAGTAGTCAGCATGAGGCAAATAAGCAGCCACACTAAATGTAACACCCCAAATTTGGGTTAATCGTAAATTAGTGAAAAGTTTGAATCAATCGGATCAATTTAAAACCAAAGATGAAATTTCATATGAAATTGAAAATCATATTTCTCTCTCTCCTCATGCTTTGTCTTGTGGGCTTTCTGTCGAACACCCCTTAGGCAACTTTCCTCTCTCTCTCTCTCTCCCCCGTGGATGCTCTGTTCTGACACCAGCTGTGCACCGCTGTACCCTTTCCACCGGCTCTGCCGCGCCTGCGCCCAACCCTCCCTGCGTTGCCTGCACCTTGTACCATCACGCCATGCCACAGTCGCTTCCGTGTTCTGCTCCCTCTGCGCCCGCATGCCCTCTGCCTCGTCGCCATACCGCTCGCGTGCTTGCTTGCTGCCCTCCATCATCACGCGACACTATGGGTCAAAGCCTATGGGGATAACACGCCACGGGCCACTTTCTTCCGGGGCTCCCCAGGAGCAGCTATAGAAAGATGTCGATTCCGACGCCGACATCGACACTGGAGGAGATGCCATTCCTGCGCCACCAGCTCCGAGACCTTCGATGAAGCCATCCTTCGCTCTCGGTTTCAACTTCATTTTGAAGTGTGCGCCCCCCGCGTGTCGTCTACTCGCGTTGGCACCATGACTAGAGCACTTAGTCTCTCCCTCCGTGAGCCGTAGAGCCGTCTGCCCTATTAGATGATGGGCCTAGTTATGTTGTCAGACGGATGGTTGCCATCATATTAGATGGTGGGCTCATTGTATGCATGATGAATTGTGGACCTATATGGAATAGGGCAAAAACTTTTGGTCTTTACCATATTTTGCTTGCCTCTATGGCAAGGGTTTTCGAAAACTGCCTTATTTGGCAGCAAAATTATGTTTTGCATTGTTTCCTTGACTTGGTTGATTCTGTTTCTTGTTGCATTCAATCTAATTTGTGATAAAAAATTTCATGCATATTTATTTATATGAGTATACCCTATAAATAGTAATAGGTAGAGGAGCCGGTCGAGCACGTAGGGCTGGTGCCGCTTGGGATGCTGGTAGAGGCCGAGGTCATGGCCAAGGATGTGGCCGTGGTCTTGAGGACATTTCGACACCACCATCGTGGATCTTACCCTAAGTCGAGTCAGGGCTTATCAAGCACAAATGCTCGACAAGGTGCACCGCAATCAGAAACAAGCTAATAATCGACGCGTAATGAAGCTAGTGGATTTTGTGCGAGCGAAGCCCCCGATGTGCACTCACGCGAACGAACCAATGGAAGCCGAAAATTGGCTCCGCTTCACAAGAGGAAGTTAGCTCTCATCCGATGGCCGAAGAGGATATGTATGGGCTGCAGACCTTCCCGTTGAATAAGACTCTAGTAATAAATTCTCCGGGAGGCATGCGAACTGCTACAAGGGCGTGTCTGTATGTAAAAGTTAGGCAGGAGAACCATGGATTTCACTTTGACCGCATGGTCATACCCTACCAAGGGATTGACATGATCATTGGGATGGACTGGCTTCTACGCTATCAAGAAGTGATAGGCTGCGCCAGAAGGGAAATCAAGTTGCTTCGGTGTGGGTGTTACAAGACTAATTGGAAGGTAGACACTCCCTAAGATGGGCAAAGCTATCTGGTTCCTTGAGAAGGATGACCCCGCTTTAGTGACCATGGTAAGGGAGTACCTGAGCGTCTTCCCCGAAGAGCTACCTGGACTGCCACCGGATTGTGGCATGGAGTGTCCCATCGATCTTATCCCTGTAACCACCCCAATACATAATCCATACTATAGGATGAACCCTGTGGAGCCGACCGAATTGATGAGACAGCCGGACGAGATGCAAGGTCAAGGACCAATTCGTCCCAGTTCCTCACCGTGGGATTTCCCCGTCTTGTTCGTGGACAAGAAGGACAAAACCGAAGAATGGTGGTAGATTACCGAGACCGAAATGCCGTCACCATTAGGAATAAGTATCTCCTACCACGGATTGATGACCTGTTTGACCAGCTTAGAGGTCCCAAACGAAAACCGACCTTTGGTCTGTATACCACCAAATCCGAGTTAGGGAGGCAGATATACCCAAGACAGCCTTCACCGTGGATTGTATGATTATTTAGTGATGTCAATTGGCCGGACCAACGCCCCAGCACACTTCATAAATATGATGAACAAGATCTTGATGGAGTTTCTAGACCAATTCGTAGGGGTTTTCTTCGACAACATCTTAATATACTCTAAGGATGATAGAGAACACAAGAAGCATCTACGTCTGGTCCTGGAGAAGCTACGATAGTATCAACTCTACACAAAGTTTGGTAAGTGTGAGTTTTAGATCAGCGACGTCAGTATTCTTAGGACACATCGTGTCACCGACGGAATCAAGGTGGACCCGGCTAATGTGGCTACGGTAATGGAATGGACATCACCAACGTTCGTTACCGAAATAAGAAGTTTCCTTGAGATGGCTGGATCCTATCGGCGTTTTATCGAGAACTTCTCGAAACAGGCCCGACCGATGGCGCAACTCCTGAAGAAAGACAAGAAGTTTGAATGGACGGATGCTTGCGAGAAGAGTTTTCAGGAGCTCAAGCAACGCCTCACCTCCGCCCCAATACTGGTTACCCCGGACACGAGCAAGAAGTTCGAAGTATACCGCAACGCCTCTAAATATGGCCTAGGGTGTGTTTTTGATGCAAGAAGGAAGGGTGGTGGCTTATGCATCACGGCAGTTGAGGAAACACGAGGTCAACTACCCCACCCATGACTTGGAGCTGGCAGCGGTAGTGCATGCCCTGAAGATATGGAGGCATTATTTGATGGGAAGACCCTGTGATATATTCACCGACCACAAGAGCCTAAAGTATGTGCTCACTCAGGGCACTCTCAACCTGAGGCAAAGGCGTTGACTAGAACTGATCAACGACTATGACCTAATTATTCAGTACCACCCCGGAAAGGCCAACGTCGTCGCCGACGCTCTGAGTCACAAGTCTCAATGCAACCATATGGAGATTGATTCGGTTCCCCGAGCAAATAACTGAGGATTTGAGTCGGCTAGGGATCGAGGTGATTAACCAGGGTTACCTGGCTACCTTGGAAGTAAAGCCGGGCCTGCTCGATGTGATTAAGGAGAAATAAAGGGAGCACCCTAGCACCTTAAGGATCGAGAATCTCTTCGCCAAGACATAAGAGTACCACAAGACTTATGGGTAAAGTGTGTTCACTCTGTAGAGTTTAAACTATAATGATAGCCGCTCCCACGGTCAAGTGAGGGGAGGTAGGTTGTACATGGTAGTCTTATGTGTTAATAACTTAACTTGTTGGGTTAGTGTTGTTCGAGGCTAGCAATGACCTACATTGGGGCTTGGGGAAGCTGAACTTTATATATTTTTTAGTACTTGAGTTAGGCAGCTAGAGGGGGGGTGAATAGACGACATAAATTTTTGACACTACCTTTTTCATCAGAACCCAAACAACTTCACAACTATGTATACCTTTGACTTGTATGGATGAGAACCATAAAATATGTGGTAATTTTGGAATCACAATTCTAGGTTGTCAAGTGTCCAAACAAAGAGAAATTAATTCAAACCTTACTTTTAGAAAAGTGATAAAGCCAAATGACCAAAGTTACTTTCCGAAAAGTAAAAAAGCAGATTCATAGGAAACTTGTGTTGCAAGAAGAGAGTGATTTCTACGCTTGGGAGGCTCTATAATTTTGAAACCTTTTTCTATATCCATGGGGGTGAGTCCTGATGCTATCTTCCAGATTTCAGCCTCAAACTCCACTCACTGAAAAATGCTAAAAGCGAAACACCAAGAACTGTCAGGAACATCAAACTGTAAGCTTGGGGCTAGGTATTAACCTCATTTTTAACCAGTGGACTTCCCATTTTTACCAAAGATGGGTATGTGATTCACACATCTTTTCCAACTGCAATCATCCCAAAACGGTTTTTCTAGATTTTTCTAAAAATCTTTTATTGACTGCTGCTACAGAGGAATGTTTCTGCACAGATTGAAACAAGTCAAGAACTTGATCTCTTACAAATGAACGCAAGATACTCACGGAGAAGAATGAGTTCATTGCATAGAATTTGAGGGATTACAAACCACACTCCCGGTGGCTGCAAACACCTCTATGGTGCCACCCTTACACACCCAACTCACCCAATCTATTTTTGAAATTTTCAGCTCTTAGTGATGAAGGGAAGAGGGTACCCCTTCCCCTCCTTTTATAGCCCAAGGGTGAGATGTCCTAAACCCTAGAGCCCATCTCCACTCTTCTTTTGAGGATGAGTGATGTACAACTCACACACTAAGTAACACACTCCCGAAGAGGAACATTCTTTACATAGTCGTTCGGGAAATATCCAAAACCAAACAAGTTGATAACTATGTGTACCCTTGACTTGTTTGGATGAGAACCACATAATAAGTGGGAATTTTGGAATCACAATCCTAGTCGTCAAGTGTTTAAACAAAGAGGAATCAATTCAAACGTGCATTTAGAAAAGACATCAAGACAAAACATCATAGTTACTTTCTGAAAAGCAAAAAGGAGATTTTAGAAAATTTGTCTTGTAAGAAGAGAGTGGTTCTTTCCATCGGAATGCCCCCGAAATTTTCAAACTTTTTCTACACCCATGTGGGTGAGTCAAGATGTTCTCCAAATTTCAGCATCAAACTTCACTCAGAGAAAATACTAAAAATCATGCACCAAGAATTGACAGGAACATCGAACTGCATGTTTGGGACTCGGTATTCACCTGATGGCTCCCAAATGGGGAAACCAGTGGACTTCACATTTTTATGACAGATGGGTATGTGAGTCACTCATCTTTTCCAACTGAAATCATCCCAAAATGTTTGTTCTAGTTTATTCTAAAAATCTTTTACTAACTATTGCGCGGAGGAAAGTTTCTGCACTGATTGCAACAAGTCAAGAACTTGATCTCTTGCCTCTCATATGGTAGTAAAGATTGTGTCAAATCATATTATCAATCTGAAGGCATTGTACATCAAGAACCAGTAAGAAATCATCAAAGTTCATCTGAAAAAAAGGGGAAACAAAAATAAAAAACTAAGAGCAAATCAATGCAAGATGTTCATGACGATGAATGGTTTCATTGCATAGAAGTTGGGGATTACAAACTACACTCCAGTGGCCACAAACACCTCTAGGGTGCCACCCTTACACACCCAACTCACCCTCTCTATTTCTGATATTTTCAGCCCGCTGGGACGAAGGGAATTGCCTACCCATTCCCCTCCTTTTATAGCCCAAGGGTGAGATGCCCTAAACCCTAGAGCCCATCTCCACCCTTCATTTGAGAATGAGTAGTGCACAACTCACGCACTAAGCAACACACTCCTATAGAGTAATATTATACACATATTCCTTTGGGAAATATCCTCAAAGTTTCCTCGTTTGATAGTCCACGCCTGGCCCACCGGTCAGATCAACTTCATCACCAAGTAGCCAATGCGCCAGCCTCCAGCTGTACTGAGCTAAAACCTCTTCCGCCTGGGCTTAAGCATGTCTTTCTAAATAACAACCGTAACAAAACCGGCTATCATCAGTAATTTGCTAATCGAGTGTGAATGACGGTGCCTTGTCGCCACTTTATAGAAGTACAGCTCGGTCTTAGGTTGTTCACTTAAGGACCTCAGGGGGGATAAGCCCCAGTATGTGCACTCATCGCATTACAATGGAAAAGGACCAAAAATTCACGTGGGAGCACTAGCGTAGGCTTAATAATGCGATGAGAGAAGTGCTTAAGAAGGAAATTTTTAAACTCCTTCACGCCGGGTGAAAGTGCATCTAAGCCCCCAAGTAGGTTTTGATGATTTATGATCAACAATTATAGAGCTAATGCTTTTATTGTACAGATATACACAGGTTAATACATGTTAAAAGTGGTGGAGTACCCTCAAACATTTATAGGTTGAACATGGCATCAAGACTATTTATTCGCAAAATTGTAAATCTTTATTTCTTGAGTCTAGGCCTGTCGTACTATAAAGGGGGATGAGACGGAGAAGCATATAAAGGTTCCTAAGTAGGTATCTCGAACTTCGTGTGAGTTTTCCACTCAGTATACCCTCTATACACAGCCAACATGCTACCAGCGCAATCTCGAAAGCACCTCGTCAAAACATCCTATGTAGGTCGAAACATCCGATGCGGGATACACTGCAGCAACGGCCATATTTTGAGATCCTCTATTTCAAGCTTTCCTCCACCACTTGACATAGATTACGCACTCTGATTGATTGAGATTTTGAATCCTTCACTCCATTCTTCATCAACTCTCAAGAAAAAGCCTTTCTATCTCTTGATCATCTTGTGAGATCTAGATCTGGAGACTGAGGCACCCAAATTGCTCCACGAATTAGAGTCGTCTATTTGTCACCACTTAGCGATTCCTAAACAATTCTCCACCGGATTTGTTACTCTTGAAGGGCTCCTAGACAGCTAGGTATTGCCGGTGAGCCATCAAGCTTTGTGTGGTGCGTCTCTGGAGTTTATGAAGGTTTGATTCCGCCTCCGCAAGGAAAAGGACTCATCCAGTGAACACTGGTGAGAGCTTTTGTGCAACGCTGGAAGAGGATTAGGGTCTTGGTGATCCGGGTTTTTGTGCCTTCCCTAACGGTGAGTAGGATCTTTCTTCAAAGATCCGAACATCGGTAAACAAAAATCGCCGTGTTCTTCGCCTCGATCTGGAGTATTTGTTCTACTATTGTTTTTGAATTGTTCTTAATATTTTGAGTAGATCTAAACTTGTTTTTCAAAGGAATCAAATTTATGTTGCAGGTATAATTTACTCTGTTGTGACTTGAGATCAATCAAGATCAGAACATCCGACGCTCGGTGCACTGGACCTGATCGAACATCCGATGTGCCTGTTACTATTTTGAGTTTTTATTTTCTGCAATTTTTTTATTCGCCTATTCACCCCCTCTAGGCGGTATATCTATCCTTTCAATTTGTATTGGAGCCTAATCTCCTGTTATGAGCTTAACAGCTTGGACAATTATGCCGAACAACAACAAAGACGATGCGGAGAATGGGACTCCAAGTGACGGCAATAAAAGGGCTACTATTCCATATATTTATCCTGATGCAACATCCTCATATCATATCTCCATTCCAACTGTGTGTGCGCCTCACTTTAATGGCACATGCTACCCACAGTGGAAGCATAAGATGAAGATGTTTCTAATGTCTATTCATCCTTCTATTTGGAGAATGGTAGAAATAGGTTTCAAGCCCAACGAACAAGAGAATCTCATCGTTGATGAGGAAAGGGACTCATTACTCAACTATCAAGCCGTAAATGATTTGTTTGGTGCATTGAGCCCAAGTGAGTTTAATCTAGTGGACGGACTTGAAGAAGCCAAAGTAATTTGGGATACCCTAAAGGTTGTTCATCAAGATACATCAAGTGTGAGGGAGAACATGATTGAACTCATCAATGGCAAGATAGGAAGGTTCATCATAGAAGAAAGAGAAGACTACAAGACAATGTTTGATCGGCTCATGTTTCTAGTGAATGAGGCCAAGGGAGTTGAATGCAAGTCACTCACTAATCAATAGGTGGTTAAGATACTACTCCGAGTTATCACAGCCTAGTGTCACCCTGGGGAAGTGTGGACTTTATCACCCTCGGTGATGACAAATCCCGGTCCCTGTCGAGAGTGGTCCTAGAGGGCCTCCGCAGAGCGCTCGCAACTGGTGATCCAAAACCCGTACTTCACGCGATGACCACGCGTTGTGTTGGAACCATCCCTCAGATGGCAGCAATATCCCCGCTACGCGTGTTCTTCCGCGCTCCTCCTTGGTAAGCCCTGGCTAAACACAGCACAAAGCATCTCGTGCCTTAATCATCCATCAGGATGTCATCCATGGGGCAACTCACCAACCAAATCATCTCTACTTCCACGGTTAACGACCTTACCATTCATGAACTATCCCGACCAACCAACCAACCGACCAAACCAGACCGACACACCACATAGCTATAACCACACACAACACTCAGCCCAACATGCATCTATTAGCCCTAACTGTCACATGTTGTAACCTTTTTAAATGAATTAATGAATGAATGAACGGTAAATATCGGTCCACCGTTCCGTAGCTAATCGCCAGAAGATTCGTTTAAGCCTAAGCAAGTCTAAGCAGGTTTTTACCTATTAGGTAGGGTTAAAGTTGTTACCAGACTATTATTAGGCTAACAAGGACATGACAATTAGTGCAGTCATAAGGGCTAGATAATGCAAGGACAGGCATGTATATTTATAACATGATTTAACAAGTAGGCAGGTATTAAGCATGCACTTTGATAATAAACAATATAGTTTGGGAAAAACAATGGGTAATGAACACGATTATATCGATGTTAGTCCGCACTAGGGAAAGTCGCAATCTCTCCCTAATATGGGTAAAACATCTAAAGAATAAGTGTTAACTCGCTTGGATCACTTGTATCCCAACCTTGGATCTTGATTTGTCTCAAAGTCCTCCTTAACCTTCGAGGTCTACTGCGAAGAGCCAAATGACACAGGTAAACACCAGGATATGGGAAAAACATGATACGTGATATGCAACTGCTTCTACGCACTTAGTAACAAACCTACATAGACCACCTTAGCGTCTCTTCGGTAATCCTATTAGTAATAGAATTCTATGAGTATCTATAAAGAGATAAACTTTATAGAGGGATAACGGGTGCGGTATGACGTCATCAAGGTTGTGCGACCTAAGATAATAATGCATCAAATGATTTGGACTAAAATGTGTCGTTTTCCCGATTAAGTCCCCTTACCGAGATTTAATTTTACATTTGAAAAATAGACGTTACTCATTATATTTTGGATTCAAGTAAGAGCTATGATAATGCAATGTAACTCAGTTATTCTCTTTCATTAGTTAGGATACCCAACTTAGATAAACTTTGTTGAACTAGGCTAGCTATAGCATGATCCCCTTAAGGTAGGCTAGTTGGCAAGCTAAGTGTGTGCATTTGTATAACTAATACGACTTTGTAAACGACACCATGTCAAATTTATACCTATTATGTCAAAGATAATTTCTCTACTCTTCCTTTCATAGACGACCCCTTTTTCTGATGTTTAGCGTATCGATAGATTTATTATTTAAATACATTGAAAACTTTAATCGGATTATAGTACATAAGCTCGATATCAGCCTTCATATCAAATGTCATGAATTATTAAAGGATGGGGTATATTGTACCTTAGCGGCACTCTTATCGATGGAGAATAGTTTCTAGCTATGATTGGATTCTAGGTGTATGGTATTTTATTCATTGGCTAACTAACCCTGTGGGTTCTATCAACGTTCAAGCACAGATATTCACTTCGGAGATCTACCTCATATTAATATTTTAACCTTCTATTCGAACAGAAAATAAGCTACACAGTTTCATGGTGCTTAGTCTGGATTTTGGAAATTTTATAAGGACATGTGAGAAAAGAGAGGTCCCAAAATATCTCCTCGATCTTTAGTCCATGGTATGGTAAGGTCGGGGTTTATATATTATTACTAGGTCCAAAGATTTATTCTAAGCCTGAAGGTTATTTTTTGTCTAAAGAGTTTTCCTCAAATTTTTAATAAACCACATACTATTTTAATTAATGGGGCTCCCGCCTATTATTATCATACTTGTTACTATTTATCCTTTCTAGGGTTTCTAAAATTCTTTTTTCGGTTTATAGTAGTGAACTACATCCTATTAAATTTTACCATATTTTTCCCTACTTCAGTTCAAATTTTATTAATCAAGCACTTCATTTCGAACCATTTTGTATATACGAAAGTATTCTGGAAGTTTATTATCAGAGAAAATCCATGATGAAAAATTAGGATATTAATCTTATAATGTCTGTTAATGGCTCTAATATTTATCATGAATTTTCTAAGAATTTAGGAGATGTCTACAGGTTTTTAATGAATTATGAAATTCTATTGTAGAATCAGGAAAAAGGTTGCCATTGGGTTTAATGCGATTTTATTATTCTAATTTTCTCAATAGAAAATTTATTGTGATATTTTTCCTAGGTAGTAGACCCTCTGTATTATTTGTGTACACAATTTCATAATTTTTGGTTGTCATTTGCTATTTTAAATAAATCATACAAACGTGCTGTGTCACATGAAATAAGAAATTCGGAGTAAATTACTGAATCTTGCTTTGGGCTGGTCTTGGGCTTCTTTGGGCCGAACGTGGCTGGAGCTGAGAGCGCAAAGGCTTAACAGAAGGCGTAATCTCGAGCCTACGTCTCCACTTATTGACAAGTGGGACCAAAGCCCACCTGTCGGCCTCCTGAGACACACTAGCTTGGCCCCACACGTCAGTGGTTCAATAATCCGTCCCAGCGTTGTTCTTTGTCTACCTCCGGCTGCTGCTCACGGTGGCTACCATTGGAGCTCCGACGAGCTCAGCTAGACGACGATGGAAGGCATGGCGGCATGGACAAATGACTAAAATGGAACCGGAGAACCGATGCGAATCCACCGGTGCCCAAGGTTCGGCGAACGGCGCTACGGCACGGCAGCGCGACGAGCTCCACTGGCGAGCACGAGGGCAAGCCAGTGCCGCACTGAACAGCGGAATCTAGCGGCAAGGTACGACGAGCACGAGGAAAAGAGGGTGAAGGGGATGCTCACAATGCAAGAAAATTAGCCGGAGATGGCTTGGTGTGGTCCAGCGACGAGGAGGTCGACGACGGATCGAAAGACACGTCGCCGGCGAGCTCTGGTGTCGCCGTGCTATAATTGGTTGAGGGGAAACATTAGTCAGGGAGTCGCTCAGGGCGGAAGGAATTGCCACGGAGCTCACTAATTTGAAGAAGCCAAGCTTGGTTGGATTTGGGGAATTTTGGGGTTTTTTCCAATGAGGGCGCAACGGGAGCCGGGGGAAAGCGTAGCGAGTTTGTAGACGTCTGAGCGGTGGCTGGGCGTCACAGGAAGGAGTGGCACGGTTCTGGCGTGCAGCGCAGCGGCGAACGGCGCGGCGCGGCGCAGCGAGGACGGCGCGAGCGGCGCGGCAAAGACAGAGGCAGAGCAGAGCAGGGAAGGCGGCCACGTGGAAAACGGTGAGATAGAGGAGGAGAAAGTTGCCTGCAAGATATTCGGTAGAATGCCCAAAAGAAGAGAAAGAGAGAAGTATTATTTTCATTTGCATTTGAAATTTTATCTTTAGCTTAAATTTGGTCATGATTTGCTGAAATTTTTATGTCTTTGCACCTAGCCTTAAAATGGGATGTTACAGTATTATTCATACTTTAGCTATACATCATAATGCACACAATTAGCTAGTTTTCAATTGGTAGCAATGAATGACGAGAATTTACCTGAGAAATTAATTTAATCAAAGCAGCACGCGCTGGATAAGCGCACTGCATACAGTGCATTGATTAGCACTTATTTAATTATTTAGGATTGTGCCCCTAATTTGATTATTTGTTGCAAATTAATTCCCTACGGAATGCTCTCGGGCAAGCTAGATAATTATTTAATGTTCTTTATCTAACATGACATTTATCTACCTATTTTATTTTCTTATGATTTTATAGGGTTTAATTCACGATTTAATATAACTATATTCACCTAATTCCATTTTAACCAGTTCTTATATAGTAAATCCCCTCCTTTAACTAAACAGTGCCACTCTTCCCTTAGAGCATCCCCAGCAGGGGCATCAAATTTACCTGCATCGCTACAGTAATCGCTACAGTAACCGCTACAGTGCAAACTGCTACTCTCAAGGATCAAATTCCCTCCTAATGCATTTGAAAAAATTTGAAGTAGAGGCCTTTTTGAGGGGTGAGATGGGGATGCTCTTACAGAGGTTGGTTTCATATTTTTATAAAATCAGAAATGGTCCAAACTATTTATCTAAATTTTTCTATAAATTTTGGGAGTTTCTAACTATTTTAGATAAATCTATATCAAATTCAGGGATTAATTAACTGGTAAATTCGGTGGAAAATGGGTTAATTCCTTGGGCCAACCCAATAACTAACCCGACCTACGATGCGCCCACGGCCCATTAGTTGCAGCCAGCGGCCGCCGAGGCGGCTTTGCCAAAAGTGTACTTTCACGAGACGCATTTCGCACGCAGTTCACGTTGCACCCAACGGCGCCTCCACTTAACCCATGCGGTAGCGACTCAACATCACGGTTTAACCTAGCATGCAGGGAATACTGGCAGGTGGGACCCGTAGGTCAATGACTCCTAACGCGTCTGTCTGCACGAATCTTTGCGCAGACTGGACGACCCCTCCGTCATTGTCTACCTCCCGCAGGCGACATGGCCAACGGCGGCGGTGACTGACGCGGCGGCGTTACAACTACGCTTCAGCCGAGAGCATTAGCGTTCTGGCATCTACAGCCTCCTACGGTCCTAATGACGCCCTTGTCTAGGCCGGAGCCAGCCGGACGCACCGGCGCGACGGTGGCGGCGGAACCGAAGGCTTGCCGGAGATGCCCACGCAATAGAACGGAGCTACAAGCTATGGAAGCTACCGGGGAGCAAGAGGGGGTGAAGTGGGTGCTTACCGAGCTCAAAGAGGAGCGCGACGGAGCAGAGACGGCGGGCAACGAACGGCACGACGGCAGCCGAAATAGGGGCTCCGCGGGCTTGGCTCCTCCGGGCAGCTTCCCTGAAATTGGATGAGGGGAAGGCTTAGGAGTGAGTGAAGAAGGCTCGGGGCGAGAGGAATCGGAGAATGGCTCGCGAATTCACCGGGATTTCTTCGGCGCCGACATGGGTAGAAATTGGGGAAGAACGGAAAAGGTGCCAATGAGGGAATGCTTTCGGCTTTATAGACGTCGGGCGGTGCTTCTAGCCCGAAGGCGCACATAGCGTCGTAGGGAAGCGAGCGCCGTGGTGACTAGAAGTTGGCGCGGCGTGGCAGAGCAACGGTGCGGCGCGACGCGACGGATACGACGCGACGATGATGGCTCAAGCAGTGCCGCAGGACAGGCGCGGCGTGATTCAAAGCAGAGCAGATGGGCAGAGCAGAGCGGTGGCAGGCCTACCGGCAGGGGAAGAGAGAGGGAGAGCGACAGAGAAATAGAAGGAGAGAGACAGAGGGAGCTATGTCCCACGTGTCAGCGCAAATTTCACCTAAAATTTGAATTCAACCAAATTTTGATTTTGACCCAAATTGGGCTGTTACAGAGGGTGTATATCCAAAGGCGCAGGATAGGTTTATTCAATACAAGGCAGCAACCACATACAATACGCAATATATTACAGCATACAGTAAACACGTAAGATGCTTAATACTTGTACATCGTAGGACTTGCTTAATATAAGATTCTTAGATTCTTTGTTGATTATTGCATCGTTTACGATAGTGACATAGTCTATCCTTTCGGCCCGTGCGGGTGTACGAGCACGTGCGGCAATTCATCCGGTGAAATATGACGATGCGAGTCCGTGTTACTGGCAGTAAACTTCATGGTGTGGGCTGTACGAGCGATTTCATTGCGAGCGATTGTGCTCTCAGCATTTGGGATAGTTGTCTGTGTTGATGGAGTCGTTCCTGCAGGAGCAAGTTTGCGTGCTTCTTTCGGACCTTTTAGTGGGATGGCAACTTGGATCACTTGGTTCTGTGTTGCTTCAACCTCCACAGTATTGTAGAAGAAGAGAACTACGAAGCAAAGCACTAGAAGAAGACTGAGGTGTTTCATGGCCATATTTTCCCTGCGTTTGGAGAGACGTTTTTCATCATTTTTTCTCTAGGAGAATTAATACAAGTATATGTGAATGCATCAAAAATATATTACCAGAATGTCAACATAATAATAAAAATGTACAGGGGATTATACGAAGTTAAAACCTACAAAAACGAATGTATATATGTGTAGTATTAAAAGATATATATATAGCTAAGAGCTAGAAATAGGTTATGCATTAAGCACTACTGGTGATTTGGCGTTTAGTCATACGGAATGGGCTTCCGTCACGGTTTCTGAACAGGGGACAACCCTTGTGGATTGATGTCCATTACGCTTCAGTTCCGGTTTTAGAAATCGGGACTAAATCTCTCCTAGAAAGGCCTCAAATACACGTGGCGATGCCCAGTGTGGCAACTAGGGAGACTATCAGTCACAGTTGGTGGTTCCAACCAGAGATGAGGTGTGTGCAGCCATTTATTTGTTGCAAGTACAAAAGATTATTGATTATGATCGAGTACATTGTGTAGCAAATCTTATCCATGTTGTAAGGATCCTAGGCCGAGAGGGGGGTGAATCGGCTCTTTTCAAATTTTACTTCTCTCGATTCGCTTGATTTACTTAGTCAAATTAAGAACCCAAGCTATCGATTGATCTAGAGTCTAGTTGCGGAAGTGATCACAATAATGCACATGCGACTACTAGGAGGCTCGATGGCACTCACACACAAGCGATTAATTCAAAGCGCGGAAGTAAATGGGTGAGAAGGGGAGACGCAAACCAAGTTGTTTACCGAAGTTCGGTGCTCAACACATGAGCACCTA
The DNA here is from genome assembly GCA_036346415.1 of Raddia guianensis. Classification (NCBI taxonomy): domain Eukaryota; kingdom Viridiplantae; phylum Streptophyta; class Magnoliopsida; order Poales; family Poaceae; genus Raddia; species Raddia guianensis. The sequence continues at coordinate 9,191,227 of CM070537.1, forward strand.
CGCCTCCGTTGAGGAAACTTCTCACACAGAGAAGTCGGGACCCTTTCGTCCCTAGCCCTCAATCCACTCGTGGTAGCTCTTCACCAACACATGGTAGGCGAGCTCCAAACCTTCACACGGAAGCGAGTTCTCTCACACGCGAGAGTTCTCACACCCACGGCGCCGACACACGGCACCGACCACCGACACACAGTGGGTTTCACCTCAACACATGAGGTACCCCCAACACATGGAGGATTTGGATCCGACACACGGACACCTTGGCACCTCCGACACACGGAGATGGCCGCCGACACACGGCGGACTTTGCACACCCCGACGAACGGAGAGGAAGCACCGTGGGAAGCACGGTGACCTTCACGGAGAAGGGTTTGCTTGCGGTATGCTTGATGAAGCTCGGCGACGACGATGTCTCCCGGTGGCAAGAATCCAAGAGCACAAGACCGGAGACACTCACTCAACCCTCATACTACCATGGAGGATGGCAAGACAACCATGGAGAGGGCACAAACCTTGGAGATGATGAGGAGGAGGCTAGGGGATGCTCTCTTCTTCTTCCTCACTCTCTCTTCAATCTCTCAAGCACATGGAACCCTAGATGGAGGTGGGAACCACGGGAGGAGCTCTCTAGGTGGCTAGGGCAAAAGGTGGCTGCTAGGGTAGGCTCTCTCAAGTTTCTCCCGTGCTCCTAGCCCCTATTTATAGCCCCAAGGCGAAACCCTAGAAATGGACGGTCCAGATTAAATCGCGAGATTCAGATCGCCCGATCGGACGCCGTCCGGTCGCCGTCGGACGCCGTCCGACAGAAGGTTTGGGACGTTTTTGTGCTTCGTCGGACGCCGTCCGGTAGCTTACCGGACGCGTTCGGCGAGGCCATCAGCAGCATAACAGGCGCCCGCCAGGTGTTTGGTCGCTGGTTTAGCCGTCGTCGGACGCCGTCCGGTAACTCGTCGGACGCGTCCGACAGTGTGGGTGGCGGCCGTCGGACGCTCGCCAGACGCCGTCCGATGCCCATCGCCGTCGATTTTCTACTTCACCGGACGCCGTCCGGTCCTGATCGGACGCCGTCCGACAGGGACGGTTCGTTTGGGACTTAGCCATTTTCAAGCTCTCTTTGGGAAATTCATCTTTGCCGGACCCGTCCGGTTGCGGTCGAACGCCGTCCGACGAGAGAGGGTGCGTCGGGACTTAGCCAAAATTTTGGCTTGGGCTCACGGACGCCGTCCGATGGCGATCGGACGCTGTCCGACAGAGGCTAAATTTACCGACTCGCCTCGCCGCCTCTCTCGTCACCACGCTTGGTCAAGGGACAATTTGTCGATTTGTGGACACAGCGGGAGGTTCAAATCATTTAGGCGGGAGGTTTCGCGCCTAAATGAATATTTGGCTTGGGAACTTGGCGGCTACGAAACCCTGAACAGCTGTCACTCCCCCGAACTCTCCCGAACTCTCTCGAACCTAGACAGGTGGACTCGCTCTAGATGATTCGCTAAAGGCTAATACCTGGCACTCTAGGAACCCCTATGACCTGTGCTCAGTGGGACCCTGCAACCAGAGAGATGTAGTTGAGCTAAAGACGCACATAAGAAAAATAGAAGAACTATTAAACAAAGGTCCTTATCCTTGGCGTTCCAGCTGTACGGCCTAGTTGCCATCAATTACCAAAATCAATTAGGCCATAGGAGGTTTGATCTTACAATCTCCCCCTTTTTGGTAATTGATGACAACACCTGCAAATCCAGCATGACAAGGCACAAATACAATCTCTGGTGCAATGGGTTAGCTCAGAAGCATTGCATCCCAGCAAAACACAGTATCAAAGACTAAGCCAAAGAATAAAATGCAATGTATATGTAGACAAGAGCTCCCCCTAAATCAATGCATACCACTTGTAAGACACGATAGTACCATCACATCACATGGAGCAAAGCATCTCCATCCTAATTTTTCGTCCTAGGAGCAAAGCATCTCCTAAGTCTACCACTTGTAACCTAACACATTTTCATTCTAGGAGCAAAGCATCTCCTGAATCTACCACTTATAAACACCCCAAATTCCATTCTCCCATCTTTGCATCCCAAAACATGATTATGCCCAAAACATGGATTTGCACTAATTTCTCCCCCTTTGGCATCAATAACCAGAAAGTAGCAAAGTATGGGATTAGCAACTGAAACGCTTTGGAAGTTGTACTAGTGCACGTATGCCCATAAGTTCATCACACTCAAAATCTAGCCATCTCAAGGTCACAATGTCACAAGATCAACTAAAGCTCAATTATTAAATGTGTGATTCAAGTTATTTATGACCTAGAGCAAGTATAAGATGAACAATAGCGAGAAGTGTCAAGAGTTGCTCCAAAACTTCGATGGGACACATGATGCACCATAGCACTAGAAAATGCGCTCCAAGCTACACTAACTATCACCAAGCCTATTTGAGACCAAAACATTTTGGTTGAGCTCATTTTTGAAAGGTTTCACATTTTGAATCTTGAATTTTCTCAAATTTGCCACGTCTCAAACCATAGGCAACACCACCCAGCATGACACTGAAGGTGAACGTCTCGGTCATCCAAAGCTCCCCCTAAGTTCATGCCTAGTGCAATGGCAAGCTATCTCATCGAGGAGACATTGGTGAGACATGCATTCTCGTTTTAGCACATTTTACAAGTTTTGCTCAACATTTTCTCAAAATTGCTCAAATTAGCGAAGTAAAGATATGTGCAAAATGGAGAGACACACTCTAGACTAAGAAGCACATGATCAATCAAAGAGTTCAGAGCAATCAAATGAGACTAGAAGCTTTAGATCTCCTAACACAAGTTCATGGTTTTTCAATTACATGATATGTTGAGTTAAGCACCAGTTGAGCTAGTGACAAGGTAAACACATGCTATAGCGATCAATTTAATGTGATGAAAGTATAGGCAATGAATAACCTCCAGTATAACAGGCAAGGCACCTAAATGCTCAAACTGGCTTCAAAAGATTTGCAATGAATGACATAGCCACGCGACCAACTCATGCTATGTTTGACTTGTCTAACATGTTCAGTTCATTCTCAATTTGCGAGCGTGCCTCATCGAGTGGCTTGGTGAATATGTCGGCAAGTGGTCCTCCGTCAAGACGTGCTCAAGCACAATGTCGCCCTTTGTCACATGATCCCGAAGGAAATGGTGACGGACATCAATGTGCTTGGTCCGTGAGTGTTGGACCGGGTTGCACGCTATCTTCACCGGCCTCGTTGTCGCATAGAAGAGGCACATGGTCAAGTTTTAGCCCAAAGTCAAACAAAGGATCGTCGTAAAGCAATCTGTGCACAACAACTCCCCGCCGCTATATACTCAAACCTCGGTAGATAGCGCCAAGGAGTTCTGTTTCTTTGACGCCCATGACACAAGACACCTACCCAAAAGTGACATGCCCGGAAGTGCTTTTGCGATCGATCTTGCACCCGCATAATCTGAGTCGAATAGCCTAGGAGCTCAAACCAAGCACCTTCGGGAACCAAAGGCCTATGCTAGGTGTGTGTTTGGTATCTAAGTATTCGTTTCACAGCAGTCATATGCATTTCTCTAGGGAGGCTTGAAATCTAGCGCACATGCACACACTAAACATGATATCCGCCTAGATGCGATCAAGTAGAGCAAAGCACCAATCATGGAACAGTAAAGCTTTTGGTCGACATATTTACCTTCTTTGTCGAGGTCGAGGTGGCGATTCGTCCCATTGGTGTCCGGATCGGCTTGCGGTCATCCATGTCGAGCGTTTGAGGAGATCGTGGATGTACTTCTCTTGGCATATGAAAGTCCCGGTCTTGAGTTGCTTGATTTGAAATCCCAAGAAGAAGTTCAACTCGCCCATCATCGACATCTCGAACTTCTTGCTCATCATGTCGCTGAACTCTTTGACCAAGGTCTCATTTGTGCTGCCGAAGATGATGTCATCCACATACACCTGGCACAGGAATAGGTCTCCATCCACCACCTTGGTGAATAGTGTCGAGTCGACCCTTCCAACCGTGAATCCCTTGCCAATGAGGAAGTCCCTCAGTCTTTCATACCATGCCCTGGGTGCTTGCTTGAGACCATACAAAGCCTTCGACAATTTGTACACATGATCAGGGTGCTTCAGGTCTTCAAACCCTGGAGGCTGCTCCACATACACTAGCTCTCCAATGTATCCATTCAGAAAAGCACTATTTACGTCCATCTGCCTAAGCACAATGTTGTGGTATGTTGCAAATGCCACAAGCAGTCTGATTGCTTCCAAACGCGCTACTGGAGCATAGGTGTCTCCACAATCTACACCCTCGATCTGCGTGAAGCCCTGAGCCACAAGTCTAGCCTTGTTGCGCACCACCACTCCAAGCTCATCTTGCTTGTTCTTGAAAACCCACTTGGTTCCAATTACGTTGCAGTCGTTTGGCCTTTTCACCAAGCTCCAGACTTTGTTCCTCTCAAAGTTGTGCAGCTCTTCGTGCATCGCATTGATCCAGTCTGGGTCATTCAGTGCCTCCTCCACTTTCTTTGGCTCAAGCTCAGACACAAACGCCGTGTGCTCACAGAAGCTGGCTGTCCTAGACCTTGTTTGCACACCGTGAGTCAAGTCCCCAATCACTTGATCAGCTGGGTGATCACGAGTAATGGTGTGATGGGTCTTGATCAACTGAGGTGGCAGCCCATCTGATTCTGCATCTGGCTCACATGCTGTCTCTGCCTCTGGAGTCTGAACAAGACTTGAGCTATCCGCCTGAGGTGAGACTCCCCTGACTCTGGCACTAGTTCAGGTGTGAGAGGTGGTGGAACCGTCTCGGTCTCCCTCTGGACCTCTACTGGTCTCACATCACCAGCTGGCATCTCCTCCACCGCCTAGCCAATCGCTCACTATCCACATCATCCGTGTTCTCATGCTCCCTTGACTTCCATTTGACTCGTCGAACTTCACATCACAGGTCTCTTCAATCTGACCACTGCTCTCATTGTACACCCTGAAGGAAGACCCTCTGGCTGAATATCCCAAGAAGACCCCTGTGTCTACTCTACTCTGGAACTTGCCCAAGTGCTCCCGCTTCTTCTTGATGTAGACCTTGCATCCAAAAACTCTGAAGTAGGAGACATTGGGTCGTCTTCCTACCAGCAGCTCATAGGACGTCTTCTTCAGGAGCTTGTGAAGGTACAGCCTGTTGATGCAAATGATGTGTGTGTTGATTGCTTCAGCCCAGAACAGATGCGAAGTCTTGTACTCATCCAACATTGTCCTCGCCATCTCAATGAGCGTCTTGTTCTTCCTCTCAACCACCCCATTTTGCTGAGGAGTGTAGGTGGCTGAGAACTGGTGATCAATCCCTAACTCATCACGTAATGTACTCAACGAAGTGTTAGTGAACTCCGTTCCATTGTCACTTCTCACCTTCTTGAGGGTACACTCAAAAGCATTTTGGGCTTTCTTTACAAACTTTTTGAAAACATCTCCAGTTGGAGTTTTATCAGGTAAAAAGAAAACCCAAATGTATCGGGAGAAGTCATCGACAATGACCAGGCAATAAAGATTTCCCCCGATACTCACATATGTTGTTGGCCCAAAAAGATCCATGTGTATAAGCTCGAGAGGTCGAGATGTAGACATGACATTCTTGGCAGGATGTGAGCTTGCCACTTGCTTGCCGGCCTGACAGGCACTGCATAGCTTGTCTTTCTCGAATGTCACATCTTGCACCCCGAGAATCAACTCCTTTTTGAAAAGTTTCTTCAAATTAGCCATGCCGACATGCCCAAGACGCCTATGCCAAAGCCAACCAAGAGAGACTTTGGCGACTAGGCAAGTCGAGACGGATGCAGCAGGCTCATTAAAGTTCACAAGAAACAAGTTTTCAAAACGAAAGCCTTTAACCACAAGATTTTCATTTTTGTCCAAAACCAACAAACCCTCAGGTGAGAAATTACAATGGAACCCCAAATCACATATTTGGGCAACAGAGAGAAGATTATAGCTCAAAGTTTTTACTAGCAGCACATTGTCAATTGAAAGATCAGAAGAGATTGCTACCTTTCCAACTCCAAGTACTTTGCTTTTGCTTCCATCTCCAAAAGTGACCTTGGGGGGAATCTTGCCTTCCTCCCCTATTGAGGTGAACAACCGGGGGTTGTCGGTCATGTGTTGGGTGCACCCACTGTCAATGATTCAATGGCACCCTCCACTCCGGTAGTTCACCTGTCATGAGAGAAGATCACTTATGTGACTCAGGGACCCACACAGGAGGTCCCCGAGGATTAGCCTTCAAACCAGAAGCAACACGAGCAAAGCGATCAATCATTGATTTAGGCACCCAAACATGTGCCTTGTGCTCATTCTCAGCCTTGAGCCCAACAAATCTAGCAGTCATCCTACCTTGATCATTTTTCTTGAGCAAGTAGTGACCGTATAGCTCAGAATGTGCTCGAGAAAGTCTTGGGTGTGTGTGGTTGGGAGTGTTACGGTTTTGGTTCCTAGGAGGGTTTGGTTTACCATTGATGTGCCTAGGAGGACCATTCCAGAAGTTTTGCCTAGGTGAATGCCAAGTGATGAGCCTAGGACCTTGCCAGTTGTTGTGAAACCTAGAACCATTCCAAGTGTTATACTTAGGACCATATTGCCAAGCACTATGATTTCTTTGTTGCCATGTGGAGTTATAGTGCCTAGGGGGTCCTTGCCATGTGCGGTGTCCATTGTGCATCCTAGGAGCATTGTTGCTGGTGTGCAAGTTGTTAGACCCAGAGTTGCTTCTCCTCTTGGGATGAGCATGATGATAACCTTGCCTACTGGCAGATGCTCGAGGGACACTAGATTTCTTCCTCCCCTTTGGCTTCTCAGGGGTAAAACCCAAGCCACCCTTTAGGGAAGGTTTTCTTTGTTCCTTGAGCATCTTATCCAAGGCTAGACTACCCTCATAGCACTTCCCAAGACCTTTATCAAATTTCTCAAGTTTAGCTCTAAGTTCACCATTCTCAATAGCTAGTTCCCTAGCAGCTAAAGCAAATTTGCAATTATCAGGAGTACAATCATGAGCATTGCTAGAGGAACCACTAGAGCTAGAAGCAATCAGGGTCAAATCAATCAAGTCATCACATGAAGTAGAGCTATCAATCCTAGGAGGTGCAACAATCATGGCACAAGCAGGAGCATCATCAACATCATCACTAGGAACAGGCAAGATAGCAGGCAAAACATCAACCAAAGTATGACAATCAGAATCATCAACAGATTGAGCAACAGGCAAAGCAATCATGGAAGCATTATCGGCTAGAAGCCGCTCATTACTAGCCCTAAGCTCATGAATTGTAGCAAGGAGATGTTCTACCGACTCATTCATAGCCCTATTCTCTTCTTCTAGCACACTTGTTTTCTTAGTCATAGCATTACTAGAACCCATTACGCAATCATGTTCAGTTTATAGTGATTCATGCTTAGACACAAGATCATTGAACCTAGCATTTAAGTCATTAAGACGCTCCTGAAGTCTTATGTTTCTTGATCTTTCCTTTTCAAGAAAGTCAAGTGCTTGAGCAAGGTAACCTCTAGCAACTTTCGCCTCATCTTCGGGTTCGGAGTCAGAGTCACAAACCTCATTTCTAGATGGCTTGACCATCAAGCACTTGGCGATGTCGGTCGGAGTCGATGTCGCCTCTGGTGTAGTGGAAGTAGAGGAAGCAGACTCGTCATCATCGGAGAACCACTCCCGAGGCTCGATGGACGACCGTGAGACATCTTGGAGGGAAGGTGGCGGTGGTGGCACAAAGATGAGTGATGGCTATGCCGCCAATCCTTGGCCACTTGACTCCTCGTCATCACTTGAAGTCGACGAGTCATTGAGTGTCATCGGTCACCCATTCCCCCACAAAGGCTAGCCTCTTGCCTTGTGAGGAGCGACCCTTGAATCCTGACTTCTGAGGATTCTTCTTGTAGTCCTTCTGTCTTGGCTTCTCGCCATCACCCTTCTCCCTTCCTTTGTCCTTGTACTTGGTATTGCCCTTCTGCGGACACATCGAAGCAATATGTCCCTTCTCCTGACACTCATTGCATCGGTATGATGCATGAGAGTTTCTGCTCATCCTCTTCCTGGCTCCATAGCCATTCTTGTTCATAAACTGACCAGCTTGCTTCATGAACAGGCCGAAGTGTTGGAAGCCCTCATCGAGCTCGCTCCATGACATCTCACAACCATCCCCCGCTTGACTCGATTCGGGGGCACTCTGCCTTGATCCACTAGCCTTCGGTGCGATCACTTGATTCTTCATTTGGAGCAGGGAAACCTCGGGATCATTGAGGAGCATCATCTCATGTGCGGTGATCTTGCCGAAAGAGTCAGGTGCCAGCTTCTCCACATCACCGCTGTTGGTGAGATAGGTAATGATGTCCCGTAATCCTTCTTGGGAGGATCCGAGATTTTCCTCGCACACTTCATCATTGGCAACAAGTGACCGAGCCCCTTAAGCTCGTTAAGGATGGGGTTAAGCCGAGTAAACATAGCATTGACATTCTCATTTGGAAGCATTCAATCGATCATAACGCTCCTTGACAACTACTAGTCTACCCTCCTTACAGCAGAAGTGCCCTCGTGAATCTCAATGAGTGTGATCCATATGTCGTGTGCACTAGTGAGATTGCTAACTCTATCAAAGACCTCCATGCTCAAACCACAAAACAAAGCGTTCATAGCCTTAGCATCGGTCTCTAAGAGTTTGTTTTGTGCGGGTGTGGCAGGTATGTTGTTAGTGAGTGTGACACCATGAGGAGACTCTACAACCCTCCAAACATCCATTCCCATGGCCTGGAGAAATACTTTCATCCGCAATTTCCAGAAACCAAAATTAGTACCACTAAACAGAGGAATCCTATTGCCAGCTACACTACCCCCGTCAGCCATCTCTATGCGGTTAAGCAACTAGAAACCTGGCTCTGATACCACTTGTAAGGATCCTAGGCCGAGAGGGGGGGTGAATCGGCTCTTTTCAAATTTTACTTCTCTCGATTCGCTTGATTTACTTAGTCAAATTAAGAACCCAAGCTATCGATTGATCTAGAGTCTAGTTGCGGAAGTGATCACAATAATGCACATGCGACTACTAGGAGGCTCGATGGCACTCACATAGCGATTAATTCAAAGCGCGAAGTAAATGGGTGAGAAGGGAGACGCAAACCAAGTTGTTTATCGAGTTCGGTGCTCAACACATGAGCACCTACGCTTCGCTGAGGAAACTTCTCACCACAGAGAAGTCGGGACCCTTTCGTCCCTAGCCCTCAATCCACTCGTGGTAGCTCTTCACCAACACATGGTAGGCGAGCTCCAAACCTTCACACGGAGGCGAGTTCTCTCACACGCGAGAGTTCTCACACCCACGGCGCCGACACACGGCACCGACCACCGACACACAGTGGGTTTCACCTCAACACATGAGGTACCCCCAACACATGGAGGATTTGGATCCGACACACGGACACCTTGGCACCTCCGACACACGGAGATGGCCGACACACACGGCGGACTTTGCACACCCCGACGAACGGAGAGGAAGCACCGTGGGAAGCACGGTGACCTTCACGGAGAAGGGTTTGCTTGCGGTATGCTTGATGAAGCTCGGCGACGACGATGTCTCCCGGTGGCAAGAATCCCAAGAGCACAAGACCGGAGACACTCATTCAACCCTCATCCTACCATGGAGGATGGCAAGACAACCATGGAGAGGGCACAAACCTTGGAGATGATGAGGAGGAGGCTAGGGGATGCTCTCTTCTTCTTCCTCACTCTCTCTTCAATCTCTCAAGCACATGGAACCCTAGATGGAGGTGGGAACCATGGGAGGAGCTCTCTAGGTGGCTAGGGCAAAAGGTGGCTGCTAGGGTAGGCTCTCTCAAGTTTCTCCCGTGCTCCTAGCCCCTATTTATAGCCCCAAGGCGAAACCCTAGAAATGGACGGTCCAGATTAAATCGCGAGATTCAGATCGCCCGATCGGACGCCGTCCGGTCGCCGTCGGACGCCGTCCGACGTAAGGTTTGGGACGTTTTGTGCCGTCGGACGCCGTCCGGTAGCTTACCGGACGCTGTCGGCAATAAGCGCTATCAGCAGCATAAACAGGCGCCGCCAGTGTTTGGTCGCTGGTTTAGCCGTCGTCGGACGCCGTCCGGTAACTTCGTCGGACGCGTCCGACAGGTGTAAATGGCGGCCGTCGGACGCCGCCATACGCCGTCCGATGCCCATCGCCGTCGATTTTCTACTTCACCGACGCCGTCCGTCTCGACGGACGCCGTCCGGCTGTGGACGGTTCGTTGGGACTTAGCCATTTTCAAGCTCTCTTTGGGAAATTCATTTGCCGGACCCCATCCGGTTGCGGTCGGACGCCGTCCGACAGAGAGGGTGCGTCGGGACTTAGCCAAAATTTTGGCTTGGGCTCACCGGACGCCGTCGATGGCGATCGGACGCTGTCCGACAGAGGCTAAATTACCGACTTCGCCTCGCTCGCCTCTCTCGTCACCACACTTCGGGTCAAGGGACAATTTGTCGATTTGTGGACACAAGGAGGTTCAAATCATTTAAGGGAGGTTTCGCGCCTAAACAGAATATTTGGCTTGGGAACTTGGCGGCTACGAAACCCTGAACAGCTGTCACTCCCCCGAACTCTCCCGAACTCTCTCGAATCTAGACAGGTGGACTCGCTCTAGATGATTCGCTAAAGGCTAATACCTGGCACTCTAGGAACCCCTATGACCTGTGCTCAGTGGGACCCTGCAACCAGAGAGATGTAGTTGAGCTAAAGACGCACACAAGGAAAATAGAAGAACTATTAAACAAAGGTCCTTATCCTTGGCGTTCCAGCTATACGGCCTAGTTGCCATCAATTACCAAAATCAATTAGCCCATGGGAGGCTTGATCTTACACATGTTATTAAGAAAGTAAGCTTCATTGGATTCTAATTAAATGAACTTGACTATCATTTAACTAATTAAACAAAATGTGAAATGAACTTGACTATCATTTATTAGTATTAATTTCCACTAATTTCACTAATTCTACAGCTTCTATCTTATTGCAAAATGGATATAATTAGATAATAGAAAAATGATATATTAATTAAGTAGAGCGAAGTTTTAATACAAACCTTATGAATAAACTATGAAAAATTATAAGTTAACTCTTTTGACTTAACAACAAATGTATCATATGGGAAGAAGATGTGAACACTTACCACACAAGAACCTTCGAGGTTGCAAGGATATATATGTCTGAAGGAGGGGGGATGATAAGGGATGATAACATATATATAGGAGAACGTCGCAATCATGATATTCATATTGCACGCAAGATGATGGATGTAGAGTTCGCAAACACCTTTAAGGAATAATAATCTCAAAACAACCGTCAATATATATTGATACATCCAACAAACACATGCACACATTGAAGTGGGTAACACAATTTGTCGAAAATAACAAGAAAATGATTTATTGACACGCTTACCGAACATGCAATTTGGGTGATTGGAATTATAGAAGAATATCTAATTTTGAAATGCATTCTCCGTATTAGAGATAAAATCTTTGAAAATAGGTACATTTAGTTATTATCTTAATCCATTTATGTATACTTAATTCACCAACTACATTTTATATTATATTTTATATGATGTTAGTTACTCAAAATTATATTTGTATAGAATTTCATTGGTTTTTTGTTGGCCAACGAAAAAAGTTCTTTTCTGGCAGTCGTAATAGCGGCTATCCATGTAAATTATTTGCAGTGTATAGCGCTCATATTAATTAACACAATTTCTGGCAATAGATGTATTATGCATACTTTAGCTATACATCATAATGCACACAATTAGCTAGTTTTCAATTGGCATGCAGCAATGAACGACGAGAAGTTTCCTGAAAAATTAATTTAATCAAAGCAGCACAAGCTGGATAAGCGCACTGCATACAGTGCATAGAAATCAGCACTAGCTGATGAAGGTAGATATGAACCAATAGCAGAGCTGTAGACAGTGGCATTCAGCAGTATTTGAACAACCCTTATTTGCAGGCTTTGTTCATTCATAGGTGTCAGGAAGTTGTTGCCTCGGAAACCCTTAATTGCAGGCTTTATTCTTTAGACAATGTTGAGAACTTGTTGCCTCCGCAACGACTTCACTGAGACCAGACAGATGCGCAACGTAGAATTCGTGAAATGATTCAGAACGGCTTTTTTTTTTTTGTCAGCAGCAATGCCGGACATGACAATGAATTTATAATATATAGCATGTTTACGGAATGTTTGGCTACAAAAATAGATGAGATCATTACACATTGAGTACCTACATATATTCATCCTGTTTCGAGGTGTCAGCAGGCAGAATTTTTACCTACGTGTCATGGAATTAGCCATATAGCATCATGTTATTCGGCCCCTCAAATTGTACATATTTGAGGACCACATAATTTACAATTGTCTCTAGATCAATACTATAGAGCACACCAATACATAATCAGATTAATATTTCATACATAAGAGTATATTAAAATAAATACAACCATTGGTTTAGCATAACAGACATAGTGTAATAGCCTATTTTGTACTTAACTTCAGGGAATCAATGGGATTATTTTCTTAAAATGCTTTTAGTAAATGAGTGATAACCGATTAATTTGGAGGCAAACATCGTGCATTGCATGCATCATTCTTTCTTTTGGCTTTGATTGTTTATTTTTGCATTCTCGTAGTATAGACGCTGGTGAACCTGAAGAAAGACAAACAGTACACCTAAGATCAAGACGAGTTAACATTTGCTTGTTTATGAGATCTGTCGAGCTTTATGATGTGTTTATTTAAATTATAAAATTGCATGCTATTTGAAGTATGTTAAGCCTGTTGTTAATCATGATTATATTGTGTGATGATTGCCTTTTAATGATCACTTTCCTTAGATCGATATCCAAAAATTTTCATATAAATACGTTAGAATCTACGGGTTAGGTAAAACCTGTTTAGATTGACTTAAGTTTAATCATTGATATTTAAGCATAGATGCCTCAGAATGGTGAACCATGAAATGTATTGTAATAGTTCAAATCAATTGTTTATAACTGTTAGGAGTTGATGAACTTCTCTTTATGCAAAAAAAAAAACTATCATATTTCTTTGGAAGCATGGATTCATTTTATGGACAAGTTGGACGAGTTGTGGACACATACTCACTATTCTTCTGTTTACATAAAAATTAGTATGTCATGATAAAGAGAAATATGATCAACTATTACGAAGGAGATGTAGGCAAAGGCGATCTAGCATACGAGGTGTACCATCTGTGATCTGACATAGCATCACCAATGCAGTTTTTTATGTTCTTTTGTTGCTCGTAATACTCTAAAATATTGTGATAAATGGCAATTAGGGGTGTAAATCCATATCCGAATAAGTTGAATTATATGGAAAAGAAAAAAGATAGAGAACGAATATATAGATTTTTAATGAGTTCAAACAATAAACTTATGAAAAATAAGAATATGGAACATATATTAATAGTTAGCCAATACGGTGGACACCCATGAGCGTCTGATTTATTCTATTAGTAATTGTGTTACATGGAGGAGGACACCAAAACATATATGTATGAAGGCTCCGGGTGGTTTATGCCAGCAACCACGCGCGTACAATATCCAACCTATATTACTGCAAACAATAAAATTTTATTACAGGATAGACGTTCCTGCATTTATTACAGACTTTCTTGCGATGATGATCCATGCGTATTAACACGTATAACTTTGAACTTTCCATCGTTTACGGCTTGTTCAGTTGGTTGTTGTGGACGATCCTCCGGTACTGATCCACTGACATATCATGGTGTGAGTCTGGGGTAGTACCAGCGCTTGCCGTGGCAGCATTTGTGCTCTCAGAGTTTGCACTGCTAGCTGCTTGTCTTGATACACCGCTAACAGATGGATCAGTCGTTCCTGCGACAGCTAGTTTGCTCCACCCTCCACAACAGTGTAAGAGAAGAGGATTACCAAGCCAAGTACAAGAACACAGGTGTGTTTGTTGTCCATTTTTCCCTGCTCATGTAAACAATTTCCATTGTGTATATACTAGGTGCTCGAAAGAAAGGGTAATATACTGTGATACTAATTAAGTTACACAAATCCATGCAGACTACACTTCAAGAATGCCAACAAAATATTATAATACAAGAGTCACATAATAAATGATTAATAATCAAGCAAGAAGTTTAGAAAATCATGGCCTGCCATTTAAGCAAGCAGTTATCTTGTTAGAAACAAAATTAGCATGACGATTAATATATATGAATAGACATGGTAGACTTGTCTATCATTCAAAATATTTGAACGAAATGTGTAACTAATGAATATAATGTCTCCGCATAACCTATATTCTCAATTTATACAATATTTTTCATAGATGAATCATCGTGTTATAATTTTAATTTGTATTAATTATTTATGTATTTTGTTGGACCAATAACTTACAATGCATTGTTATATTTTGTAAGAAATGATAAGAATAACCCCTTATTTTGAAAAAAAATAATCATATGCTATTGGTTTTTCTTGTATACACTTAATTTTTACCCCTTTATAGAATGAATCTAATTATGTGACAACAATAGTTTTGATTGTACATCGTAAAGTTCATGTCCAATGTAAAACATATATATGAAAATTAAACTATGTAAAAAAAATCTTATTATGTAATTGAGACTACATCTGATATACAACAAATGCATCAGTTGGGAAGAAAATGTGAACACTTACAAATCTCAAGCACCTTCTATACATGTAGAGAGTATATATGTGTGAACAAGGGGTTAACATATATATAGGAGGTAGAAGTTTATTGTACAACTTAATTAGCAACAAAGATATTCATCTTGCATGTAGGATAGTGGATATTGAGCATGCGCACACTTTAAACAATAAGAATCGTAAAGTAATCTTGACAAATCCAAGATTTCTATGCATACACAATAGTTGGTGACATAATTTTCTGATAATGAAAAGAAAATGATTGAATGGCACACAAACCGAACACCCACCTTGGGCTTCGGAGTTATCAGATAGTCATGATGTGTACACTTTTTGTAGATGAAATTATTAAAATAGTTAACTTTAATTGCTACTTTAAATTATTACTTAAAAATCAATTTGTGATACTAACTAAGTCAATTATTAATTAATAATTAGAAAAAAGTTTAGTATAAGTTAGCAATGAAGATATTCATCTTGCACGTAGTGAATGTTGATCACGCGCTCACTTTAAAGAATAAGATTCGAAAAGTGCCCATCGAGTAACATTTTCTTGTTATTTTTATATAATAACAAGAAATTGATTCAATGCCACAATTACCAAACACCCACCTTGGGTATAATTAACTTTAATTGCTAATTTAAATTACTACTTAAAAATCAATTTGTGTAGTCTACTAGAGTTCATGATCATGAATAGCTAAAACTAAAAGGATTAATAAATGACCATAGTAGTGGGAAACCTAGCTATTTATTGTACATTCCGTAATTGAAGAAAAGAAATAAAAGTCTTGATTCTACTCCACATAATGATCTTGATTTTCCAACATAGTCTAGCACTAGATCCCTTGTCCTAGAGTTTAGCTTTACCACCATGTTCTCTAAATATAAACATAGTCACGAGCACTGCGCACTTTAAAGAATAAGAATCGTGATGTACCCATCGAGTAATATTGACAAATCCAACATTTCTACGCATGCACAAAAGTTGGTTTCATAATTTCTTGATAATAACAAGAAAATGATTGAATGGCACGCTTACCGAACACCCACCTTGGGCTTTGGAGTCATCGGATAGTCATGATGTTGTGTAGCCATTTGTAGATGAAATTATTAAAAATAGTTAGCTTTAATTACTAATTTAAATTATTACATAAACATCAATTTGTGATACTAATTAAGTCAATTAATACTTAATAATTATAACATTTTTGTATAACTTAGCAATGAAGATATTCATCTTGCACGTAGGATAATGGATGTTGAGCACGCGCGCACTTTAAAGCATAAGATTCGCAAAGTGCCCATCGAGTAATCTTGACAAATACGACATTTGTACGCATAAACAAAAGTTGGTGACTTATTTTTCCTATAACAAGAAAATGATTGAATGCCACACTTACCGAACACTAACCTTGGGTTGTCGGAGTTATCGGAAAACATCTTATAGTCATGCTGTGTAGCCTTTTTGTAGATGAAATTATTGAAAGTAGTTAACTTTAAATGCTAATTTAAATTATTATTTGTTAATTTTACTAGAGTTTATGATCATGATTATCTAAAAGGATGGATAAACGACCATAGTAGTGGGAAACCTAGCTATTTATTGTATGAAGAAAAGAAGTAAAACTCTTGATTCTACTCGATAGAATGATCATGATTTTCCAACATAGTCTAGCACTAGATCCTTGTCCTAGCTACACTTTACCTTTACCACCATGGTATCTGAATATAAATTTTCTAACAAATACCAATATCCCACCATTAATAACTGATAGCAAACTATATGTAATTTTGCAGTTGTACCAATTGAAAATTTCTCCTGTGGATTTTCACAAAACTGTATATGTGCTGCAGTACATACTAAAAAACTTTAATTTTCTGTGTTTGAAAGTTTACAAATGGAAATGCAATTTTAACTAAAATCCCATCAATAATATGAGTGTTTTGTTGCTGTTAACTAGGAACACAGCTAAACAAACAATAAGCTGGTCTTTAGTATTTTAGATAGCTAATACATATCCATAAACGTACATTGTTCACAAATTGATGTAGATATTCAGCTGTTCATGATGGATTGTCAAGAGCAAAATGATTTTACCGCGTGGTAGACCTAAGGCGGTAAGAGACTAATAAGAAGATATTAATCATCTGCATGGTTTGTTCTTACTGGTGACAGGATGTCCATATATACGGTATGCAAAGTATGCATTCATCATAATACATTATTTATGCATAATAATACAGAAAAATTTTAGTTTTGGAACTAGCAGAAAAAAAAAGTGTGCAGAAGAACTGAAAAATTTGTATATATACAGAATCACAATTTAGATAAGCGAATATGTAAAAAATAAATAAATCAGCACCCTACGTTTCAGAACAGATTGATGAACCTGCAGCAGACTGTGTCTTTCTGCTGCATTCATTGCTTGTCCTTGTAATATTCGAACGACATTCTTTTTTTTTTCAGAACGAAAACAACCTTGCAGGCTTTATTCTTTAGGCATTGTCCACAGTTATTCGTAGCAGCAAGACTGCAACAGCCTGACTTGAATGGCTGTACTAATGTATTCATGATGACACAAGACCAAACAGTAGCTTCAACCAGGTAAGCTTACGGGCGCGCAGCAGGTAATTCATCGACCAGGTAAGCTTACGGGCGCGCAGCACGTGAGCGGGCCGTGGGCCGAATCAGCCATCTGGGCTGCTTGTGAGTTGGCTCGGCCCAGCGTGAGTAAATAAGGTTTCCAGCATATAAGTCCTTTATTTACTCCAGAAATCGATTTGGATTTACTTAAAATAGTTGATAATTTCCAAAAATTCTAGAAAAATTTAGATTTTCCGCATAGCTTTTCTGTCTTGATTGAGCGGCCAGTAACCTTTCCCTTATAATTCGGACCTTATCCTCCGCATCCTTGAGGTTTTCCGAGCAAAAAACCTGATTTTCTCTCGTTTCAGACCAATGGAGAGGAGTTCTACACTTGCGTCCATATAAGACTTCGAATGGTGACATCTTGAGACTGGACTGATAGCTGTTGTTATAAGCAAATTCCGCATAGGGCAGCCACTTTTCCCAGTCCATGGAGAACTCCAGGGCACAAGCTCTTAGTATATCCTCTAAGATCTGATTAACTCGTTCCGTTTGTCCATCCGTTTGGGGGTGGAACGCAGTAATGAATGACAGGTTAGTCCCTAATGCGCAGTGCAGATTGTCCTAAAACTGAGACGTCAACTGTGTCCCACAGTTCGACACAATTTGCTTGGGAACTCCATGAAGACTCACTATTCTAGCCATATGTATAGCTCAGCCAATTTCTCCCCCTTGTAGGTAGTCTTTACCGGTATGAAGTGTGCGACCTTGGTTAAACGATCCACTACTACCCAGATTGAATCATATCCCACCTTGGTATTGGGGAGATAGAGTATAAAGTCCATGGCGATTTCTTCCCGCTTTCATTCCAGGACCTTGAGAGGTTGGAGTAGTCCTGCTGGTCGCTGATGTTCAGCCTTGACTTGTTGACATACTTGGCATTGCGCCACATATTCCGCTATATCCCTTTTCATCCTTAGCCACCAGAATCATAGTTTCATGTCTTGATACATCTTGGTGCTTCCCGGGTGTAGGGTGTAAGGGAATTATGTGATTTATATAGGATGAGATCTCTCAGAGCCGGATCTTGCGGAACAAAAAACTGCTTCCCTAACCATTGTACACCAAGCTCATACTTGGAAACCTTATAATTCTTGTCCTTGGCGATGAGCCTTTCAATCCTCTGGGTGCTTGGATGGTCCCTTTGCTTCTCCTTGATTTTATCAAGTAGATTCAGTTTGACTTCCACGGTGGCCAGGTACCCATGGTTAACCACTTCGATCCTAAGACGACTCAAATCCTTAACTAATTGTTCGGGAACCGAATTGATCTTCATGGAATTGCACTAGGACTTTCTACTGAGAGCATAGGCTACTACGTTGGCCTTTCCACGGTGGTACTAAATGTTCAAGCCATAATCGTTGATGAGCTCAAGCCATCTTCTCTGTCTCATATTAAGAGTGATCTGGGTGAACACATACTTCAGACTCTTGTGGTCGGTGAATATGTCACAGGGTCGTCCCACCAAATAGTGTCTCCAAATCTTAAGAGCATGCACTACGGCAGCCAGCTCCAGGTCATGAGTGGGGTAGTTTATCTCGTGCCTATGCAGTTGCCGTGATGCGTAAGCAACTAGTCTTTCTTGTTGCATCAGGACGCACCCCAGACCATACTTGGAGGCGTCGTGGTATACCTCGAATTTCATCCTAGTGTCCGGTGTCACTAGCATTGGGGCAAATGTAAGCCGCTGCTTAAGTTCCTGAAAGCTTTTCTCACAGGCATCCGTCCATTCAAACTTCTTATCCTTTTTCAGTAGCTAGGTCATTGGTCGAGCTGTTTTCGAGAAATTTTCAATGAAACGCCAATAGTAGCCAGCAATTCCAAGGAAACTCCTGACTTCGGTAACAGATGTAGGTGCTACCAACTCCATCACCATGGCCACATTAGCTGGGTCCACCTTGATTCCGTCGACGGATACGATGTGTCCTAGAAAACTGACATCGCTGATCCAAAACTCACATTCGCTAAACTTTACATAGAGTTGATATTCTCTAAGCTTGTCCAGGACCAGGCGCATATGTTTTCGATGTTCTTCGTCATCCTTGGAATATTTTAGGATGTCATCAATGAAAACCACTACGAAGTGGTCTACAAACTCCATCAGAATCTTCTTCATCATATTCATGAAATGGGCTGAGGCGTTGGTTAGACCAAATGACATCACTAGATACTCATATAGTCCATATCTGGTGGTGAAGGTTGTGTTGGGTATATCCGCCTCCCTAACTCTGACTTGGTGATACCCTGACCTAAGGTCAATTTTTGAGAAGTGTTTGGCATCTCTTAGTTGGTCAAACAGGTCATCTATTCGGGGTAGAGGATACTTATTCTTGATGGTGACGGCATTCAGAGCTCGATAATCCACTACCATCCGCCGGGACTTATCCTTTTTATCCATGAACATGGCCGGAGAACCCCAAGGTGAAGAACTAGGGTGGATTAACCCTTGGCCTTCCATCTCATCTAATTATTTCTTCAATTTCGCCAGCTCCATCGGGTTCATCTTGTAGCATACCTTGTATATTGGGGCGGTTCTAGGAATTAGGTCAATAGGAAACTCCATACCTCTATCCGGTGGCAATCCTAGTAGTTCTTCGGGGAAGACGTCGAGATACTCCTTTACCACTGTCACCAAAGCGGTATCGTCCTCCTTAAAAAACAGATAGCTTTGCCCCATCTAAAGGGGGTGTCTACCTTCCAAATGGTTTCGTAACAACCACTTCGGAACAGCTTGATTTCTCTACGGGCACAGTCTATAACTCCCTTGTAGTGCTGTAGCCAATCCATCCCGATAATCACATCAATCCCTCGACAGGGTATGACCATAAGATCAAAGCGAAAGCCATGATTCTCCTGCCTAATTTCTACATAAAGACACGCCCTGGTGGCGGTCAGCATACCCCCCGGAGACTTTATTACCAGAGTCTTATTTAGCGGGAAGGTTTGCAGCCCATATTTATCCACATAGTGTTGTGCAGTGAATGAATGTGAAGCTCCAAAATCGAAAAGCACTAGCACTGGGTTGTTGAGTAACGCGAACGTACCCATCAACACACTCAGCGCCTCCTCGGCTTCCTCGACGGTGACATGGTTGAGCCTTCCACGCCCAGCAGTGGTGGCTGATCCAGCCACGGATCCTTGTCCCATTGCCCTTCCCGGTGGTGTTTGTCCTCTGACCGGGGTATTCACCGTATTGAACGATGCCGGAGCCCTTCTATTCTCAGGGCACGCTGCAGCAAAGTGCCCCGGCTTGTGACAAAGAAAGCAAGCTCCATTAACCCTATCTGCGGAGGCGGCTTGGCTGTAGCTCTAGGGAGGAGCAGCAGGCCTCCCCGTAGTCTGGTAGCCTCGGTTTCCAGGACCCTGGTAAGTCGGTCCCGGGCGGTAAGGCGGTTGCATCCTTTGGTACTGGGTCACAGGGCGAGGAAAGTCGATGGTATTCACCCTGCCCTGGCTTGGTCTCGGGTGATCTCCAAGCCCTTCACCTTGTTTTCCAGGAATAGGGCCTTGTTTACCATGTGCTGGAAATCATGGTAATACAGGAGTATCAGGCAAGAACACAGGTTGGGGAGCATACCCTCTAGGAACTTGTCGATCTTCTCGTCTTCTTCTTCGACATCACCCGGAGCGTAGCGTGCTAGCTGGTTGAATTGGGTCGGGTAGTCGTTGATAGAAGAGTCCCTTGCTTTAGCTAGCAGAACTCTTGTTTCTTCATCCGGATGACTCCCTGGGGTACGTAGAATGAACGGAAGACAGTCTCGAACTCCTCCTAGGAGATATCCTTTTTTGTTGTTCGCGATGGGCTGAAGATCTTCTCCCAGGCCATCCTCATCCACTTCTTTATCGTTTCCACCTTGCCCTTCTTGTGCTTCTTGCTCGACCGGTTCCTCCTCGGCACCTTCGCCATCTTCAACGTCACCATGACGGGCTGTGTCGTAGTCTCCCACCAATCGGCAGCTGCTCCATCCAGCTGGTGGGTGGCGAGAAGCACCTTGTCTTCTTCGGGGCACCGAATCAGGGCTAGCTTCCGTTTGATGGTTCGGAGCCAGTCCTCCGCTTCCTTGGGTTCGGTGGCATGGGTGAACATTGGGGGTTTAGCTCCGAAGAAATATGCAAGTTTCATCCCGCGACAGTTCTTCACTTGTCTTCTATCGTGGAGCATTTCACCGAGCATTTAGGCTTGATAAGCCATCACTTGCCCTAGAGTCGGATCTACCGGTGGTGGTGCCGGAATATCATCAAGACTGCGGCCACGTCCTCGGCCTCGACCTCGGCCTCTACCAGCATCGACAACAGCACCGTGAGCCCGACCAACTCCTCTACCTCTTGCCATCTATGGTTGATGCTTATAAATATAAATATGCAAGAATTTTTCACAAAATAAATTGATATGCAACAAGAAGCACAATCAACCATGTCATCAAAGGCAAGGTAGAATAATTATCGCAGGGAATAAAACATGTCTCGATAGCCCTTGCCACGTTGGGGCAAGCAAAATAAAGTACAGACCAATGTTTTTGCCCATCCTCTACTAGGGCCCGACAAATCATCATACATCATGACGTGTCCATCATCTACTAGGACACTAGCCATCCATCTACAACATAGCTAAGGCCCATCATCTACTAGGGCGGACGGCTATAAGGCTCACGGAGAGAGACTACAAGCTGCCACGACGACGGCGGGAGTAGACGAAACGCGGGGGCGGACGCATCAGAAGGAAGTCGAAGCCCATGGCGAAGGATGGCCTCGTAGGTGGTCCCGGAGTCCTCTTCCGCATCGTAGTGCGGCTGTTCTCATACTCCGGCGGCGGATAATCCCGTCCGGAGGTGAGAGTGATGGGTCCCGCTGGTCACGCTGTGCCCGCACCTATCGAGCCTCCTCCTCCTGGCGCCTATGAAGCGCCTCTCTCGCCGTGTCCCGCTGACGTCTCACCATGGCGAGGATCATATCATAGTGGTGGAGCCGTCTCCCCACCACCCTCAGCTCATTGTCCGCCTCCCGGAGCGACGAGTGTAAGAGGCTAATCTCCTCCAGTGCAGCTCCGACCACTGAGTTGTACCATCGTGAAGGCGCGCCAGGCGGATCAACTGGTGCAGGATCGGCACAGAGGCGTTGCCGAACCAGGGGAGCGTCCTCATATGCATCGCTGTCGAAAATGCATAGCCCCCCCCAAGATAGACACTGTACTTCCTCTGGAGTCTGGTAGTGGCCTCCATCACAGCGTCGTTGATCGCCGCCTACAGGTGATCCCTCAGTGTCTCGGTGTCATAGCTATGTGCCTCAACCTCATCCTCCTCGTAGTAGATGACTACCAGCACGAGGTAGGCAGCATGAGGAAGGGATCGAGCATCCCTCCAAAAGAACCTCGGTCTCTCGCTGACAGACAGAGACTGGCACACAGCTGCTGGAGTCCCCTGACCACTGGCTCCAGAAATGTGGGTCCGCGTAGCCGTGCGTCGACCTCTCGTCAATGAAGGAGTGCTGGTTGCATCGATCCATCTAAAATAAAATTTTGACAAACAATTTGTTAGAACAGGTAGGCAGAGTATTAAAGTAATGTTTTAAGCATCAAAATAATTGTAAAAAGGTGGAAACATAATTTTTCCTAATTTCGACCTCTAAGTCGTGTGGGTCCTACAGTCACATGCTCTGATACCAGCTTTGTCAATCCTCAATTTTATCTTACCTTGAGAGTCGGAAACCCATGCACTAGCCCCTGGATTGGTACACTAGTGCGGAAAATCACGTAGCCGATACAAGCATACATCGATTAAATAAAATCCCTGAATATTACATACCAAGTTACGCCTTTAGGAGAATTAGTAAGGCGATCATCAACACCCTTGTATTACAAAACATTGTTCCGAGTACTGCAGCTATCCCAAAATGTGTACTCAAAAGAATCTCCTATCGGCTAAGTGTCCTGCAACGACCAAAGCAACCCCTAAGACTCGTCCTGTCCACCGAAGTCCTGTCCATTGTCTTCATGGCACTCGTACAGATCCTCCTTGATTTCCTCGCCTAAGGAATGTAAGTAGGCGAGGTCAGCGTCATCCAAACGCTGGCTAGTTAACACTTCCCTTAATGCAAATGAGTGTATAGAAGGCTTTATTTGGGGAAAGGGGTTATTTTATTTTTGTGAGACCAATTTTTAAATGACTTTAAAAACATCCGAATCTAGCATCATGTATTAGTAGTCTTATTATCTCAAAGGTTTAGCATCGAAACAATACATCCCAAAACCCCAAGCAAACCACCGACCTTTTCGACCAACCCCGAACAAACCAAGCCTCAACCAACATACACTCGATATCATACTTCACCAAACCATACATTTTGTTGCCCCAACATTTCCTAGATACGCCATCCTTCCAGGATTTGGCAATCCTGTTGTGGACCACAATTGCCATGGCATGCCTGTCTCGGCCTAGGGTGTTGCCAGCAATCACTAGCCGAGCGTCATCCAGGGGAAGTGTGACCTTTATCACCCTCGGTGATGACCCATGCCAGTCTCTATCGAGAATGGTCCTAGAGGGCCTCCGCAGAGCGCTCACATCTGGCTATCCAAGACCCGTACTCCGCGCGATGGCCACGCGTTGTGTTGGAATCATCCCTCATATGGTTGCAATCTCCCCGCTATGTATGTTCTTCCGCGCTCCTCCTAGGTATGCTCTTGCTAAACCTAGCACTAGGCACCCTATGCTTTAATCATCCATCAGGATGTCATCCAAGGGCAACTCACCACTTAATCTTCTCTACTTCCACGGTCATCGACCTTACCATACATGAGCTATCCCAACCAACTGACCAAATCAGACCGACATCACACATAACCATACCCTCAACCACATTCAGCCCAACATGCAACTAAATGCCCTAATTGTCACATGTCATAACAATTTCAATGAAGGAATGAATGACTGGTGAATATCGGTTCACCGTTCCGTGGCGATTTGCCAGAAGATTGGTTTAAGCCTAAGCCAATCTAAGCAGGTTTTACCCATTAGGTAGGGTTAAAGTGATTACCAGAATAATCTTAGGGCTAACAAGGATAATGACAATCAAGGCAGTCATGACAACTAAACAATTCAAGGGCAGGCATGTATAAGTATTACATGATTAACAATTAGGCAGATTAATAAGCATGCATTTTTATTAATCCGCACTAGGGAGAGTTGCAATCTCTCCCTAATATAGACAAACATCTAAAGAGTAAGTGTTAACTCGCCTTGCTCGGGTGGAAAGTCCTCAGCGTCTCCGAACCTCCCCTCAGGATCGCTGACGCCTGAGCACACATACAATCCAATAATTACTTACGGATGCAAGCAGAAAACATGATGCATGCATGTGCCATAGATTTTACCTTCAACATCATTGCATAAGATCGATTAACGATTCTAATCTTCGTATGACAAGCCATGTATGCCCTGATGCAATTATTATGTAACACTGTCATTATATAATAGCCTAGCTATACGCAAGATACGCTTTCATATGATATAGTATTAACCGGGTGTTTAGGGTTTTCGAGTGACATACGATGACGGCTTGACGAAATACAACATACATTCAGAGTAAAGTTCCTCGGTGTTAGTATTTTCTAGAATTTTCCTATATTTAGGGTGTAATATTTAGTTATTAAATTATATTCGTGCATTTTAAAAAAATTAGCACTTATTTAATTATTAAGGAATGTGCCCCGAATTTGTTGATTTGTTGCAAATTAATGCCCTAAGGAATGCTCTTGAGCAAGCTAGTTAATTATTTAATGTTCTTTATCTAACATGGCATTTATCCACCTATTTTATTTTCTTATGAATTTATAGGGTTTAATTCACAATTTAATATAACTATATTCACTTAATTCCATTTTAACCAATTCTTATATAGTAAATCCCCTCCTTTAACTAAACAGTGCCATTCTTCCCTTACGGAGGTTTGTTTCATATTTTTATAAAATTAGAAATGGTCCAAACTATTTATCTAAATTTTTCTATAAATTTTGATACTTTATAACTATTCTAGATAAATCTATATCAATTTCTGGGATTAATTAACTGGTAAATTCGGTGGAAAATGGGTTAATTCCCTTTGGGCCAACCCAGCAAACCAGCCAGCCTAGCCTCTGATGCGGCCCAAGGCCCATTCGCACACGTGCCCACGCCGGCCGGGGCGGCTACGCCAAAAGTGTACTTTCGCGAGACGCATTCGCACGCAGGTCACGTTGCATCCAGCGGCGCCTCCACTTAACATGTGCAGTGGGGCCAGGGCCCACGCGGCAGCGACTCAACGTCACGGTTTAACCTAGCGCGCGCGGGGAATACTAGCAGGTGGGACCCGTAGGTCGGTGACTCCTAACGCGTCTATCTGCACGAATCTTGGTGTGGACCGGACGGCCCTCGGTCATCGTCTACCTCCGGCCGGCGACGTGGCCAACGGTGGCGGAGCAACAGCTACGCTTCGGTCGAGAGCGTTAGCGCTCCGGCATCTATAGCCTCCTACGGTCCTAATGGCGTCCTTGTCGAGGCCGGACGCGGTGGCGCGACGGTGGCGGCGGAATCGAAGGCTCGCCGGAAATGCCCATGCAACAAAACGGAGCTACAAGCTATGGAAGCTATCGGGGAGCAAGAGGGGGTAAAGTGGGTGCTTACTGAGCTCAAAAAGGAGAGCGCGGCGGAGCAGAGACGGCGGGCGACGAAGGGCACGACGGCGGCCGAAACAGGGGCTCTGTGGGCTAGGGGAAGGCTTAGGGGTGAGTGAAGAAGGCTCGGGGAATGGCTCACGAAATCGCCGTGATTCCTTCGGCGCCGACGCGGGGAAGAAATTGGGGAAGAACGAAAAAGGTGCCGGCGAGGGGATGCTTTCGGCTTTATAGGCGTCGGGCGATGCTTCTGGCCCGAAGGCTCACACAGTGGCGTAGGAAAGCTAGCAGCGCGGTGACCGGACGTTGGCGCAGCGCGGCAGGACAGGCGTGGCGCGATTTAGACCAGAGCAGAGCGGCGGTAGGCCCTCGGGCAGAGGAAGAGAGAGGGAGTGCGAGAGAGAAATAGAAGGGGGAGAGAGAAAGGGAGCTATGACCCACGTGTCAGCGCAAATTTCACCTAAAATTTGAATTCAACCAAAATTTGATTTTGACCCAAATTGGGATGTTACAAAGGGAGTATATCCAAAGGCACATGATAGGTTTATTCAATACAAGGCAGCACCCACATACAATATGCAATATATTACAGCATACAGTAAACATGTAAGATGCTTAATACTTGTACATCGTAGGACTTGCTTAATATAAGATTCTTAGATCCTTTATTGATTATTGCGTCATTTACGATAGTGACATAGTCTATCCTTACGGCCCATGCCGGTGCGGCAATGCATCCGGTGAAATATGACGATTCCTGTCCGTAGTAATGGCAGTAAACTTGGTGGTGTGGGCAGTGCGAGCGATTGAGCTCTCAGCATTTGGGATAGTTGTCTTTGTTGATGGAGTCGTTCCTGCAGGAGCAAGTTTGTGTGCTTCTTTTGGTCCTTTTAGTGGGATGGCAACTTGGATCACTTGGTTCTGTGTTGCGTCAACCTCCATAGTTGTAGAACAAGAGAACTACGAAGCAAAGCACTAGAAGAAGACTGAGGCTTTTCATGGCCATATTTTCCCTGCGCTTGGAGAGACGTTTTTCATCATTTTTTCTCTAGGAGAATTAATACAAGTTTATATGAATGCATCCAAAATATATTACCAGAATGTCAACATAATAATAAAAATGTACAAGGATTATACGAAGTTAAAACCTGCAAAAACGAATGTATATATGTGTAGTATTAAAAGATATATAGCTAAGGGCTAGAAATAGGTTATGCGTTAAGCACTAGTGGGGATTTGGGGTTTAGTCATACGGTATGGGCTTCCGTCCCGGTTTCTGAACAGGGAACAACCCTTGTGGATTGATGTCAATTAGGCTTTAGTCCCGGTTTTTGAAATCGGGACTAAATCTCTCCTAGAAAGGCCTCCAATACACGTGGCGATGCCCAGTGTGGCTACTAGGGAGATATCACTCACGGTTGGTGGTTCCAACCAGAGATGAGGTGTGTGCAGCCATTTATTTGTTGCAAGTACAAAAGATTATTGATTATGATCGAGTACATTGTGTAGCAAATCTTAGCCATGTTATTAAGAAAGTAAGCTTCATTGGATTCTAATTAAATGAACTTGACTATCATTTAACTAATTAAACAAAATGTGAAATGAATATCCACTAATTTCACATATGCTATTAATTATTAAAATATTAATTATTATTTTTAATTAAATATATATTAATTATTATATGTAATACAAGTTTCAATGATCATTTACAATTCATTAGTTGTGATACCTCCTGAGAGAAAACAACAATGTTTGTGCAATTGCCCGCCAAGTTTGCACAAGTACACGTACCTATTCATATGTTTGTAACAAATATGTATATAACCATATGATTTTCATTTTATTGTCTACAGCTTCTATCTTATTGCAAAATGGATATAATTAGATAATAGAAAAATGATATATTAATTAAGTACAACGAAGTTTTAATCCAAACCTTATTAATAAACTATGAAAAGTTATAAGTTAACTCTTTTGACTTAACAACAAATGTATCATATGGGAAGAAGATGTGAACACTTACATCACAAGAACCTTCGAGGTTGCAAGGATATATGTTTGAAGGAGGGGGGATGATAACATATATATAGGAGAATGTCGCAATCATGATATTCATATTGCATGCATGCAAGATGATGGATGTAGAGTTCGCAAACACCTTTAAGGAATAAGAACCTCAAAATATATATTGATACGTCCAACACACGCATGCACGCATTGAAGTGGTAACACAATTTGTCAACAATAACAAGAAAAATGATTGATTGACACGCTTACCGAACATGCAATTTGGGTGACTGGAATTACAGAAGAATATCTTATTTTGAAATGCATTTTCCATATTATAGATAAAAACTTTGAAAATAGGTATATTTAGTTATTATCGTAATCCATATATGTATACTTAACACACCAACTACATTATATATGTATAGAATTTCTTTGGTTTTTTGTTGTCCAACGAAAAAACATTGTTTTCTTGCAGTGGTAATAGCCGCTATCCATGTAAATTGTTTGCAGTGTATAGCGCTCATATTAATTAACACAATTTCTAGCAATAGATGTATTATACATACTTTAGCTATACATCATAATGCACACAATTAGCTAGTTTTCAATTGGCATGCAGCAATGAACGACGAGAAGTTTCCTGAGAAATTAATTTAATCAAAACAGCACAAGCTGGATAAGTGCACTGCATACAGTGCATAGAAATCAGCACTAGCTGATGAAGGTAGATATGAACCAATAGCAGAGCTGTAGACAGTGGCATTCAGCAGTATTTGAACAACCCTTATTTGCAGGCTTTGTTCATTCATAGGTGTCAGGAAGTTGTTGCCTCGGAAACAATTTCACTGACAAGAATCCCTAGACGTAGAATTCAAGAGACCTAACGGCACCGTATTTCAGAACGCAAGCTTTTTTCGTCATACCGAATCCCTAGACTTTCGAGTGCATTTTTCATTATGGAATGTTTTGCTACCTAGATAGATGGAATTATAACATACCATATGTATTCATCGTTTTTATGTTTGTTTCAAACTGAAATATGTGCCATTTTTAATTAAAAAAATCAATGCTTTCACGAGTCTACCTATATCTTTTGCTTCTCTATTATTCAAAGTAGTTATTGTTAAATCGAATCTTGATGTGGTATAGTAGGATTATATTTCGTATAAGAGTAAGTACCTAGTTCAAATAGGATTAGATTTATATAAAAATACAAATACTAGAGATGATGTTCAATTAGAATTAGTTCTTATTTGAGTATAAGCTGATCTTATAATTTTTCTATTATAAATAAAGGGCCAAGGATGAAGAAAAGATGCAAATTTAGCACTAGGAAGAAATAGAATGCGTGCATGTACTACTAGTAGTCCAGGCCGCGTTAATCGTGAATGCGAAATACTACGAGCAGTAGTAGTATGCGTGCATGTACTACTAGTAGTCCAGGCCGCGTTAATCGCTGTTTGGTCGCTGTTAATGTAACACCCCAATTTGGGGATGAATTTAAAATTTGTGTCAATTCAAATTTCGTTTAAAATTTTGAACCCTCGGACACATGGGTCCCGCTGTCAGCCTCGGTGGCCCCTCTCTCCCTCTCCTTCCCTCTCTCTCCTTCTCTCTCTCTCCCTCACTGCCTCGCCGTGCGTTCGCTGACGCCGTGCTGGGAGCACGCCGCCGTCGCATCATGGCTGGGCTCGCCTCCCCGCGCGCGTGCTCGCCGTGTCGACCCCAGTTGGCGGCCTCGGGCTCGCGCCGCGCCTCGCCGGAAGACCGGTCCGCCGCTTCGGACCGCCGGATAAACGACGGAGCTCGTCGGTCCGTCAAAGAAGGATCCCGCGTGTGATCTCCCTGCCACCGCCTTCGTCACTCGGCTCGAATTGTCAAAAGGCTATGCCCTCTCCTAGCCCGGGCGTCGTGCCCTGCCCCGCCGCGTCGTACCGGCAAGCCTGCCGCGCGTGGCCAGCCCCGTCGCGTCACCAGTACCGTTCCGCGGCGCCTGTGTGAGCTCGTGGGCCCCACCGGTTGCTCAGCCCCGCCCTAAAGCCGAGCCGAGACCCTCCTGGCCCCGTCTTCCACCATTTTCCCCAATTCCTCCCTTTGCCGCCGCGAGCTATCCGCCCCTCTGGTGAGCCGGACCAATTCCTCCCGCCAAGCTTCCTACGTGTGTCCCTAACGTTTCCCTCACCCAATTTCTGGAGCCGCCGGTGGAGCCGTGCCATGACGCCTGTTTTGGCCGCCGTCGGGCTACTCGCTGCCAGCCGTCTCCGAGCCCGTTCGTCCTCGACGAAGCCCGTGGTGAGCACCCCCTGGACCCCCTCTAGCCTCCCGTCCGTGCCCGTAGCTTGTAGATCAGTGTTGCGGCTCTGTTTTTCGGCGAACCTTCGGTTCCGCCGCCGTCGCCGCGCCGCCGCGTCCGGCCACCTCCGGCCTCGACGCGAGCGTCATAGGAACCTTAGGGAGCTGTGGATGCCAATGCGCTAACGCACTTGGCCGGAGCAGATCGCTATTGCGCCGCGCGTCGTTCCCGCCGCCGTTCGGCCACGTCGCCGGCCTGAGGAAGAAGACGGCGGAGCACCGTCCGATCACGCGGCGAGATTCATGCACTGATAGGGCTGTAGAGCCACTGACTGGCGGGTCCCGCCTGTCGGATCACCCCCGCACGCGCTGAGACTGAGCCGCGCCTCCGGGTCACTGACGAGTGGGTCCCTGGCCCCACCTGGCGGGTTAAGTGGACGCGTTTCGGTGGGCGCGAGCCGCCGACACGCTTATTTAAAATCGCCTTGGCGTGGCGCCTTAGGCTGCTGTTGGCGTCTTGTATAAATGGGCCGTGGGCGAATCGGCTATTGGGCTGTCCGACGGTTGGCTCGGCCCGACCCGTTTAAAGGATTTTCCAGCAATTTGCCAATTAGCTAAATACGAATATAGTTTCGAATTTCTAAAAATAGCTAACCACTACCAAAAATTCTAGAAAATGTATATAAATACTAGAGATGATATTTGATTTTATAAAAATATGAAAAAGCCTTCATTGTATAGGAAAATTATGACTTGTACATTAAAAACTAGATGTTGCTTAAATAGAAATTATTAAGTGAATTTAGGGTAATTGTTGTTTATTAATTAATGGCTCGGATCCCAAATAATTATTAGAAAATATGTTATTAGAGAGTGTCGCATAAATCTGAGAATATTCAGATTTAGCATTTAAATACGTATGTGTAGCTGTACTTATGCTCATAGGGATATTTTATTTTAGACACCAACAAGTCAATTGCATTTCCCTTAAAATAAGTCGTTATGATCTTTGAACAAGAAATATATTTAAATAATGTTCAAGAAAAACCTAGAATCAACTCTTTATCTAGAAACTTTACTACCGGTTAACCTCGTTGAGCTGTAAACCTAGCGTAGTAGAAATTTCCAACTTATCTAGAAACATACGCACGTCATTTTGCGTTGACGAGAAACCCTAACCACCCTCTTGCAACTTACCGTACCAAATCGTATTTTGGGTTTAGAGACTATTATATATATTACCAATACTATTTATTAATGCACAATAGCATGCATAACATATCATACGCAAGATAGGTTCGCGAATTGATCTTAGGCTTAATGACGAAGCTAGGACCTATATCGAGCATGCATCATGAGTTTCATTGCATTATTAGTAGTAATTGTGGTTTGTTGGTATGATTAGGCGTGGCGACCACGAGGAAGGTTTGAGACGCTGAAGAGGACCACCTCCCGGAACAAGGCGAGTTAACACTTACTCTTTAGATGTGATCTGTATTAGGGAGAGACGGCGACTCTCCTTAGTGCGGATTAACATCGCTAATATCATGTTCATTACCCAGTTTTTCTTAAACTATGTTGTTTACTTATTAAAGATGCATGCTTATTAGAATGCCTAATTGTTAATCATGTTATACTTATACATGCACGCTTGAAATGTTTAGCCTTAATGACGCCTTGATTGTCATTGCTCTTGTTAGCCTAAGATTAGTCTGGTAACCACTTTAACCCTACCTAATGGGTAAAACTTGCTTAGACGGCTTAGGCTTAACAAATTTTCAGCTAATCGCCATGGAGCGGTGAACCGATATTCACGGACATTCATTAGTCTCATTTAATATGATATGACATATGATGATTAAATTTGGTAGATGCATGTTGGGTGATTGTGTTTGTGGGTATGAATACGGGATACTTGGTCGGTTGGGTCGGTCGGTTGGGAAAGTCCATGTGTGTGATATGGTGTGGTCGATAACCGTGGAAGTAGAGAAAGAATGGTGGGTTGCCCCTAGTTGGATTTGGACATCCTGATGGATGATTTAGGCACGAGATGCCTAGTCTTTGGGTTTAGCTGTGGCTTACCACGAAGGAGCGCGGATAAACACGCGTAGCGGAAGATCGCTGCCCAGGTTGGTTCCAACACAACGCGTGGCCATCGCGCGGAGCACCAGACGTGGATCGCCAGGAGTGAGCGCTCTGCGGAGGCCCTCTGGGACCAGTCTCGATAGGGGCCGGAATGGGCCATCACCGAGGGTGATAATGGCCACACATCCCCAGGGTGACGGTCGGCTAGTGAGGGCCGGCAACCCTACTAGGCCGGGGTGATCATGCCATGGCATGTGTGGTCCGCAACGGGATTTCGCCAAATCCTGGAATGATGGCAGAACTAGGATTGGTTGGGGGCAACTAGGAGAAAGTCTGGTTGGGAGCAACCAGGAGAAAGTTCCCAGGGAACTGATAAGCTGGTAGAAAGTCTGGTTGGGAGCAACCAAGAGAAAGGCTAGAGAGTCTTGGCTGGAACGGTGATTGTGTAAGCTGGACGAGCTGATGATCGAGGTTGGTCGATTGGTGTGATAATTGTGTATAAGCTGGTATGGATTGTGGTGATCTATTATGCTGGACATGTTTTGGACAAGAGTTGGTCGATTGTGGGATGTGTATTTGGATGAGAGTTGGTTGATTCAGGGTTGGTTGGTGTGTTTGGTTGGCCATTTGGGTCGGAATGCATGATTATGATGGAAAACTCTGATTTATTCATAACAATACAAGTGATAGTTAATTGCTAGTTAGGTGGTTTTCAAAAGTCTTATAAACTTGGCTTTACGCAAATAAAATAACCCTTCCCTCCAAATAAAGCCTTACGCACTAAATGCATTAAGGAAGTGTTAACTAGCCGCGTTTGGATGACGCCGACCTCGCCTACTTACATTCTTTAGATGATGGTGTCGAAGATGACCCTTACGCATGTCTCGAAGACGACGGACGGGACCATGGTGGACCCGAGGAGTCTTAGGGGCGCTCCGATCATTGTTGGACCTTAGTCGATAGGGAATCTTTTGAGTAGATATTTTGGTGTCTGCTGTACTCGAACTATCCTTTTGTAATTAAGGCTTGTATGGGCGCTTCACTAAAGTCGCCTAAGGGCGACTACGTGATGTAATATTCAGAATTTATTTTATCGATGTATGCTTGTATCGGCTATTTGGTCTTCCGCGCTAGCGTCTGGATCGAGGGCTAGTGCATGGGATCGTCGACCCTCAAGGTAAGTTAAAATTGAGGGTGACAAAGCTGTATCGAGCTCTGCATTGTAGGACCCATATGACTTAGAGGTGAAACTAGGAAAATTATATGTATATTATCCTTTGTGACGTTATTTTTATGACTAAAAACACCTTTAATACTCGCCTATCTATTCTAACAAAATTATTGTCAAAATTTTTCGTAGATGGATCGTTGTCGCCGACACACTTTCGCCCCACGACAGTCGACTTTCGCCACGAGGAGTCCCGCCATGGAGCAGTGGGTCCGAGGCTGCAGCAGTTGTCAGGCGCGTCCCTCTCCTTGATGAGAGACCGCGGTTTCACCGGAGAGAGGTGGGTCCCTCCTCGCACGGCCTATTTGGTGCGGGTCGTGATCTACTACGAGGCGATGACGCCATGGCCCACGAGTATGACATGAGATGCCACGAGATCATCTGCGGCGGCAATCAATGATGCCGCGATGGAGGCCACCGCTGGGCTCCGAGAGAATCTGATGTCTACTTGCGGGAGCCTATGCACGGCCGACGGCCATGCATATGAGGTCGCTCCCGGGTTTGACACCACTTGGCGCCGATTCAGCATCGGTGATTCGATGGCGCGTCTCCACGACGGCACCACCCGGTGGTCGATGGAGCTTTGGAGGAGATCGAGCTCTGCGTCGCCGCGCTCGGCGGCGGACAACGAGCTGAGGGTGGTGGGGAGACGGCTCCACCACTACGACAGGAGTCTCGTCTACGCGAGGCGACAGAGGGACTTGGCGAGGGCTGCCTTGCACGCACGCCAGGAGGAGGAGGCTCGGCGCTGATGGCCCGCAGGATCGCGAGACCACTCTCTCACCTCCGGGCCGCATTATCCGCCGCCGGAGTATGAGAACCCCCGCACCACAGTGCGGAAGAGGACACTGCCTCCGCGGGCCCTGGTGGGGATACCACGCCACGAGGCGTCTTCCTCCGGGCCTGCCCAGGAGCAGCCACCGATAGACGTCGACTCCGACACCGACTCCGACACTGACGCTGGTGGCGACGCTGCTCCTGCACCGCCGGCCGCTCCTGCACCGCCGGTCCCTCAGCCCGACGTGAGGCCGCCCACCGCACTGGGCATGGACTTCCTGCTTAGACGCGCGCCCCCGCGTTTCGTCTACTCGCGTCGTCGTCGTGGCTAGATCATTTAGTCGCTCTCCTCAAGGTTGTAGAGCCATCCGCCCTAGTAGATGATGGGCTTTAGTTGTCATGTTAGATGGATGGCTGCGGTCCCATTAGAAGATGGACACTTTTATTGTATTATGAGATGTGGGCCTAACGGGGTTTGGCCAAAACATTATTCTGTATCCTCTTTTGCTTGTCCATGTGGCAAGGGCTTTAGAAACTGTCGTATTTCTCGAAATTTATGCGTGCCTTGTTCATTGACTTGAGTGACTCTGCTTCTTGTTGCTTTTCAGTTGAATTTAAAACTAAAAACCCATGCATAATCATTTATTTCAATATATATATACTATAGATGGCAAGAGGTAGAGGAGCGGGGACGGGCTCGTGGTCTTTGGTGCCGCAATGACGGGCCTCAAGAGGCCGAGGACGAGGCCGAGGTCGTGGCCGTGGACGGGGTCGTGGCCTCGGAGACATTCCGGCACCACCACCGGGGGAGCCAACCCTAGGCCAAGTCATGGCGTACCAAGCCCAAATGTTGGGCGAGGTGCTCCGTGAGAGGAGACAAGTGAAGAATCGACGAGGAATGAAACTCGCAGATTTCCTGCGAGCAAAGCCGCCAATGTTCACGCATGCCAATGAGCCAATGGAAGCCGAGGACTGGCTTCGCACCATCAAAAGGAAGCTAGCCCTTATTCGGTGCCCTGAAGAAGATAAAGTGCTGCTCGCTACCCACCAACTTGATGGAGCTGCTGCCGATTGGTGGGAAAATTACGTCACCGCCCGTCATGATGATGCCGAAGAAGGTGAAGGAGCAGAAGATGATCCGGCGGAGCCAGAGGTCCAAGAAGGGCAAGGGGGAAATGAAGAGGATGAGATAGATGACGAAGCCGTGGGAGAAGATCTGCAACCTCTCGCCAACCACGGAAGAGATATCCCCTGGAGCGAGTTTGAGACTGCTTTCAGGTCTTTTTATGTGCCCCGCGGTGTCATCCGTATGAAGAAGCAGGAGTTTCGCCAATTGAAGCAAGGGAACTCTTCAATCAATGATTACCTCACTCGCTTCAACCAATTGGCCCGGTATGCCCCAGGCGACGTCGAGGATGAGGATGAGAAGATTGATAAGTTCTTGGAGGGCATGCTCCCTAGCCTACGCTCCGTCGTCTTCTTTGGATTACCGGGATTTCCAGCATATGGTAAACAAGGCTCTAATCTTGGAAAATGAGATGAAGGGTTTGGAGGTCTCCCGCAAGAGAAAGCTGGCTGCGCGAGCTGGGTCAAGCTCGGGCCAAGGAAGGGCAAGCTCAAACAACTTCCCTCGCCCTGTGAATCAATATCAAAGGGCGCCGCCTCCGTACCGCCCTACGCCGACTCATTTGAATTCTGAAAATAGGGGCTATCAGAACATTGGAAGGCCAGTTGCCCCTCTCGAGGCTACAATCGAGCTGCCATCGCCGATCGAGCTAGCGAACTGTTTCCTATGCCACAAACCTGGTCATTTTGCCGCCAATTGTCACGAGAAGGAAGGATCGGCTTCCTTCAACACGATAAACACCCCACTAGAGGTCCAGCGCCGCCAGAAGAGCGATGGGACAAGGATCGATTGTTGGATCGATTACCAATCTTTGGACGAGGAGGCTCAACCACGCCACCGCCGAAGAAGCCGAGGAGGCACCGGAGTCTTGATGGATGCGTTCGCATTGCTCAACAATCCAGTGCTAGTACTTTTCGATTCCGGAGCATCGCATTCATTTATTGCACAACATTATGTGGATAAGTATGGACTACAAACCTTCCCGCTATTAAGGGCATTGGTAATAAAGTCCCCGGGGGGTACACTGACCGCCACCAGGGTGTGTCGGGACGTAGAGATTAAACAGGAGAGTAACGGATTTTTCTTCGATCTCGTGGTCATACCATGTAAAGGGATCGATGTGATAATCGGGATGGATTGGCTCCAGTACTACATGGGAATCATAGACTGTGCCCGTAGAGAAGTCATGATGCACCAAGGAAAATGCTACGAGACCGTTTGGAGGGTGGATGCCCCGTTTAGATGGGGTAGAGCAATATGGTTCCTTAAGGAAGATGACCCCGCTAAGGTTACCGTAGTGAAAGAGTTTCTAGATGTCTTCCCCGAGGAGCTACCTGGACTACCACCTGATCGTGGCATGGAGTTTCCTATAGACCTTATCCCCGGCACAGCCCCAATTTACAAGCCCTACTATAAGATGAACCCAGTGGAGCTGGCCGAATTAAAGAAACAGCTGGACGAGATGCAAGGACAAGGGTTGATTCGTCCCAGTTCCTCCCCATGGGGTTCCCCAGCCATGTTCGTGGACAAGAAGGATAAGACTCGTAGGATGGTGGTTGACTATCGAGCCCTCAATGCCGTTACTATCAAGAACAAATACCCTCTACCGCGGATTGACGACCTCTTTGATCAGCTAAGAGGTGCCAGGCGATTCTCGAAGATCGACCTTCGGTCGGGATACCACCAGGTCCGAGTTAGGGAGATTGATATACCCAAGAGGCGCCTTCACCACTAGGTATGGGCTGTATGAATACCTAGTTATGTCATTTGATGACTAATGCCCCGCCCACTTCATGAATATGATGAACAAGATCTTGATGGAGTTCTGGACCGATTCGTTGTGGTTTTCATTGATGATATCTTAATATATTCCAAGGATGATGAAGAGCACAAGCAACATCTATACGGTCCCGAGAAGCTCGAGAATACCAACTCTATGCTAAGTTTAGCAAGTGTGAGTTTTGGATCGTTGATGTTAGTTTCTTAGGACACATCGTGTCCGCCGATGGAATCAAGGTAGATCCAACTAAAGTAGCTCTTGTAATGGAATGGACATCACCAACGTCTGCTACCGAGATAAGGAGTTTTCTTGGGATGGCGAGGATATTACGGCGATTTATCAAGGACTTCTAAAACGGCCCGCCAATGACTCAACTCCTTAAGAAAGATAAGAAGTTTGAATGGTCGACGCTGCGAGAAGAGCTTTCAGGAGCTCAAGCAACGACTCACCTCCGCCCGATTCTAGTGACCCGGACACGAGCAAGAAGTTCGAGGTATCTTGCGATGCCTCTAAGTATGGCTGGGGTGTGTTTTGATGCAAGAAGGAAGGGTGGTGGCTTACGATCCCGGCGATTAAGGAAACACGAGGTCAACTATCCTACCCATGACTTGAACTGGCGTGATAGTACATGCCACAAGATATGGAGGCATTATTTGGTGGGAAGACCGTGACATATTCACCGACCACAAGAGCACGAAATACGTGTTCACCGAGCACTCTCAACATGAGGCAAAGGCGTTGGTTAGAGCTGATCAATGACTACGATTTAAACATTCAATACCACCCCGGAAAAGCCAACGTCGTAGCCGATGCTCTTAGTCGCAAATCCCAATGCAACCACATGGAGATCGATTCGATGTCCGAAAGCGGATCACCAAGGATTTGAATCGGCTAAAGATCGAGGTGGTTAACCAAGGGTATCTGGCCACCTTAGAAGTCACGCCAGATTTGCTTGATGTGATCAAGGAGAAACAAAGGGATCACCCTAGCACCCAAAGAATCGAAAAGCTCATCGCCAAAGACAAGAATTACAAGGTTTCCAAGGATGAGTATGGGGTGCTTTGGTTAGGGAAACGGATCTTCGTTCCACAGGACCCGATTCTGAGAGATCTGATTCTGTCTGAGTCACACAATTCACCATATACCCTGCACCCAGGAAGCACCAAGATGTATCAAGACATGAAGCTAAGGTTCTGGTGGCCTAGGATGAAGAGGGACATCGCGGAATATGTGGCACAATGCCACGTATGTCAGCAAGTTAAGGCGGAACATCAACGACCAGCTGGACTGCTCCAACCGCTCAAGATTCCGGAATGGAAATGGGAGGAAATCTCCATGGATTTTATACTTGGACTCCCTAAGACCAAGGCGGGATTCGATTCAATCTGGGTTATCGTGGACCGCCTAACCAAGGTCGCGCACTTCATATCTGTAAAGACGACTTACAAAGGGGACAAGTTGGCCGAACTGTACATGGCCCGAATCGTGAGTCTGCACGGAGTTCCCAAGCGAATTGTGTCGGACCGAGGGACACAGTTCACTTCCCAGTTTTGGGAGAGATTACACTGTGCTCTTGGCACCAATCTATCCTTTAGCACTGCCTTCCACCCTCAAACCGATGGACAAACGGAACGGGTGAACCAAATTCTAGAAGATATGCTTAGAGCTTGTGCCCTGGAGTTTTCCACGGACTGGGAAAAATGGCTGCCCTATGCGGAATTTGCCTATAACAACAGTTTTCAGGCCAGCCTCAAGATGTCGCCTTTTGAGGCCCTATACGGGCGCAAGTGCAGAACCCCTCTCCATTGGTCTGAAACTGGAGAAGGCCAAGTGTTCGGCGTGGAAACACTAAAAGACGCTGAGGATAAGGTCCGAATTATAAGAGAAAGGTTACTGGCCGCACAATCCAGACAGAAAAGCTACGCGGATAATCGACGTAGAGACCTGTCCTTTCAAGTTGGAGACTCGGTATACCTAAAAGTAGCACCCTGGAAGGGAAATCAAAGGTTCCACCAGAAGGGTAAACTGGCACCTCGCTACGTGGGGCCGTATCCTATCACTGCTAAGAGAGGACAAGTGGCCTACCAATTGGATTTACCAGCAGAATTAGGGGACGTTCACAATGTCTTCCATGTCTCCCAACTCAAGAAATGTCTTCGAGTTCCGGAAAGCGAGCTGGTCGAACTACCAGAACAACCCCTGGACAAGGATCTCACATATGAGGTACGACCGGTTCGAATCATGGACACTATGGAGAAGCAAATGCGAAACAAGGTCGTCAAGATGTGCCAAGTCCAGTGGAGCAATCAAACTGGCAACCAGTCAACCTGGGAGCCCGAAGAACTACTCCGACGAAAGTACCCCGACTTGTTCGCAAATTAGGTACGCAATCTCGAGGTCGAGATTTTCTTTTAGGGGGGAGGGATTTGTAACACCCCAATTTGGGGATGAATTTAAAATTTGTGTCAATTCAAATTTCGTTTAAAATTTTGAACCCTCGGACACGTGGGTCCCGCTGTCAGCCTCGGTGGCCCCTCTCTCCCTCTCCTTCCCTCTCTCTCCTTCTCTCTCTCTCCTCTCTGCCTCGCCGTGCGTTCACGACGCCGTCTTTGGGAGCACGCCGCCGTCGCATCATGGTGGGCTCGCCTCCCAGCAGCGTGCTCGCCGTGTCGACCCCAGTT
This sequence comes from Raddia guianensis, assembly GCA_036346415.1. NCBI lineage: Eukaryota > Viridiplantae > Streptophyta > Magnoliopsida > Poales > Poaceae > Raddia > Raddia guianensis. Next base: position 9,231,281 of record CM070537.1, read on the forward strand.
AGCGGCCTCGGGCTCGCCGCCGCGGCCTCGCCGGAAGATCGGTCCGCCGCTTCGGACCGCCGGATAAACGACGGAGCTCGTTGGTCCGTCAAAGAAGGATCCCGCGTGTGATCTCCCTGCCACCGCCTTCGTCACTCGGCTCGAATTGTCAAAAGGCTATGCCCTCTCCTAGCCAGGCGTCGTGCCTGCCCGCTTGTCGACCGGCAAGCCGGCGCAGCGTGGCCAGCCCGTCGCGTCACCGATGACCGTTCATGGCGCTGTGTGAGCTCGTGGGCCCCACCGGTTGCTCAGCCCCGCCCTAAAGCCGAGCCGAGACCCTCCTGGCCCCGTCTTCCACCATTTTCCCCAATTCCTCCCGCACTGCCGCCGCGAGCTATCCCGCCCCCTCTGGTGAGCCCCGGACCAATTCCTCCTGCCTCAAGCTTCCTCGTGTGTCCCTAACGCTTCCCTCACCCAATTTTCTGGAGCCGCCCGGTGGAGCCGTGCCCGCGACGCCCCTGTTTTGGCCGCCGTCGGGCTACTCGCTGCCAGCCGTCTCCGAGCCCGTTCGTCCTCGACGAAGCCCGTGGTGAGCACCCCCTGGACCCCCTCTAGCCTCCCGTCCGTGCCCGTAGCTTATAGATCAGTGTTGCGGCTCTGTTTTTCCGGCGAACCTTCGGTTCCGCCGCCGTCGCCGCGCCGCCGCGTCCGGCCACCTCCGGCCTCGACGCGAGCGTCATAGGAACCTTAGGGAGCTGTGGATGCCAATGCGCTAACGCACTTGGCGGAGCGAGATCGCGCGCCGCGCGTCGTTCCCCGCCGCCGTTCGGCCACGTCGCCGGCCTGAGGAAGAAGACGGCGGAGCACCGTCCGATCACGCGGCGAGATTCATGCACTGATAGGGCTGTAGAGCCACTGACTGGCGGGTCCCGCCTGTCGGATCACCCCTTGACGCTAGGCCGAGCGAGCGCCTCGGGTCACCACGAGTGGGTCTCGCCCCACCTGGCGGGTTAAGTGGACGCGTTCCCCGGCTGGGCGCGAGCCGCCGACACGCTTATTTAAAATACGCCTTGGCGTGGCGCCTTAGGCTATTGTTGGGCGTCTTGCGCATAAATGGGCCGTGGGCCGAATCGCTGCGCTGGGCCGTCCGACGGTTGGCTCGGCCCGACCAGTTTTAAAGGATTTTCCAGCAATTTGCCAATTAGCTAAATACGAATATAGTTTCGAATTTCTAAAATAGCTAACCACTACCAAAAATTCTAGAAAATGTATATAAATACTAGAGATGATATTTGATTTTATAAAAATATGAAAAGCCTTCATCAGATAGGAAAATTGCACTTTGTACATTAAAAACTAGATGTTGCTTAAATAGAAATTATTAAGTGAATTTAGGGTAATTGCTGTTTATTAATTAATGGCTCAGATCCCAAATAATTATTAGAAAATCTGTTATTAGAGAGTGTCCGCATAAATCTGAGAATATTCAGATTTAGCATTTAAATACGTATGTGTAACTGTACTTATGCTCATAGGGATATTTTATTTTAGACACCAACAAGTCAATTGCATTTCCCTTAAAATAAGCTGTTATGATGCTGAACAAGAAATATATTTAAATAATGTTCAAGAAAAACCTAGAATCAACTCTTTATCTAGAAACTTTACTACCTGGTTAACCTCGTTGAACTGTAAACCTAGCGTAGTAGAAATTTCCAACGTATCTAGAAACATACGCACGTCATTTTGCGTTGACGAGAAACCCTAACCACCCTCTTGCAACTTACCGTACCAAATCGTATTTTGGGTTTAGAGACTATTATATATATTACCAATACTATTTATTAATGCACAATAGCATGCATAACATATCATACGCAAGATAGGTTCGCGAATTGATCTTAGGCTTAATGACGAAGCTAGGACCTATATCGAGCATGCATCATGAGTTTCATTGCATTATTAGTAGTAATTGTGGTTTGTTGGTATGATTAGACGTAGGCGACCCTGAGGGAAGGTTTGGAGACGCTGAAGAGGACCACCTCCCGGAACAAGGCGAGTTAACACTTACTCTTTAGATGTGATCTGTATTAGGGAGAGACGGCGACTCTCCTTAGTGCGGATTAACATCGCTAATATCATGTTCATTACCCAGTTTTTCTTAAACTATGTTGTTTACTTATTAAAGATGCATGCTTATTAGAATGCCTAATTGTTAATCATGTTATACTTATACATGCCTGCCTTGAAATGTTTAGCCTTAATGACTGCCTTGATTGTCATTGCTCTTGTTAGCCTAAGATTAGTCGGTAACCACTTTAACCCTACCTAATGGGTAAAACTTGCTTAGACCGGCTTAGGCTTAACAAATTTTCAGCTAATCGCCATGGAGCAGTGAACCGATATTCACCGGACATTCATTAGTCTCATTTAATATGATATGACATATGATGATTAGAATTTGGTAGATGCATGTTAATGATTGTGTTTGTGGGTATGAATACGGGATACTTGGTCGGTTGGGTCGGTCGGTTGGGAAAGTCCAAGTGTGTGATATGGTGTGGTCGATGACCGTGGAAGTAGAGAAAGAATGGTGGGTTGCCCTAGTTGGATTTGGACATCCCGATGGATGATTTAGGCACGAGATGCCTAGTCTTTGGGTTTAGCTGGGCTTACCCGGAGGAGCGCGGATAAACACGCAGAAGTGAAGATCGCCGCCTGTGTTGGTTCCAACACAACGCGTGGCCATCGCGGAGCACCGACGTGGATCGCCAGGAGTGAGCGCTCTGCGGAGGCCCTCGGGACCGATCTCGATAGGGGCGGAATGGGCCATCACCGAGGGTGATAATGGCCACACATCCCGGGGTGACGGTCGGCTAGTGAGGGCCGCAACCCTACTAGGCGGGTGATCATGCCATGGCATGTGTGGTCCTGAACGGGATTTCGCCAAATCTCGGAATGATGGCGTAACTAGGATTGGTTGGGGCAACTAGGAGAAAGTCCGGTTGGGAGCAACAGGAGAAAGTTCGAACCGATAAGTCAGTAGAAAGTCCGGTTGGGAGCAACCGGAGAAAGGCTAGAGAGTCTTGGTGGAACGGTGATTGTGTAAGTCGGACGAGTGATGATCGAGGTTGGTCGATTGGTGTGATAATTGTGTATAAGCTGGTATGGATTGTGGTGATCTATTATGCTGGACATGTTTTGGACAAGAGTTGGTCGATTGTGGGATGTGTATTTGGATGAGAGTTGGTTGATTCAAGGTTGGTTGGTGTGTTTGGTTGGCCATTTGGGTCGGAATGCATGATTATGATGGAAAACTCTGATTTATTCATAACAATACAAGTGATAGTTAATTGCTAGTTAGGTGGTTTTCAAAAGTCTTATAAACTTGGCTTTACGCAAATAAAATAACCCTTCCCTCCAAATAAAGCCTTCTGCACTAAATGCATTAAGGGAAGTGTTAACTAGCCAGCGTTTGGATGACGCTGACCTCGCCTACTTACATTCTTTAGATGATGGTGTCGAAGATGACCCTTACGCATGTCTCGAAGACGACGGACAGGACCATGGTGGACCCGAGGAGTCTTAGGGGCCGCTCCAGTCGCTGTTGGACCTTAGTCGATAGGGAATCTTTTGAGTAGATATTTTGGTGTCTGCTGTACTCTGAACTATCCTTTTGTAATTAAGGCTTGTATGGGCCGCTTCACTAAAGTCGCCTAAGGGCGTGACTCTGTGATGTAATATTCAGGAATTTATTTTATCGATGTATGCTTGTATCGGCTATTTGGTCTTCCGCGCTAGCGTACGGATCCAGGGGCTAGTGCATGGGATCGTCGACCCTCAAGGTAAGTTAAAATTGAGGGGTGACAGTTAATGCGTTCTTGCCGATCGCAAAGCACGCGAAGAGCTAGCTACGGGCACGGGAGGAGCCAAGATGAATCTCTTCTCTGCATGTCTAGCATTATGAGGCTTGAATGCTTTGACAATGAAGATATGGAAGGACGTGGATGCTATGTACAGTGAATCTTTGCAATGCATATTAGCATCACTTATTTAGCATTGTGTAGCACAGATTCTCATAAATTGGTCTAGCTAGCTGAATCTAATATTAAGTTTCTTCGAATTTCTTTTCATAAAGTATTTCAAAGTTCTTTGCATGAATGAATGTGACACGACCTGATTGCAACTACATATATATCTGTGTCATGGCCGAATGGAGAAAGTATACATTGCTGATAGCGAAACAATGAAGTATTATACGAGACTCGAAATATTTCTTATTTATCTTGTAGAACGCATATTATACAACAACAATTACTGGAATTGATACTTGCATTGTAGGCTCAAGAAGAGCCACCATAATTTTGCCTAATAGAACTGTATTACATTGCACGAGACATTATATCTTGACTCCACTAGAACTCTCTTGAGCTTTGGTGAGATCCATGTAGATAGCTTTGATGTATAAACCATATAAGAGAATGGTAATGAATTTTTATTCATAGTGAAGCACAGTGCATGTGAGAAAATAATTATCAAGAAGTTCGTTACCATAGAAATCAGGTTATACCACACTAGCATTGAAACACCCGCAGTGTCCACCTCCCTATAGACATCATTTAGAAGCTCAGGTTATGCAACTATTTTCTCTTTAACATTGCTGGTTTGACCAGCCGAGGTCTTAATATGATGAAATATATAGTTAATAATATACAAGGGCATAGTATCAATTTAGAAAATTTCCTAATCATAAAAATTTTTAGTGCCATAGCTATGCCACTAGGTAATCGATTACTAAGCGTTTGGCCCTAAAGATTAGGGACGACGTTGACCCTACATTTGAAGAACAATCCAGGGGGACATTTGTAGCCCTATATAGCCTTATCATGGCTGTTTCGATACTTTATAGTGCTAATCGACTCTTTCTCAAAGTGGTCGAATGTGAGTTTTCTATCTACGAGGAACCACATGTTCATGAATTATGACGCAGATGATTCGACTTAAGAATAATTCACTGATCATAGCATCAAGTCTATTTGTTTGGACAATGCCGATCAATTTACCACGAAGTCATCAATGGATATTGCATGAAATTGAGAATTAATGTGGAGCACTAGGTATCACATGTTCGTACGCAAAACAGGCTAGCAGTGTCATGATATAAAAGAATTAAATTAATTCCCTAATCACTTATTTTGCTGTCTACCTTACCGAGTTCGTGTTTAGGTTAAACACTAGCATATATGAGCTTCTCTCGTTCCGCTCACTTAAGAATTGTCACATACTCTCAAAAGAGCCTGCGAAGCAATAGTTCTAAAATATAATTTTGGCGTTAGATGTACCTGAGACAAGCACCTACTTGTGAATAGATTTGGTGGTACGAATTATCATTAATTTCTGAAGCTTTTTTCTCAGTGCCATAGGTAGCATCCAACGTATATAGCACAATATCACCAAAGGCTAGTTGCCATATTTCAGTTAGTAGTACGTTAACGTATATAGCTAGTTTGTTGGCATCACAGGTAATTCGGTCACCCTTGTTATTGACTTACTACTAGCTGAAATCGCCCCTCACTGCAATTGATTCTTGTGAATTTTTTATGGGAAGAAAGCTGGTGACAAAATGAATTTTCATCCTTGAAAACAAAAGCAGGCGTCATCAGACAAACAAACCCATGTTTACAAAGTCAACAAAGTATTGCCTGACGGGTACAAGTCAGACAAGTAAACTGTGGTAGTCAATTTTTCTACTATATGTTCCGACATAGAATCATGGTCACCATGAAAAAAACATCCACAAATATCCATTGGTTCATTAAAACTTCTATTTATAGAAATGCTCAATTAAATTTTTAACGAGTTGTAAATTATTAAAGTATATAGTTTTGTTCAAATGGTTTTATTCTAAGATGTAATTTTTTTTTTCAAATCAAGTGCTCAACGTCGTTATTGATGTCATGGCATCTATGGTTTGTTCGTGGTTGTTGGCAACTCACACCCTTTTCCTTAAAGATTAAGGAGCCATGTCCGCGCTAGATAAACAACAAATGCAAATGTACTCATAGTTAATCTTGATTTCATGATTGTTATTTATAAATATTATTTTAGATTATCTCTACTGTAATTCACACATGCATTATTCATTAATAAATCATCTTTGGAATGCAGATGTTTCTGTTTTTATTTGTGTATTATTTCGTTACTTTTTTACTTTGTTTATTATTATATTAAAATTATAAAGTTATGGAAGCCCTTCTGACATGATCCATTTTGTCATCTTCACCATTTAATTTATACGTAGAACGTTGTTTTTTTTATCTAACCAGTTAAAAATTCTTACATTATTTTATTTTAAAACATTACATTCGTGCTTAAAATGTATCAGCCTTATCCGCCCATTTGAATGCTTACAAATAAACTTTAATATTTGCATGTAGAAAGTTATTTTTGTATCAAACTACGTACTGAAAAGATATTCTACAGTGCTTTCTGTTTTTAGTTTAGCACGGTGCTTTATTCTTTCAAAAGAGAATTTAAGGCACCAAATGTTATACATCTGATACATGCAGGGCAACCACGTAAAGTTAATTTGCAACTTATATTACCACTGACCGTAAACAACTACACCTTATAAATTGTAGAACCTACTTAATATAAGATACTTAATTCCTTTATTTATGATCGAGTTGCATGTAACACCCCAGTTCCTCGACAACCCAGAATGCTACTAACTCTCCAAAAAAACTATAAATTTTGACAGCATCTCTCCTGTTTATATAGGCATCCACGGCAGGCGATTTATATCAAGAGAACAAAATAAACATTTCTATCAACCAATAGCCAATTTAAAATCTACAATGGCTGCAACTCTCAATTATACACATGACAACTATTTAAATAAAACTCATGTGATACCAATGCACTAATTTAACGTGAGAGGTAGTGAGTGCTCAAGTCTAGGTTCTATTTTTCCATCCCCATACATGATTGACATCACCTGTACCTAAACACAAATAAAAGCAAGAGTGAGTATTCAATAATACTTAGCAAAGTATATGTATAAACTAGGAAAATTCAAAATACGAGAGCAGCAAAATCACTTCCATAAAATTCATACCCTTCATTCTCAGAAACATAAACAATTGTTAGTACAAATACTCCGAACAGATCACTTCTCATCCATTCGATGCAATGCATATACGTCTGTACAGCTCATACCGGTATAGCTAAGTGCGCACCCGTCGATGCTGCACCTTGCCCATCCTTTTCAGGCGGGGACCAATTACTCCACTCCCGTGAAGTGTCTACCGAGTAGGACTTTAGAGCACTTCGGACTAGTCGTATAACTTTCTCACCGACCACATCGGACTAGTTATACGACTTGCTCACCGACCTGGCTCATGCAACATGATGCAATAATGCAATGGCTCCTTTGTCATACAACTCTCACACATCTCCAACATATAGCAATAAATATCACAATCACTCAAGTTTGGATCACATAGCTAATAGAAACACCCACAAACCAATCACATCAATACGCTATAAGTTTAACAAATACTTGCCTCTTTTACCAAACAAGTCGGAGGGATGGAACGACGACACCGACCCGGAAAGAAAGCCGTCTGCAAGAGACATACCAATCAACCAAACTAGCACCGATATCCAACATATGAGAAAACTAATACAAATAGCTTAGCTTTTAATTCTCTATACCAAAGAGTCTACTTTACCAACCATCTATTATTATCCATATAAAATTTCATTATCTAGTCCAACATGTCAAAGGCTTAATAAGAAACCCCGTCACAGCCTACATTGGACAGCAGCACGAAAACAGTCATATCTCCCAAACCGCTAAGCCAAATCACGCGTTCTTGGATGTGCTGGAAACCTAAGAACATAACCTACAATTCTTTCCATAAGGCCGCGCTCAGATTCTGGACATAAATACCACGAATTTAACTCACCAGCTGCTGCAATGGTATCACACGGCTAACTTTCATCCATGCACCATTAGCCTTCGCTAATACCCACATCCAACATCTACTCCACATAATTTCCCACGAGGAATCTCCTAATCACAACCTATGCAGCAATACACAAAGGAAATCCATGGGGAGAAACAAACCCTAACCCTTTCTTTACCTTCTTCCTTCTCTACCTCTTCTTCCCCTTTAACTCCTCCCGTCGGTCTCCACTAGAAGCAGCAGGACGGCGAGACGGTGGTGGCTCGGCCACGGCACGACGTGGCACTGGGCGGCGGCGGCGCATGGCGCTGGGTAGTGGCGGTGTAGCCCCGGACGGCGGCGGTGGCGGCTCGGCAGCACGACGGCGGCGCCGGCGCAGCCTAGCGGCTGGGCAACGGGGATGGGAGAGAGGAAGGACAGGGGCGGCGGCGGCGGCGGTTGCCCTAGAGTGAACCGACGGGTTCACTCCTTCCTCCCTGCCTAATAGTCCCAATAAGTGGGCCGGCCTGGGCCAATGGGCCCACGGGCTATTACATTGCATGTGATGGTCCATCGGTACTAATAATTCCAACATTACGGCTCTTAGTGTAAGTAAAAAAAGCTCGATTATGATCAAGCAACAACGTGGATAATCTTGACTGTGCTACTACGAATATAGATCATTATCTACAGAATAGATTAGCGTGTCAGTGCATATATAGGAATACATAAGTTAAAATTGTCTTGCCCATCATTGAAAATAGTTAAACTAAATATGTAATGAATATCTAAAAATTTCACCTATATAGATGAAACCTTTGTCAATTTTTTTTTTCAAGAGAATACTCTATGATTTAAAGTTAATATATTAATGATTTGTATGGCATCAAAGATTAATTACCATTTACAATTCATTGTGATATTCTTAATAGGAAGGCAACAATATTTGTGCAATAAAACCTCTTGATTTGCTTAAATACACCTACTTGTGTGTTCGTAACAAAAAAATAGAACCATCTGTTTCTTGTTTTTCCTTCAGAGCATCTACATGTGTGTGTCTGTGTATATCATTACAAAATAAATGTAATTACATGAAATCGGCTAGTGAAGTTTATATCCAATTTCAACTTTAAAAATTAAAACCAAACATGTAAAACTTACTAAATAATAAGGATTACATTTAATTTACAACAACAAATGCTATGGGATGAAGTGAAAATATACATAACATAACACAAGTACCTTCGCATTGTATGCGGGATAGTGGACACCAAACATGCAAACACTTGAAGGAATAAGAATCGCAATTCAATCATCGAGTAATCTTGACATGTCCGACACATCTATCCACACACTAGTGGGTGGCATAATTTGCCAACAACAACAAGAGAACGTTTGAATGACACGCTTACCGAACATCCACTTTGGGTGGTCGGAATTATTAAAAAAAATCTTATATTCATGATTTGTCTTATCTTTTATGAAGATGAAATTACTTAAAATAGGAAATTTAGTTTTTGCCTTCATCCATTTATGTATGTCTAATTAACTCACATATGATATATATATAAGTTATATTACGTTACTTAAAACTACAACTTTACTCTACTCAAATTTACGATCATGATTATGTAATTTATATTTTCGATGGGTCGTATCCACTTTATTAATGCTGTGCTGAAATTCAAATGAATTTCCTTCGCTACAATCTTCGAGTGAAGAAAGAAAATCAAATGATTTATTCTACTCCACAGGAGAACATGATTTTGCTGCACAGTCTGAGTTGATCCCCATTGCTAGACTTCACCTTCAGCTTATGAATTTTAGACTAAATATTGTAAAACACAGCAATCACCATAAATCTAACATTTTTAGATTTTCTTTTATATTATTCCATACTAAATGAAAATTGTGCATATTGAAAATTACTTTGTGGGTGTCAGCACAAATATTTGGGCAGTATTAATTTTGTAGTTTGTGTTAACAAGATACAAAGATAAACAAAGAAAAAACATAAAATTTGCGGTCTTCAGTTTTCTTGCTAGCTAATACATACATATATCCATTACTACTGTTCATGCGCGATGTTTATCTTAAATATGCATCTTGGTCATGCAGTAGGCTAAAGAGCAAAATAGCATACCACATAAAAAGTTATAGGGGCTGACTTCTCATCAGGCGACTGAGACTTATTTAGCTCTCAATCGATTTTTTGAGCCGTTGATCAAACACCTCCATAGGGCATATAAAAGATCCAACGAATATCCACGTATGTGAGAAAATTGACTGAGAGATAAATAAGTCTCAGTCGCCTGATAACTAGCAAAGGTGAAAGTTATATGGTGCTAAGAGCCTATAACTGGGTTATTAATGATGTGCAGGTTTAGCTTTTGTTGGGACTTGGGAACAGCGGCTATTCATGAAAATGGTTTGCTGTGTAGCTAAATAAAAGTTTCAAACAGAGAAATGTATTCGCTATTTTAACATCATGAGATGAAAAATTTATTTAGTTTTGCAGCTATAGTGAGTGGTAGATAAATTCGAGAATTAGCCTGAGAAATTTATACTATAAAGCAGCACAATCCGGGTATGCACCCAAGTTTCAGCATTGAATTTGATCATGAACCAACAGGGCAACAGCAGGGCAACAGCAGAGGTGCAGATCGTGGCCATATTCTGCAGTTTGCTGGTTCGCAGAGGCTTTATCCACGCCCATGCAGTATTTCCACGACATTCAATTGCAGGCTTTATTCTTTAGACAATGTCCAGAACATGTTGCCTCTGCAACGACTTCACTGAGACCAGACAGATGCGCAACGTAGAATTCGTGAAATGATTCGTGAAATGCAGGACATGACAATGAATTTATAATAGCATGTTGACGGAATATTTGGCTACAAAAATAGATGAGATCATTACACATTGAGTACCTACATATATTCATCCTGTTTCAAGATGTCAGCAGGCAGATTTTTTACCTATGTATCAGGGAATTAGCCATAGCATCATATTATTCGGCCCCTCAAATCGTACATAACATATATATAATCGGATAAATATTTCATACATACGAGTATATTAAAATAAATACAACCATTGGTTTAGCATAACAGACATATTGTAATAGCCTATTTTGTACTTAACTTCAGGGAATCAATGGGATTATTTTCTGAAATGCTTTTAGTAAATGAGTGATAACCGATTAATTTGGAGGCAAACATCGTGCATTGCATGCATCATTCTTTCTTTTGGCTTTGATTGTTTATTTTTGCATTCCCGTAATATAGACGCTGGTGAACCCGAAGAAAGACAAACACACCTAAAATCAAGACGAGTTAACATTTGCTTGTATATGAGATCTGTCGAGCTTTATGATGTGTGTTTATTTAAATTATCAAATTGCATGCTATTTTAAGTATGTAAGCCTGTTGTTAATCATGATTATACTGTGTGATGATTGCCTTTTAATGATCACTTTCCTTGGACCGATATCCAAAAATTTGCATATAAATACGTTAGAATCTACGATTTGGTAAAACCTGTTTAGATGGGTTTAAGTTTAATCATTGATATTTAAGCATATATGCCTCAGAATGGTGAATCATGAAATGTATTTTCATCCTTCAAATTAATTGTTTATAACTGTTAGGAGTTGATGAACTTCTCTTTATGCAAAAAAAAAAAACTATCATATTTCTTTGGAAGCATGCATTCATTTTACGGACATGTTGGACGAGTTGTGGGCACATACTCACTATTATTTTGTTTACATAAAAAAATAGTATGTTATGATAAAGAGAAATATGATCGACTACTACGAAGGAGATGTAGGCAAAGGCGATCTAGCATACGAGGTGTACCATCTGTGATCCGACAGAGCATCACCAATGCAGTTTTTTATATTCTTCTGTTGCTCGTAATACTCTAATATATTATGATAAATGGCAATTAGGGGTGTAAATCGATATCCGAATAAGTTGAATTATATGGAAAAGAAAAAAGATAGAGAACGAATATATAGATAAACAATAAACTTATGAAAAAATAAGAATATGGAACAGCAGTGGACACCCAAGAGTGTCTGATTTATTCTATAGTAATTGTGTTACATGGAGGAGGACACCAAAACATATATGTATGAAGGCTCCGGATAGGTTTATACCAGCAACCACGTACAATATCCAACCTATATTACTGCAAACGATAAAATTAATTTTATTACAGGATAGACGTTCCTGCATTTATTACCGACTTCCTTGCGATGATGATCCATGCGTATTAACACGTATAACTTTGAACGTTCCATCGTTTACGGCTTGTTCAGTTGGTTGTTGTGGATGATCCTCCGGTATTGATCCACTGACATATCATGGTGTGAGTCTGGGGTAGTGGCCGTACCCGTGGGGGTATAGGCTGTACCAGCGCTTGTCGTGCCAGCGTTTGTGTTCTCAGAGTTTGCACTGCTAGCTGCTTGTCCTGATACTCCGCTAAGAGATGGATCAGTCGTTCCTGCGACAGCTAGTTTGCGTTCTTCTTTCAGTCCTTTACGCGAGAGAATAGCCTGGTTTGCTCCACCCTCCACAACAGTGTAAGAGAACAGGATTACCAAGCCCAGTACAAGAACACAGGTGTGTTTCTTGTCCATTTTTCCCTGCTCATGTAAACAATTTCCATCGTGTATATACTAGGTGCTCGAAAGAAAGGGTAATATATTGTGATACTAATTAAGTTACACAAATCCATTCAGACTATAATGAATGATTAATAATCAAGCAACAAGTTTAGAAACAATCAGTTATCTTGTTAGAAACAAAATTAGCATGACAATTAATATATAGGAATAGACATGGTAGACTTGTCTATCATTCAAAATATTTGAACGAAATGTGTAACTAATGAATATAATGTCTCTGTATAACCTATATTCTTGATTTATGCAATATTTTTCATAGACGAACCATTGTGTTATCACTTTAATTTGTATTAATTATTTGTGTATTTTGTTGGACCAATAATTTACAATGCATTGTTATATTTTGTAAAAAATGACAAGAATGACCCCTTATTTTGAAAAAAAATAATCATATGTTATTGGTTTTTCTTGTATACACTTAATTTTTACCTCATTGTAGAATGAATCTAATTATGCGACAACAACAGTTTTGGGTATACATCGTAAAGTTCATATGCAATGTAAAACATATATATGGAAATTAAACTATGTAAAAAATATCTTATTATGTAACTGAGACTACATCTGATATACAACAAATGCATCAGTTGGGAAGAAAATGTGAACACTTACAAATTTCAAGCACCTTCTATACATGTAGAAAGTATATATGAGGGAAGGAGGGGTTAACATATATATAGGAGCTAGGCAGAAGTTTATTGTACAACTTAGCAACAAAAATATTCATCTTGCATGTAGGATAGTGGATGTTGAGCATGCGCACACTTTAAACAATAACAATCATAATGTAATCTTGACAAATCCAACATTTCTACGCATACACAATAGTTGGTGACATAATTTTCTTATAATAAAAAGAAAAAGATTGAATGGCACACTTACCGAACACCCACCTTGGGCTTTGGAGTTATCGGATAGTCATGATGTGTAGACTATTTGTAGATGGAATTATTAAAATAGTTAACTTTAATTGATGCTTTAAATTATTACTTAAAAATCAATTTGTGATACTAACTAAGTGAATTATTAATTAATAATTACAAAAAAAAATTGTATAACATAGCAATGAAGATATTCATCATGCACATAGGATAGTGGATGTTGAGCACGCGCTCACTTTAAAGAACAAGATTCGCAAAGTGTCCATCGAGTAAGATTTTCTTGTTATTTTTCGTATAATAACAAGAAATTGATTGAATGCCACACTTACCGAACACCCACCTTGGGTTGTCGGAGTTATCGGAAAACATCTTTTAATCATGTTGTGTAGCCTTTTTTAAGATGAAATAATTGAAAATAATTAACTTTAATTGCTAATTTAAATTATTACTTAAAAATAAATTTGTGTATTCTGCTAGAGTTCATGATCATGAGTAGCTAAAACTAAAAGGACTAATAAACGACCATAGTAGCGGGAAACCTAGATATTTATTGTACATTCCTTTATTGAAGAAAAGAAATAAAACTCTTGATTCTACTCCACAAAATGATCCTAATTTTCCAACATAGCCTATCACTAGATCCCTTGTCCTAGAGTTTAGCTTTACCACCATGTTCTCTAAATATAAACGTAGTCACGCACGCACTGAGCACGCGCGCACTTTAAAGAATAAGAATCATGAAGTACCCATTGAGTAATATTGACAAATCCAACATTTCTACGCATGCACAAAAGTCGATGACATAACTTCTTGATAATAACAAGAAAATGACTGAATGGCACACTTACCGAGCACCCACCTTGGGCTTCGGAGTTATCGGATAGTCATGATGTTGTGTAGCCATTTGTAAATGAAATTATTAAAAATATTTAAATTTAATTGCTACTTTAAATTATTACATAGAAATCAATTTGTGATACTAATTGAGTCAATTTTTACTTAATAATTAGAATATTTTTGTATAACTTAGCAATGAAGATATTCATCTTGCACGTAGGATAGTGAATGTTGAGCACGCGCGCACTTTAACACATAAGATTCGCAAAGTGCCCATCGAGTAATCTTGACAAATCCAACATTTGTACGCGTGCACAAAAGTTGGTGACTATAACAAGAAAATGATTGAATGCCACACTTACCAAACACTAACCTTGGGTTGTCGGAGTTATCGGAAAACATCTTATAGTCATGTGGTGTAGCCTTTTAGTAGATGAAATTATTGAAAATAGTTAACTTTAAATGCTAATTTTTTTTTGTTAATTCTACTAGAGTTTATGATCATGATTATCTAAAAGAATGGATAAACGACCATAGTAGTGGGAAACCTAGCTATTTATTGTATGAAGAAAAGAAGTAAAACTCTTGATTCTACTCAATAGAATGATCATGATTTTCCAAAATAGTCTAGCACTAGATCTCTTGTCCTAGCTAGACTTTACCTTTACCACCATGGTATCTAAATATAAATTCTCTAACAAATTCCAATATTCCACCATTAATAACTGATAGCAAACTATATGTAATTTTGAAGTTGCACCAAATGAAAATTTCTCCTGTTGATTTTCACACAACTGTATATGTGCTAAGTAAATACTACTCCCTCCGTTTCAAAATATAAGGCATATAATTTTTGGACGCGGTCTTTAATGCAGAACTTTGACCATTATTTGCTCTCACAATATATTATCAATAACTATAAAATTAACATCATATAAAAGTATTTTCAAATATGAATCCAACTATATGACATGCGCAACACTAAACATATATATATTTATCTTAATTTTTAGTCAAAAGTTACAAACGTTGACTTTTCTAAATACATGCACGCCTTATATTTTGAAACGGAGGGAGTAAAAAACTTTAATTTTCTGGTATCAACCGATGTGTGTTTAAAAGTTTACAAATGGAAATGCAATTTTAACTAAAATCCCATCAATATTATAAGTGTTTTGTTGCTGTTAACTAGGAACACAGCTAAACAAACAATAAGCTGGTCTTTAGTATTTTAGATAGCTAATACATATCCATAAACGTACATTGTTCACAAATTGATGTAGATATTCAACTGTTCATGATGGATTGTCAAGAGCAAAATGATTTTACCGCGTGGTAGACCTAAGGTGGTTAGAGACTAATAAGAAGATATTAATCATCTGCATGGTTTGTTCTTACTGGTGACAGGATGTCCATATATACGGTATGCAAAGTATGCATTCATCATAATACATTATTTATACATAATAATACAGAAAAATTTTAGTTTTGGAACTAGCAGAAAAAAAGAGTGTAGAAGAACTGAAAAATTTGTATATATAGATAAGCGAATATGCATAAAATAAATACGTACATCGAAATCAGCACCCTATGTTTCAGAACAGATATTGATGAACCTGCAGCAGACCGTGGCTTTCTGCTGCATTCATTGCTTGTCCTTGTAATATTCGAACAACACTCTTTTTTTTTCAGAAGGAAAACAACTTTGCAGCCTTTATTCTTTATGTCCACAGTTAATTCGTCTGCAAGACTGTAAACTACCTGACTTGAACGGCTGTACTAATGGATTCACACAAGACCAAACAGTAGCTTCTACGGTTAATTCATCCACCAAGGAAGCTTTGTAAGATATACTATGACACAAACATTGCCAGAATTGCCATGCATGTTTATCATTGCATGCCCTTTATGTTTGGCTACGGAAATAGATGGAATCATAACATACCAACATTTATTTAATTATCTTGTTTCGATGTGTCAGGCTGATGATTTTTGTACCTATCATGGAACTGGTGCAGGCGGCGCCATCAACGGTGCCTGTGAAGTGCATAAAACCTTTACTTTCAGTGAAAGTACGCCACTAAATTCAGCTAAACTAGCAAGCCCTGCTTGCCAGGCATGCATAAAGGTCAGCCGAAGAGACAAAATCATCTCTAATCACGCCACACTCATATATATATATAACATTTCTTTTCGCATATCAGTTGCACGTACTTATGTTTCCTATCTAACTAGGTTAGCACTTAGTAATCAACGTGATTTTTGCAAGAACCAAGAATCCAGACATCGAAAAGTTGCGTAAAATTAGTGAAATAAGTATAGTGAAATTAGTAAGTTTCATAATCTGTTTAATTAATATTAAAGAAGTATTGTGTGCGTTAAAAATTATTCATCTTAAAGAAAAAAACAGCAGCTATCACTAGTGTAGTCTAACAGACATCGAGTCATTAGCACATTCGCTGTATACCTGACTAATTTTGATCACATGGTACATGAAAAAAACATATATACCTACATAGATGTCTTCTGTACAATGAAAGTAACCGGTTTATAACCTAGTAAACTTTGCTGATTGTAATAGGCACAAATGGAATTCTATCTGTGCCGGTTTGAAATATTTTTAAGAGAAAATTGCACTATTAGTCCCCAAACTTGTTCCGCTTGTGCACATAAATCCGTAAGTATCAAAACCGCTTATTTAGGTATCCAGACTTGCGAAACCGTTAAATCAGGTTCATAGGATAGTTTTTAGGCTGTTTTTGGTGATGTGAACTGCATGTCAACACCTACGTAGCATTTTTTTTCTTTCTTACTTTTAATGTGAGCACATTAAAAGTAAGAAATCTATGGACCACATTAAAAAGTAAGAAAGACACTACAGGAAACGACCGTAATTTCAACGGGCAAAATCACTCTCGACAGCCAAAAGGAAGCGGTCGAGATAATAAAACTATTCTCGATGGTCACATGTAAGCGGTCGATACTGACCCACTAATCTCGATGGCCACCGGTCAGCGGTCGAGATTTATTCGTTATATCCCGCCCTTGCCCTTTTTACCTTTTCGAGCATGCGCAGGAAAACTTATTCTCTACGGCCCTATGTTGCCGTCGAGAATAGTTATGGGCCGACCCGTGGAGCATCTTAATACAAGATATTGTCTCAACGGCCTAAACTTGGCCATCGAGACATAGGGACTCCTCCAGACGATCTGAGGCTCACTGGGCTGGCCCATTTCATTTTTTCATGATTTGAACTTTTGTTTAATAATTTGCAGACAAGTTTGTTTTCTTTGTAAATTTTCCAAAAATGTTTGAAATTTGTAAAAATAGGTGAATATTTTTAGTTGTCCAAATCTTAAAAAGTAAATAATGTTTTTTCCTAAATATATACATGTTTCGTTTTTGCATGTTATGTGTTGTAGAACATATATATATGTATGTGTGTTTATTATTATTAAATTGCGTAGTAAATTTTAAAAATGTTTTAATTAGGAACATTGCAATTAATGCAATTATATTTATATAATGGTCTTTGGATCCAATGGTGTTTTTTTAAAAAAATTTGCGCACATGTCAGACGTATTTCATACAACTCTATAAAACGCTCGATAAATTATTAGACGATATGGCCTCCTAAACATATACCTGTTATTGCTGCTAGAATTTCATCGAAAAATAAATTTTGGTGGTGTATATTCATGTAGTAAGCAAGACTAGCTAGCATGAATTTTTTTAAAAAAATTTCTACGTTATTTAAAAAATTAAATAAGCACAGTTGACCGTCGGAGGGCGTATGCACTAACAGCCGTTGAGCTTAAGATCTTTCTCGACGGCTAGCACTAAAACGGTCGATAAAACACGTCTGTCTGTACGGTAGTCAACGCAAGCCCTAGACATAGATAAGTCTCAACGGCCGACTTGACGTGGCCATCGAGATATGAGATGTGGCTCAGTCTACGTAAATTTCATCTTAGTCTTGACGGCCTCGGGCCGTCGAGAATACGGCCAGAGTCGATACCGTGCCCCAACGGTCACTTGTCTCTGCCCCAACGGTCACTTGTCTCTACCTCTCTTTACGGCCCTAGGCCGTCAAGATAGATCTGGCCTATTAAGCAACTGCCACATGTTGCGCGTCGTACGAAGAGGAGGTGGCGCGAAGTATTCTCGATGGCCTGTGGCCGTCAATAATATGGGCAGGAGGAGGACGGGACGCCACGTGGCACGATCTCGTTGGATGTGAGCGAGGCGACTCTATCTCGACGGCTTCTGGCTATCGAGATAGAGTCGATACCCGTGATCAACGGTCGCGTGTCTCTGTCTCGACGGCTCCAAGCCGTCGAGATAGCGCTAGCCCACTTAGCGACTGCGACGTGTTGCGCGTCGTACGAAGAGGGGTGCCGCGAAGTATTCTCGACGGCCTGTGGCCATCGAGATAGACCACGATTTATCTTTCTCGACGGTTTCTGGACTTTTCTCGATGGCTTTGGTCGTCGAGATTGTCCGCGATCCGCGTAGTGCAAAAAGTAATGACAAAAGTAGGTCCACATTAAAAATAAGAAAGAAAAAGAAAAATGCCACTAGGCGCTGACATGGCAGTCCACATCACCAACATGGTCTAAAAAACCAGCATATGGATCTCATTGCAACAGTTTCGCAAGTTTGGATACTGAATAAGCGGTTTTGATATTTATAGATTTAAGTGCACAGGAGGGACAAGTTTGGGGACTAATGGTGCAATTTTATTATTTTTAGTTTGCTAGGCTACTGGCTAGCTGCACTACTGTCGTCGAAGTGTCTCAGACAGCACGAAGTGTCCCTCCGGAATGGAAAGATCATAGGGAGTAGTTAGGGTTTTTGGAACAGGAGACACAGTAATCGAGTAGGAATAAAAATTGTCCCCCCTCAATATATATATAGGGGTGCTCCTATATTTATAGGGGTTCCGGTGATTAGGGTTTATAGTGAAAATACAAGAGGACATCCTTGCCCACGGATATTGGCTAGATCGACGGCCCTTCACACTACCTAACCCCTTTTTGCTTACATGAAAAGCCTGAACTACGCCTATTACAATTGGGCCCTTGTTGGATCATTGTGCCAAGACACCGTAGGCCCATATCTTAGGAGCTATACGATGAGTCTGTGGGCCAACGCTTGGCCCACAAACGATTGCATCTTTTGCGCTCTGTCTGGTCATCTTGGTGTTTTCCGGTAACCCCGTTATCACCAAGAGGATCTTCAGGAACATTTCCCCTTGCTGCTCCACTGCTTCCATGTCTTTGTGCTCCCCGAAGATTCCATACATCTTTGGGATTTTTTCCTTTATCTTCGGGTAGAAAAGGGGTGAGCCCTCCCTACAACAACTACCGTAGCTATATCTAAATATATTGTTTGTAATCTTCACCGACTATCGCTATAAGGTTGGAGGAGCCAATGCAATATTCATCCACTACAGGAATCTTCATTAACCCCGAGAGCTGAAAACCATCGCTATAAAGGCAGCAACCCTTGCGATTAGCTATTCATGAGGGCCAACCCCCATGAAAAGGTGCTCGCATTTGCTCCCCCGCAAATAACAAAGTAACACGAGGGCCTGGCCCTCGTGAATAACTAAAAGCGAGGGCCACCAACCAGCCCTCGTGTGTACTTGGCTTGGTGGCTTTATCACGAGGGCTAAACAGCCCTCGTGTCAGTTTATGGGGCCCGTACGGTTTGGACG
Source organism: Raddia guianensis (assembly GCA_036346415.1). Classification (NCBI taxonomy): domain Eukaryota; kingdom Viridiplantae; phylum Streptophyta; class Magnoliopsida; order Poales; family Poaceae; genus Raddia; species Raddia guianensis. The sequence continues at coordinate 9,251,339 of CM070537.1, forward strand.
TGGGGCGAGAACGGCTGACCCATACTCGCGAGGGCCACATAGCCCTCAAGAATAATTGGCCCGCTGGTTTATTGAGAGGGCCACGTAGCCCTCGCAAATAATTGGACTTCGGTGCATCTATGGCGAGGGCCCCTGCAGCTCTCGGGATATAGCTATTTCAGAAAAAAAAATCATTTGAAATTCCAATGTTCACAATTTTACAAAACAAAAAACACAGATATATATGTATATATGTATATATATATATGTATACATATGTATATATGCAGATTCAGTTCCACATCACACATTCATATGACACATCCAATATATCACACGGCACATACGCATCGCACATGCACATCGCACCAACACATCGTTCCATATCGCACAATTAGTTCACAAACACGTTCACATCGACATACGTACACATTCACATTCATCCATCCATCACGAGGCTCTATCTAGGTCAAGGAAGATCGAAGGAGTACGGTCAGTTGGAGTGAAGGTCGATGGAGCGCTTTCCGGTGCAAGGAAACATGAAGGGGTGGTAGTTAGTAGGTTTAGAAACCCGTTAGTCCCTGCTTTTGCCCACTCGCGCTTAGCCTCCTGGACGATTCCCTGAGCCTGACTTGAAGGAGCGGAGCCCTGCAAGCACTTAGAATATGACCTTTGATTCAAAATACGCTGTAGCTAAATTTATGATGAATTGACGGCACTTACCGCATCTTGAGGCCGAACAAAGGGCTGTGGTACCGCATAGATGCGTAACCGACACCACCTTCACCAACATGCCTGTTCGACCCACCCTGCACATTCGCAAGCAATGTAGTGTTAATGCAAATAAATGAGGGTTTGAATTGTGCTTAGGAAATACTTGCTCGAAGTTGCCCCCAGAATGGCAGCTTGTGAATTCTATCCACCTTTGCATTTGTTATGTTTTCCACCGCTCCTGAGCCGCTCTTTGGGTCATTTCCATCTATATTTTTATGTCTTGCAGCTCTTTCCTGTGTCGCTCCTCTATCTCCTTTTCCCTTTGCTCTACCCTTTCTCTCTCCCTCTATAGCTCCCTCTCAAAAACCCTTTGCCTGGTGGCACGGCAGGACCTTGCATCGCGAATGACTCAACCAGACCTGCAACAGAAAAGTGTGATTACTATGGAGAAGTCATGTAACGTGGTGGTTGAATGCATGGAACAAATAAAGAGCAAAATCGATCACCTGATGTGGTCCGAGCCCATCCCGTAGCCTCCGTGTGAATTAAGCCCCATGTGTGTGTAGATAACCTCAGGGTATAGCCCCTTCTCCGCGTACGGGTCGCTATCAGGACCGTGCGTCTCCTTGTATGCTTCCACGGACCGTTCCTGCATTCGGTGCGTGTGGTGGATATTATAATGGTAAGTAGGGATAAACAATATAGGAATGATGTAAGTTGCAGTTACAATCTTCCTTTGTGTGTGTGGTGCCATGGCTGTCTCAGGAGCTTGTCGTTATGCCTTCGGTGTCATTGCCTCCTATATGCTTCCAAGGCACCTATGTCCTCCCCATCCTTCTGGACTGCATCCCAATGTGGGAGATTCAGAAAAGAGCTGATGAATGAAATGAAAAGAGAAGTTATTACCTCTTTTTTCTGAAGAATGACAGGGACCACTTTCCAATGTACTTGAGGACTCCCTGCGCCGCCCGGTTCAGCTAGGAGTGTTGTGACTTGGTCCTGAACTACGAATTGTTCCGGTAATGCTCAAGTCCCTCCTAGGCTTCTGGGCAGTTTTCGACACGGTCCGGATGCACCTGGGTGTACTGCTGAGGGGTCAAGTACTTGTTGGAAGCCTCGGTGTTAATAAGCTTCTCGTTATGCTCTCTCCTGCGCCCATTTTGATGCGTGTATTAATCACCATTATTAGCATTGTAAAGGATATTTGTGATTGAACTTACTTGTACCACTGCTTGGTCGCCTCGGCACACGAAAGCCGCAGGTGGTCCCAGAAAAGATTCTTCTCTTTGTTGTCAATCACTTCATTGAAGTCTGAAAGGGTGAGGCCTTCACTAGGTCGTTAATGTTTCTAAAAAAGAACGAAACAAACATACTATTAGTGTGAGGAAAGATGAGAGTACTTGCAGGTGTTGAGAGGCTTACGCAGAATTCGCCGATGCACTCCGTGGCAGCCGAGTCTTGACCTTCTTCTTGTATAAGCTTGTAGTCTTCATAGGTGATTGCTGGATGGGTGCGGCCGTTCTCTTCCACAATCCAAGGGTAGTGCATCCTGATTAGTCCTGAAAGTACGAAAGCAGGCTGCTTCGTGATGCTCGTGTCGACCGTAGCCATGTTCCTATACAAAAGGAAAAAGAGTTAGGCATTTACAAAGAGATTAATATTGAGTTAACTTTTTGAGGTTTATAAACTACTCGTCCCCTAAAATGTCAATAGGGATCCGGATATTTGCATCTGTTGCAGCCCTAGGCATCCTATTGGGCCCTCTTTTCTTCCTTCAGCGACGAGTGGAGGCTGGCTAGGTAGACCCCTCGCCCTCCTCAAAGCCTCCATGCTCGTAACCACTGGAGTCCTGACCTGCCTCGTGACCACTCGAGCCCAGACCTGCCTTGTCTTGACTAGCCTCGACCATCTCACGGTCCTCCACTGGTGATACACCTCAAAATCTCGCCGTCGAGAATAACCATGCTCGGGCCGTGCAACGTAAGATGTTCGTGCCTTCAAATCTCGACGGCCACACCCTAGCTATCGATAATAATGGTGGGTCAGCAAAAACAATTTCGAAAAAATACAAAAAACCCAGAATTTTGCAGCTGTTGCAACCTGCAAACCCAGCAATATCGCACAATCAAATATACCACATTTTCACGTATATACACAATTCCTCAAATATCAGCACCACATAAATATTACACCACATTCACAATCGATTGTTCGAACATTAATTGGCACACATGTAGTTTATGACATCACAAGTTAATCGACACAAGCATACAAAGATGTAGATTACGGCCGCGGTGGTTGGGTGCCGAAGAGCTGCTCCGCGAGGTTGGCGGCCAAGTTCGCGGAGGCATCGTCGCGCTGCTGGGCGTCATCCTAAGTAGGTGGCACGTAAGACTGAGGCGTAGACAAGGCAGAACCTGAACCCTGCTAGATCTTAGAATTAGACATTTGACAAGTACTATGTTACATGTTCGACGGAGGCGTAAACAAATAGGTTTTTTTACAGGTGATATACGTTACTCACTGCTGGATCAAGGAAACATGGGCTTTCGACGTTTTGGCAGATGGGCGTGGGGATGTAGGTCAGCTGCGTCCCGTATGTGCCCTATGGTGGTGCCATCTATCCCGCGTAGGTGCCCTAGCTGACGTACGTGCCTAGAAGGGGTAGGTGGCTAACGTAGGCACCCTGGCCCACGTAGGTGCCTGGAGTGGCTGCGTAGTGGCCCGCTGTCCCCACCTGGCTCGAGGAGCTACCAGCAAGCCTCGCATGACCGCTTGGACCGGCCTGCATATGTTTTGAGATCATGATACACGTGACAAGATATGAATATCGAGAATAAAATTAAATTGTGCGAACGCATTACCCCAGCGACAAACACCTCAAGCTGCCGCAGCCTTCTGTCGTTGTCCTCCTGCGCTGCCATCAAGCTCTCCAGCATGGCCGCATCTCTCTATCATGGGACCGCTCCTCCTCATGCCTCTTCTGTTGCTGCTCCCTCCCTCTCTGTAGGTGATCCTCGAGCTGGCGACTGGTCTCACCCCCGCTTTGGCTAGCTCGAACCTCGGGCATGCATGCCAACTATACTGCAATATGACCAAAAGGCGTGTTAGAAGGAAAATCTGAAGTGAAAAAAAATTGAAAAAGTGATATTTACCAGTTTCCTCCCCAACTGTGTAATCGACCACCTCCCGGTGTTAGACTTGTAGTCCTTAATGCCCCAATTGTTGTTGGCCTTTTCCGATTTCTCCTTCCACTCGGGTTGTCCCACTTCCTCCCTATAACCTCCAAAGCATCCTCCTGACACCACTCCGGCCGCACCTGGTTGTACTGATCGGCCGTCAAGTACAACTGGTGAGCCGCTTGGGGTGTGAGGTTTTGCTACTCCTGTCTTCTGCAAAAAGGCAATAAGGTAACAAACATATGTAACTTGAAATTATTATGTGTAATGGTTTCTGACCTGTGGTACTCCTGTACGGCCGTGACACGTGCATTGGACATCATGTCATGAACCCTCTACTAAGCCATCTTTTCGATGACAGAAGAAAAGTTTGATTGCTAAAGACTCTCTTGCGGAACGAACCTGAGTTGCAGTGGGTTATAGTAAGGTACATAGTTAGTACTAAGAAAAAGTGAATGTGAAAGTTATTTTGTCACTTACCCATAACTCGCGGATGACCTGATCTGCAGCATTGCTATCCCCACGCGGGGCGCGTCCCATCTGTATGTCGGCCTTGTCGTCCCGTCCAAGGTGATCATCCCAGAGTAGTACTGCCTCATTAGAGTGCCAAGGGCAGTATCAGGCTGGTGTCTCTCGTTGACATCTACCGTGGACATGTTGCTGCACATTTGTAACAAAGTTAGGATAAATTTGATTAATTTAAATTGATGAAGTAAAAAAAAAAGTTAGGTCATTCAAAGGTTTGTACCTGTCACCGTCAATCTGGATCGCCGATCGTCCAGTTTGCTGAGGTGGTGCGGCCCTCACCTTTGTTTGGGCCCTTTTTCCTCCTGCTGTTATGAGAGGATGAGCCTCCCTTGCTATCATTTGTCCCACACTCACCAGCCTCACTCTCCTTAGTGAGACCTAGCTCCTGGCCGGACTTAGGGGCCTCCTCCTCCTCGTCGGCACCCCATGCTGGGTTTACAAACTTGCGCGGCGGCATATCTTGCATATGAAAAATTAAACAATAGTTAGTCACATAACTTATATACAATTTCGAGAAATAATTGGTAGAGACATTTAGGCTGCATATATAACCAGGAACATTGGTAATAACTAGTAGTCATTATCGTCGAGGATCTTTGTTTGATGGGTCCCACATCATCTAGGTTTTCTTGAATCTCTTGTAGTTCATCTTGTTCTTCTTCAACATCTAGGTCTTGAATAGCCGGTAGTTCGACAAGCCCCGACCCAATATCGACTATCATTGTGGCATTAAATCGGTGATCCTATGTTGGGCTGTTGAGACCGAGGGCACCCTGGTTTGATGATGAATATATGTGACAAGATGGAATTTGAAGTGTTTTGAAGAATGTTAAAAGGTGCATTTGTGGAAATTGCCGTGGAATTGGAACCGGACCATTGCGTTGAGCTTGGGCTAGGTAATAGTTTTGATTGGGCGTGGTCCGGTGGAATTTGTTAAGCTGACACGTGGTGTGTTAGGGTTTCCTAATTGTGATGTCATGAAGGGATTATGATGTTGGAAATTTTATGATGAACTAACCTTGCGGGTGAGGTAAGGTGTGTTGGTTTCATGTATGTTCATCTCAATGATGCAGGTATCGGCGGGTACGTGGTTGAAGCTTCGGCTGGTGCGTCTGGAGGCATGTAGGCGATCGGGTTCGATGACCTGGAGGTCACATGAGGTGGTGTACTCGAGAAGCTTAGCCATGGCAAGGAATCCGAGGTAGCTGGAGGCTGCGGTGTCGGTCACCTGGTGGCGAAGCTGGTTCTGACTGGTGGGCCCATGTGTGGGCTGGCAACCGAGGAAGCTGCGAAGATATTTCCCGGAGGAATATATAGAGAATATTCCCTCTCGGGAATGTGTCTTGTAGTGTGTGTGTGTGTTGTACACCACTCATCCTCAAATCAAGGGTGGAGATGGGCTCTAGGGTGTAGGGCATCTCACCCTTGGGCTATAAATAGAGGGGAGGGGAGCACCTCCTCCTCATCCCCTTAGAGCTGAAAATTTCAGAATATGAGAGGGCGGGTGGGGTGTGTTTGGGTGGCACCTAGAGTGCTTGTGGCCACAATGAGTGTGGTTTGTAATCCCCAACTTCTATGCAATGAATTCATCATTCTCCACGAACATCTTGTGTTGATTTACTCCTAGTTCTTCTTGTTCTTGTCTTTCCAATTGAGGCACTTGTTGGAGAGTGGATATTCGTGATTTCTTGCTGGTTCTTGTTGGTCTATGATGCTTTAAGGTTGCTAATATGATTTGACACACTTCTAGCAACCATATGAGAGGCAAGAGATCAAGATCTTGACTAGTTGCTATTCTGTTCAAAAACATTCCTCCGAGCAGAAGTCAGTCTTGGATTTTTAGAAAAATCTAGCAAAATTATTTTTGAGTGATTCTAATTGAAAAAGATGTGTGACTCATATACCCATCTGTAGTAAAAATTTCAAGATCACTAGTTTCCTGGATTGGGAGCTATGAGGTGAATACCGATCCCCAAACTTGCAGCCCTGAGTTCCTGACAGTTCTTGGTATATGATGTTTCATGATTTTTCTGTAAGGAGTTTTAAGGAGATTTTTGGTGGAGTGCTTCACGACACATTGACACATAGGGAGAAAAATTTCCATGATTTTAGAGCAACTTAAAGCCACGAACCTCCTGCTCCATGAGAGGACAAGTTTTGAAAGAATCTGCTTTTGCTTTTTGAAAGTTGCTTTGGGTTTTTGTCATGATCTCTTTTCAAAAGCAAGATTTGAATTGATTCCTCTTGGTCGGACACTTGACAACCAGGATTTGGCTCTAAAATACCCACATATTCATATGGATATTATCCATACAAGTCATGGGTACACAAAGTTGTCATGTTGTCCATTGCGGTTTGATCTCCAACACGAAGCAGTTTTTGCGGAATTCTTAAAGGGGCTGCATGTGCAAAAGGAAAGCGTCAAAATTGATTGGTGTCTATTCACCCCCCCCCCTCTAGCTGCCTAGCCCCGGTCTTCATGGGCCCTCGTAACCGTCGGTCGTTCGATCTAACAATCTTCCTGGACGACGAACCTTGTACACAACCCACCACAACTTCAAATCTTCCTTAACACTTCTTTTCCCCTCAACCATGTTCATCGACAGTCGATCGCATATCTCCTCACGATCCTGTTGTGCCTTCGCATTATCATTACTTTTTTTCAGCTATGTCAAAGTTGGTGCCATAAATAGCATCTGATATATTTTTCTCTTGGTGCATCATATCGGTGTTGTGCGGCAGTAGCAGATCATTTGCATATGGAAGAGAGTATATGCTACACTTGTGTGTCCAATTATGTGAAATACCATAATCTTCGTAAACACCATTCTGGTCTTCAACCAACTTGGCATTCCATTCCTTTATAAATGCAATACCCATACAACCACTTTTTTTTACTCTTTACCGTCGTGTTCTTACGAAACACATTTTTCTGCTTCCGAAATGGATGCACTGGTTTTATAAATGCCCGATGACAGTCGAACCAACTAGGTTTGTCATCGAAACATAGATGGAATGCCTCTGTATCATCCAAACACACTAGGCAACTAAGCCGTCTGTGTGTGCTCCATCTTGAGAACATGCCGTATGCGGGAAATCATGAATGGAGTACATGTAGGCAGCCTTCATACAGAAAGATCTGTTTGTCTTTCTATCATATGTCGGGGAACCTTCTTCCCATAAATCCTTCAGCTTGTCAAACCGATGGACTCATAAACAAATCTAGATTCTTTTCTAGAATTCTTGGCCCAATCACGATTAACGAAAGAAACATGAACTCTTCTTTCATGAAAACAGAAGGTGGGAGGTTGAGAGGAATGCTAAAAACTGGTCAACATGAGTACGAGACAATCATGATATTAAAAGGCGTGAACTCATTGGCAACGAGTGCGAGATGTACATTTCTTGGATTAACTGCAAACTCCGGATACACATTATCAAAATGTATCCATGCTTCTCCATCGGCCGGATGAACCATCACGCCGGGTTTTGCACGTTTACCCTACTTATGCCACCTCATCTGTTGTGCGGTCTCCTCCGTCATGAAAAAACGTTGTAGTCGTTTCTTTAATAGAAAGTATCGTAATACTTTCCTCGCCACCTGCGTTTGTTTCTTTTCTCCATTACCGTCGACAGTCTCGACAAATCTGGACTCCCCACAATAAGCACACACACTCTTGGCGGCATCACCCTTATAGTACAACATGCAATGGTTAGGACAATAATCTATCTTCTCGTATAGCATTCCTAGACCAGCAAGTAATTTCCAACACTGGTACCAGCTGGAGGGCATCTTGTGTCCTTCCGGGAGGGCATCGCCTAAGCATCCCAACAACTCATCAAAACAGTTGTTAGAGAAGTTGTATTTGCATTTCACAGCCATCATCCGGGCAACCATAGACAGTAGGGTTACGGTTGTTTGATCGTGCAACAGCTGCTTGGAGGACTCCAGAAGGGCTAAGAATTCGGTCATAGAGGCTGTTGCCTCCTCCTCATCAAAATCATGGCCGAAATCATCCATCATGTCTTGTATCCGCTCAATTTCATCGAATCCTTCGTCTAGAGCGAGAGGCGTGGCATGAGCACTCTCACTGTGATAAACCCAACGATGATAACCGACCTTGAACCCATTCTTGCACAAATGCATCCCCATGTCATACCGCGTGCTCTTTCTACAATTCCCACACTCCGTACTTGGGCAATGTACATACGCGGTGTTAGGGTTAGGGGTCGCTTGGAAAGCACTATCCATGAATGCAGTAGCCTTCTCATACCATTCATTTGAGTGTTGTCCGTTCACTCTCCATCCATCATACATCCACCTCCTCTCCTTTTTCATCGCTCTTAACTCAATAAGCTACATGTAGGGTATCCTAATAGGTGTAGGAAGGCTTCTAAACCCACCCGCAAAAGACCGCTTGGGCATGTCTCATTGTGAATCCGAAAGGGAACGAGACAAAATTTCGGCAGCATAACCCTACAGTTCTCCTAGTCCAGTGATGGCTACAAAGCCGAAATTCAGCTCGCAAGCACTTATGTTATGCACAGGAGAACTACAAGGCCATACCACCAAAATTTTGCCACGAACCCACCAGCATCACAAAGAAACATGCTCAAACGACCATTTGCAGGCTATCCACTAGACAATTCGGGAACATTTTGCACAACCCGTAATGGAAACGAACGAATCACCATTCTAATTTCTTTACGCGTTGTGTTGTTCCTGAATGGGTGGCGTACAACTAGGTGACATGCGTTTCTAACATAACATACACAAATGATTTAAATATCCTAACATTATCAGAACCCTAACATTATCAAAAAGTAACATTATCACTAAACTCTAATATATGCATTATTATAATAAAATAAAATACTAACATCATCACAACGCTAACATTATCACTAAACTCTGAAATTAGCATTTCTAATTTACCTATTATTATTATTATTATTATTATTATTATTATTATTATTATTATTATTATTATTATTATTATTATTATTATTATTATTATTATTATTATTATTATTATTATTATTATTCATAAATAATTAATCATTACTGCTAATTGCATATCTAATTACATATTCGACGGTGTTCGACCGTCAAGACTAAGCGATAGTTATTTAAAAAAAATGGCACAAAGGCATTTCACGTACCTCCCAGAATGTGCGGGTCCACAACACGACAAAATCGCAATGGAAAGCCGACGCGATAGCTTGGCGGCGATAGCACGAGCTCGAGGGAGCGACGGAGCGGCTTGGGGCGGCGAGACAGTAGCGCGACGGAGTGGCTTGGCGCGGAGGCAAGACACGACGGCGAGGGGGGTGGCTTGAGCGTAGGGGGCGACGGGTGCGGCGTGGGCGGAGGGAGCGGCGGCGGCTGGCACGGTACACCGGCGGCGACCGAGGGCGAGCAAAGGCGGCAGCGGCGTCGATCGCAGCGTGGGTTGGGGCTTAGGCATGAAATGCCTAGGTCCCAGGAAGCAACATACCTAATAAAGGTCTGTCGCCTCCGCTTCGTTCGGTGCATGGCACGTGACGGCGATGGGATGGGCCGACTCTCTCTCTCGTCGGCAACAAGCTGTCGAATAGAGCCACATGACCGTTGCGCACCGGTCGCCTCTCTATCTCGACGAACTGGAGCCGTCCAGAGAGTTGCCTCGCCTCACAGCCAACCCAAGCATGCCACGTGGCAGCCCGCCTTGGCTCGACCCCCTCTTGGCTCTAGTCTCGACGGCCGTTGAGGCTGACCCGAAATACAGATTCAGCCAGGTAGGCCCCCACATATTCTCGACAGCATATGGCTGTTGAGAATTATACATAGATCAAGCCGCACCACGTGTCTCGACTGCTACGTTAGCCCGGCCGTCGAGACAATACTATTTCTAGGGCCAACATTGACTACCGTTGACACAGACACATTTTCTCGACCGTTTTATTGCATGCTGTTGAGAAAGAGTGTGGTCTCGACCGAAGTCAGTGCATATATACCTGGTCCTTCCGACGGTCAATCGAGCTTATTTAATTTTTTAAAAAAGATAGAAATTTTTTTCTAAATTAATGTTGGCAAGTCTTTCTTACCACATGAACATACACCACCATATTTTTTTTTATGTTGAAATTATATCCAGATTAACAGGTATATGTGTAGGGAGTCATATCGACCAATGATTTATCAACGTTCTATGGAGTTGTATGAAATACGGGTGACATGTGCACATAATTTTTTAAACATTAACCATTGGATCCAAAGACCTTTATATAAACATCACTGCACTGTAATGTTAGTAATTGCAAAATTTTTAAAATTTTCTACACAATTTAAAACATATATATATTCTAGAACACATAACATGCAACACAAAACATGTATATATCCTGAAAAAACATTATTTAATTTTTAAGCTTATTTTTTTATGGGCAACTTAAAATGTTCCACCTATTTGTACAAATTTCAAACATTTTTGCGAAATTTACTAAGAAAATAAATTTTTCTGCAAATTATTAAAGAAAAGTTTAAATCATGAAAAGAAGAAATGGGCTAGCCCAATAAGTCTCGGGTCAGCTGCACGGGTCCTTCTATCTAGCTCGATGGCCTACTTTAAGCCGTCGAGATCCTGTCCTGTACTATGCTACCGCACAGACCGACCCATAACTAGTATCGATGGCCAGTAGTGAGCCATCGAGAATAAATTTTCCCGCGCACGCAGAAAAAAGGAAAAAAGGTAGGGTGGGCTAAAGTGAATAAATATCGACCGCTTATCTACGGTAGTCGAGATTAAGCGTGCAATATCGACCGCTTACATGTGACCGTCGAGAGTAACTTTATTATCTCGACCTCTTCCTTATGGCCATCGAGATTGAGTTTGGCCGTCGATATTACGGTCGATTCATGTAGTGTTAGTCTACTCAACTTTGTGATCGTGATTAAATAACTTATATTCAAGACGGACAAATCATGATTAAATAACTTATATTCAATACGAACAAATCACCATAGTCGTGGCTAACCAATTTATTTATGTTGTGCTGAAATTCAAATGAATTTCCTTCTCTACAATCTTCTAGTCAAGAAATGAGTGATTCTACTCCGCAGGAGAACAAGATTTTCTTGCACCCTCTGTGTTGATCCCATTCCTTGACTTCACCTTCAGCTTATGAATTTTAGACATATGTTGTAAAACACAGTGGCCTTTGTAAATCTAATATTTTTAGATTATTCCTTACTAAATAAAAATTGTGCCAATTGAAAATTTCTAGATCTGTGGGGATCAGCACAACTATATGGACAGTACCCACCAAAAAGGTTAATTTCTTAGTTTGTGTTAACTAGCAACAAAGGTAAACAGCGAAAAAGAATAAAATAAGCCGTCTTCTGTCTTCTAGCTAGCTAATATATACATATATCTTATATGTGCATCTTGGTCCTGAAGTAGGTTAAAGAGCAAAATAGCTTACCCCATAATTAAAAAAAAAAGGTGCTAAGAGCCTATAACTGGGTTATTAATAATGTGAAGTTTTGCTTTTGTTTGTAACAGCGGCTATCCATGAAAAATTGAAAATGGTTTGCAGTGTAACTAAATAAAAAAAATTCAAGCAGAGAGATGTATTCGCTATTTATACATCATGAGATGGAAAATTTAAGTAGTTTTGCAGCTATAGTGGTAAACAAATTCGAGAAGAAAGTTAGCCTGAGTAATTTATACTAAAAGCAGCGCACAATCGGTAGCCACGCCTAATTGATCGATACGAACGCAAGTTTCAGCATTGAGTTTGATCACGAACCTGTTGGATCGAACACACACTCTAACAAAATTTAGACACGAGGTTTTTGGTGCTGTCAAACTCGCAGCTTTTCATCTGTTTCTTCTCTTACTTATAGCTAGACGATGTACAACTGATTACATGCAGTAAATAACACTCCTAATACAAGTAACCGAAGCGCTCAAGTGCCATCCCACGTAGTAACAACATTCGGTTACATGTAGCAAATTAATAAAAAAAAAACTGATGCATATGCACGTACTGAATTCTACGGCCGTGCCATCCGACGTCTGATATAAATCAGCGGTTACCAAAATTAATTACCATACAATTACTAGGACCAAGTGCAAGAATTAACGTTGCAAGCATGCATCATACAAGCCATGCATGAATGCAAATATAATTAGCTAGTAACTCGTGAAACGGTCAGCCTTTGAACCATTTGTTCAATGCGTAGTAATGCTCATGCACGCACACGATTTATTCGAGCAGAACCAACAGGCAACACCAGAGGTGCAGACCGCTGCCATCTTAAGCAGAATGCACTACTGCAGATCGGGACTTCCCAAGCGGCTCGTAAGGCCTGTGCAAGCGGTTTTAGAACCGTTTTCAGGCAACCGCGACTGATGCCCGAGGGGCATCACAAGCGGCTCCCAGAGCCGCTAGTGATGCCCCTCTGCAAGCGGTTCGCAGTGTGATGGCGCGGGTGGGCTGGCAGGCCACGTGGGAGCTCTGTGCAAGCGGTTGGAGGCACGAACCGCTTGTAGAGTGGCATCTCCGCAAGCGGTTCAAAAACCGCTTGCGCAGACGTGTAGTACGTTTACCGCCTGGTTCATTTCAGGGCGCGCGGCGCAAATAGATATTTAAATATATATTTCAGCAGGAGTTTTTTTATTTGTCGTTTAAATTTAAATACATATAGGATAAGCATATAATTAGCGATCAAACAAGCTTAAATATATTAGATATTTAAATATATATTTCAGCAGGAGTTTTTTTTATTTGTCGTTTAAATTTAAATACATATAGGATGAGCATATAATTAGCGATCAAACAAGCTTAAATATATTAGATAATACATGTAATAATGTACACTTTATATGCACCGACCAAATTTACAAAGTTTATGATTAATATACATTGTGCAAAATGGACAAAACAGTTCAATGTTTTCTTGTAAGATTTTCTTGACGCTCTTTGACGACGAGAAGTCGTCCCTAGTTCGTCCGTGTTGGAATATGGATCTCGATAATGGAACTCATACAGGGTTAATGACCTCATCGAGAATGAAGCGAATAGTTGTTCTCGTAATGCGAGCACCGATGATGTGGTAACACTTCAGTGTGTTTATCCATGTCGGGTGGCAATTAAATTAAAGTGAAAAATAAATAAATCGTGCACCTATAATGTAAATTAATGGAGCACATAAGAACGTTATTAAGTTGTTGCTAGATGCATGGTTGCGTGCATATATATCTGAACCTCTTCAGGAGTTTGAGGCTCAAGCTCGCCGTGGCACATCATTTGGATACAGTGGAACACATAGTAGCCACATAGGTTGTTTCCCACAGATTGTTGTTTTACCTATGGTCGATGCGGGGCAATTACAGAGCAGTAATAACAAGAAATATTAATTGACAAAGGGCAATTACGTCATTTTAGCGTACCCAGTCGCTTAGCTTCACATCGAATTCCTTCTTAAAACGTCCTTTCTGAATATCTTGAAAGCTCAGGAACGCCTTGTTAAGGAGGTTAATTATCCACTGGTATTCTTTTTGCGGTTTTCTCCGTGAATCTTGGACGATGATCATGCTTTGGTCAAGCTTTATGATTATAAGGATCCAGTGGAACTTATTTATATATTGCAACAGTTATGACATGTAATTAAACAATATATAGTGTGCCATCAGGTGCCGAGATGTTAGTGAGGACATCAACACGTACTTAAAGTTGAATGACAAAAGTATGTATGGCTTGTAGTGTTGTTGTACTAGTGCATGTACAACGTAGTCGTGGATTTCCTTTGGTTTTCCAGGGTATTAGCCGACTTCCTCGTTGACCAACCAAGGGTTAAGGAAGCCAATCGAGTTAAACACGCTTTCTAAGTCTTTGTATCTCCATTCTACGTAAAATGGGTTAATTGAGTTAATTAATTAGGGTTCTCGACAAGCAGCATGTATAGATATATATATACATCTTGTGGAGTCGACACTCACAGGCACCAGCAGGTCATGAAGGACACGTTGACGGCGTCTGCATGGTACACATTGTACCAGTCTTCAAATTCAAGATTTATCAATTGATCATTCCCTCGATGTAAATGTTCTTCTTGAAACAAGACGCAGCAATGAGCATATCCCCTTGCGGACCTATGTTCGTACCATTCATGCGCGCGTCGCATCTTGACCGGTAGTTTGCTTATGTCCTTAGGGTCTAGCAATGGCTGACCCAGCTTAAATGGCCACCTGACTTGTGCCGTTGGAAGATCATCAGTTAATCCACGGGCGGCTTCTATGTTATCAAGGCCAGCTTCCCTCATGAAGTCATAATCCATCTGTATACGTTTTGCCTCCTCCTGTTCTTTCTTGCTCATGTATGTGCCCTGAGGTTGTTTACTCTTGAAGATGTGCTTTCTGATAGTTCTTTGGTAGTCGGTACAGAGAGGCGGTCGGTGCTGAACGGTTGTCGCGAAGAAGTCCGCGATCTTTGGATCAATTCGTTCCTTTGGCGGTGGATTTGTTTTAGCTTTATACCTCTGTATCCATCGCCCATGCTTTCTGCGACTCGCTCTTGACTCCTCGGCGTCATCTCATAAGGTGTTTTTCAGGTTCCTTCATTCTCGTCTGAATGGGAAACCGCCGCCTATTTGCTTGATGTCGTTCTAGCTGCGAAATGCTCTTTTGCTAGCAAGCTTCTTCTTTGGGGAGATGCCGGCTCCGTTGTTTCCCTCGGAGGCTGCTGCTTCCTTTTGCTTTGAGGGGCTGGCGGTGGTGTTGGGCTTCTGCGCATAGCGCTAGCGAGTGGTAGAGTGCTTTCTCTCACCGGCGAGGCGTTGCGTGGTGGCGTGGCCTGTTTTTGGTGGAGGAGGTGAGCTCCGTCTTGGTGGAGTGTTCTCCCTCGGTATAGAAGTCACCTCCGCACCATCAGGAAACACGATGTACTTCTTCCGCTAGAGGACGATGTTATGGACGGCCTCTCCAAGCTTGGTCACATCGTCTCCTACAGCAATATCGAGCTCCATATCCTCAAGTCCAGCCACCACCTCGTCAACCGTGACCTTGGAGTATCCCGCGGGTATAGGGTTACAGTGGAATGACTGGCCCGACTCCACTGGGAAGGCCAAAGCATAAGCCACCTTGAGGGTGAGGTTGTGCAGTTGGACGCGTAGCTCACATTGGCGGGGCACGGTGATGTCGTCGACGGGATATCGGGCCTGCAATTCATCGGTCGGCACGTTGTTTGACGCGTAGCTGCTTCGCCGACCGGAGCCCGGGGGACTAACCACGTTGTCCGGAGGCATAACGATAACCCCACCTGGTCTTTGAAGACTGGCGATTGCAGCATGCACTTCCCGCTTTAGCATTTCTGCCATGTTTTCCTTATGCTCCTTGAGCTCCTGTTCGATTTTGCTGACTCTGTTGTGTTCTCTTACTTTCCTTCTTTCCCGGCTCCGGTATGTGGCTTGATCATTTGAGAAGCCAGCCATCCACGGCACCTGCTTGCCAAGTCCTCGTGTCCTTCCTGGATGTTCTGCGTTCCCGAGTGCGTACGTAAGCTCGTCATTCTCCCTGTCTACCACCAAGGATCCTGCACGTTGCTTCTCGATGGCTTCCACAATCCTTTCTTTCACGGGTTGCACTTGTGGTGCCATCTCCGCTTGCCATCATCCTTGACCTCTCTCCATGGCCCAAGGTCCGATTACGGGCGGAGCTCCCAATCTTCTTTGGTACTATACCCTTTTGCTAAGCTCTTCTTCTGCTTCTCCCATTTTGCCATAGCCTTGATGTAACCACGGACCGAGATGGTGGTGTTATTTTTCTTCGTGCATTGGCCTTGTTACGCTCACTCGCGGCCTTGCCTTCACCGACGGCGGCTTGTACTCCTCAAATGCTTGCCGGTGATCCGCTAGCCGGATACTTATTGAAGTCTGGGGTTGTTCCGGTCTCCACGTATTTTCTTGAGCTCGCTCTTCCACGATCGAAAGCATAACGCCATCTTACTCGAGTAAATTTCTTACACATGTTTTCGTAAGCCGTCGGAATCGTGAAGTTTTCCTTTATATCCTTCAGAGCAGCTCTTTTCAGAGCCGTAGGAACCTTGGGCCATGTCTTGATGCTAATAA
Organism: Raddia guianensis; assembly: GCA_036346415.1. Lineage (NCBI taxonomy): Eukaryota > Viridiplantae > Streptophyta > Magnoliopsida > Poales > Poaceae > Raddia > Raddia guianensis. The sequence continues at coordinate 9,267,851 of CM070537.1, forward strand.
GGGCGTGATCCTCACAATGACTCCGCAGCGTTGTTGAAGGGGCAAGTGCCGACATAGGGCTTCGGCTTCCCGATGGCTGAAACTTGAGTAATGGCGTACTTTGTCGACGGCTTTTTGTTAGGCCCTCGTATTTGCTTGGATTGGGCGTTGGGCGTTTCCGCTTAAAAAAAACAGGAACACGTGTCGAGGCTTATTTCTATGAGGCGATAAGAAGCGGTTATTTTAGTGTCCGGCTATATATACCTCACACCGTCGACATTAGTTTCATCGGCGAGAGCACTGGATGGATGATCACGGTTTCGACTGGCGGTTGGATCACCGGCTTGAGCATGGATTGCGTGATCACCGGCTTGAGCCGGGCGGCTGATCACCCATTGGATCTACGGGTTGGCCTCATCGTAGCTTATGAGAGTGCCCATAGCGATTTCGTTAAGTAGAAAATCATTTCCGCATCGAAATCAAGATCATCGTTTCGAGTCGCCATCTATCCTTGTGCATGCACGCGAAATAATAGAACATTTAATACAACATATATATCTCTTTTATTTGAATACAACATTTGAATACTATATTTTAATACAACATATATATCTCTTTTTATTTGAATACAACATTTGAATACAATATTTTAATACAACATATACATCTCTTAGATGTCATCCATCTCGACACCCATCAAAACATACAATATTTGAATACAATATTTGAATGTACGGTTTTAAATGTACCCATTTCGACACCCATCAAAAGCATACAATATTTGAATACAATATTTGAATGTACAGTTTTCAATGTACCCATCTCGACACCCTCTAAACTACTAGGTTTTATCCTTTAGATGCCATCCACAAATGAAAGATGCTCGACGGCGAGGTCGATGATTTCCTTGTACCCTCCACAGAAATTGACAAATAAATCTGAACTTGAATATCGAAGCTGAACATACTTAAGCCATCTATCTCCTCCATTTCAATTTTTTCAAGTTTCAAATGTAGCATGTGCATGTCATCTTTAACATCACCTTTTTAGCCACCAAGTTCACATACACATGCAAATTTCTTTAGCTGCATAAACCCAACTAGGAACCCTAGCTAAGCTTAGATAGGGTAGTTGGCGGTTGCCGTCGGGAGCTCCTAGAAAACCTACTCCAGCTCCCTGGCGCCATTTCGATTTCTAGAGCTGCAACCGAGGCCATCCAGCCCTTACACCCTAGCTAAAACCCCCATATCCCAAGCACATTGCAAATCAAGCCAAGCAACCAAGGACAACTGAACATAGATAAAAACAGTGGCCATAATTAAACAAATTTTGCTCTCAGATTTATATATTGATGGGTTGCAGATAAAACTACCATCCAACATCAATATCTACAATTTATCATAGGCTTTTAAAGATCAGTGACTAGAGACCTAAGAGAATCAGTCTTTGCCCAAAGTTATTATACAATTTCCTACAAAACAAGCATACAAAGGTCTTCTTTGTCCGTAAACATAGAGATCAATTTTAGCCCTAATGTCAATCATATATCGGGATTTCACTTAAAAATAATTGATCGGACTAGATGCCGATTCTGATATTAACGAATGAGCATTCCCATTGAAACAGATGCTAATCGGATCAATGAAAAGATCCCAAAGGGAAGAACACAGCAGCACAGTACGCAAGTGTATCTCAGGATAATAATTTAGGCAACAACACAAATACTTCTAAGGCATCACTAGTTAACAGATCATCTTAGCCTCAAAATTAATAAACATCACAGAGCAAAATATTAAAGGGACAAGTGCAGTGGTCCTGGATCAAGATAATAGCCCCTAGCACGAAGGCTAGGTCCCCAAAATATTCTCAATCACCCAAAGAAAAGCCCAAGCGGTGTTCATATGCACATTCGCAAACCCTAAATCCTAAATCACATCATAGAGCAAAGATCCAACAGCATCCCCAAACCCTAAATCACATCACGAGCAACATCACGAGTCCATTAGTGATCCACCAGCAGCATTACAGAGCAACATCCGTGGAGGGAGGGAGCGAGGCTACTGGGCAATCCGTCGAACATCATGTGTGCATCACAGCAGGCGGGGGTGAGGAGAAAGAGGGGCTCGATACCTCGGCCCTTCGTCTTCAAATCGGCGGGAGAATGTCAACGGAGAACGGGACCGAGGGGCTCGCCGGCGAAGGGGCTCGACCGAGGGGTGGGCAGAGCCGACTGCAAGCTGGTCTTTCGACGGCGAGGTGCGCCAGCGCCGTGGAGGCAGCAGCGGAGGTGTAAGCGACAGCGTCGAGGACGACGGCAGTGGCGAGGCGAAGAACGAGGTGGCGAGGACGGCGGCGATGGCTTGGGACTTAGAAAAATTTGGGTGGAAAGGAGAGGCGGCGAAGATGAGTTATATAGTAAAGCTCTCTACAAGCGGTTTGTATTACAAACCGCTAGAAAATAACTCTACAAGCGGTTCGTAGTAATAACCGCTTTTAGAGATATCTTTACAAGCGGTTTCTAGAAAGAACCGCTTGTAGAACACTGTAGCGAAATTAAATTTTGGAATTTCGCTGCAGCGACAATAAATTACTCGCAAGCGGTTGGTGATAAAACCGCTTGTAGAAGTCGGTTCTACAAGCGGTTGGTAGAACGAATCGCTTGTAGAAGTGGGACACACGTGGCGCAGGCGGGACTCTGTCTAGAACGTTTAAGATGGTTTCGCCCTTCCTTTGTTGAATTCGAATTTACTCTCACTTGGCTAGCTCGTGGCGTTTAAGTGCGGGCTCCCGTCTTTGGTCGCGAGTTCGAGCTGGCCATGCTGCTGCGTTTTTTTTTTATATAAATATGTCTTGAGCCCATTATTCTTTACAAAATACTAAAAATTTGTTTTGCATTACTTTCATTTCTAAATATGTCTTGAGCCCATTATTCTTTACAAAAATACTAAAAATTTGTTTTGCATTACTTTCATTTCTAAATATGTACTTAATTAGCCCATTATTTTTTTTTCCAAAAACTAAAAATCTTTTTTACATTACTTTCATTTCTAATATGTACTTAGGCCATTATTCTTTTCAAAATACTAAAAAATTTGTTTTGGCATTACTTTCATTTCTAAGTATGTACTTAGCCCATTATTTTTTCCAAAAACAAAAAATATTTTTTACATTACTTTCATTTCTAATATGTAATTAGCCCATTATTCTTTTCAAAATACTAAAAATATTTTTTGGCATTACTTTCATTTCTAAATATGTTGCCATTATTCTTTCAAAAATATTGCTTCCATCTTATAAATTCTTAAAAATGCTATTACATGATAACATAGTTCATACAACCACATAGATCATCCTAATCATTTTTATTTTTTGTCTTTACAATTCTTCCTTTATCGTGATCGCACAGTAAATGCGGAGCATCCATGCCTATGTCATCCGGGATGCTTAAGTCAACATCTATCGCAAATGGAGGGATCTCATCGAATCGATCGTACTCTTCCTCGTCAATAACGCCCTCTACTCCGACAATCCTTCGTTTGCCATGAAGAACCACGTGTCGCTTCGCTTATGTTCCTTCTTCTTGTCTTTGATTTGATTCTTCTTTGGTCTGCTTGACATGTCCAATACGTAGAAGACCTGTCTCACCTCCTTCGCGAGAACAAATGGTTCTCTCAAGTAGCCGACTTCTTGGAGGTCGACGGTAGTCATGCCGTATTTGTCGACATTCACGCCGCCTGCGTTTAGTTTTACCCATTGGCACTTAAACAATGGGACCTTCAAAGGCCCATAGTCGAGCTCCCATATCTCTTCTATGAATCCATAATATGTGTCCACCACCACCTGTATTGTCGGTGGCTTCTATACGGACACCGCTGCTCGGTTTGTGCTATTGTTATCTTGTGATCTCGTAGAATGTGTAACCATTTATCTCGCACCCGCCATCTCACTATTTCAATGGATGGTCCCCGAGCGAGCGTTACAACTGCTCATTGTTGGACTTGCTCTTGAGGATATGGTTTTGTAACCATGCTACGAAAGAATCCATATGTCTCAAAGTGTTATCCACGTCGGTCTTCTCTCGAACCGAGACGAGAGCATTCTTGTGTTGGAGGACATACGGGCGGCCACTACCGATTGCTTCAACACGTTGAAATGTGCTTGCTTAAATGTTCAAGATCGTTGCATGCAACTACTTTTCTTCCAAGTGTCCCTTTACCTCGTAGCGCGCCTCATGGCGTGATATAGGACGCCGATGGGGTCTAGATCATCAATGTAGTCCACACGTAACTCGACCACCTCCTCGTCACATAACCCTCGGCAATGCATGCTTCGCCGAGAACGGTTACGATACATACTTTTTTAGTACGCCATGTACCTCTCGAAAGGGAACATCTTTGTGGAGATAAACGGCCCAAGAATACCTATCTCTTTGCTTAGATGAAGCGTGAGATGAACAATGATATCAAAAAGGTGGAGAAAAGATCATCTCGAGGCTAACCACACTTTGTAACACGTCACCGCAACTCACCTAGTTTTTTTGGATCGATGACCTTCTAGGAAACGGCGTTGAAAAACGAACACGACTTTGTGATTGTCCCCTTACCCACTCGGGCAAGACACCTCTTAAAACCACCAGAGCAAGCGTGTCATCAAAGACAAGACAGTCATGAGATTTTAGATGTACAATTTTGTTCTCTTTCATATTAACGAATCTCTTTACGTTCGGCGAGTATCCGGAAGGACCTTCACATCGCTAAGACACTCTATCACGCTTTTTCTCTTCTTTGCTTGGAGTATAACTCACGGCCAGAGGTACGCTTGTTCCGTACCTCTTTTTCAGGGTGTAGGTCCTTCCCGATACCCAGACTTCAAGGTCGCTCCGAGCACTCATTCGATCTTCGATTTCCCGTCAGATCTATATATCCTAGGAAGCTCACACAGACGTTCTTGGTGATGTGCATGAAGTCCAAATGAGTGGCGAACATCCAAATCTTCCGGTAAGGCAAGTCCCAAAATATTGACTTCTTCTTCCATATGGGTGCATGGCCATCCTCATCATTAAACATGATTTGCTTCCGCACCCTTTCCAAAACTACCTTCAGATCCTTCACCATAGCAAACACCGCTTGCCACTTCGATGCCTCGGTGGGAACGATGTTCTTCCTCCCGTTAAATTCTCTGCGTTTCTTCAAGAACGCGTGGTTCGAACAAGAAACCTGCGATGCCCCATGTACACCATCTTTCGAGAGCCTTTCATGTACGTGCCATCGGTTTGATCCAAACACTGCACACACGCATTGAAGCCTTTGCCAGTTAGGCCAGACAGGTTACCAAGCGCTGGCTAGTCGTTGATTGTTACAAATAACATTGCACGCAGGTTGAAATACTCTCTTTTGTATTCGTCCCAGACCTTTACACCGTTCCATAACGTTTCAAGATCTTCTATCAAAGGTTTCAGGTAGACATCGATATCATTTCCGGGTTGCTTGGGCCCTTGGATCAACAATGGCATCATTATGTACTTTCTCTTCATGCATAACCATGGAGGAATATTATACACACATAGTGTGACTGGCCAGGTGCTATGGCTGCTGCTCATGTCTCCGAAAGGATTCATCCCATCGGTACTCAAACCGAACCTTATGTTTCTCACCTCGTCTGCGAAGTCTTTGTACTTCCGATCGACCATCCTCCACTACGAGCCATCTGCCGGATGTCTAAGCATTCCGTCGACCTTACGCTCTTCTTTGTGCCAACGCATCATCTTCGCATGCGCTTTGTTTGCAAATATACGCTCCAGCCTTAGAATCAGAGGAAAATACCACAACGCTTTTGCCGGTGCTCTCTTCTTCACACGCACCCCATCTACTTCACCTGGATCGTCACGCTTCGTCTTATACCGGGGTTCCTTGCACACTGGACAGGCATCCAAGTCGGCATATTCACCGCGATATAGGACACTGGACATGCATGTATCTTCCGTACTTTCAATCCTAAGGGACACAGACCGGTTTGGCTTGATACGTGGATTCCGGCAGGTGTTATCTTTCGAGCAACTTCTTTATGAGCGACAAGAACTCATCGAAACCCTTATCGACACACCATTCACGACCTTCCATTGCATGAGCTCCATGTAGTGCGTAGCTTCTTGTGCCCCGACCACAATTTGGGTACAAAAGAGTTCTCTGGTCCTCCAACAATCCTCGTACTTCCTATATTGTTTCTCCTCTGTGATATCTCCCTCTGCACACGCAAAGATCCGTCCAGTCATCATCCACACCAAACCGATCACCTTGTGTATCTTCTACGTCCTCGTATGTCGTCGCGTCGGGCATACCATCATATGTCACTTCCTCTTCATCGGCTTCTTCTTCGTCTTCTATCTTTGGTATGCTCTACTTAAGCCGTGGTGAGTCCAACATGTATAGTTCGGCATGAAACCTCTCATCAACAAGTGGCCTCAGATCCGTCCTCGCATTGAGTGCTCTTTCTCGTTCTCGCAATCTACGCACGGACACCGCTGAAGCTTCTTAGAGGCAAGTCTCGAAATACGACTTCAAGAAAAGCATTCACGCCATCGATAAACTCCCTTTCCGACGATCCGCATACATCCATTGCCGGTTCATCTGCACCAATTAAATTAATAAGAACACTTATTATATTTTTCAAATTGAAATATTTAACTCGAAATAACTAATTGCTATATTTTTTAATTACCTCTAAATTTTCTTGATTTTTATAGCTAAACCAACTAAATCTCACAAATTAAAAACCTTTTTTCAAAAATATTTTTAATTACATTTCATACCTCCCATAAAGTATTACCTACCTAGCAAAAAACCTACATCTATTTAGCTCTATAGCAATTGAAATAATCACCCTACCTACTATTTTAAACTAATGTGAAACTAAAACCATCCAATAGATCACCACATTGCCTCAAAAGATCTAGAAGGGAGAGCTAGCTAAGGCACCAAGCTAGATCTTGCTCTCTAAAACAAATAATCACCCTACCAACTAATTTCAACATCTTATATATTATCAAAAAAGGATACAAAACTAATATGAGACTTAAAACCCCCAATAGATCTACATCTTGCCTCAAATTATGAAGAGAGAGAGAGAGAGAGAGCTATAGCAAAACAAACACCCTTCAATTCAAACAAGATTATTTAATATTTCTCCACATCAATGCAAAAAGATAAGCAATGTCTACATGAAAATGATGTTGAGACCATGTTTACTTACCTTGAAAACCTTAATTTGGAGCTATTAGCCAATTAAAAATTTTGACAGCACCTCCCCTGCATGAACAGCTCGGCCCGTCAGTGCTACTACGCGAGCTCTGCTCGGGGGAGGAAGAAAGGGTTAAATGTGTTGGGCGGGAAGAAAAAAGCATATGCAAGCGGTTCGTGATACAAACCGCTTGCACAGATCTTTATTACAAGCGGTTCAGACATTACGAACCGCTTATAGAGGATTGCAAGCGGTTGGTGATACGAACCGCTTGTAGTGTGATATATCTGCAAGCGGTTTCTATCACAAACCGCTTGCATATGCCCTTTCCCGCCACCCTCCCACCCGTTGGCCACGAACCACTTGCGGCGATCGGGTCGCAAGCGGGTTAAAGCGAGCCGCTTGTGATGGGCCGCTTTGGAAGCCCCGATCCGCAGTAGTGATGGTTCGCAGGCTTTATTCATGCCCATGCAGTGTATATTTCCACGACATTCAATTGCAAGCTTTATTCTTTACCTCATTGTCGAGAACAATGTCGAGAACTTATTGCCTCTGCAACAACATAACTGACCAGATAGATGGGCAAGGTAGAATTTGTGAGACCAGACAGGACAGTACCTAGCTACGGCAAATGATTCAGAACGGCTTTTTTATGTTAGACAGCAACGCCGGACATGCCAAAGAATTGCATGCTACAAAGATAAATGAAAACTTATTAATCATTACTTACCTGTTGCGAGGTGTGTCGGCCCTCATTTTTATATATACTTATATGAGAGCCGCTTTTCATATGCACTAAGCTCTGAACTAGTACGCTAGTGCTTGTAACACAGCTAGATATCATTTCATGCATATAAAGAGTATCCTAAGTATTACATGACATAGTTTTATGCGTGCAGGCTTATCAATAAGGCGAGCATCAGTTGCCTTAATACAAAAGAAAGATTAGTGCACTAGTGATTCTGTGACATCCTAATAAATATTAGAATGTCCCAAGTTTTATAAAAAAGAGAAAATCAATTTAAAATTTATTTATTATGATTCTTATATGAAAAGCCCTAAATTTTCAAACAATTATTTACATATAAGAATTTATCTTACTAATTATTTTCATTTCAATTTACAAAATTACAAATTTAAATGTAAAAGCTCACTCCTCGCTTTTATTCGTTCCTCGGTCGGAACCTTGACTTTGTCTCCCAATTGAAACCAAGCTCGACCGAAACCCTGATCTCCTGATCGAGCCAACCTTTGTCTCTCTCTCGGTCGAGCCAAAACCCTGGTCGAGTTTCCTTTGAAAGCTTCCTCTATCAGTTGAAACCCTAGCTCGACTCTCGGCTGAAACCCTAAAATCCCCTGGTTGAGCCAATCGTCCATTCCCTTCCTTGACCAAAACCCTAATTCGTCTTGTGGAGCGATCCATCGTCTCTTGACCAAACTGTAATCGATCGACGTCCTCCAAAACCCTAATTCCACCCGACTTCCCTTGAAAGCTCTTTCGACCTGGATCTTTAACTCCGGTCGACCTATGTCATAACTCTTGCCGGTTGAATGTCCGCTCCTCTCGACCGACAAACCCCGAAACCCTAATCTTCCTCGGCCACGTCCAAACTTGTGTTCCGATTAAAACACTAGCATCGTCCAAGTCAGATTCATCTCCCCTCCTCTCCTCGACTTAAACCCGAATCGATCAACCTCTCCCCGTAACTTGGCCGAGCCTTGCCCTTTTGTCGGCTGACCATCGTCTAACAACCTGAAACCCTATTTTCAACTAATCTCCATCAAAACCCCAGTGGGTGAATTGTCGCTTCACTCGGCTAAGACCAGTCCATGGTCGAACGTCTTTCCTTGCACCTAGGTCAGTCGCAAGCAAACCACTCCTTCATCTTTCCACTTCCTTTTTCCCTTTTTCTCCATCGATCGAACCTAAACCCGATCGACCTCCTTTGTATCATAGGCCAGTCAGATTCTCTCTCTCAGCCGAGCTGTACCTCACCGGCCTCTCTATCTAAACCAACAATAATCTCATCACATCGACCCGGACCCCCACTCAGTCAACTCTCCTCTTTCTCAATCCAAACCCTGGCTCCACTCCCGTACGTTGTAACCCGAACCCGACTGACCCTCACTTACAACCCTGGTCGTCTGAACATCTATCTTTCTCTATCGTGCCGATGTCTCTTGAAACTCTTCACTAACTCTCACTTGCCGAGCCAGTCGTCCATCTATGTTCGATTGGACTCATGACCGATCCAAACCCCTTCCCCTTCCTTTTCCGATTTGGTGTCCAAGAACCAAACTAGGCTTAACTCCAGTATCGGAATCGTTGACGACTCCTTAAGCCGTCCCGACCCTAATCCAGTCTAAACTTAACCCGATCCCAGACACCAATGGAGACTGATTATGGGCTCAAATCCTAGGCCGTATTTCCTTAGTCTTCGTACCAAATTTTCCCCAACCATCTCCACCATATAAACCCAGCAAAACCCTAGCAATTCTCCCAATCTCCCCAAACCCATCCACAAGCCACACCGCCGCCTTTGGCATGCTCCCTCACCAAGCCGTCGTCGCCGCCGCCTGCCCGTGGAGGTGCAGCCGCCGCCATGCTCCCATGGAGTTCTCGCCCCTGTTCCATGGAGTCACCCCGATGCCGCCCCTTGCCTCCCACTGGAGCCGCCCAGCACTCGCCCGTCTTTGTGCCGCCAGAGGCCGAGCACCGCCGCCTCTGCCAGTCTGCCGCTGCCGTGCCATCCTCGCCCATGGGCGCCGCCCCGCCCTGCGCCCCAGCGTGCCGTACCACCAGATCGCCGCCCGGTGCCGCGACCGGTCGAATGCCGCCATGCCGCCCCATCTCGCTGCCGTCGCCGCCTTGCACCAGCGCCGATCTTTGGGCGTCGTCGCCGCCGCCGCGTCGCCGCCGCCCGCCCGATAGGTCGCCGCCACGAGCAGCCGCCGCTGCCGTGGCAGCGCCCACACCCCAGTGCCGCTTTGTGCCGCTTGCCGGAGCTGCCCTAGCAGCGCCGCCGCCACCCCTGCGCCAGCGCGCCCCAGCCGCCGCCGCCTCCTTGTGCCGTCGCCCCATGGAGCAGCGCCACCACGCGCCCTTGTCTGCCGTTGCCGCCGTCGTCACGAGCAAGTGCCGCCACCTTGCACCACCGCGCCGTCTGGGGCACACGCCACGCCGCCGCCGCCGCCGCCAGAGCCACCATCCCAACTCTCCTCCCTCTACCATGGCCGCCGCCTTCTCTCTCTCTCTTGTGTTGCACGGGAGTGAGGATTGAGGCAGGGGGAAAAATCCCTTTTGACCAAACCGAGCCCTGGCCTTTAACTGTTCATCGTGAACAGTGCAACTTCGCAATTTCGTATCTCTCAAACCGTAAGTCGGATTCCCTCCAAACCAATTTTGTTAATCCTCGTTTGATCCCTATTACCTCCTGTATTAATCTCGTATTTTTCGAAACTCCCTTTGCAGCCGTCTAAATGCGAGCGTCTCGTTTTGCGTGACGTCGTTGCCGACTTCACAAGCGAGCGTTCAGCGACGCCAACGAAGAGAAATATTCTGGAGTGAGTTTGCTAAAATCCGATGCATGATTGAAAGACCGAGGCATCATCGGCCATAACTATTCAATATTTTTATTAAAATATATTGTCTATTGTTTATTTGTTTGCTTTCCGATTTACGTTTAGATCGTCCGTGTCCGCGTTGTTCGGGAAGATTTCAGGAGCCGTTCGAAAGAGGATCCCCAAGACCCGGAGTGCTACCAAGGCAAGATAGTTGCATCTTGCTCTCCCAATTTACAAAACTCACCCGTTTATTGTTTTTATTTTTCTCATGCATAAAATGATGGGAAGGGTAGAAACCTAATATTCACACTGCGTCATTGACCCTGTGAATTAGCCTTAATTGCTGCCTTAGTTATTTTCCTAGCCTATCCTTGTGCATAGTTGCTAGTGCTCGTGGGTTGGTAGTTGACTAGGTTAATCACTTAATTATTCTTGTGACTTGGTATGATTGGAGATGCTGAGTTACTTTAACCTAATCAACTAAAACCTACGTGGCGTGTGTTGACTAAAGGTGGCATAGTCGGGTGGTTTTGTGGAATGTGGATTGTGTGGAGGTAGTCACCTTGGTCTAAGGACTTTGGACGTGTGCCAATCCAGCCAAACCGAACAAGCGCAACCATAAGTGCTAGCTTAATCATGTTAAGCTTGCATGTGCTAGTCCTGGCTTAGTAGTTAGGAAAGACTGTTAACACACTTTACTTTGAAAAGATCGGGCTGCGGTCCGTTGGCTCAAGAGGGGGCCCGAGTGCTAAACCTTAGAGGGGGTATCGGTGTTAACAGAGGGAACTAATGAATCGCCTTGTATTGTTACTTGGTCTGGGCTCCTAAGGAAGAGCTAAGATGCAAAAGTTTCACTCGGCTTATGGGTAAAGTGTGCTACACTCTGCAGAGTTAAAACTATCATGATAGCCGTTCCCACGGTTATGGGAGGGGAGGTAGGCCGTACATGGTAGTCTCATGTGTTTAATAATAATCTGATAGGTTGGTTTTGGTTTTGAGTATTCGAGGCTTGTGAAGTTTTGCAGAGGGGCTTTCGAAGCCGAGCTCTGTTTGTTACTTTGGGGGGTCGTTCACCTTATTAATTGTTCAACAAATGTTTTTACAACATTATAATTAATATTGACTAGTGTAGGTGTTTATGCAAAATAGCCATCGTATTCTTGTTTATATCCTTGCATCATTTATAAGGACTCTTGCTGGGTAGCCGTGTACTCATTATACAAACCACGGATAAATTTGTATTCAGGAGCAGGATTAGGTTCAGTCTATCTTCAGGATCAGGAGGATCTTGTTCCGGACTTTGAAGAGGATTAGCTGGCGCTCAAGGGTCGGATTGGAGCATCATCATATTTTTTCCGCTGCATATTTGAATTTCCGCACTCTGGTATATTATTGACAACATTATGTCTTTATTTAAACAATTGTAATAAGTAGTTGTGAAACAATTACTTTTGCATATTATATAATTTCTCTTAGTTATTATGACTGTGTGATGATGTTCAACAAACTGTCGCTCACAAGTTGCTAGCATTGATCTCTGGGACTAGCAATTGATTGTGAGTGGATCCCGGTGAAGCCGGGGTTGCGACAGATTCTAACACATAGGTAGATATCATTTCACGAATATGAAGTGCATGTACCCTGAATATTACATAACATAGTTTTATGTGTGCAGGCTTAGTAACAATAAGGCGAGAATCAGTATGCCTTAATACAAAAGAATCATGAGAGTTACAAGTCAGCAGAACCAAAATATGTTAAAAATTCTCCAATAGCTATGCATTTCTTCAAGCAACTAGAATGACCGTAATTAAGCATCATCCTGACCGCCGTAATGAGTGTCCCTATTTAAACATCGTCCTGGCCGTCGTAGTCTTCCTCCTCATCATCATGTCATTCCTATTAGTACACATCATGAGGTCCATCTATAAGAGTGGGAATATGCGAGGTCAGTGTCATTCAAACACCGGCTAGTTAACATCCTTGTTACTACTAAATGATGCAGGCTTCAAGAGAAGAAAAAGGTTCTTTTATTTGCATAAAGTCAATTTTCAAGATAATTTAGAATCACCTTATATAAATCTTTGGCTATTAATTATATTGTGTAATCATGACATCAACTCTATCTTAACCATCATCTTAAGCCAACAAGACCTTAGCCAACCTTCCAACATATCACACCCAAACCCAATTTGGTATGAGGCTAGAGGCTCTCTCGCCTAAATTAAATAAAAAATGCAAAAACACACATAGGAATAGAGTGACCTAGTAGGTCATTTCGAGTGACCCTTGGGATGTGCTTTGCTAGCAATTGCTCGCTTTAAATCTATGAATGCATTCAAAAGTGTTTGAAAGAAAATAAAAAATGAAAATCCTAGTTAGTTGAGCTGTAGATTTGAAACTACTTGGGTTTCAAAAGGTTGCATGTGGTGTTCTATTGAAGCCATCTTGATGCCTTATCATGACGCGATATTTGTTTGTTATTTTCTCAATCAAATCTTCCAATATGTAAAATCGATTTACTAGCATCTTCTGAACTAGTGAGCACCAAACTAATTTGTATTGCTTCGAGCATCCTTGTCATTTGCTTCACATTCAAATGGATAATTTTCAAAACTCCGTATGACTTGCATTTGCATTTGCATCATGCTTTGTGTTTTCTTCCCTCACTTTCTTGATGTCTATATTATCAAAAGAGGGAGAATTGAAAAGGACGTACAAGTTTTCTTGAAAAAAGGGGAATTTGATTAACATGCCTTGATTTTAACGGCTTGGAGATATTGAACACATGTGTTTCTTTCCTTTACTCCAAGCGTGATTTGGCATTTCCAAAATGCTTTGTGTTCAAAATCCAAAAACTTTAAATTAATTTTTGAGGGTTTGTCAATATATTCATTGAGGGGAGTGTTGAGTGCCATGTGGAGGGTCCCCTTTGGTGATGATGAATATATGTGGCAAGGACAAATTTGAAGCGGTTTTGAAGTTGTCTTATTGAGGCATTGCTGGATTTTACTAAGATTTTGGATTAATCCCAGACTGTCCCGTCGTGTTAAGTTTGTTTTACCATGGTGTTTTTGGTTTTGAGCACGAGATTCTCTGTTGATTATCGTATGATGGACTAACCTTGCAAGAGAGTTAAGGTGTGTTGTTTTTGTGTGTGATCACGTTTGTGATGCAGGTATTGGCGAGTACGTGGGTGACGCTTCGCAGGGACAGCTGGAGGCTGGTGCGTCCGGAGGCGTGCAGGTGACCGGGTTCGATGATCTGACGATCACATTAGGTGGTGTACTCGAGAAGCTTCGCCATGGAAAGGAGTCCGTGACAGCTAGAGGTTGGCGCGTCTGTTACTTGATGGCGAAGTTGATCTGACCGGTGGGCCCAGGCGAGGGTTGGCTACCAAGGAAACTACGATGATATAAATAGAGGGTGAGGGGAGCACCTCCTGCTCATCCCCCTGAAAATTTCAGAATTACACAAGGTGAGTTGGGTGTGTTTTGGGTGGCACTTAGAGTGCTTGTGGCCACAAGGAGTGTAGCTTGTAATATCCCTTCTATGCAGTGAAATCCTTTTGTGTTGATTTGCTCCTAGCTCTTCTTGCTTTCGTTTTTCTTTTTGGAGCATTTGTTTGGAGATGAATCTTGATTGTTTCTTGCTGCTTCTTAGTGGTTTATGATACATTGAGATTGCTAATATGATTTTCCATACTCTTTGCAACCATATCAGAGGCAAGAGATCAAGTTCATGATTTGTTGCAAATGTGTCCAGAAAATTTCCTCCGCGCAGCAGTTAGTAAAAGATTTTTAGAAAAATGTATAAAAATTGTTTTGGGATTATTTAAGTTGGAAAAGATGCATTACTGACATACTTATCTGTGATATAAATTTGAAGTCCATTGCTTTCCCCGTTTGGGAGATATGAGGTAAATACCATGTCCTAAACTTGAAGTCTCGAGTTCCTGACTGTTCTTGGTGACTATTTTTTCATATTTTCTGTAGATGTAGTTTTATTCTGATATTTGGAGGAGACCATAACGACTCACCCACATGAGTGTAGAAAAATTCTTGAGTCTTCCAATAGCAGGAACCACTCTCACCTTACAAGACAAGTTTCTCGGAATCTGCTTTCTGCCTTTGATAAAGCAACTTTAGTGGTTTGAATGCTTTGGCCTTTCTCTAATTGTCTTGGATGGTTGAGGAGGTGGAAAGTGGTCATAAGGAATTAATTCTCATCGACTTTGTCCTCATGGGCATCACCTCTATGTTGTGCACATGGTGTGGCACATGAAATTTGAATTCCATCGCGGTTTGACTACCGACACGAAGTTGTTTGGTGCGAAGTGCTTAGAGGGGCTGCGTATTGAAAAAAAGCGACAAAATTGATTGGCGTTTATTCACCCCCCGCTTAGCTCAGTCGTACAACAGCGTGTGCTGAAAGGTCCGGTTTCTGAATGCCTCAAATATATGTCGTTCACGGTCACTTTAGAGGATGATCTACTCCTCCGATGTTAGCACACTAATCCTGAGGCCTTAATCAGTCCCAGATGGTTCAGTCTAGTCAAGTTGGTAGTATTGATACCAAGAGAAATGGGACTTCATTGACATGTCCTCCCATGAACTGCTATCCCGGACCTCGCTCATAGTGTGAACCTCTTGTGTACGCCCATAGCACCATTGGACATTTCTGCAAAAGGGGTTAGACCACAAATACCCGAAGAATATATAGAGTGATGATCGAAGGTCGGTGGTACAATAGTTAGCAGTTAGTCGTCCAAAAATTAGTAGCCCTTTCGGGGCTTATCGCCTCCACAAAAAATGTCTTATTTGTTTAAGTCACACAGTCATTAGCACTAATGCAACGATTAAGGAACTAATGAAATGCAAAGAGAGAAGAGAGCAGACGTGAGATCGTGCAATCACTGCCTGAGTGTGCATCAATCGTAGTTGCTTCCTCCTCATCTTATAGGTGATGAATGCATGCTGGATGAGTGCAAATGCAACGAAAAAATCTACTATCTACAGTACTTTCAGTGGCTAGATACCTAGCTAAGCATGTAGAGAGGTGGGTGAGATTGGACATGAGAGGTGGGGTTGAGTGGGGCGGTTAGCCGGTCTGGCTGAGTCAGTCGATCGTGGTGGTTCAGCCGGCCAAGTGGGGTCGGTCGGCCCCTCACCTCGTCTTAGCCGGTCTTGCATATATGCAGGGTAAATGCAAGGGTGAAAATCAAAAATGCAGTGGAAAATGCAGGATATTAAATATGAATGCAAACATAAGTTCTGACGGCGTGTTCCCCGCTTCAACCACCGCGGATCACACCCTTAGTCAGATTTCTAACCTGCTAGCCTATCAGCTGTGCTCGGTTCGATTTGAGCGTCGGACGCAGCAAGGAGCGACTCACAGAGATTACCCAGGTTCGGACCCCCCCTGCGGGTAATAGTCCTACTCCTGCTGAGCCTTAGCTCTTTTCTGATTGTGGTTGAATGGAATGTGTTTACAGAATGCCTGTGAACTGTGTGTTCTAAACGCATGTACCCCCTCCTCCCTCTCTCTCCGCCCCTTTTATACAAGCCTTGAACTGGCGGAGAGAGCGCGAGGGTAGGCGTCTGATACTCTTAGTACATCGACAAGACACGACAGAGAGGCAACGTGCGGCCGCCTACGCCCGCGGGCGCGCCTCGCGTGCCGCCAAGTGGCCATCGACCCCGCGATCCTACTTGGTGAGGCTGCGGGTGGGGCCCAGCCTGCTCCTCCTGACGCGGGCGGCCATCTCAAGCAAACCTTCTCTCTGCCGGTCAATTCCTCTGCGCCCAAAGGATGTACCTTTCGAGACTGCAGGGTCATCAGAAGCGTAATCATTTCTTCAGCTGTCTATCCACGCGTGATGTCGCATTAAATGCGCTCGTCCTTCGCAGCAGGGAGAGCCTTCGCCCAGAAGACTCCTTCCGCAACGCTCCCTGCCACGGGGGCCCCGCTTGACAGTGGGGGGCCCTATGCGCGCCGAGGGCTGCCCCGCGCCCTTTGGTGCGTGGGGCCCTCGCCCGTGTTGATGGGCTTCGCCCACACGCTGGGACACAGTCGCCGCGGCGTGTGGGGCCATCGCCTAGTCTTCTAAGGGCTCGCCCAGCGGCTGGGCCTTGTCGCCCGCTGACGCGTCGGGCCCGCTGGGCGCCGAGGGGCTCGCCCGCCTTTGGGGCCTTGTCGCCGCTTGACGGTGGGGCCCTTTGGAGCACCGGGGGCTCGCCCGCCATTGGGGCCTTGTCGCCCTTGACGCGTGGGGCCCGCCTAAGCGCTGAGGGCTCGCCTGTGGCTGGGGCCTTGTCGCCCGCTTGACGCGTGGGGCCCGCTGGGGCTGAGGGCTCGCCTGCTGGGCCTTGTCGCCGCTCGACGCGTGGGGCCCGCCGAGCGCCGAGGGGCTCGCCACGGCTGGGGCCTTGTCGCCCGCTGACGCGGCGGCCCGCTGATCTTCTCGGGGCGCTTCACTCGGTATTTATTACACCGACGGTAGCCGGGTCCACCATGATCTGTGAACCGTCGCGCGGACACTTTTTCCGTTTCTTGTGTGGCGGGAGACGAATCGTGGGGGGCCCACCTTCTGCGACGGCCGTACGCCTGATTCTCCACCTGCGCACGATCTTCCTTAGGTATCCGCGCCGCTTTTCACGGGAAATCGAAACGCGCGGGGCAATGATGGCGCGCGCGCGTGGGGTCGGAATCCAAACCGTCGCCCTCGCGCGCCTTGCTTATAAATACTCCCCTTGGCGCCGCGACCAATCCTTCCGCACACTAAGTCCTCAAACTGCCTTTGACCTTCTCCTCTGCTGCCACAGAGCCCTCTTCGCCGCTGCCACCTTCTTCTTTTCTCGCCAACTCCTCCACCGTTTTCCACGGCGCCCAAACGCAGCAAGGGTCGCCGCGGGGACGCGCCATCACCTGGGCCAGCTCTGCCCTCCTCTGCTGTCGACGAGGATGTGGTGACGCGGCTCCAAGGGTTCGTGCCGCTCACCTCCGTCCGGTTCCGCGCCGGCACCATCGTGCCAAGCCCCCGCGACGGGAAGATTATTTCCTTCACTTGGGCGATGCTGGCGGGGCTCGTCCCACCGTACTCGGAGTTCTTCTTGGCGGTGCTCGCCTTCTATGAGATCCAGGCGACGCACCTTCCCCCCAACTCTGTCGTGGCCCTGACCATCTTCGTCCACCGCTGCGAGATGTTCGTGGGGACGATGCCAAATCTCCCGCTCTGGCGCCGGCTCTTCACGTTGCATGCGAAGTCGCTCCCGAGCGGGGCTATAGGAAGCTGCTACTTCACGCTCCGCGACGCCGCCGCCTTCCTCCCGGTCACGGTCAAGTCCAACTGGAAGGACTGGTACCGCCAATGGCTGTACGTGGAGGACTCCAGCGGTTGCGACGACCTTGACCTCCCCGAGGGTCCTGCGGAATCCCTTGCCGGTGGGGTCTCTGCTGACGACTTCGGCGAGCTGGGGGATCTTTGGGCGCATCGCTGAGCTCTGCCGCAACGGGCTCACCGGAACCCACGTTGTGGTGGACTTCTTGCGGCGCCGCCTCTGCCCCTCCGCATGAGGGTTCGCCCCGCCTGGCAATACTATGGCGACGACGATGGGGTCCGCCTTGTCCCCGGAGGTAAATGCTCCTTCAATCTTCTGGGTTTCTTGTCTTTTGATACCTTGTGACTTACAGCTTCTCCTTTTCTCTTACGCCCAGCCGCAGGGAACGTGCCGGAGAACGTGCTCCGACAGTGGTTGGCGGGGCTCCTGACCGCGCCCGTCGGCGACATCTCTTTGCAGGAGACCATCCGCCCCCTCTGCGACTGGGACCCACGGGAGCGCAACCAGTACTTGCGTGGGCTGCCCCCCATGGAGGTCTCTGGTCCCGCGGTCCAAGTGGCCCGGGGACCACTACAGATCCGCGAACCGCCTCCGGCGGCCGCCAAAGCTTCCGCGGCTGCTGCCGCTCCCGGCGTGGCGGCCGACTCCGACCGCGCTCTCGGGAAGCGCCGCCTCATCCTTGCCGACGACGACGAGGAGGAGAGGGAGCCGAAGAGCTCGCCCCTCGAGTTACGAGCTCCTGCCGCCTCCTTGGCCCCCTCGGTGGGGAGCCTGCTGCTGCCGCCGCCGCCGCTCGCCACCGGGCTGGCGCGATCTTGTGGAGCTGGCGCCGCTGTGCGTTTCTTCTGCTCCTCTGCGCCCGGCGCTTCTGCTGCGGCGCTTCGCTTCCGCTTTGCCTCGCCCGTCGCGCTGGCGCTTCTGCTCTGGCGCCACTCGCGCTGCGCTGCTCGACGGTGCCAACCGTGACGGCGCCGCCGCCGCTTCCACAACCAGGCGGCTTGACGCTGCCCCCCTCAACCTTTGCTTTCTGGGCGCGCCGTGCTAGGTAGCTTTCTCTGCACTTATGCATATTTTATGTTAGGGTTAGCATGCTGCATGTTTTCGCATGCCTGAACCCTGTTTCTGTTTATCTTCACTGAATAGAGCGGACGCCGAGGCCTCGAGCTCCATCCCGCACGACTCGCCAGCCCCCAGCTCGCCCGCGGCTCCTTCGACGGAGGCGAGGCCTCTCGCCGCGGAGATCGCGCCGGGGACGAGGCTGGAAGATCCTTCAGCTATTGCCGCGGCCGACGCCAATGCCGTGGGTGCCATCGCCGCCGACGTTGGTCGCTCGCGCGGCGCTCCGCCCTCACCCACACTTGGCGACGCGAGAGCGCCAGCCTCGGCGGAGAAGCCGTTAGCGAGCTGCGGCGGGCGCTGGCGCAGGAGATCGCCGCGAGGGAAACGGCGGCGCGCAAGGCTGGGACGGCGCAAGTCGCTGCCGCCTTGGCCACCAAAGCCGTCGAAGACCTCCGCGCGGAGCACTCTGGGCGCCGGGTCTCGCCGACATCTTTGCGCTGCCTACCTACCACAACCGAGGGCGTCCTGCACTCCACTGGGCATTACCTTGTATTCTCCGCTGGAGGAGACCGCCGCGCAATACGCTGGGGCCGTGGGGTGAGCCGCCGAGGCCTTGCGCGATCTCCCGGCGGTGCTGCAGGCGCGGGCGATCGAAGATGGTCGCCACGGCGCTCTCGAAGCAGCGCGGTTCGTCTTGGGCAACTGCCTTGCCCAAAACGCCGCGTTTGACCTCGACGCAGCCACCGGAGAGCCTTCGCGCCAACTGGACCGGTTTGAGCAGTCGCGGGTTGACACCGCCACCAACCGCGTCTCCATGATGGGCGGCGCTGCACCGACAGAGGGCGACGGAGATGATGACGAGGAGTAGATGAACTCCCTCATCTGTTTTTGTCCTGTACACACCTTGTTAATGCAAACTTTTGCTCTTTTGCCATGAGTCTCGATCAAACTTTGCGCAAAACTTATACTTGCGAAAAGAACCGGGGCACCCGAACGCAAAAAGCTTTAGACATAGCGTTCTATTGAAAGTGAGCGTTTTTTCCTTAGGCATCTGGTTACTTCAATCCTTATGGCCTCTTGGCGAACCGACCTTAAACGTTACGTGGCGAGAGCTTAGCTTCCGGAAGTGGTCTAGAAGCCGGTGCCGCCATTGGCGCATTGCCCAGACCGAGCCGACACACCAGGCTAGAACCCGCCTTCCGTCCGCCTCTCCTCGCCCAACCGCAAGCTTAAGCGTTTGCCCTTGCAACTAAGGGGCCATTAGCCTTAAGTACTTTTTCGCTACCAGCTTTCAACAGAATGCTTTCTAACAGACTTTTTGAGGCTAAACAACTGATCGCCAAAAGTTTTAGACAGAACGTTCTGCTGCAAGTGAGCGCTTTTTCCTTAGGCATCAGGTTACTTCAACCCTTACGGCCTCTCGGCAAACCGACCTTAAACGTTACGTGGCGAGCACTTAGCTTCCGGAAGTGGTCTAGTCGCTGGTGCCGCCGTTGGCGCATTGCCCAGACCGAGCCGACACACCAGGCTAGAACCCGCCTTCCGTCCGCCTCGCCTCGCCCAGCCGCAAGCTTAAGCGTTTGCTCTTGCAACTAAGGGGCCATCAGCCTTAAGTACTTTCTCGCTACCAGCTTTCAACAGAATGCTTTCTAACAGACTTTAAGGCGAAAAAGAACAGATGCCCGCAGAGAGACAGAACTTATCTTTTTATTGAAGATGGCTTTGTACGATGCAGCCCCCGAGGCGAGCGGGGAAGGAGGAAGACTTCGCCGCTCGGCTCCAGAGGAAGGCCAAAAAAGCTCATGGAACAGCTACCTACGGGTAGAACTTCCTCAGCTGCTCGACGTTCCAAGTGTTCGCCAATTCGCGACCATCCTCGAAGGCGAGCCTGACTGAGCCTGGGCGGGAGACTGAAACCACCTTGAAGCGGCCCTCCCACAGGGGACACAGTTTGTTGCGCCCAGCCTGCGCTTGGATTTTGCGCAGGACGAGGTCGCCCACTGCCAGTGCCCTCCCACACACCCGTCTTGCGTGATAACGGCGCAGTGCCTGCTGATACCTGGCGGCCCGGATCGCCGCCCTGTCTCTGATCTCCTCCAGGAGATTTACTTCATCCTAACGCCAGTCAGGGTCTCTGTCTTCGCTGAACGCCGCCACCCTTGGGGACCCAAAGGCGAGCTCTGATGGGAGCACCGCTTCTGAGCCATACACCAGGAAAAAGGGGTTTCGCCGGTGGCTCTGTTGGGAGTTGTCCGCAGCGCCCACAATATAGTGGGGACTTCTTCCGCCCAGCGCTTGCTGCGCTTCTCCAGACGGTCGAAAGCCTTTGTCTTGAGTCCTCTGAGTACTTCCGCATTTGCCCGCTCCACTTGCCCATTGCTCTTCGGATGTGCAACGGAGGCGGCACACTTGGTACCCGCTCCTCGCACGATCTTGGAAATCGGCGCTTTGAAGGCGAAAGGCCGTTGTCGTGATGATCTGTTGGCGACGCCGAACCGGACGAAGATGCTTTTCATGAACTTTATGGAAGCAGCGGACGTGATTTTCGGGACGGGTGATGCCTCCACCCACTTGGTGAACTTGTCGACGGCGACGAACAGATGTGTGTAACCTCCGGCGCGCCCGCTGAACGGGCTCAGATGTCCAAATTTCCCAGACGCGAACGGCACGGAGAGCGGAATGGTTTGCGGCGCTGGGCGGTCGGTGGATCTGCTTAGCATGAAATTGACCGCCGCATCTCCTCACCAGCTCGAAGGCATCTTTGGAGGCGCAGAGGCCAATAAAGCCATGGCGGAAAGCTTTCCCAACCAACGCCCGGCTCCCTGAATGGCTCCCGCTCATGCCTCCATGGATCTCAGAGAGAATTGCCCCTCCGCTTCCCGAGTGGCGCGCTTCAAGAGAACTCCGTTTGCGCCACAGCGTCTGGTCCCCACCTACGGGCGTGGCGCTTGGCCTTGCGCTGGCCTATCTTCTCGGAAGCAGCGTCATCGTCGGGGATCACTCTATCCGTAGGTAGGCTAGGATCTGATCCATCCACTGACCTTCCCGGACGAGTGTGACGACGTTCCGTACATTGTCGTCGACGTACTCTGCCTGGCCTGGCATTTCCGCCTCAACCGCCTCAGCAGTTCTTCCGCCTCCTCCCTCCAACCGGGAGTCAGAGCGAGATCGGTGATGTCTCCTCCAGAAGTGGGAGCTGCGTCAGGGAAAGCGTCGTCCCCGCCAGAATTGGGGGCTGCGACGGACGGCCGCGTGAGTCTTTCTTCAAAAACCCCAGCCGGAACAGGTGCCTTTGACGAGGCAATCTGGGACAATTCATCCTCCATATAGTTGTCACGGCGAGGGACGTGCGCGAAGCCCAAACCCTCGAAGTGCCGCTCCAACCGGCGCACCTCCGTCAGGTGGGCCGCCATGACGGGATCCGAGCAGGTGAAATCCTTCCTCGCCTGGTTGATGACCAGGAGAGAGTCGCCCTTTACTTGCAGCCGCCGAATGCCCAGGGTCGAAGCCACCACGAGTCCGTGAGTAATCCTTCATACTCGCGACATTGTTGGTAGCGGAACTCCAGCACCACCAGTGCCGGATAATGTCGCCACGGGAGACACGAGCGACACTGCCTTGCCCCTCAAGCGGAGCGAACGTCGAAGAAGAGAGTCCACGGCGAGGGCACTGGGACGTCTTCAGCTTCTGTGTCCGCCGGAGTCCACTCGCTGACGAACTCCGCCAGAGCTTGCCCTTTGATGGCCGTTCGGGGAGCGAATTTGAGGTCGAATTTTGCCAGCTCCATGGCCCACTTGGCGATGCGGCCCGTTGCCTTGTGGTTGAAGAGGATCTCCCGCAAGGGGTACTTGGACAAGATGGTGATTTCTCGCCCCTGAAAGTAGTGACGCAGCTTCCGGGACGCCGTCAACACGGCGTAGAGCATCTTCTGGTGCTGTGAGTACCTTGTCTCGGCGTCGTGGAGGACTTTGCTGACGTAGTAGATGGGGCGCTGAACACCTTCTCTTTCCGCCACCAGCACCGCGCTGACCACCTGAGGGTTCGCCGCGACATAAAGGATCAGCGGCTCGCCCGGGTCCGGGGCGACCAGCACGGGCGGGGAAGAGAGATACTTCTTCAGCCCGTCGAACGCCTCCTGCGCCTCCGCCGTCCACTCGAATTGGTTGGTCTTCTTCAGGAGCTTGAGTAGTGGGAGACTTTTATCCCCCAGGCGAGCTATAAAGCGGCCCAGGGAGGTCAGCGACCCACCAAGCCTTTGCATCTGTCGAAATCGCGTCGGGGCTTCATGTTCTCGATCGCCGCGATCTTGTCCGGGTTCGCCTCAATCCCCCTCTGGGAGACGAGAAAACCTAGCAGCTTGCCCGACGGAACGGCGAATACACACTTCTCAGGGTTGAGCTTGATGCAGTACTTCCGCAAGTTGGCGAATGTTTCTTCCAGATCGCCGATCAACTCCTCCGCCTTCTTGGATTTCACCACCAGGTCGTCGACGTACACCTCCAAGTTCCGCCCTATTTGGGGGCGGTGAGCGATATGCATGGCCCTCTGATAGGTTGGGCCCGCATTCTTTAGTCCGAACGCCATCCTTGTGTAGCAGTAGACGCCCATGGGCGTTACGAAGGCGGTCTTGTCTTCATGTTCTTCGCCATGCTAATCGGTGGTACCCAGTGCGCATCCGAAGCTGTTTACCGCCGCACCCACCGTGGAATCGGCGATGAGATCAATGCGGGGCAGCTGGTGCGGATCGCCAGACACGCCTTGTTGAGGTCGGTGAAGTCCACGCACATCCTCCACCGCCCGTTGAATTTCTTGACGAGGACGGGGTTCGCGAGCCACCTGGGATGGGCGACGCTCCAAACGACCCCCGCCCTTAAAAGCTTGTCCACCTCCTGGCGGATAACTTCCTGACGCTCAACCGACTGCTTCCGGACCTTTTGCATGACCGGTCGCGCGCCGGGGAACGTCGCCAACTTGTGCTCAATCACCTCCCTGGGGACCCCAGCCATGTCGGACGGTTGCCACGCAAACACGTCTGCGTTAGACTGGAGGAAGGAGACGAGCGCGCCTTCCTATTTGGCGCTGAGAGAGGCGCCCACCCGAACGGTCTTCGCCGGGTCTGACTCACTCAGGGAGACCGCCTTAACCTCCGCGGACGAACCGGGGGAGGCACGGGTCTTCGCCGGAGGAGCTCCCAGAGTCGAAGCCTCGGCCTTCTGGGCGCCGATTGCCCCCGCCAGAGCGAGAGCGTCCTTGTCGCAGCGGAGCGCCTCCGGGCGGTCCACCTTCAAGACGATGGGGCCAGCTGGCCCCGGAATCTTCACCACCATGTACACATAGTGGCAAGCCGCCATGAAGTTGATCAGCGCCGGCCGACCCAGTATGGCGTTGTAGGGGAGGTCAAAATCCGCCACCTCGAACTCGAGCATCTCGGTGCGGAAATTGCCGAACCTCGAGCGTCACCGGAGGGCGACGCGCCCGAAGGGACGGACTCAGCCCCTGGCGCGATGCCGAAGAACGGGAGCGTCGGGCGAAGCTCCTGCTGCTGGATCTGGAGCGCCTTGGCGACCCGGGCGGACAGGAGGTTGAGGGAACTCCCTCCGTCGACCAGCACCTGCCCTAGCTTTACATTCCGGACCGTGGTCTCAACCACGATCGGGAGATGTCCAAGGCCGACGGTACTGGCTGGGTGATCGGCCTGACTGAACGCGATCGGTTGCTCCGACCACACCAGCTGCCTTGCTGACCCCACGCCGAGAACTGCGGTGCACAACTCCCTCATCGCACGCTTAAAGCTAGCGTGGGACGGATAGGTGGCCGATCCGCCTTGGATGACGGCAACTTCGCGCTCCGCCTGCTGGAAGCCAAGCGAAGACGTTCCCTTGCCCTTGCCGCTGCCGGACGCTTGCTGCTGCTCGTGGACGCGCTTGTCCACCAACTTGTTGACGACATGGCAATCCGCCAAGTTGTGGGAGCTGTTGCGGTGAATGGGACAGTAAGCCCCCCCGCTCCACTCGCGGGGACGGTGGTCTCACCCGTCGTCGTGGCCGCGGGGGCCGCCGTGATCACGGCGGTCGCCCTGGCCGGTCTCGGCCGCCTTACGCTTCTTCTTGTCCTTGCCCCGGGGTTTCTCGAAGTCCCGGCCTCGCCGCCCGCAGCTGTCCCCACCCGTGCAGCCGGGCGGAAGCGAGCCTCCGCCTGGAGGGCGCACTTGTGCGCCAGGGTGAAGAGCTCTTCCGTCGTCTTGATCTTGCGGGTGGCCATCTTCTCCTTGACCCTAGGGTCTCGGGCGCCTCTCCTGAATGCCGTGACAACGGCGTCGATGGAGATGTTAGGGATGGTATTGCGGACCTGACTGAAGCGCCGGATGTAGTCGCGCAGCGAGTCTTCCTTCTTCTGCTCCACGTTGTGGAGGTCGTCCTCGACTCCGGGCTGCTCAAACGTGCCCTGGAAGTTGGTGATGAAGAGGTCCGAGAGCTCCTTCCACGACCCCACGGACTCGGGGGGCAGGTTCATGAGCCAAGAGCGGGCTCCGCCGGTGAGGACTGCAGGGAAGTAGTTCGCCAGAACCTTCCCCGACCCTCCAGCCGGCTGCATCACCGTAGTATAGATCTGCAAGAACTCGTCAGGGTTGGTGGAGTCGTCGTACTTCTTGATGGGGGTGGGCCGGAACCTCTCCGGCCACTGGACGTGG
The DNA here is from genome assembly GCA_036346415.1 of Raddia guianensis. Classification (NCBI taxonomy): domain Eukaryota; kingdom Viridiplantae; phylum Streptophyta; class Magnoliopsida; order Poales; family Poaceae; genus Raddia; species Raddia guianensis. The sequence continues at coordinate 9,293,720 of CM070537.1, forward strand.
CGCAGCTCCTTCGAAAAGGCGCGGCAGCGAGTTCTGGAGCCTAGTGCTCCCGGATGCGCACTCCGGCTCGCTGAGCCCGCCGCCCGGATGGCGCCGAAGAGGCACCTCCTTCCTCAGCGGAGGCAGCGTCGCGGGAACCCTCCTGGTCCCCACGGGCGGCAGCATCGGCGCGGTCGCGCACCCGGTCGTGCCGCCTGCGAAGCTTGTCGCACAGGTCTTCTCCTTGTCGCAGATGGTGGTCCTCCAAGTGGGACCGAAGATCCCGCCCACCAGACGCTCGCTGGCGAACCCGTAGGAGTCGCCTGGCTTCTATCATCCTGGCCCCGCTCCCTCCCGCCAGGAGATCTGCGAGAGGAACACGGGGGCAAGAAGGAACGGGAAGAAGCGGAAACGCCGGTTCCCGCGCCTCCCGAAACTTGCACCACCGCCGCGGCGGCATCGACGTAGCAGGCCAAACTAGCAGCCACGGAGCCGCCGGGGAGTCCGGAGTCACCGGCACCGGTGGGTTGTCTAGCAGGGCCCTGGCCGCATGGAGGTTCTGTGCTGGGGTGCACTCCTCCAAGGCCAGGCGCCGCCTAGCTTGGCCGAGGCGACTGTCGCCCGGCTGATCCACCGCCATTGCCGCGGCCGACGCCGTGGCCGCGGCTCTAGCGGCTGCCTCCTAGTCCATCGCGGACTGCTGATCTGCCATTGATGAAGTCGAAGAGCAGGAACTGATGCTAGCGCTCCCCTACCTGGCGCGCCACTGACGGCGTGTTCCCCGCTTCAACCACCGCGGATCACACCCCTAGTCAGATTTCTAACCTGCTAGCCTATCAGCCGTGCTCTGTTCGATTTGAGCGTCGGACGCAGCAAGGAGCGACTCACAGAGATTACCCAGGTTCGGACCCCCCTGCGGGTAACAGTCCTACTCCTGCTGAGCCTTAGCTCTTCTCTGATTGTGGTTGAATGGAATGTGTTTACAGAATGCCTGCGAACTGTGTGTTCTAAACGCACGTACCCCCTCCTCCCTCTCTCTCCGCCCCTTTTATACAAGCCTTGAACTGGCGGAGAGAGCGAAAGGTAGGCGTCTGAGATCTTAGTACATCGACAAGACACGACAGAGAGAGGCAGCGTGCGCTGCCTACGCCGAGCGGCGCCGCCCTCGCGTGTTTCGCAAGTGGCCCGACCCGCCTGATCACTGCTTGGTGAGGTGCGGGTGGGGCCCGCTCGCTCCTCGACGCTGGCGGCCATCTCAAGCAAACCTTCTCTCCGCGGTCAATTCCTCTGCGCCCAAAGTGATAGCCGCTCGGACTGCGCAGGGTCATCAGAAGCGGTAATCATTTCTTCATTTGTCTATCTGCGCGTGATGTCGCGTGACAATCGCTCGTCTTTGCGGCAGGGAGAGCCTTCGCCGAAGACTCCTTCCGCGCGCCTCGCCACGGGGCCCGCAGCGGTGAGGGGCCCTATGCGCGCCGAGGGGCTCGCCCACGCACCCACCTCGTGCGTGGGGCCCTCGCCCGGCGCGCTAATGGGCTCGCCCACACGCTGGGACCTGTCGCCCCGCCGACGTGTGGGGCCCTCGCCTAGTCTTCTAAGGGCTCGCCACGCTGGCCGGGCCTTGTCGCCCTTTGGGCTGCGCCGAGGGGCTCGCCAGCGCTAGGGCCTTGTCGGCCGCTGACGCATGGGACCCGCTTTGGGCTGAGGGCTCGCCATGTGGCTGGGCCTTGTCGCCCTTGACGCGTGGGGCCCTTTGAGCGCTGAGGGGCTCACCCACGCTGGGGCCTTGTCGCCCGCTGACACGTGGGGCCCGCTTTGGGCTGAGGGCTGCCCACGCTTGCTGAGGCCTTGTCACCCGCTCGACGCGTGGGACCCGCTGGGCTGAGGGGCTCGCCAGCTGTGGCTGGGGCCTTGTCGCCCGCCTGACGCGTGGGGCCCGCCTGATCTTCTCAGAACGCTTCACACCCTGGTATTTATTACACCGACAAGTTCTGACTTACCTCTTGGTGAGGACTCGAAATTTTTTATGTGGTCCTCGAGTCGGACCATCTCCATATGTTATTCTTCTTTAAGTGTTTCCGCAACCTGGGTTGTTGTTGAAGCTGATTGAATTTCATTTTTACGCCACACTTCTTTTAGGGTTCGTGACTCTGAGCTAGGGCAGCTGGGAGGAGGAGCGTGCTTGCAGTGGGAGGCGGCAGGAGGAGGGCTCGGGGAGGAGGGCTGGCCCCGGGGAGGAGGAGGCTGGGCGTGGGGGCGGGGGAGTTGAGGGGCGGCGGCTACAGGTTAGGGCATGCAGAGGCACACGCGCATGGACTTAATTAGGTTGCGTATAGACGTGAACAGTGTACATGAACAGTCCCGACGGACATATAGATGGAAAAAATTAATTTACCAACTTCAAGTCAGATGCTAAAAATAGCTATTACTACCGACAGACTATCCGACCCTAATACCGTTAATCCTGTCGTGCAGTCCGTCGCTAATATGTACCGACGTGTAGTCAGTCGCTACATGTCCGTCGCTAATAGCGTGCTATGGTATAGTGTTTGCTCAAGATTTTCGAATGATGTTGACCTTCGCTTGCGGCTCGGATTTCTCGACCGCATGTTGCTTATGTTCCTTACTTTGGGATTTCATCGCACCTTTGTTGTTGCTCTTCTTCCAGTAAGGACGTCGTAAAGGCTCGTCCAATAGTTGGAGAGTTCTCCTCATGGTTGCAATGAGACTATCCATATGAGGTTTGGGTACAGCCTTCGCTTTCCTCTGCACAGTTGTTAGTATTTTTACCATAAAAAGTGCGTAGCCGTGAACATTTCTCAATTCTTGGCTTTAAGTTGAAGAATACTTCTCGGCCATTGATGTTGAGTTGAATCTCTCCTGCAACAACGTCTATGGTCGAATTTGCCGTGTTTAAGAATGATTTCTCAAAAATGAGAGGTGTCTTGGTGTCTACCTCCATGTCGAGTATCACAAAATGCACGACATTAGGAAATTCCAGATGTTCACTGATATATCCTAATACTAATGCTTGCTCCTAAGTCGCACATAGCACGATCAAAGTATTGTGCACCAATGGAGCATGAGATGGTTGTATAACCAGTGTCTTTCTTTTTCTCGGGGGGAGTGTTTAGGATTGCAGCGCTGCATTCTTCGGTTAACATGATAACCTCCGCAGTCGGCAACAGGTGCTTGTTGTAGAGAATGTCCTTAAGATACATTGCATATGTTGGCACCTGCATGGCATCTAGCAATGGGATTGACAAATAATTGCTTACTTACCTCGACAAACTTGCCAAACTGGACGTCTGCAGTTGGCTTGCGGTGGCGATGCGGGAAGGGCAGCACTTGTGTATCCGTGAACTCTGTGGGACTAGTTCTAGTCCCTCTGCCTTCTCCCATCGACTTTTGCAGCTCATCATGAGGTTCCTCTTCATACCCTTCCTTCTCTTCGTTGACATCTTCAAGGGTGTCATGCTTTGTTCCTGTAGAGTTAGGATGCGGCCAGTGTTAGCCTAAACGGTAAACGCTAAACAGTCGGCCACTCTTCGTTTAGCGAATAGTCGGACTACACGGCCGATTAAACGGGCCAAAAAACAGATTAAACGGGATTATACGGATTAAACGGCCTACACGGCCTACACAGTTGACTACTGAGTAGCGTTTAAACGGTGTGTAAATGGTCTAAACGACCGTGTAGGTGAACTGTGGATGCGGCAGGTCTCGAGTCGTTTTCCCGATCAAGTTGCGACCGCGCTAACATTCTCCTTTGGGTCTGGCTCTGGTAGTCCCAGGAGCTTACCCGGAGTGGATGTGGAAATTGAAGAAGCCAGTTGAGTTATTTGTGTTTCTAACATTTTATTAAAGCACATTTGGCTATGCCTGGCAGTTGTAAATCCCTCTAGTTTTGAATCTATGCTCTCAAGGATTTTATCATTATCAATAAATTTCCTACTTATGCTATCATTTACTTTTTGTTAAGAATTCATAAATTCATCTAGAGCGGACTTATTAGGATTTAAATTACCATAATAACCTCCCTGTTGACGGTTGTCGAATGAGAAGTTGGGCTTGTAGTTTCATCCCAGAGTGTAGTTCGATTGTGGACGGAATTCGTTGTTGACAAAGTTGGCATCCCAAGGTTCGGTTTTGGTGGAGTTGTGTCCAAAGTGCCCAAGAGTCCCACAAACCTCGCAGATCATGCGAAATTCAAAAGCCTGAATAGTCTGCGATGATGGTAATTTTAGCTTCTTCATCAATAGGTCTTTCTTGGCCGCGTGCATATCCCTATTGTCAATTTGGTGGAATCCTCGTGTCTAAGGCTCAAGGCGCTCATTGCTCCAGCATTGGCTTGAGACCAGCTTCTCAATGAAAGTGTGTGTAGCATTCACACTAATGAAAAGGAAGCTCCGCCACAAGCAGCATCAAGGCGTTCACGGGCCGCATGGTTAAGCCCATGGTAGAAACTTCGGATGATAAACCAGTATTGCCTCCCTTTGGCTGATAAACCAGTCTTGCATCCTGTGGTGGGGGAAAACCAGCATATACTCCCGGAGTCACTCCCAAGCATCCGAAATGGACTCGTCGGTGATTTGCTGAAAACCAGAGATCTTATTCCGGAGGGCATTGGTTTTGCCTAATGGAAAATACTTGGCGAGGAAGACATTTGAGCACTTCTCCCTAGTTGAAATTGCATCCTTATTGGCACAAAACCACTGTTTTGCTTTCCTGACCAATGAGAATGGAAAGAGGCATACCCTGATAGCATCGAGATGTGCTCCCGTGATGGTGAAAGTGTTGCAAATCTCCAGAAAGTACTGGAGGTGTGTATTAGCATCCTCTGTTTGCTTGCCACAAAAAGGGATACCCTGAACCATATTTATAAGAGCAGGCTTTGGTTTGAAGCCTCCGTCACCCACATTGGTTGCAGGTCCAATGAGGGCATTTGTGCTAGACGGGGCTGAGAACTCAACGATGGTCTTTTCGACAGCCATCTTAGATGATGATGATGGTGTTTCGGTAGAGCAATGGATTGCTGGTGTGGATTGGAAGGTCAGAGATTCGAACTTCTGGAATTTTTTTAACTTTCTCTAACCGCTACGTTCCCTGGCAATGGCACTAGAAAACTTGTTGGCGATTCTTACGCTATCAGCAATAATCAGCAAGCGGATGGATATTGTTTGTAGTTTTTACCCGAGAGTATTACAAGGTATCAAATCTACAGGAAACGAGTGAAAAGGATAATTCTAAATATGTATATTATACCAGCCAGCTAGTTAACAGGGGTAAGGATAAATAATAATATAATAAGACGGTGACACACACACACACAGGAGTATACAAAGACAAGCTAGGCAGATAGTTGGGAGAACAACGAGAAGAGTATGAAGTTCCTTAATAGTGCAATCGATTATCATGTTTATCTAGCAGATAAGAGTTTGGTGGTTTGCTTGAAGAACTTCATTGAAGCTTGGGCGATTCACTACAACCCGCTATCAGTTAAGAATACCAAATGGCTATGACCACCCCCGATTGGGCCCTACTGGTCTAGTTCCAAACGAAGTGGATTACGCGTGAGATAAATCTAGGATGGATAAGGTTGTCACGACCTACCACAAAGTACATTGGAATGGGTGTTAACCAAGTCAAACATAGTTTGAAACACCACGTCTGTTACTAAATCCGATCACTCCTCCCCGAATCCTAGGAAGACGATCCAAGTTCAATACTTAGGCTATTCTAAGCATATGAGAATGAACCTAGAGTCGAAGCCAGATGAACTTAATCAACTGTGACATCCTCTATTTTGTCGTATGTCACTTGTATTTTCAAAAACCCAAAAATAAATTAAAAGGGAATTGTTATATACGAAACCCTAGTTTAACTTAATTTAAATTAGGTTTAAGCCAAAACCCTAGAAGAAACTTTTGAAAAATTTCAGAAAAATTCAAATAAATTCTAAATGCCATGAATTAGCCACCCTCCAAATTTCAAGAGCAAAGCCCAAGGCTAGCCTATGTTTATGTAGTGTGACGCCGTTCTGCCGGGAGCTTGTCGGCCCAATAAAATGACGGGCAAACGTGCAAGACCCAAGCCCAAACTTGGTCGAAAGTTATTTGAGGCCTAAACCTTCCCAAAGCCAGAAGCCCAAGTCTAAATTCGTTTATTTGCAAAAAATACCAAAATTGGGGAGTCCTAAACCTATTAGAAGTAGAATTAGAACCCAACTCAAGTTCTACCTGAGCAAAGCCCCAGAGCAACCCTAGCCGTCGCAAAACCCTAGCCTGAAGTGTGTTTTGAGGTAGATCTCCCTGTGCCTTACCCAACCCGAGTTGTGGATCCCACCATTGCGTAGATCTCATTGAGACGGTCCAGATGGGTACCCGGATCATCAAAATCGGTGGAGAAACAGGCCCAGAATCGCTCGTCGGAGTTGGCCGCCGCGCCCTCGCCGCCGGTAGCCTCGACATTGGCCTCCGCCGCCGCCCAGTCAGACGTCGCTACTGCGTCGCCGCCTCGTTTCCCCGCACCAGCGCCGCCATGCGTCGCCGTGTGCGTTCCCCGCGTGTCGCACCGACGTCATTTCCCGCACGGAGCCTCCACGCGTCAGCCGTCGCCACGCCTGCCAATCCCCGCGTGCCGCGTGTCGTCGCCGCGCCTGTGCAGCGCTGGGCCTGGCCGGTTCGGTCGGTTACGCATGGTTCGCCGGTTTTAACCAGTTTATTTATTTCAGAGATTTCTGATTTTCCTTAAACTTCCAGGATTTGTTTAAGGAGCATCCAAACTCCAAATTAGATTAGTCTAGAGCCATTATTTTCCATAAATAGCCTAGAATTGCATATATTTAATTGAGATATATGTTCTGTGGTGGATTTTGCTGTTCTTATGCATTTGCATTTACGTGTAGATCGTCCGGGCTCCCATTTTCGGCGTTTTTCCCGAAGTTTCCCGAAGGAGGACCGCAAGACCCGGAGTACTACCAAGGCAAGATAGTTTGCATCTTACTCTCCTATATTGCAAAACTCACCCATTTAACTGTTTTAATTACTTTTCTCATGCATGAAATGATGGGAAGGTTTGGAACCTATTTATTCATACTGCGTCATTAACCCTGTGAATTTAACCTGTTTGTTGCCGCCTTAATTGTTCTTCCTAGCATATCCTTGTGCATAGTTGCTAGCTCTCGTGGGTTATTAGTTGTTAGGTTATTCATCACTTATTTATTAATCTTGTGACTTGGTATATTTGGAGGTGCTGAGTTACTTAATAACCTAATCAACTAAGACCTACGTGGCGTGTGTTGGCTAAAGGTGGCAAGTCGGGTGGTTTTGTGGATTGAGGATTGTGGTGGAGGTAGTCACCTTGGTCTAAGGACCCTTGTCATGTGCTTATCCATCTAAACCATACAAGCGCAACCATAAGTGCTAGCCCTAGCATGTCGGCCAACATGTGCTAGTCCTGGCGTAGTAGTTAGGGAAAACTGTTAACACACCTTACCTTGCAAATATCGAGCTGAGCTCCGTGGGCTCAAGAGGGGGACCCGAGTTGTCAAAACCTTAGAGGCGGTGTCAGTGTTAACAGAAGGAACTAATAAATCGCCTTGTATTGTTACTTGGTCTAGGCTCCTAAGGAAGAGCTAAGACGCAAAAGTATCACTCGGCTTATGGGTAAAGTGTGCTATATTCTGCAGAGGTGAAAACTATCATGATAGCCATTCCCACGGTTATGGGGGAGGAAGGTCGTACATGGTAGTCTCATGTGTTATCTAATAACCTGATGGGTTGGTTTTGTTTTGAGTATTCGAGGCTTGTGCAGTTTTGTAGAGGGGCTTTCGAAGTCGAGCTCTGTTTGTTACACTGGGAATTTATTCATTTTTATTAGTTGTTCAACAAATGTTTTACAACACTTTAATTAACTTTGACTAGAATAGGTGTTTATGCTAATTAAACATCATGTTCTTGTTATACATGTGCATTCATATATAAAGATTCTTGCTGGGTAGCCGTGTACTCATTATACAAATCCACGGATATATTTGTTCAGGAGAAGACTCGGTCCCGATTTGCCCGCTGGATCAGGAGGATTCTGTGTCGGACTTTGCTGAAGATTAGCTGACGTTCGAAGGGTTGGATAGAGCGCATCGTCATATTTATTCTCTTGCATATCATTTGGATTTCCGCTACTCTGAATATTATTATATGGATTTATGCAAACTATAGTAATAAGTGTTTGTGGTACAATTACTTTTGCATCGTTATAATATTTACTTAGTTATGATGATTGTGTTGTTATGCTCGACCTAAGTCGCTCATGAGTTGCTAGCATTGATCGCTGGGACTAGCAATGGAACATGTGTAGATCCTGGTGAAGCCGGGGTTGTGACATCAACTGCTCTAGTAATTCACACTTCCCACTTAGTGTGAACATGCTCAGCTCAAATAATGAAAGACACTTATATTAGAAAAGCAAAGTCTTACAAAAGGGAAATGATGCAAGAGCTATTACCAAAATTCCTGAAGACGATTTCGGAACTCCGAGCCTCAGCTTGACTGAACTCTAACTCCCAAACTAACTACTCGAACAAGCGAAGAGTGACTCCAAATGAGTTGAAAGTGTTGTGGTGTGTTATGTGTGACACAAGTGAGGTGAGGGTGTCCTTTTATAGCCATCCGCAGCCAATGGGAATCTTCCACGCCATGGGACAAGTGTCACCTCCACAGCAGCCGAAGGAGAATTCGAGAGGGGATCCAAGGGGGTCGACCGACCTAGATGGGTCGGCCGATTTAGCTCCAATTTCCTCCACTTTATTTCTAAGGACAAAACTCACCAAAACTTGTGAAAATTTATTAGTTTAAATAAAATGCATATATAAACATTGATTTTCCCCAAAATAAACGATAAGTTGGCGTATGTTAACGTATGAAATTGGACTTTAACGACTGCCAACAGCTGCCTCCACTTGGAAAGTGATGCCTTTAGCTGCCTTGAAGGAGAGGTTCTGTGCTTCAACGTACATCCCACAGGCCGGGTGTTAGCTGCGTGATATCGTCAATGGGATAGCGGCCCATGTACGTCCTCTTTGGTTAGCCAACCGGAAGTGCAGCTGCTCCACCGCACGGAGGGGATGATGATTTTAGGATTACTGTGAGGTCCCTGCTGACCTGCCTCCCATGCCTGGCTCAAGGCTAGTTGCACATCTCTTCGTACTGTTTCTAATATGCTCTCCCGTGTTGCTCGCAGTTGATTTTATAGTCATGGAAGTGTTGTGCCTATCTGCCCTTGCTCCTTGCCCGACTCCTATATGTCTCGGCATCCTATGCGAAACCAACCTTCCAACAACGAACGCCTCGTGCACATCTAGGGTGCTCCGGATTCTGTAGGGCCCGCGATTCAGACCAGAGCAGAGGGGCAGAGCAAGCAGCGGTGGGCCCACCTGCAGAGGAAGAGAGAGAGAGAGAGAGAGAGAGAGAGAGAGAGAGAGAGAAATAGAAGGGGGGAGAGAGAGGGAGCTATGACCCACGTGTCAACGCAAATTTTACCTAAAATTTGAATTCAACCAAATTTTGATTTTGACCCAAATTGGGCTGTTACAGAGGGTGTATATCCAAAGGCACAGGATAGGTTTATTCAATACAAGGCAGCACCCATATACAATATGCAATATATTACAGCATACAGTAAACACGTAAGATGCTTAATACTTGTACATCGTAGGACTTGCTTAATATAAGATTCTTAGATCCTTTATTGATTATTGCGTCGTTTACGATAGTGACATAGTCTATCCTTATGGCCCGTGCGGCACTTCATACGGTGAAATATGATGATGCGAGTCCGTGGTACTGGCAGTAAACTTCGTGGTGTGGGCTGTACGAGCGATTCCATGGCGACCGATTGTGCTCTCAGCATTTGGGATAGTTGTCTGTGTTGATGGAGTCGTTCCTGCAGGAGCAAGTTTGCGTGCTTCTTTCGGTCCTTTTAGCGGGATGGCAACTTGGATCACTTGGTTCTGTGTTGCTTCAACCTCCACAGTATTGTAGAAGAAGAGAACTACGAAGCAAAGCACTAGAAGAAGACTGAGGCGTTTCATGGCCATATTTTCCCTGCGCTTGGAGAGACGTTTTTCAACATTTTCTCTCTAGGAGAATTAATACAAGTATATATGAATGCATCCAAAATATATTACCAGAATGTCAACATAATAATAAAAATGTATAGGGGATTATATGAAGTTAAAACCTGCAAAAACGACTGTATGTATGTGTAGTATTAAAAGATGTATAGCTAAGGGCAAGAAATAGGTTATGCGTTCAGTACTACTGGGGATTTGGCGTTTAGTCATACGAAATGGGCTTCCGTCCCGGTTTTTGAACAAGGGACAACCCTTGTGGATTCATGTCCATTAGGCTTCAGTCCCGGTTTCAGAAATCGAGACTAAATCTCACCTAGAAAGGCCTCAAATACACGTGGCGAGCCCAGTGTGGCCACTATGGAGACTATCAGTCACGGTTGGTGGTTCCAACCAGGGATGAGGTGTGCGCTGCCATTTATTTGTTGCAAGTACAAAAGATTATTGATTATGATGGAGTACATTGTGTAGCAAATCTTAGCCATGTTATTGAGAAAGTAAGCTTCATTGGATTCTAATTAAATGAACTTGACTATCATTTAACTAATTAAACAAAATATGAAATGAATATCCACTAATTTCACATAAACTATTAATTATTATAATATTATTTATTGATTTTAATTAAACATATATTAATTATTATATGTAATATAAGTTTCAATGATCATTTACAATTCATTAATTGTGGTACCTCCTGAGAGAAAACAACAATGTTTGTGCAATAGCCCGCCATGTCTGCACAAGTACACCTATTCATATGTTTGTAACAAATATGTATATAACCATATGGTTTTTATTTTATTGTCTACAGCTTCTATCTTATTGCAAAATGGATATAATTAGATAATAGAAAAATGATAAATTAATTAAGTAGAGCGAAGTTTTAATCCAAACCTTATTAATAAACTATGAAAAATTATAAGTTACCTCTTTTGACTTAACAACAAATGTATCATATGGGAAGAAGATGTGAACACTTACATCACAAGAACCTTCGAAGTTGCAAGGATATATATGTCTGAAGGAGGGGGGAAGATAACATATATATAGGAGAATGTCGCAATCATGATATTCATATTGCATGCAAGATGATGGATGTAGAGTTCACAAACACCTTTAAGGAATAAGAATCTCAAAATGTCCGTCAATATATATTGATACGTCCAACACACGCATGCACGCATTGAAGTGGGTAACACAATTTGTCAACAATAACAAGAAAAATGATTGATTGACACGCTTACTGAATATGCAATTTGGGTAATTGGAATTATAGAAGAATATCTTATTTTGAAATGCATTGTCCGTATTATAGATAAAATCTTTAAAAATAGGTACATTTAGTTATTATCATAATCCATTTATGTATACTTAACTCACCAACTACATTTTATGTTATATTTTAAGATGTTAGTTACTCAAAATTATATATGTATAGAATTTCATTGGTTTTTTGCTGGCCAACGAAAAAACGTTGTTTTCTTGCTGTGGAAATAGCGGCTATCCATGTAAATTGTTTGCAGTGTGTAGCGCTCATATTAATATTAACACAATTTATGGCAATAGATGTATTATGCATACTTTAGCTATACATCATAATGCACACAATTAGCTAGTTTTCAGCAATGAACGACGAGAAGTTACCTGAGAAATTAATTTAATCAAAGCAGCACACGCTGGATAAGCGCACTGCATACAGTGCATAGAAATCAGCACTAGCTGATGAAGGTAGATATGAACCAATAGGAGAGCTGCAGACAGTGGCATTCAGCAGTATTTGAACAACCCTTATTTGCTGGCTTTTTTCATTCATAGGTGTCGGGAAGTTGTTGCCTCGGAAACAATTTGGCTGACAAGAATCCCTAGACGTAGAATTCGAGAGACCTGACGGCACCGTATTTCAGAACGCAGGCTTTATTCGTCATACCGAATCTCTAGACATTCGAGTGTATTTTTCATTACGGAATCACTACTACCGAGCGGGCCTTCCATCCCGGTACATCAATCCAGGTTACCATCAAACCAGGACTGAGGTTGACTTCAGTCCCGGTTCAATGGTAACGAGGCAAAAGAACGGTTTTCAGGCCCGGTTGGTTCCACCAACCGGGACCAATAGGTCGATTAGCGCGGGTTGGCGGTGGAGATCTAGTCGGTTGGTGATACCAACCGACTAACACTGGGATCCGATAATTGGCGTCATTTCTCCTGTCACAAAAGGCCCGGTTGGTGTTACAACCCGGGACTGATATTTGGCTATTAGTCCCGGTTGGTGTGACAAACCGGGACTAATACTGGGCTCCGATAATTGGAGCCATTTCTCCTCCGGTAACAAAAAGTCACTGCGTCGTCTTCTTATCGCCGCACTTGCTGAGGGAGCTCGCACGCGCTTGTGAGGAAGGAGCGGAGACCGGAGCTGAGGAGCAAGGAGCTGCTGAGGCGAGAGCAAGGAGGAGTGGGGGGAGCCTCTCTTCGCCGCGCTGGGGAAGCGGTGAAAGGGGATCGGATCATCATCGGAGCAACGCTCGTGTCGCCGCGCCTGCCGCGTCGTCACCACGGCCCCGGCCTCGCCGCTCTCGTCGTCGCAGCGCGCCCGCCCATTCGTCAGCGCCTCTCCGGCCACGCCGCTGAGGTACATTTATCCACCGGCATCGCGTCCTCGTTTCTGATCCCACCGCCACCACTGCCACCGCCGCCGCCGCAGCCACCGCCGCCACTGCTACCGGCGCAACTACAAATGCCGACCTTTGTCTGTGTTTTTTCCATTAAATTTCCGTCCAGATTTAGGATGTCTTGTTGGACCGGTGACAACGCCACTAACATCGAAACCACGCTCCCTCCAACTAGGTCTAAAATATGCTGTTTTCTAAAGTGTTTTGCCCTCCACCATTGCTTGTTGTGGGGAAGGAATACCCTGAAAAAGCGCAAAAGACAAAAAATACGTGGCGATTAATGATGTGCCACGTCGCGACGATGGCGGTGGCGGTGGTGATGAGGAGGGCGAGGGCGTGGAGGGCGAGGCGAGAGCGATGGCGACGGAATGGTGGTAATGAGGGCAAGGGCAAGGGCGAGGGGAGGCGAGGCGAGGGCGATGGCGAGGCGAGGCGGCGAGGGCAAGGGCAAGGGAAGTCACGTTCCCATAGAGTGTGATTGAGACATCGAGATCACATTCTATGTTGTACTTTTAATTTAATTTTATGCATTTAAGAATTGTTGTTGTCTGAACAATTATTATAATTGTACGCGGCGCAGACTTTGTATGTTTATCGATGCATTTTAATGTGTACTATCAATGGATGCTTGTATGTGAAGTATCGGATTATGTTTGTATGTGTATTGTTAAATCATGTTTGCATGTGTACTAGCATTGATTAATGGAGGGGACAAGGATTGGGAAGAGTATTTCATGAATGATGGATGTTAAAAAATATTATTATTTTTAATTCCACATATCTACACCAAATTCCTAATAGTATCAATGATGGATGATCTTTGCTGATTCACCCAGGAGTATTTAGCCTTGCAAGATGTTTGTTTGTATGGTATCAATATGTGTATTTAATCACAAGGTATCGTTACACTCAATGCTATGAATATGTATAATGCAGATGGATCGGCGATGGATGTACATGGACCGATGTTCCTCGCAGATTCGTGGAGGGTTTAGAAACTTTTATTCATCATGTTGAAACCAATATTACCTTAGACTATATATGTTGCCCATGTACCGATTGCAAGAATCAAAAGGTGGGCAAACCGTGAGCAAATTCATTTTCATTTGATCTCAAGAGGTTTTATGGAAAATTATACCTGTTGGACCAAGCACGGCGAAGTAGAGATTACACGGGCTGAAGAAGAACAGGTGGACGATAATATCTCGAACGCTGGCCAACACAGTTATTTCGAACATATGCAGGGGGAGTTTGGCGACGATGATATAGACCAGATGCTGCTTGATGGAGAGGGAGAATACGTTGATAAAAGGCATTATGAAAAGTTTGGCGCCTTTCGGAGGACTATGAAACATTGTTGTATCCAAACTGCGGACAGGGGCACAGAAAGTTGCGTACCACACTAGAACTAATGCAATGGAAGGCGGCAAATGGATTGTCTGATAAGGGATTCAACGAGTTGTTAGGCCTCATGAAGAAGTTGCTTCCAGAGGGTAACACATTGCCTGAAACTACGTACGAAGCCAAGCAAGCTCTCTGTCCTTTGGGCTTGGAGGTATAGAAGATACATGCATGCCGTAACGATTGCATCCTCTATCGCAATGAGTGTGATAATTTGGAAGCTTTGTCCGTGTGTAAAACATCGCGGTATAAGACCAAGCGTGATGACGCAGGTGAGGTAGAGGGGCACGAAGGTGAAGAGAACCCCGCTAAGGTGGTGTGGTACTTTCCTATAATTCCTCGGTTGAAGCGTCATTTGCGAATAAAGAGCATGCGAAGATGATGCGTTGGCACAGCGATGCTCGTAACGCTGATGGAAAGCTAAAACATCCCGCAGATGGGTCGCGATGGCGAAAACTTGATAGGAAATACCGGAGTTTTCAAGCGTCGCGAGGAACATACGGTTTGCGTTGAGTACGATGGGATGAACCCTACGGCGAGTTGAGCACCAATCACGATGCACGCCGGTGACTCTATGTATCTACAATCTTCCTCCTTGGTTGTGTCGAAGCGGAAGTATATTATGATGCCATTACTCATCCAAGGCCCCAAGCAAACGAGGAACGACATCGATGTGTACCTAAAACCGTTGATCGAAGATCTCGCTAACATTGTGGAACGATGGTGTACGTGTATGGGATGAATACAAAGAGAGTACTTCACCCTACGTGCATTACTATTCATGACCATCAATGGTAGCCAGCACTTGGTAACTGTCGGGCCTATCTATCAAGGGATATAAAGCCCAGATCGAGTGCTTGGACGATATGGAAGACAAGTACCGACAAACTCTCGGAAGGTTGTATACATGGGTCATCGAGGTTCCTAAATCTGAAGCACCCACACGGAGTAACTTAGTTAATTTTGATGGGACGAAGAGAACCGCAAGAAGCCTAAGCATCACAAAGGCGATTTATTTTCCATGGTGAAGGATCTGAAAATCGTATTTGGAAAGGGTCATGGTAGCAAACCTGTCCCATCACTCCCTCCTCAAGAAGCTAAGAAGAAGGCTAGTTGGAAGAAGCAATCAATTTTTTGGGATTTGCCTTACTGGAAAGACTTAGAGGTTCGCCACTCATTAGACTTTATGCATATAACGAAGAATGTCTGCATGAACTTGCTAGGATTCCTAGATATGTACGGCAAATCAAAAGATACTATTCAGTCACGGAAGGACTTACAACTATTAGGACTCAGGCAGGAATTACATCCGTAAGAAAGAGACAAAGGGCATTACCTCCATCCTGCGAGCTACACTCCAAGCAAAGAAGAGAAAAAGAACATGATTAAGTTGTTAAACAATGTTAAGGTCCCTTCCGGATACTCGTCGAACATAAGAAGACTTATAAACACAAAAGAGAATAAAATCGTAAACATGAAATCGCATGATTGTTACGTGTTGATGACCCAGTTGTTGCCAGTGATGTTGAGAGGTGTTCTGCCAGACAAGGTACGAGGGACAATCGTGAAGGTGTGCTCGTTCTTCAACGCCATATCACAAAAGGTCATAGATCCAGATAAGTTATGTAATCTGAGGATGATATTGTCATTGCTTTGGTCAACCTTGAGATGATCTTCCTCCGTCCTTCTTTGATATGATGGTCCATCTCATGGTTCACACGGTGAAACAGCTTAGAAATTCTCGGACCGTCTTCTTACACAAGATGTTCCCTTTCGAGAGGTACATGGATGTGCTAAAAAATATGTTCAGAATCGGTCTCGCCTGAAGGATGCATTACCTGTGGTGTTGGCACGAAGAGGTGATTGAGTTTTGCATCGACTACATTAATGAATTGAATCCGATTGGCGTGCTCAGATCACGCTATGAGGGGAGGCTACAAGGAAAAGGCACTCTAGGGAGAAAAGAATCCTTTTGCAAAGATATACTGTCATTTAGACAAGCACATTTCACAGTATTGAAGCAAGCAGCTTTAGTGGCTCCATATGTCGATGACCACGAGAAGATTCTACGAGACGAATACCTAGGGAGGTCAGAAAAGTGGATCGCAAACAAGCAAGTAGAGAGTTTTGGCGGTTGGCTACAAAAGCAGCTGTTGGGCAAGGAGGGTGTCCACGAACAATTGCAACTCTTAGCTCGGGGACCATCAATGACAATCGTATCATGGCAAGGGTATGAGATAAATGGATACACATTTTACACTGCATCTCAGGATAGCAAGAGCACGAACCAAAATAGCGGTGTTCGAATTGATGCATTGGACAAAATGGAAACATGGACACCTATTATGGTTTTATAGAGGAAATCTGGGAGCTCGAGTACGGACCTTTGAAAGTCCCTCTATTTCGATGCCAATGGGTCAAACCGACAATGTCCGATTGACGAGTACGGATGACAACCGTGGACTTTAAGCAAGTGGCCTCTGAGGACGAACCGTTCGTGTTTCGCCAATGATGTCACATGATTTTCTATGTGATTGACATGGATAGCAAACCGAAAATGCAAAAGGGACGAAGTACCAAAAGGCGTAGGATAATACTTGTAATCTTGATAAGCCAAGACACCATGTTGTTCTTCTGGTAAAAGAATGATTGTCGGAGTTGAGGCGAACGGATGAAGAAGAGTATAATCAGTTCAACGAGCTGCCGCCTTTCTCGGTGGATGTAGACATTACTATCCTCAATGGTGATGACGATGCCCCTTACGTACGCCATGGCCACAACGAAGGATCACTTGTAAAAACAAAGTAGTTGCATATATGTACTATTTATCATTATTTTTCTGATAATCATATATGTACTAAATTATTTTTTCGAAGACACCTCATTTTCGACAAGCGTTTTGCGTCCGACTGGTTAGTAGCGCGGAGCAGCGAAAGCGTATTTACTGATATTTATTCTATTAAACGGAATTAACTGGAATTTTATACTAGTTAATGTAATTTCTAGTGACGACAGGAATTTAGATATTACAGTGAATATTTCATAATATTTCGTA
Source organism: Raddia guianensis (assembly GCA_036346415.1). Classification (NCBI taxonomy): domain Eukaryota; kingdom Viridiplantae; phylum Streptophyta; class Magnoliopsida; order Poales; family Poaceae; genus Raddia; species Raddia guianensis. The sequence goes on from CM070537.1 coordinate 9,310,956, forward strand.
TGTTATAATGATAATAAACTATTTACGAACAATCTTTACAATATTACAAGAAACCTCATTTTCTAGATATTTTCAATCCATTTAAACAATGCGCCCCCACTTATACCGACAAGCGTATAGCGTCCAACTCGTTAGTAGCGCGAGGCAAAAGCGCGGGCTCATCATGCGCCGCCATGTTCGAGCCCCGCTTCGCTTCTACAAACACATTTTTTGGAAAATGGGACCATTACTCGGTTTAAACCACAAACCGCGATCAAGGCACACCAACGCATGCAGAAAACTTGGGCCCACGCGTCAAGAAACGTTAATCCCGGCTTTTATTTTTAACCGGATTGATCGCTCTCACGCCGGTTTAAACCACCAACCGGACCGATAGGCGTCTTACGATTCGTAATTTTGTGACCATCGGTTGTCCAGGCCTGTGTCGATTGTCTCTATCGGCCTCGATGGGTGTTTTAAACCGGGATCGAAGGCTTCGCGCCCCACGCGTCGGTTCTATCCTTCCTCGGTTCGCTAAGCGTCGCTCTGTTCGCCTCCCGATGTAATTAATCGGGAGGCGAGCCACAGGTGACTACATTTTCCAACACACGAGGAAAATGGAAAGATCATCGAGACCCTTATAAATTTGGACGGAATCAACATCACACACACGAGCTTAGTTTCTAGCTTATACCTCCGCCGCCATGTCTTCTAGCTCGATTCATCGCCGCTGCGTCGCCACCACCAAGCGGTGGAGGTTCTTGAGTTTTGCCACTCCCCGGTGGCATCTCTCGAGGGTACCAGATTCGGAAGAGGATGAGGCGCCATGGTGGTCCGACGACGACATGTACGACGATCTCCGACGATCCGGAGGGCGCCGACGACTCCGACCCGAACTCGACGGTGGCAGCGAAGCCGACGGCAATGGCTCGTCGTCGAGACCACGACAATGGGACGAGGGTGACAATGATTTACACATTTACGACGACGAGGAGGATAGCAAAGGATGGCGAGGGCGGCGCCGATTAGACATTATGTAGTAGTTTTAGTTTTCTTAATTTCATGCGAATCTTCTTTTTAAGTCCAAAATGTATCCTGTGAGAATTTTAATGGAATTTACTGATATTTATTCTACTAAACGGAATTAACTAGAATTTTATACTCTTTAATGTAATTTCTAGTGACGACAGTGAATTTAAACATTACAATGAATATTTCATAATATTTCGTATGATGAGTGATAATAAACTATTTACTGAACAATACTTACAATATTAAAAGAAACCTCATTTGCTGGAAATTCTCATAATACATATTTTCAATCCATTTAAACAATGCGCTCCACTTTGCAAAGACGCCAGATAGCGCCCAATCGTTAGTTAGCAGCGAGGCTAAAAGCTGGCTCATCTGTGCCGCCGCGGTTCGAGCCCCGCCGCCTCGCAACACAAATTTTTTTTTGGGAAAAAAGGATCATTAATCCCGGTTTAGTAATCCAACCGGGACTGAAGGCCTACATTGCTCCCGGTTTAACATTCCAACCGGGATTGATGCCCCTATATGTCCGTTTCCCCCCAATTCTTCAAAACACTCACCCTAAACCGCGCCAAATTAACCCTAGGTCGACACCGCCGCCACCGGATTCACCGCCGCCTAGAAACCCTCCGACGCCACCATCCCTGTCGCCGCCGCCTATAAACCCTCGGACGACGCGCCGTGGACGTCGCCGCGCCGCCTGTCGCCGCCCACTACGACCCACCACCGCCGCCGCCGCAGGTCGCCCCGCCGACAACCCTCCGACGTCGCCGCCGCTCTTGTCACCCACGCCGACAACCCCTCCGACGACGTCGCCGCCGATCGCCGCCCCTACAACCTCTCCGACACCACCGTCCGTGTCGCCGCCGCTTACATCGTCCGACGACGCCCCGTGAAGTCGCCGCCGCCCACGACAACCCTCGGCGTCGCCGCCGTTATAACTCCTCCGACGAGAGGTCATCCGTGTCGCTCGTTAATTCTCGACCTATTTCACATACAGCATTGTTCTAGCCTCTATTCGCTGCAGCATTGTTGAATTGTTTGTTCTGTGACCTAAAGCATTGCAATTGCTTATTTGATTTCCTCAAAATGATCATTAAGCATCTCGCTTATATAATGTTTGTAGGGTCGTTAGCTTCACTATCCGATTTAGCTTCACAAGTTAGTTAAAACTTGCAAGCAATTTATCGATGCCTTATGTGAGGATGCACTTGTATTTTCATTGCCTTTATTTGTTACAATGGCGGCGGAGGGATTGGTGATGAAGAATTTTGATGGAGATGTTTGGGACCGATCCGGATGATGAGTTGAACTCGGCAACCGGTGAGGCCGTAGAAGCCACCGAGGCCGATGTGGAAGCCGGTGAGGCCGCATAAGCCACCGAGGTCAGAGAAGCCACCCGGTCTGGTCAAACCAAGACCATCATGTCAGCGAGGTCAAAGTAAGAGGTCAAGTCAAGGCACATAATCACCGAAGTCGTGGAGGAAGGCGAGCCTGAAGCCAAGATCGGCGATTGGGCCGTTTAGATCGACTTTCGGAACGATTGTCAGGGACCATGTGCCCATTAGCATTGTCAAATGGGACGACGTACCTGCAGACCTCAAGAACACCTTATGGACCGATATGAAACAAGTTTTCACCTTCCCCGAAGGGACCGAACAGAAGGTGAAGAGTTACACATTGAAGAAGATGGCAATGGCATTCCAGACGTTCAAGAAGAAGTTAAACAACGAGTACGTTAAGAATAATGTACTCCCTGACTTCAATAAATACCCTAAGCTGCAAGATCATTGGGATGAATTTGTAGGGTACAAAACTTCTCAACAAGGTCAGAGTATGAGTGAAAAGAATAAGCAAAATGCGGCAAAGAAGCAATACCACCATCGTCTCGGCCCTGGTGGTTACCGCAAGGCGATACCCAAATGGGAGAAGAGGGAACATGACCTGCTTGTAAAAGGTGTGGAGCCCGTAACAATGAGATGGTCCGACAGATCGAGGAATTGGTTCTTTGGTCATGACGGCGGCCTTGACGACGACGGTAGGCCAGTTTTTGGTGAAAGGATCAGAGATGTTGCAAGAAGGCTTCAAGAGGCGCACGAAGAGTCGGCCCAAGGCATCTTCGTGCCAGATAGGGAGAACGATGAGCTAACAAGCGCCCTACAGAACCCTGAGCACCCTGGACGTACACGAGGCGTTGGCGTCGTCCCGTGGAAGGTTGGTTTCCCGCAGGAGGCAGAGACTTACAGGAGTCGGTCGAGGAGCAAGGGCCGACAGGCACAACACCTCCTCGATCTTGAAGAGCAACTGCGCGCAACACAGGCGAGCATACAAGAAACAGTTCGAAGAGAGGTGCAGCTAGCCTTGAGCCAGGCGCGGGAGGCCGGTCAGCAGGAACCTCCCAGTAATCCCAACGTCATTAGCCCCTCCATGCGGCGGAGCAGCTGTGCTTCCGGTGGGCTACCCGAAGAAGACTTGGCCCGCTATCCCGTGGACGACATCACGCAGCCGACACCTTGTGAGCTGCACTTCGAAGCGCGGAACCTCTCCATCAAGGCAGCTGTAGGCATGGCTTTCCCAATGGAGGCAGGGCAGGTCATCCATGGCCAACAGATACCCCCGAGCTACGCCAAGGTCTCCGTGGAAGAGGTATGCCAGGGGTACGAGGACCTAGACCTCGACATTGAAGGAGGTGATGGGACCACTAAGCTAGGAGAAACAAGACACACAAGATCGCCGTGTGGCGCAAACGGTTCATAATTTTCAAAGGTAACATGCCCATGTCCTCTCCACGGTCTCCTGTATCAACTCCTGAACGAGTCCTCTCACACGAAACTCCAACTAACACACCGGCCAAGACAGACCACCCTACTAAGCAAATAGCTCCCAAGAAGGTGCCGCTAGGTCAAGTCTGGCGTGATGGGGGCCTTCACCTCTCAAGAAGACAGGCCTAGGTCATCCGAAAAAAACACCTCCAAGCTGCCGATGATATGACCAAGACTAAACCGAGCGGATAGTAAGAGGCGAGGTCACCGCACATTTTTGAACAAACCATCTCCACCGAGGGTCCAGCCGATGCGGACGAATGGCACAAAGGCAAGAGGTGTATCTTATCGTTGAAGGATAAGATCGACAAACCAGAAAGACCAGCCGTATCAGACTACGAGCGCATCTTGTGTAAGGAATCTGAGAAGGGAACATTAGAGGAGCAGATTTCAGAAGAGAAAGCGCAAAGGAAATTCTACATTGAAGCTGGGCTTGATCCAGATATGGTCTTAGGCCTTAAGGACATCCCCATTGCAGAGGTACAATGGAAATATGTGAAAGGTGGATCGCTCGTAAGGCGTGAGGAGCTTCCCCACCTAACAACGAAGCTGCGGCAACTCCATGATTGGTATTTGCGCGCAGCAGAAAATGGTATGGAAATGATCGGCGTCGTCTTCAAGCAACACCATTTCTACCGCGGGGACTTTGAATTCTTGATTGAATTTGAGGTTCTGTATTACCTATATCAGGGATTGGCGGTCGACGTCGCCATGGTGGTTTGTTGGCAGCTGTAAGTGTATTCTTTGTAAATTTCGATCGTGCCAGCCAGTATATTATACTAACTTCGAGGCCTAAATCAATTTTCCTTATGTAGAATGGAGATTAAAAGATGCTAATGGAGGAATCCATGAATTTGGCTTTCTTGACCCATTGGTCATTAACGAGTACATGGCTAACCTAAGCCCACAACCAACAGAGACGCACATTTACGAAGGGCTAATGGCACAACGACACAAAAGATATATATTTCTACCCTACGAATTTAAGTACGTGTTTTCGTACCGCCTTATTTTAATTCCTTTTGTTAACACTGTTGGAACTAATTAGTAAACCGCGTTGACATATATATGTGCAGATTTCACTGGATCCTTTTTATTATAGAGGTAAATCATAGCAAGATCACGATCATGGACTCGAGAAGGGGACCAGTTGAAAATTACAAAGACTTCTCGCCATGCTCAACCGGTACATTGCTCTTCCATTCATATCTTACTATTTCTGTTTCTCCATATCAAACAAACTCAATTATATATAACTTGTAATCAAATGTGCAGTGCATTCGCAACGTTCCGCAAGAATACCGTGGGAACAATCAAGACACGTTTCAACTTGCACATCGCTAAATATGTATGTATATCATATTACGAGTATTTTGTTAGTTAACGTAATTTACATGATCTATTTCATTATTTCAATTTTTCGACCACAGGTCTTGCATCAACCACCTGCAAACAATTTATGCGGATACTATGTGTGCGAGATGATGCACAACTTCATCGGGGGCACCGCTGAGTACACAAGAAAAAATGCAGGGTTTGGGGTGAGTAATATATAATTACTACCTTAATAACGCCTAGGTAGCTTCTGCAAACATTTTGTATAGTTTGATAGATTGATAAGTTAATCCCTATTTAATGATAGATTCCCTAAAGTTGGCAAAAAAGGTTTGGAAAAGGTCCGGAACTATCGCCGGTGCGTGTCAAAGCAATTCAAGAGCAAATCGCCGGCTTCCTTTTAGATGAGGTCATAAATCCGATGGGCGAGCATCACCACCCTATACTTAATAAGATTCCGGAGCCTTCAAAAATACTAGCCAACCGCCGAGGAGCGATGCACGTAAAAGATCCCGATAAAAGTGTATGTGCACTGTGTACATTGTATGATACTTATGTCTAGCTAGCTACCTAATACATATTTGTTGTTTAACAAAGGAGCAGATTGAAGATTTCATGGCGTGGAGTCCTGGAGTCTTTGGGCCTGGAAGGTTATCTTTTGAGAACTGCCCTTCCCCTGCTTATGTTCTTGACGAAATCTGGAAGATAGAATGTAAAGATCAAATTTATATATCCGTTCTGTTGTGGGCTTGGTGGTGTTATTCATGTGGCGCTGCAAATTTTAAATACTACCATGTTGCTATTTCTACTGTTTTTGATAAATAATAGTGTTTAATTTGGATTGTAGGAGGAGGCTGCTAGGGTCAACGCTCAACTGGGGAGACGATCAATGTGGCGGGCCTCGACGCCGAGAACCTAGCATGAGCTCTGGCTGTTCCCTATGCAGATTGCTCTGGCGATGCTCATCTTGTATTCTACTCTTGGTCTCGCAGCATTTGCTGCCCTTGCTGCCACTATCTTGACGGTGAGGATTGAGCTTAAGTACCAAGAGAAGACGATGGGTGCCAAGGATGCTAGAATGAGGGCCATGTCAGAGGTCTTACAAAACATGCGTGTTCTCAAGCTTCAAGGGTGGGAAATGGTCTTCTTGTCGAAGATCAAGGAGCTCAGGAAAGAGGAGATGAACTGGCTCAAGAAGAATGTATACATCTCTGCTATGCTCATATATGTCTTCTTATTTTGCTGGCCCTGCTTTTGTTGCCATGGTCACGTTCGGGACTTGTTTGCTTCTAGCCATTTCAGGAAGGGAAGCACTAGCTGATCTTGCCAAATTGGGAGAAAGTGTAATATTTCTAAAACATGTTTGTAAACTCTGAATATTTGTAATTGCACAGTATGGCTGATTTTCTTACCATGCTCAGAGTCGGTCTGATGTAATACATATTTGAAATATTTAATGCTATTTCGATTTTAGTTATCAACCAGCTGTGCATCTGCTAATTGTGTTAAATGTGGTTTAATTAGTGACTAAATAAGCATAACATTCAAAATACACGCTTCGGTCCGGTTGGAACAACCAACCGGGACCAATAGTGTCCCCGCTGGGCACCCACGGCGGCCACGTGTGAGCACCTCAGTCCCGGTTGGTAGGTAAAACCGGGACTAATACATACAACTTAGTCCCGGTTGGAGCAACCAACCGGGACCTAATATCGCTTCGGACATTTTGCGCCCTATCGAGGAGAGATTTAGTCCGGTTCTCAGAATTCGGACCGATGCCCAGCGAGCATCGATCTCAAGGGTCATCCGGTTCAAAAACCAGATCAAGCTCGTTTCAACCGGACTGAACGCCCGTTCCGTAGTAGTGAATGTTTTGCTACATAGTAGATAGATGGAATTATAACATACCATATGTATTCATCCTTTTTATGTATGTTTAAAACTGAAATATGTGCCTTTTTTAATTAAAAAAATATCAATGCTTTCACGAGTCTAGCTATATATACCTTTTGCTTCTCTATTATTCAAAGTAGTTATTGTTAAATCGAATCTTGATGTGGTGTAGTAGTAGGATTATATTTCGTATAAGAGTAAGTCGAGTTCAAATAGGATTAGCTTTATATAAAAATAAAAATACTAGCGTTCATTTAGAATTAGTCAAATAGGATTAGCTAGCTACGGGCACGGGAGAAGCCAAGATGAATCTCTTCTCTGCTTGTTTGGGCTGTTTTGATCTTGCGGTAAATTCAACAGTTATTTGAGAAATATTCTTTCTGAAGAAATTATGATATCTGCCGCTGGTAGTTTTGTTCCGAACCCTTTATCGTGCCAGTTCGGCTGGCCCAAACCGAGCACGGCTACAAACCGTGTACTGGTAGTCCAATCATCTAGATACTCACCGCATTGTACCTAGCTTAAAACAATTGAAGTGCATCTAGCACTAGCAAACCTACATATGATCCCTATATTGACGCAGATGATTCGACTTAAGAATATATTCACTGATCATATCATCAAGTCTATTTGTTTGGACAATGCCGATGAATTTACCACGAAGTCATCAATGGATATTGCATGACATTGAGAATTAATGTGGAGCACTTGGTAACACATGTTCGTATACGCAAAACAGGATAGAAGCGGCATGATATAAAAGAACTAAATTAATTCCCTAATCACTTATTTTGCTGTCTACCTTACCGAGTTCGTGTTTAGGTTAAATACTAGCATATATGAACTTCTCTCGTTCCGTTCACTTAAGAATTGTCACATACTCTCAAAAGAGCCAGTGAAGCAGTAGTTCTAAAATATAATTTTGGCGCTAGATGTACAAGCTGAGACAAGCACCTACTTGTAAATAGATTTGGTGGTACGAATTATCATTTCTGTAGCTTTTTTCTCAGTGTCATAGGTAAGCATCCAACGTATATAGCACAATCACCAAAGGCTAGTAGCTAGTTTGTTGGCATCACAGGTAATTCGGTCACCCTTGTTATTGACGTACGTACTACAAGCTGAAATCGCCATGCATCTCACTGCAATTGATTCTTGTGAATTTTTTATGGGAAGAAAGCTGCTGACAAAATGAATCTTCATCCTTGAAAACAAAAGCAGGCGTCATCAGGCAAACAAACCCAGGTTTACAAAGTCAAAAAAATATTGCCTGACGGGTAGAAGTCAGACAAGTAAACTGTGGTAGTCAATTTTTCTACTACATGTTCCGACATAGAATCATGGTCACCATGAAAAAAAACATCCACAAATATTTATTGGTTCATTAAAACTATTATTTATTGAAATGCTCAATTAAATTTTTAACAAGTTGTAAATTATTAAAGTATATAGTTTTAATCAAATGGTTTTATTCTAAGATGTAAAAAAAATTTTGCAAATCAAGTGTTCAACGTCGTTATTGATGTCATGGCATCTATGGTTTGTTCGTTGTTGTTGGCAACTCACACCCTTTTCCTTAAAGATAAGGAGCCATGTCCGCACTATGATCGATTATGATCAAGCAACAACATGGATAATCTTGTCTGTGTTACTACGAATATAGATCGATCATTATCTACAGAATAGATTGGCGTGTCAGTGCATATATAGGAATACATACGGTAAAATTGTGTTGTCCATCATTGAAAATAGTTAAACTAAATGTGTAATGAATATCTAAAAATTTCACCTATATAGTCTGATGAAACCTTTGTCAATTTTTTATTTTCAGGAGAATCCTCTATGATTTAAAATTAATATATTAATGATATGTATGGCATCAAATATTAATTACCATTTACAATTCATTGTGATATTCTTAATAGGAAGACAACAATATTTGTGCAATAAAACCTCTAGATTTGCTTAAATACACCTACTTGTATGTTCGTAACAAGGAAATAGAACCATCTGTTTTTGGTTTTTCCTTCAGAGCATCTACATGTGTGTGTGTATCATTACAAAATAAATGTAATTACATGACATCGGCTAGTAAAGTTTATATCCAATTTCAACTTTAAAAATGAAAACCAAACATGTAAAACTTACTAAATAATAAGAGCATCCCCATCACACCCCCCAAAATGGCCTCTATTTCAAAATTTTTCAAATGCATTAGGAGGGAATTTGGTCCATGTGAGTAGCAGTTTGCCTTTAATCAGAGTCAAGCATCAGAAGCGACATCTTGTAGCGATGCAGGAAAATTTGAAGGCCTTGCTGGGGATGCTCTAAGGATTACATTTAATTTACAATAACAAATGCTATGGGATGAAGTGAAAACGTACATAACATAACACAAATACCTTCATATTGTATGCGGGACAGTGGACACCAAACATGCAAACACTTTAAGGAATAAGAATCGCAATTCAATTATCGAGTAATCTTGACATGTCCGACACATCTATCCACACACTAGTGGGTGACATAATTTGCCAACAACAACAAGAGAACGATTGAAATGACACGCTTACCGAACATCCACTTTGGGTTGTGGAATTATTAAAAAAATCTTATATTCATGATTTGTCTTATCTTTTTTGAAGATGAAATTACTTAAAATAGGAAATTTAATTTTTGCCTTCATCCATTTATGTAAGATTAATTAACTCACATGTTATATATATATATATAAGTTATATTACGTTACTTAAAACTACAACTTATTGTGCATTGCTATCTGATGAATTTTTTTTCCTCTACTCAAATTTACGATCATGATTATGTAATATATATTTTAGATGGGTCGTAGCCCACTTTATTAATGATGTGCTGAAATTCAAATGAATTTCCTTCGCTACAATCTTCTAGTGAAGAAAGAAAATCAAATGATTTATTCTACTCCACAGGAGAACATGATTTCGCTGCACAGTCTGAGTTGATCCCCATTGCTAGACTTCACCTTCAGCTTATGAATTTTAGACTAAATATTGTAAAACACAGCGATCACCGTAAATCTAACATTTAGATTTTCTTTTATATTATTCCATACTAAATGAAAATTTTGCCAATTGAAAACTACTTTGTGGGTGTCAGCACAAATATTTGGGCAGTATTAATTTTGTAGTTTGTGTTAACTAGCTACAAAGATCAACAAAGAAAAAAATATAAAATTTGCCGTCTTCAGTTTTCTTGCTAGCTAATACATACATATATCCATTACTACTGTTCATGCGATAATTATCATAAATATGCATCTTGGTTATGAAGTAGGTTAAAGAGCAAAATAGCATACCACATAAATAGTTATCTGGTGCTAAGAGCCTATAACTGGGTTGTTAATGATGTGCAGGTTTAGCTTTTGTTGGGAGCAACGGCTATATATTCATGAAAATGGTTTGCAGTGTAGCAAAATAAAAGTTTCAAACAGAGAGATGTATTCGCTATTTAAACATCATGAGATGGAAAATTTATTTAGTTTTGCAGCTATAGTGAGTGGTAGATAAATTCGAGAAGTTAGCCTGAGAAATTTATACTATAAAGCAGCACAATCCGGGTATGCATCCAAGTTTCAGCATTGAATTTGATCATGAACCAACAGGCAACAGCAGAGGTGCAGATCGTCGCCATATTCTGCAGTATGCTGGTTCGCAGAGGCTTTATTCACGCCCATGCAGTATTTCCACGACATTCAATTGCAGGGCTTTATTCTTTAGACAATGTTGAGAACTTGCTGCCTCTGCAACAACTTCACTGAGACCAGACAGATGCGCAACGTAGAATTCGTGAAATGATTCAGAACGGCTTTCTTTTTGTCAGCAGCAATGCCGGACATGACAATGAATTTATAATAGCATGTTTACGGAATGTTTGGCTACAAAAATAGATGAGATCATTACACATTGAGTACCTACATATATTCATCCTGTTTCGAGGTGTCAGCAGGCAGATTTTTTACCTATGTATCATGGAATTAGCCATAGCATCATGTTATTCGGCCCCTCAAATTGTACATATTTGAGGACCACATAATTTACAATTGTCTCTAGATCAATACCATAGAACACACCAATACATAATTGGATTAATATTTCATACATACGAGTATATTAAAATAAATACAACCATTGGTTTAGCATAACAGATAGATTGTAATAGCCTATTTTGTACTTAACTTCAGGGAGTCAATGGGATTATTTTCTTAAAATGCTTTTAGTAAATGACTGATAACCGATTAATTTGGAGGCAAACATCGTGCATTGCATCCATGATTCTTTCTTTTGGCTTTGATTGTTTATTTTTGCATTCCCGTAATATAGACGCTGGTGAACCTGAAGAAAGACAAACACACCTAAGATCAAGACGAGTTAACATTTGCGTGTTTATGAGATCTGTCGAGCTTTATGATGTGTTTATTTAAATTATCAACTTGCATGCTATTTTAAGTATGTTATGCTTGTTGTTAATCATGATTATACTGTGTGCTGATTGCCTTTTAATGATCACTTTCCTTGGATCGATATCCAAAAATTTGCATATAAATACGTTAGAATCTACGATTAGGTATAACCTGTTTAGATGGGCTTAAGTTTAATATTTGATATTTAAGCATATATGCCTCAGAATGGTGAACCATGAAATGTATGCGGGGTTAGCGGCAACTAAAACAAGATCATCCTCATGTTCACTAGCAGAAGAATACTCACCATCCTCATGAATAATGAGAGCACATTGATTAGAACAATCACGCTTTGTATGTCCAAATTCCTTGCAACGGAAATATTGAATGTCGCGAGTATGGCCTGTGGATGCGACAGAAGAAACACTTTTGGCGGGAGCTTGCGCCGCTGAATTCTTACTTACACTCGTAGCTCGTGTCGGAGGGGTAAAAGGAACAACGGATGGTGATGCTTGATGAAGTGTTGACGATGGAACCTTTGTAGCCTCAAGGTATGACTTTGATGAACCACTGAAGTTCCCTTGCGTCCTGATTTATCGTCCCTGTACTTTCCTTTTTGCTTTGCAAGCAAGATGGAATAAACAAGTGATAGAATTGTATTCTTTATAATTAAGTATATCATGAATCTCACGGTTTAACCCACCCGAGAATCTAGCTATTTTTGCATCCTCACTCTCTTGTAAACCATATTGCAACATACCAATTTGTAGTTCCTGATAATACTCCTCAACTGTTTTGCTATTTTGATTTAAACATTGTAACTTATTAAGCAAATCTCTCTCATAATAAGAAGGAACAAATCTAGATCGCATGACACGTTTTAAAGCTTGCCAGGTGGTAAGTTCATTTCCTCTTCTATGGATTTCATGCCATCAAATAGATGCAAAATCAATGAATTCACTAACAGCAACCTTAACTTGGTTTTCAGGTGAGACAGTAAAACATAAAATTTTTTATTTACCAATAATTCCCAATTAAGGTAAGCGTCAGGATCATATCTACCAGCATATGGAGGTATTGTCAATTTAACCTTAGCTAATGAATCATCACGTACCTCACGATTACCTTGACGATTTCTAGCCATACCTTGCTGATTGTGGCGTAGTTTTCGATGATCTTGATCATTGTTCGCATCGAATCCATCGTCAGCTTCAGAATCAGCAACATAGTCATTCTCAGCTTGTTCAACCTTATCAGCCCAAGAGCAATGATCAACAGAGGCTGCAGGGGGTGCAGGACGTGTAGGAGATACATGGGCATCAGGGGCAGGAGCTCTTCTTTCAATGTCTTCCATTCTCGTGTTCAAGTTGACAATCTTTCTTTTGGGCCACACCATCCCGTGGACGTTTGCATTCGTCAGTTGAGTGATGCTATTGGCCATATCAGCCATGACCTTTTGCTGGTCCTCCATGTACTTCGCGAACTCAGCGTTAAGCAGAGACTCATTATTACTTCCTCCTGACATGGTTAGTGGGTGCAAAAAACACACCAAAATATATGTAAACTATATGCTACTGTTGTGTGTGGGTGTCAACAGCTCTCTCTCTCTCTACCTATCCTTTGTACTTACCAGTTCTTACCGTGCAAGCAGTAGGTACAATCAGCAACTGGTCGGCGATAACTTCAACGCACAGGGTGGTAAAGCGATGGCCGGGATCCGTCCCTGCTGGGTTAGTAGATGGTGGAGCTTGGATAGGCTTATATATGTAGCAAAGGATAAACAATTGTTTAAACAGCAATACAAAGTTAAATAATAGCCCAAAGTAGTACAAGTGCTGAAACTCACCTAGTCTTGGATGTAGGTCAAGCTGGCATATAGGGATAGCACAAAAGAATGGCACAAAGGCTAAGATCTGACTAAGCACACTGTAATTGAACACAGAGAACTCCCTTGCCAACTTCTTGTCACAACCCCGGCTTCACCGGGATCCACTCATAATCCATTGCTAGTCCCAGAGATCAATGCTAGCAACTTGCGAGCGACAGTTTGTTGAACATCATCACACAATCACTAATAACTAAGAGAAATTATATATTATGTAAAAGTAATTGTTACACAACTACTTATTACACTTGTTTGATTAAGGATAACATATCTTGTCCATAATATACCAGAGTGCGGAAATTCAAATATGCAGCGGAAAAAGTATAATGATGCTCCAATCCGACTCTTGAGCGCCAGCTAATCCTCATCAAAGTCCGGGACAAGATCCTCCTGATCCTGAAGATAGACCGGACCTAATCCTTCTCCTGAATACAAATTTATCCGTGGTTTTTGTATAGTGAGTACACGGCTACCCAGCAAGAATCCTTATATATGAATGCACGGGTATAACAAGAACAGGGTGGTTAATTTGCATAAACACCTATTCTAGTCAAGATTAATTAAAGTGTTGTAAAATCATTTGTTGAACAATTAATAAAGATGAACGACTCCCCAAGGTAACAAACAGAGCTCGGCTTCGGATGCCCCTCTGCAAAACTGCACAAGCCTCGAATACTCAAAACCAAAACCAACCCATCAGGTTATTATTAAACACATGAGACTACCATGTACGACCTTCCTCCCCTCCCATGACCATGGGAACGGCTATCATGATAGTTTTGACTCTGCAGAGTGTAGCACACTTTACCCATAAGCCGAGTGGTACTTTTGCATCTTAGCTCTTCCTTAGGAGCCCAGACCAAGTAACAATACAAGGCGATTCACTAGTTCCCTCTGTTAACACCGATACCCCCTCTAATGTTTAGCACTCGGGCCCCCCCTTGAGCCAACGGACCGCAGTCCGATCTTTTCAAAGTAAAGTGTGTTAACAGTCTTCCCTAACTACTAAGCCAGGACTAGCACATGCTACGCAACATGTAATGCTAGCACTTATGATTGCGCTTGTATGGTTTGGCCGGATAAGCACACGCCCAAAGTCCTTAGACCAAGGTGACTACCTCCACAACAATCCACAGTCCACAAAACCACCCGACTATGCCACCTTAGTCAACACACGCCACGTAGGTTTTAGTTGATTAGGTTAAAGTAACTCAGCATCTCCAATCATACCAAGTCACAAGAATAATTAAATGATGAACCTAACCAACTACCAACCCACAAGCACTAGCAGCTATGCACAAGGATAGGCTAGAAAAATAACTAAGGCAGCAATAAACAGGTTAAATTCACAGGGTCAATGACGCAGTGTGAATATAATAGGTTCTACCCTTCCCATCATTTTATGCATGAGAAAAGTAAATAAAAACAATAAACGGGTGAGTTTTGTAAATTGGGAAAGCAAGATGCAACTATCTTGCCTTGGTAGTACTCCGGGTCTTGGAATCCTCCTTCGATCGGCTCCTGGAAACCTCCCGGGCAACGAGAATACAGACGATCTACACGTATATGCATATATGCAAGAAACAGCAAAACAATCAACAGAACATATATCTCAATAAAATATATAAAATTCTATGGGATTTATGGAAAATAATGGCTATGGAATCACCTAATTTGGAGTTCGGATGCTCCCGGAACAATTCCTGAAAGTTTAGGATAAATTAGAAAAGGCTTAAATCATTAAACCGAGAAAACCGGCCGAACCGAACCAACCGGCGCTGGTCAGCAGCAATGGCGGCAAGGCGCGACATGCGGCGGCTCGGGATTGGGTGGCGTGGGGGTTGGGCGGCTGCGGACGCGTGGTGGTGGGATCGAAGGCAGACGACGACGCTGCTGTAGCTGGCCGGCGGCGGAGGCGGGACACGCGTCGGGCTGGGAGGGCGCTGGTGATTTAGGCGCCGCGGCGGCGATGATGGCGCTGGGCGGCGGCAATGGGCGCAGAGATAACTCCGGCGAGCTCATTTGGGCGCATTTCTCTACCGATTTGGATGATCCGGGTATCCATCTGGGTCGCCTCGACGAGATCTACAACATGGCACCATCTAATCTTGAGTTTGGTCAAGGCACAGAGAGGGGTCTATAGAAAAGGGTTTCGGTGGGGAGGATTTTTGACGGCTAGGGTTTGGGACTTGAGGGATTTCGTGATGGGGTGTTGGGACAGGGGTCTTGGGGTGTTTATATAGTGTTTTGAACGACCAAGGGTAGGCCTCCAAAAGGTAGAAGTTGAATTGGGCTCTAATTCTACACCGAGTAGGTTTAGGACTCCCTAATTTTGGTATTTTCGCAAATGAACGAATTTGGCCTTGGGCTTCTGGATCTAGGCAGGTTTAGGCCTCAAATTGTCTCCACCAAGTTTGGGCTTGGGTCTAGCACGTTCGTTCATCATTTCATTGGACCGACGAGCTCCCGGCAGAACGGTGTCGCACTACGGAAACACAGGCTAGCCTTGAGCTCTGGACATGAAATTTGGAGGGTGGCTAATTCATGGCATTTAGGATTTTTGGGAATTTTTCCAGAATTTTTCAAAAAGGTCTTCTAGGGTTTTGGCTTAAACCTTAGTTTAAATTAATTTAAATCAGGGTTTCGTATATAACAATTCCCTTTTATTTAATTTTAATGTTTTTGAAAATACAAGTGATATACGACAAAATAGAGGATGTCACAAACCTCCCCCCCTTACAGAGAATCTCGACCCCGAGATTCAAAGAAAACCTGCTCGAACAACTCTGAAAATCAGCCTGCAAATCTTCCTCCTTTTTCCCAAGTCGCCTCTGCCTCTGAATGGTTGGACCACTGGACTTTGCAAAACTTGATAGACCGACTCCGGGTACACCTTTCTGACACATCCAAAATTTTGACCGGTCTCTCTTTATAGGACAGATTCTCTTGCAAATCCATAGCTTCAACTGGCATCGGCTCCTCTGGCACCCTCAGACACTTCCGGAGCTGCGAAACATGGAACACATTATGCACTCCGGGCAAATGCTCTGGCAACTCCAACTGATAAGCAACTTCTCCCCGTTATTGGAAACGGACCAATATATCTCGGGGACAACTTCCTAGAAACATGGAATCGATGAAGGCCTTTCATGGGCGAAACCTTTAAATAAACATGACCTCCAACCTCGAACTGCAACTCTCTCATTCGCTTATCGGCATAACTCTTCTGCCTTGACTGGGCGGTCTTCATCCTTTGTTGGATCATCTTGACTTGATCCTCGGCCTCGTTCAAAGCATCAAGGCCGAATAACTTTCGCTCTCCAGTCTCATTCCAATATAATGGCGTCCGACACTTCCTTCCGTATAGAGCTTCGAAAGGCGCCATCTGAATACAGGACTGATAGCTATTATTGTAGGAGAACTCTGCATATGGCAATGCATTATCCCAACTCTTTGAATCTGACAAAACCACTGCTCTCAACATATCCTTCTAAATTTGATTCGTCCTTTCAGTCTGCCCGTCGGTATGAGGATGATAGGCACTACTGAAAACAAGATGCGTGCCTAACAGAGTATGAAGCTTGTCCCAAAACTTTGATGTGAACTAGCTTCCTCAATCCGACACGATCCTCTTAGGAACTCCATGTAGACAATCTTTGACATATAGATCTCTGCCAACTTAGCACTATCTACCTTGTCCTCACAGGAATGAAATGAGCCACTTTGGTCAATCGGTCAACGATCACCCATATCGAATCGAAACCTCTTTGGGTTCTCGGCAGACCCACAATGACACCCATACTGACTTCTTCCCATTTCCATTCAGGCACTCTCAAAGGCTGAAGCAAACCTACTGGTCTCTGATGCTCGGCTTTGACTCTCTGGCAAATATCACACAAAGCAACAAACTCTGCCACATCCTTCTTCATTCCCGACCACCAGTATGTCTCTTTCAGATCCAGATACATCTTGGTACTCCCGGGGTGAATAGAATAAGCTGACTCATGGGCTTCTTTCAAAATCAACTCTTGAAGATCCTTTTGATCAGGCACGACAATCCTTTTATCGAACCAAACAATACCTTTCTTATCCATCACAAATCCTGACGTCTTCTCCAGGATTATCTCAACAATAATGTCGAGAATCCCATCATCAACATCTTGAGCCTTCTTGATCTGCTCCTGGAGATCTGGCTGCACTTCCATCATATACAGATGACTATGCACATAACCGTGTGGAACGATCATTAGATTCAACTTCTCCGCTTCTTCTTAGATATGCTCGCTTCTTGACTTCTGACTTAGAGCATCGGCAACCACATTAGCTTTGCCTTCGTGGTAATGGATACCCATGTCATAATCCGCTAACTGCTCCAACCATCTCCTCTGCCTCATATTCAGATCTGGCTGGGTGAATATATACTTCAGGCTCTTATGATCCGTATATATCTCGGTACGATTACCAATTAGGTAATGCCTCCATATCTTTAAAGCATGCATCACTGCAGCTAACTCTAAATCATGAGTAGCATAATTCAATTCATGGGGTCGTAGTTGTCACGAAGCATATGCAACAACTCTCCCTTCTTGCATAAGCACACATCCGATTCCCAATTTCGAAGCGTCGCAATACACCTCAAAGTCCTTATGAATATCCGGCAAGACCAATACCGGTGGCGAGGTTAACTTCTTCTTCAACAACTCGAAACTGTCCTAGCACTGAGCTGTCCAGATGAACTTGACATCCTTCTTTAACAACTGGGTGAGCGGTCGAGAAATCTTAGAAAACCCCTCGATGAACCGACGATAATAACTAGCTATTCCAAGAAAACATCTGGCTTTGGTAACCGACTTTGGCACCTTCCAATCCAAAATCTCACTGACCTTAGACGGATCAACAGACACTCCATCTTCTGAGATAACATGACCAAGAAATGCTACCTCCTTGATCCAAAAGTCACACTTCGAATACTTGGCATACAACTGATGCTCTCTCAACTTCTCCAACACTAGTCTTAAGTGCTCGTCATGCTCTTCCTCATTCTTAGGATAATTAAGGATATCGTCGATGAACATCATGACGAATTTGTCCAAATACTCCATCAGGACCTTGTTCATAAGCATCATAAAATGTGCCGGAGCATTAGTGAGTCCAAAAAACATCACAGTATATTCATATAATCCATATCGAGTAGTGAACGCTGTCTTTGGAATATCCTCTGATCTCAACTTGATCTGATGATAACCGGATCTCAAATCGATCTTAGAAAACACCTTGGCTCCTTTCAACTGATCGAACAAATCATCCACTCGAGGCAACGGATACTTATTCTTGATGGTCACTTCATTTAGCTTTTGATAATCCACACACATCCTTAGGGTTTTCTCACGCTTCTTCTCTACGAACAACACAGGCGATCCCCATGGAGAAACACTTGGTTTGAATAAGCCCTTGGCTTTCAAATCTTCAAGCTGCGTCTTCGTCTCCGCAAGCCCCTTAGGATTCATACGGTACGGACGCTGAGAAATAGGCTCCTTACACGGATACAAATCAATGCTGAACTCAACTTCCCGATCTGGCAGAATTCCAGGCAAATCTTCAGGAAAAACATCCATGAACTCATTCGCTATCGAGGTCTCCTCTAATGGCAGACGCTCTTCTCCAACTCCACGCATCATCTTCAGGTGATGCAACTTGACAACCGAGCTTTCTTTAAACAAAGACATCTACTTG
This sequence comes from Raddia guianensis, assembly GCA_036346415.1. Lineage (NCBI taxonomy): Eukaryota > Viridiplantae > Streptophyta > Magnoliopsida > Poales > Poaceae > Raddia > Raddia guianensis. Next base: position 9,330,073 of record CM070537.1, read on the forward strand.
ATGATCTCTCCACTTAAAGTGGTAAGGGTTACCGATCTATCAGCACAATCAATCTTACCCTTATACTTACTCAACCAATCCATTTCCAAAATCATTTGGATACCTTTGGAATCGATCATAATCAACTTAGTGAGAAACTTATATCCTCCAATGTCCATATCCACATTTGGATATTCCACATTCGCATTTATTGCCCCACCAGGCAATTGAACAAGCAAAGACTGTCTAAAGGGTACTACCCTCCAACCATTATCAACAATAACCTCTTTGGCAGTAAAAGAATGCGACGCTCCCGAATCAAACAGAAACAGGGATTGAGTTTGCCAAGAACGTACCAAGAACGACGTCTTGAACATTCTGCACTTCTTCAGCCGTGACATGGTTAACACGTCCACTTCCTTGGGGTGTCTTGAATGCACTCCCATGATTCTGCCCTTGCTGCGGCTGACGAGCAGGCGTCCCTCTAGGATACGAGCCTTCTCAAAAATGTCTCACATCGAAGTGGCTTTAGCTGCACACCATACCAAGTGTCAAGCCCTTCTGTGAACCTCCAGACCTTAGCCTTTTCAGTAGCTACTAAGCCTGGTGCATATCGAGACAACTCAATAAACTTGCTGATATATTGATCAATGGATCTGTTATTCTGGCGCAGTTCCTTGAACTCACTCTTCTTCTCCTCTTGGATGTTCATCGGAACATGGTGGTTCTTGAAGACCTCAACAAAGTCATCTCATCCCATGTTCACATTGTCCGGGTTGGTGGCGCAATAATTCTCCCACCAATGGGCAGCATTTCCCTTCAACATATGAGCAGCGTACTGCATGCTCTCATAATCATCACAATTAGCTAAGTAGAGCTTAATCTCTACATTCTTGATCCAATCTTCAGCTTCTATTGGGTCTCTACGGCCAGAAAACTCCGGTGGCCGAGTCCCCATGAACTCTTTGAACTTAGACTGCGGCAACCCTGGCACTGGCATCGGCTGCGGCGGCGGTTGGTTCAAACGATCCACAATCAGATGCAAAGTTTGGAGAATCATTGCATCATGCGCAGGCCCTGCTGGCGGCGGAGGTAGCGAGGGTGACGGTTGCTGCTGCTACTGCTAAGGATGCGACTGCGGATCTTGAGCAGCGACATTGATCGGTCCTGCTTGGTTGACTTGCCCTTGGTCAATGGCTTGACCACCCTGGGCTGCTGCATTCTCTTGATTGGCCTGCTGATCCAACTCCTCTTGCAGATTGATGGGTAACGGCTGAACTCCACGTCCACGACCCTGACCTCTTCCACGGCATCTTCCTTTGCCACGAGCTTCACTTCCACGACCTCTGGCCATCTACTGGGACAGAAAGAATAGGAAAGAAGACTATCCATTATGCGACATCCTTAGGATATAATAGTTTTATAAACGCTTTTATCACTCCATTCAAGGATGCAAATAAAAAGCAACACTCCACATGCTAAAGAGAGCATGCTCCAAATAAATCCAACTCAAGCATAGGTTACAACCACAGACAACAATTTAGTTGTTATATTACTGTTGTCATTATCAGCTATTATTCTCCATACATAGGAAGTACTAAAGTTTAATTAGTGAACAAATCCTTTCTTTTCAAAAACCAAATATAACAATTTTTTTTTTGAAAGTGTACGGACCGCACGAAAAGGAAAAACAAATACTGTACCGCACAAGTTTTTTTTTTCCTTCTCCCTTTTTTTTTCAAAAACATTTTTCAACTTACCTCGATCCTCGTACATCGTCTTCCTTCAGTCTTTATTTGTAGTGGCGGGTCTTGCTCCATCTTCTTGTCGATCTCCTTGTTGCATAAATTAAAGGCAAAGCAATACACCAAACAATTTATTACTAAATAACTAGATACCACTATTAACCTAGTTAATGAATATCCGTATCTCACATGGAAAGCCAAAATTTGATACGGTATACTCCACACAAAAATAACACTATATATATATTTTTGTTATACAACCTTTAACACTTAATCTTTTGAAAGTGACGGCTCTTCATCATCATCAAGTAGTCTTTTGTTTCCTCTCTTCATCAGCGATGGTCTATTCTTCTTTGATGTTGGTGTTGGTAGCAATACTTCTTCTTGAACAAATTAGGTCTACTGACTAAACTTTGAATTATGGGGGTGGATAGGATAAAACTTTGTAAGATGGAAGAATAGGCAAGGATAGGATGAAATCTAGAAGGTGAGTAGGGAAGAGTGAAAGCAAAGAATTCCTAGCTAGTAGAGAGATACTAGACTTTGGAAGGATCAGAAAGTAGCAAAGCAATTTAAACACAATTTTTATTGCAAATAAATCCTTAAGGTTTAGAGGTCGACTAGCTACGCTTCCTAGGGTCAGACTGGCTCTGATACCAACTTTTGTCACAACGCCGGCTTCACCGGGATCCACTCACAATCCATTGCTAGTCCCAGAGATCAATGCTAGCAACTTGCGAGCGACAGTTTGTTGAACATCATCACACAATCACTAATAACTAAGAGAAATTATATATTATGCAAAAGTAATTGTTACACAACTACTTATTACACTTGTTTGATTAAGGATAACATATCTTGTCCATAATATACCAGAGTGCGGAAATTCATATATGCAGCGGAAAAAGTATAATGATGCTCCAATCCGACCCTTGAGCGCCAGCTAATCCTCATCAAAGTCCGGGACAAGATCCTCCTGATCCTGAAGATAGACCGGACCTAATCCTTCTCCTGAATACAAATTTATCCGTGGTTTTTGTATAGTGAGTACACAGCTACCCAGCAAGAATCCTTATGTATGAATGCACGGGTATAACAAGAACAGGGTGGTTAATTTGCATAACACCTATTCTAGTCAAGATTAATTAAAGTGTTGTAAAATAATTTGTTGAACAATTAATAAAGATGAACGACTCTCCAAGGTAACAAACAGAGCTCGGCTTCGGATGCCCCTCTGCAAAACTGCACAAGCCTCGAATACTCAAAACCAAAACCAACCCATCAGGTTATTATTAAACACATGAGACTACCATGTACGACCTTCCTCCCCTCCCATGACCGTGGGAACGGCTATCAAGATAGTTTTAACTCTGCAGAGTGTAGCACACTTTACGCATAAGCCGAGTGGTACTTTTGCATCTTAGCTCTTCCTTAGGAGCCCAGACCAAGTAACAATACAAGGCGATGCACTAGTTCCCTCTGTTAACACCGATACCCCCTCTAAGGTTTAGCACTCGGGCCCCCCCTTGAGCCAACGGACCGCAGCCCGATCTTTTCAAAGTAAAGTGTGTTAACAGTCTTCCCTAACTACTAAGCCAGGACTAGCACATGCTGCGCAACATGTAATGCTAGCACTTATGGTTGCGCTTGTATGGTTTGGCCGGATAAGCACACGCCCAAAGTCCTTAGACCAAGGTGACTACCTCCACAACAATCCACAGTCCACAAAACCACCCGACTATGCCACCTTTAGTCAACACACGCCACGTAGGTTTTAGTTGATTAGGTTAAAGTAACTCAGCATCTCCAATCATACCAAGTCACAAGAATAATTAAATGATGAACCTAACCAACTACCAACCCATGAGCACTAGCAGCTATGCACAAGGATAGGCTAGGAAAATAACTAAGGCAGCAATAAACAGGTTAAATTCACAGGGTCAATGACGTAGTGTGAATATAATAGGTTCTACCCTTCCCATCATTTTATGCATGAGAAAAGGAAAATAACGCGTGGCGGCGGCGCTTAGCGCTGGCGGAGACGGCAAGCTTGACACGCCGCGGCGCGCTTAGCGGCGACGGCGGTGGCTAACGCGGCGGCGACGCGTGGCGGCACGGGACGGCAGCGGCAAGACTTCGCATGTAGTGTGGGCGGCGGTGGAGGCGGGACACGCGTCGGGCGCCTGGGAGGGCGCGGCTGATGCGGCGGGCGCGGTGGTGACGAGGCGCCGGCGGCGGCGATGCGCTGGCGGCGACGGGCGGCGGCGCAGGCTAACTCCGGTGAGCTCGTTTGGGCGCGTTTCTCCACCAATTTGGATGATCCGGGTATCCATCTGGATCGCCTCGACAAGATCTACAACATGGCACCATCTAATCTTGAGTTTGGTCAAGGCACAGAGAGGGATCTGTAGAAAAGGGTTTCGGTGGGGAGGATTTTTGACTGCTAGGGTTTGGGACTTGAGGGATTTATATAGTGTTTTGAACGACCAAGGGCAAGCCTCCAAAAGGTAGAAGTTGAATTGGGCTCTAATTCTACACCGAGTAGGTTTAGGACTCCCTAATTTTGGTATTTTCGCAAATAAACGAATTTGGACTTGGGCTTCTGGATCTAGGCAGGTTTAGGCCTCAAATATGTCTCCACCAAGTTTGGGCTTGGGTCTAGCACGTTCGCTCGTCATTTCATTGGGCCGACGAGCTCTCGGCAGAACGACGTCGCACTGCGGAAACACAGGCTAGCCTTGAGCTCTGGACTTGAAATTGGGAGGGTGACTAATTCATGGCATTTAGGATTTTTGGAAATTTTTCTAGAATTTTTCAAAAAGGTCTTCTAGGGTTTTGGCTTAAACCTTTGTTTAAATTAATTTAAATCAGGGTTTCGTATATAACAATTCCCTTTTATTTAATTTTAATGTTTTTGAAAATACAAGCGACAAACGACAAAATAGAGGATGTCACACTTCTCTTCTCTTTTTTTTAAAATTCTGCGCGGCTCTTTTCTTGGCGCGATCTCTTTCTTTCGCCAAAATTTCTATTTTTGTATGATTTTAGCGTGCAGGAACTTCGGGGGCTAGATATGTGGTCATCCTGATGGATTATTGAGATTGTAATTTGACCAATATGTTTTGGTTGGATGTATCTCGTCGAGATCTTTCCAACGAGTGGTCGTGGACCCAAATCGGAGTTCATATGAGAAAGTTATGATTGTTTTACCAAAGGGTCTCCGGATCAGGGTTCATGGATGGGCTGTTTTGCCCTTTTTCTGCGTTTCAGCGATGAGCAGTGGGTGTGCAGTTGCTGAATTGGAGGGCTAGCGATGCAGGGCGATTGACACAAGGCGATTTGCGACCTATCTATGGTTTGCGATGGTAGGACAGCAACACAAGGCGGCTAGATGGACAAACCGAGTAGGACTCGATTTGGATCAAAGACCGCAAAAACCGATCTAGACTCGACTAACCAGCAACAAGACGAATTGTGGGCAAAAACTCAACGACGTATACAGTGAGAACAATTACAAAGGCTAAACGTGGCTCGGATAATAGTAGATGCAAAACTTTTTGGGTGTGGCAATTTTCTGGACTCTAGGTATAAAACCGATCTACTAAACAGAAAACGAAAATTTTCTCACCAGGCAACGGATGCTCTGATACCACTTGATGGACGCGGAAGCAGGACCCCAATCTTCTGGTGAGAGGTGGTAAGGATAATTCGGTAGGTGTCACAGAGACCTAAACGATCCGGCTTCCAACCCTACAAGGAACTGGAAATCTCGGCGATCGCTAAACCACCACGACGATTGTTATCGACCGAACCAGAGGCACGATCGATCTGTCCACGAAGGACGATTCTTGTAGGCAACTGAAGAACGAGCAAGAACACAAGATAAGCAATCTCAATTGCAAATATATATTAAGGACAATGGGGTTCAGAAACTTACACTACAGGAAAACGATTTAATTTCGTCGGTTAAAAAAACCGACGAAAAAAGGTTGTAATTTCATCGTTTTTTAAAACCGATGAAAATAAGGTTATAATTTCGTCGGTTTTTTAAAACCGATGAAAATAAAGTTTTATTTCATCGGCTACGGCCGACGCAAAATAAGATGCCGCCACATCGTCCAAGTTTAACCCTACCCACCGGCCGCCGCTCCCCCACTCCCCCACTCACATGACCTAGATCGGCCGATGCTCCCCCACTCCCCCGAGCCGCCGCCACCCTGCTCCCTCGCCGCTCGCCGCCCGCTCCCAGCCGGCCGCCCGCCACCCTGCTCCCTCGCTCGCTCGCCGCCCTTCACCTCGCGCCGCCCGCCCCGCCTCCCTCGCTCCACTCCTAGGGTTTCCTCCTCCCTCGCCGACCGGTGGTGGCTGTGCCTCCCGCCGCCCTGCCTCCCGCGCTTGCCTTCCTCCACCCCACCGCGCGCCCCAATTCCTTTCCCCTCCGCCCGTCCCTCCCCATCTAGGGGTGGGGGAAGCGTCGGCGCTGATCGGTCGTCGCCTCCGTGCCTACCTCCGGCTCGATCTCCTCCTCGACCACGGAGGCGGAGGCGGGGCGCCGGACAGCATAGGGAGGGGGGCGGGCGGTGGCACCTCTTGCGCCTGCTTTTCGTCGGCAATAGGTGAGTAGTCGATTTCTTCCGTCCGAGGGAGATGAGATCTTGGCCGACCTTAGATTCGTCCGCATTAGTGTTTCAGATATGTAGGGAAGCGTTGGTTGGTTGATCGATCTGGCCATTTCTCATTCTGAGCATAGATTTGGAGTGAATTTTGAGAGGGACGTTCGGTTCCTACCTAGTTCTCATACTTATTTGATTGAAAGTAGAGGCGCCTCTGTTGTTTTTAATCTTATTGTATTGGAAATTAGATGCTTCCTGTATTTATATTGTATTTATCATGTCCTCTAAAACTTATCCAATATATTATATCCGATCTAGCATGCTGCATGTTACTTGTGCTTCTAAAAATGTCAACAATACATTATTTTGAAAAACAATTAAAGACAAATTGGTCTATGCTTGGTCTTATTTAGCTTGTTCAGGTTTTATTTAGCTTGTTCTATGCTTTGTCTTGCTTGAGCAATCAGGATGTTTGAGGCTAGCAATAGATCTAGGTACATAAGCTTACTGCGGGTGAAGAAGGGCATGCTTCCTTTCTTTTTCTAGGTAAATCTGTAGTACAGCATTGTATCCAAAGAATTTTTTGCTTCTAGAGCAGTTCCTGCATCAGTGTATTGGATAAGTGCCTGCAGAAGTTCCAACTGTCAAGTTGAATTTAAAACTACAGTATGTGCTTAAGTGCTTAACAATACACTGAATTTAAGCACGAGTGTATTGTCGGCAACAGCGGTGGATTAATCAATGAATATGCCTGGTTGATGAAGATAAAGGAGCCCTGTGCATTTGAGTTTGGATCAGGTGCTGACGGAGAGATTCTGATGGGGGGTATTTAATTTTCTGTTCTTGGTTGATTCTACGTGATGAATTACAGTGCTCTTAGTTACCGTGCGAAAAGAGTGGTACTTTTTAACTTTTGATTGTTGGGATATGTAGTTGTTTGTATCTGGTGTCCGAGTTATCGGATTTAAAGTGAATTTACAACTCCTCTTGTTCAGTGTGCTCATTTGTCCTGCAGCTTGGAGAAAGGACCCTTTTATTACTCGTAAATTCTCTCTTCGTTTGTATTGTTCTGATGACGCATGAGTTCATTATACCTAACCCTTTTTCCATTACCTTTTCTTTGCTTCGTTTGGTATGTTCCTTACATCTTTTATGCGACATATTTATCTGAAATACACAGGTTGGGTTCTATATTTTTTCCTTGGCCGAAATAATTCTTATATCGAAATTTTGATCTTCATTTGGAAATCTAACATACATTTCGCCCCTTTGCAGCAAGTGTGGCATCCCGTCTCCGCCGGTGATTTTGATTTTCACAGAATCTCATGCAAAACTGTGGCATCCAGTTGCCTCCTCTGTTGAGATCAGAGAGATAACCATTGTCACTTACTGAATTGTTTTCATGTTTTCAGTCTCTAATGCACAATTTTTGGCGCTGTGGCTATTGAAAGCTTAACTGGAGCGGTCTTGGAATTTGGAAGCTTATCAAAGCTCTGTCAACCACTGAAATTACAACATTTCAGGACAATGCACCCACTTACAACTCAATTTGTTTTTCACTGTGTTAACTTATTGGTTTCAATTATATATATAAGAAGAGGTGGCTGCTTAGAGTTTTGATTATATAAATCATGTGTAGTTTTGCACTTTAATTGAAGATGGTGATAGTTGTAAACTTAGTAGACCAATGACTTGTTCAGATTTGTCTCCATCTTAATCTGTTATGCTTGAAAATAGCATTTGGTGAGTAATAATGCAGAAGAGATTAATTACTTCTACAAGTGGTATCGTTATTTTGGTAAATCATCGTGCTAGAAGTAATATTTGTAATTTATGGACACGCCCCTCTTCACTGTATATGCATGTTTACTGAAAAGAGGATTCTTTTGATTGTATGTTCTTTTGATGATTTTGAACTTGAACTTGTATTTTTCCTGTAGACTTGAAACATGCAGAATACTCGTGTTTAAATTCAGTGTATTGTTAAATTTTCTGATCCAAGAAGTTGATGGTGTCTTAAGTGCTTAAAAATTGTTTAAAGAGTATGAACTCCCTTAATATCAAACTTGTTCATTTATCAGATCCAAGAAGTGATAGAAATGCACATATAATCCCTTGTCCCTTTAATTTTGATCTCATTTGTTTTGTAGTTGATGGCTTAGATTGTTTGATTTATTCCTAGTGACGTACGTAGTTTGCAAAGACCTGTGTGCTCTCTATATATAAACTTTTAGTACAGATGGTTGTAGTCAACTGAGATATGGATGAAAGCTATGCTCAGTACTCCATCTAGAACTGTATATCATCTTTTTTGTTTGGTTACAACAAAATGGGCCCTTTAAATCATTCTTGTTTCAGGTTTGCTGGGTTTTACCATGTCGTATGGCAATTGTTATTTTGTGGTTCTTTACATGAACATGAGCATATTTACAATCAGTTTTTAGTTTCTTGTTAGCTATCTTACTTGCTATATGGTCCAGGTAAGCTGGCTGGCTGTTTCGATCAGGGAATTTGATCGAGCTTGCTACTTTTGAATATGTGAAGCTCTATATACACAGGTAATTATAATATGTGAACCAAATCAAGTAGCATTCTCAATATTTTTTTGTGCAAGTACAGTACTGATACTTGTCAATAGTAAATAATTTAATTTGAATGAGTTAACTGATTACTCTTTTTTAATAACTATGTTTGCCTGCTTTATTAGCATATGCAAGTGGTTAATATTTACTGTGCTTTATTGTAAATGCTATCTGCGTTGCTGAAGTGTGAAGACTTGGACTCTAGTCAGTTGTAATGATTATTTTTTCCATGAAACATCTCATGTGGTTGCTTTACTTAACAAATTTTCATTTACACTTGCAAAATAATTTGATATATATATCAGCTTATACCAACATGTGTATTGTTTGGGTGTATTATGTCTAAGTATTTGTGATGATATGAATATCTGTGAATTTTCTGAATTTTTTGTGATTTTTTTGTGATTTTTGTGATTTTCCTAGATGTTTTCTATGTTTTTCTGTAATTTTTTTATATAAAAAAATGTAATTTCGTCGGCTTTGGCCGACGAAATTAACAGCAACATCAGCCAACTCGCCACCCCCTCGATTACCTTTCGGCTGAGGTGGATTAAATGCCACGTCAGCCCTCCGGTGTGGTCGCAAGCCATCGAAATATTTATTTCGTCGGCCTGCAAAACCGATTAAAAAATGATAATTTAAATAAGCAACCGATTTAAAAGGTGTTTAATTTCGTCTAGCAAATTTCGACGAAATTAAGACAATTTCGACTGTTTGCCCCTAATTTCGTCTAGCAAATTTCGACGAAATTAAGACAATTTCGTCTGTTTGCCCCTAATTAATGAATTCTACAATACCGACGAAATTAAATCGTTTTCCTGTAGTGTTAGTCCTATTGGTTTAGCCGACACAAGAAGAAGGCGAAATCTCACACGACAGTGACGAAATCAACTAAACAAAACCCAACTGTGACGAAGCACGGCATGGAATTTATATAGGGCGGCAGCCAGAGGAGGGGCGCCCGGGTGTCCACACGTGCTCAACCCTAACTCTAGGGGTATACGGGCTTTTTGCCCAAAAATACGGTGACGCAACATCGGATGGTTTTTGTCCGTCAACTTGTTTTCACGATTCTCATTGACTCGGATAGAATTTGGAGATGTTCTTGGATCCGTTCGAAAGCTTATCTCGTAAGCGATCCGTAGAGTCCTTATTTACCTCATTTGGACGTCGTATGTGATCTTGACGTCCGTTTGAAGGTGCGCTGGTCATGGAAATCCGAACCGGACCCGGCAGTGAGTTCAACGTCCTCTCGTCTTGGGTAACCGCGTCAATGATGTCCTCATCAAATGCCCTAAGTTGTCTGTGTTGATGGAGTCGTTCCTGCAGGAGCAAGTTTGCGTGCTTCTTTCGGTCCTTTTAGTGGGATGGCAACTTGGATCACTTGGTTCTGTGTTGCTTCAACCTCCACAGTATTGTAGAAGAAGAGAACTACGAAGCAAAGCACTAGAAGAAGACCGAGGCGTTTCATGGCCATATTTTCCCTGCGCTTGGAGAGACGTTTTTCAACATTTTCTCTCTAGGAGAATTAATACAAGTATATATGAATGCATCCACATATATATTACCAGAATGTCAACATAATAATAAAAATTTACAGGGGATTATATGAAGTTAAAACCTTCAAAAACGACCGTATATATGTGTAGTATTAAAAGATATATAGCTAAGGGCTAGAAATAGGTTATGCGTTAAGTACTACTGGGGATTTGGCGTTTAGTCATACGGAATGGGCTTCCGTCCCGGTTTCTGAACAAGGGACAACCCTTGTGGATTCATGTCCATTAGGCTTCAGTCCTGGTTTCAGAAATCGGGACTAAATCTCTTCTAGAAAGGCCTCAAATACACTTGGCGATGCCTAGTGTGGTCACTATGGAGACTATTAGTCATGGTTTGTGGTTCCAACCAGGGATGTGGTGTGTGCTGCCATTTATTTGTTGCAAGTACAAAAGATTATTAATTATGATCGAGTTTATTGTGTAGCAAATCTTAGCCATGTTATTGAGAAAGTAAGCTTCATTGGATTCTAATTAAATGAACTTGACTATCATTTAACTAATTAAACAAAATATGAAATGAATATCGATCCACTAATTTCACATACGCTATAAATTATTATAATATTATTTATTATTTTTAATTAAACATATATTAATTATTATATGTAATACAAGTTTCAATGATCATTTACAATTCATTAATTATGATACCTCCTGAGAGAAAACAACAATGTTTGTGCCATAGCCTGCCAAGTTTGCACAAGTACACCTATTCATATGTTTGTAACAAATATGTATATAACCATATGGTTTTTATTTTATTGTCTACAGCTTCTATCTTATTGCAAAATGGATATAATTAGATAATAGAAAAATGATAAATTAATTAAGTAGAGCGAAGTTTTAATCCAAACCTTATTAATAAACTATGAAAATTTATAAGTTACCTCTTTTGACTTAACAACAAATGTATCATATGGGAAGAAGATGTCAACACTTACATCACAAGAACCTTCGAAGTTGCAACGATATATATGTCTGAAGGAGGGGGGATGATAACATATATAGGAGAACGTCACAATCATGACATTCATATTGCATGCAAGATGATGGATGTAGAGTTCACAAACACCTTTAAGGAATAAGAATCTCAAAATATCCGTCAATATATATTGATACGTCCAACACACGCATGCACGCATTGAAGTGGGTAACACAATTTGTCGACAATAACAAGAAAAATGATTGATTGACACGCTTACCGAATATGCAATTTGGGTAATTGGAATTATAGAAGAATATCTTATTTTGAAATGCATTGTCCGTATTATAGATAAAATCTTTAAAAATAGGTACATTTAGTTATTATCTTAATCCATTTATGTATACTTAACTCACCAACTACATTTTATGTTATATTTTAAGATGTTAGTTACTCAAAATTATATATGTATAGAATTTCATTGGTTTTTTGCTGGCCAACGAAAAAACGTTGTTTTCTTGCAGTGGTAATAGCGGCTATCCATGTAAATTGTTTGCAGTGTGTAGCGCTCATATTAATATTAACACAATTTATGGCAATAGATGTATTATGCATACTTTAGCTATACATCATAATGCACACAATTAGCTAGTTTTCAATTGGCAGCAATGAACGACGAGAAGTTACCTGAGAAATTAATTTAATCAAAGCAGCACATGCTGGATAAGCGCACTGCATACAGTGCATAGATATCAGCACTAGCTGATGAAGGTAGATATGAACCAATAGGAGAGCTGCAGACAGAGGCATTCAGCAGTATTTGAACAACCCTTATTTGCTGGCTTTTTTCATTCATAGGTGTCGGGAAGTTGTTGCCTCGGAAACAATTTGACTGACAAGAATTCCTAGACGTAGAATTCGAGAGACCTGACGGCACCGTATTTCAGAACGCTGGCTTTTTTCAGAACGCTGGCTTTTTTCGTCATACTTTCAAGTGTATTTTTCATTACGGAATGTTTTGCTACCTAGATAGATGGAATTGTAACATACCATATGTATTCATCCTTTTTATGTATGTTTAAAACTGAGATATGTGCCTTTTTTAATTAAAAAAATATCAATGCTTTCACGAGTCTAGCTATATATACCTTTTGCTTCTCTATTATTCAAAGTAGTTATTGTTAAATCGAATCTTGATGTGGTGTAGTAGTAGGATTATATTTCGTATAAGAGTAAGTCGAGTTCAAATAGGATTAGCTTTATATAAAAACAAAAATACTAGCGTTCATTTAGAATTAATCAAATAGGATTAGCTAGCTACGGGCACGGGAGGAGCCAAGATGAATCTCTTCTCTCCTTGTTTGGGCTGTTTTGATCTTGCGGTAAATTCAACAGTTATTTGAGAAATATTCTTTCTGAAGAAATTATGATATCTGCCGCTGGTAGTCTTGTTCCGAACCCTTTATCGTGCCGGTTCGGCTGGCCCAAACCGAGCACGGCTACAAACCGTGTACTGGTAGGCCAATCATCTAGATACTTAAAACAAATCGAAGTGCATCTAGCTTGTAGAACTTCATGCTAGCACTAGCAAACCTACATATGATCCCTATATTGATCGATGAGGAGAATGTTTCTCAGCTGCCGCCACCCCAGGCCTTGTCCTCGCTAGCACTACTATGAGGCTTGAATGCTTTGACAATTAAGTTTCTTCGAATTTCATTGCATAAAGTATTTCAAAGTTCTATGTATGAATGAATGTGCCATTACCTGATTGCAATTGCATATATATTTGTGTAATGGCCGAATGGAGAAAGTATACATTGATGATAGAGAAACAATGAAGTATTATACGAGACTCGAAATGTTTCTTATTTATCTTATAGAACGCAAATTATACAACAACAATTACTGGAATTGATACTTGCATTGTAGGCTCAAGAAGAGCCACCATAATTTTGCCGAATAGAACTGTATTACATTGAACGAGACATTATATCTTGAATCCACTAGAACTCTCTTGAGCTTTGGTGAGATTATTGTAAATAGTTTTGATGTATAAACCATATAAGAGAATGGTAATGAATTTTTATGCGCAGTGAAGCACGGTGCATGTGAGAAAATAATTATCGAGAAATTCGTTACCTTAGAAATCAAGTTATACCACACTAGCATTGAAACACCCGCAGTGTCCACCTCCCTCTATGGACATCATTTAGAAGCTCCGAACTATTTTCTCTTTGACATTGCTGGTTTGACCAACCGAGGTCTTAATATGATGAAATATATAGTTAATAATACACAAGAGCATAGTATCAATTTAGAAAATTTCCTAATCATAAAGATTTTTAGTGCCATAGCTGTGCCACTAGGTAATCGATTACTAAGCGTTTGGCCCTAAAGATTAGTAACGAGGTCGACCCTACATTTGAAAAACAATCCGGGGGACATTTGTAGCCCTATACAGCCTTATCATGGTCGTTTCGATACTTTATATTGCTAATCGACTCTTTCTCAAAGTGGTCGAATGTGAGTTTTCTCTCTACGAGGAACCACATGTTCATGAATTATGACGCAGATGATTCGACTTAAGAATATATTCACTGATCATAACATCAAGTCTATTTGTTTGGACAATGCCGATGAATTTACCACAAAGTCATCAATGGATATTGCATGACATTGAGAATTAATGTACTTGGTATCACATGTTCGTACGCAAAACAGGCTAGAAGTGGCATGATATAAAAGAACTAAATTAATTCCCTAATCACTTATTTTGCTGTCTACCTTACCGAGTTAATTCGTGTTTAGGTTAAATACTAGCATATATGAACTTCTCTCGTTCCGTTCACTTAAGAATTGTCACATACTCTCAAAAGAGCTAGTGAAGCAATAGTTCTAAAATATAATTTTGGCGCTAGATGTACCTGAGACAAGCACCTACTTGTAAATAGATTTGGTGGTACGAATTATCATTTCTGTAGCTTTTTTCTCAGTGCCATAGGTAAGTATCCAACGTATATAGCACAATCACCAAAGGCTAGTAGCTAGTTTGTTGGCATCACAGGTAATTTGGTCACCCTTGTTATTGACGTACTACTAGCAGCAATTGATTCTTGTGAATTTTTTATGGGAAGAAAGCTGCTGACAAAATGAATTTTCATTCTTGAAAACAAAAGCAGGCGTCATCAGGCAAACAAACCCAGGTTTACAAAGTCAAAAAAAAAATATTGCCTGACGGGTAGAAGTCAGACAAATAAACTGTGGTAGTCAATTTTTTTACTACATGTTCCGACATAGAATCATGGTCACCATGAAAAAAAAAACATCCACAAATATTTATTGGTTCATTAAAACTTCTATTTATTGAAATGCTCAATTAATTTTTTAAGAAGTTGTAAATTATTAAAGTATATAGTTTTAATCAAATGGTTTTATTCTAAGATGTAAAAAAAATTTTGCAAATCAAGTGTTCAACGTCGTTATTGATGTCATGGCATCTATGGTTTGTTCGTTGTTGTTGGCAACTCGCACCCTTTTCCTTAAAGATTAAGGAGCCATGTCCGCACTAGATACACAACAAATGCAAATGTACTCATAGTTAATCTTGATTTCATAATTGTTATTTATAAATATTATTTTAGATTCTCTACGGTAATTCACACATGCATTAATCATTAATAAATCATCTTTGGAATGCAGATGTTTATGTTTTATTTGTGAATTATTTCCTTACGTTTTTACTTTGTTTATTATTATATTAAAATTATAAAGTTACGAAGCCGACATGATCCATTTTGTCATCTTCATCATTTAATTTATACGTAGAACGTTGTTTTTTATCTAACCAGTTAAAAATTCTTACATTTTTTATTTTAAAACATTACACTCGTGCTTAAAATGTATCAGCCTTATCCGCCCATTTGAATGTTTACAAATAAACTTTAATATTTGTATGTAGAAAGTTATTTTTGTAACAAACTACGTACTGAAATGATATTCTACGGTGCTTTCTGTTTTTAGTTTAGCACAGTGCTTTATTCTTTCAAAAGATAATCCAAGGCACCAAATGTTATACATCTGGTACATACAAGGCAACCACGTAAAATTAATTTGCAACTTATATTACTACTGACCGTAAACAACTACACCTTATAAATTGTAGAACCTACTTAATATAAGGTACTTAATTCCTTTATTGATGATCGAGTTGCATATGATGGTCCATGGATACTAATAATTCCAACATTACGGCTCTTAGGGTAAGTAAAAAAAGCTCGATTATGATCAAGCAACAACATGGATAATCTTGTCTGTGTTACTACGAATATAGATCATTATCTACAGAATAGGTTAGCGTGTCAATGCATATATAGGAATACATACGGTAAAATTGTGTTGTCCATCATTGAAAACAGTTAAACTAAATGTGTAATGAATATTTAAAAATTTCACCTATATAGTCTGACGAAACCTTTGTCAATTTTTCATTTTCATGGGAATCCTCTATGATTTAAAGTTAATATATTAATGATATGCATGGCATCAAAGATTAATTACCATTTACAAGTCATTGTGATATTCTTAATAGGAATAAAACCTCTAGATTTGCTTAAATACACCTACTTGTATGTTCGTAACAAGAAAATAGAAACCATCTGTTTTTGGTTTTTCCTTGAGAGCATCTACATGTGTGTGTATTATTACAAAATAAATGTAATTACATGACATCGACTAGTAAAGTTTATATCCAATTTCAACTTTAAAAATGAAAACCAAACAAGTAAAACTTACTAAATAATAAGGATTACATTTAATCTACAAAATAAATGCTATGGGATGAAGTGAAAACATACATAACATAACACAAGTACCTTCATATTGTATGTGGGATAGTGGACACCAAACATGCAAACACATTAAGGAATAAGAATCGCAATTCAATCATCGAGTAATCTTGACATGTCTACACATCTATCCACACACTAGTGGGTGACATAATTTGCCAACAACAAGAGAACGATTGAATGACACGCTTACCGAACATCCACTTTGCGTTGTCGGAATTATTAAAAAAATCTTATATTCATGATTTGTCTTAACTTTTTGAAGATGAAATTACATAAAATAGGAAATTTAATTTTTACCTTCATCCATTTATGTATGACTAATTAACTCATGCTATATATAAGTTATATTACGTTACTTAAAACTACAACTTATTGTGCATTGCTATCTGATGAATTTTTTTCCTCTACTCAAATTTACGATCATGAATATATAATTTATATTTTAGATCGGTCGTAACCACTTTATTAATGATGTGCTGAAATTCAAATGAATTTCCTTCACTACAATCTTCTAGTGAAGAAAGAAAATTAAATGATTTCGCTGCACAGTCTGAGTTGATCCCCACACTACAGAAATCGCGACAATTCTCGACGGCCAAATTTATTATTTACGGCCACATACAAGCCGTCTATATTATCATGATATTCTCAACGGCCTGCTAATAGCCGTCGTTATAAACATGTTATCTCGACGGCCCAAGTACTGTCGTCGATACAAAGCCCCGCCCTCCCGCCCAACCCCATTTTACTGGCTTTCGCGTTGGCGGGAAAAACTCTATATCGACGGCTGGGGATAAGCCGTCGAGAAAAACAATGGGCCAGCCCCTCCAGGAGGACTACGACAGAAGGCTTCAACAGCTTGAGGCGTTTGTCGCTGGGGTAACGCATTCGCACTTCAATTCATTTTAATAGATGCATATCTTCACAAGTGTACTAACGAACTCAAATTTATGAGTAGGCCGGCCCAAGCGGTCACGCGGGTCTTGCAGGCAGCTCCTCGAGCCAGGTGGGGACTGCGGGTCCCTACACAGGTGGTCCGGCCGTGTACGGTAGCTATCCAGCCCCTCCAGGCACCTATGTTGGCCAGGGCGGCTACCCTGGACAGACGGCACCACCGGGCACCTACGGGACCCAGCCGACCTACGTCCCCATGCCCAACTATCCGAACGTTGAGCGTCCCTGGTTCCGTGATCCAGCGGTAAGTCACCTATGCTGATTCCATACACTGTCGCATAGTACAAATATGACAACTAACTAATTGGAAAAACTCGTAGGGTTCAGGTTCTGCCGTGTCTACGCCTCCGTCCTTCGTGCCACATCCTCAGGACGACGTGCCGCAGGGCCAGGACGCCTCTGGGAACATGGCAGCCAACCTCGCGGAGCAGCTCTTCGGCACCCCACCACGACAGCCGTGATATTGTGATTATTATTGTTATGTGCACATTGTCATTGTGATGTTTGCCACATTTAGATTGTGATGTTGATATGTTTGGATATATGGTATTACTTTGTGGTATATTCAAAATTGTCGTATCGGAGATATAAATGTGTATGTGGGAAATTTGAATGTGCGGCTTTTTGGGTATCTGAGTTACTATTTGCTCTTCTTTGAGTGCGATGTACCGTGTAAAATTTTGTGATTTTTATAAATTTGTAAAAAAATTTTTTTGCTGGTCTACAGTTATTCTCGATGGCTAGGATATGGCCGTCGAGAAAGGTGTACATGGCCCACATGTCAACGCATGCCACAGCGGGGTCTAGCTGGAGCAACACAGGGTATTCTCGACGGCCTTAAGCCGTCGATACTAGTTCATTGGGCTGGGCAAGGAATCTGCTCGGCCTACGAAGGGTGTTTTTCAACGGTTTATAGCCGTCGAGAATAGTCGGGCGAAGGGTCGTGCCTGGTTTTCGCCTTATTAACGACGACTGGTCGTTAGCCGTCGAGAAATGTACTATCGACGGTCAAGCCGTCGAGATAGGTCTTCTGTCTCGACCACTCTATCTCGACGACCAATTCTCGACGGCCGGCCGTCGAGATTAATTTGTCTCGACGGTTTTGTATCTTTTATCGACGGCTTTGGCCGTCGAGATTTTCGGCGATCCCTTTAGTGCCATTGCTAGACTTCACCTTCAGCTTATGAATTTTAGACTAAATATTGTAAAACACAACGATCACTGTAAATCTAACATTTTTAGATTTTATTTTGTATTATTCCATACTAAATGAAATTTTTGCCAATTGAAAATTACTTTGTGGGTGTCGTTACAAATATCTGGGCAGTATTAATTTTGTAGTTTGTGTTAACTAGCTACAAAGATAAACAAAGAAAAAACATAAAATTTGCCGTCTTCAGTTTTCTTGCTAGCTAATACATACATATATCCATTACTACTGTTCATGCGATAATTATCTTAAATATGCATCTTGGTCATGAAGTAGGTTAAAGAACAAAATAGAATACCACATAAAATGTAATATGGTGCTAAGACCCTATAACTGGGTTATTAATGATGTGCAGGTTTAGCTTTTGTTGGGAACAGCGGCTATTCACGAAAATGGTTTGCAGTGTAGCTAAATAACAGTTTCAAGCTGTAACAGCCCAACTTTGGGGCACTTTTAAATCTTGGTTGAATTCAAAAATTTCGATTGAATTTGAACTATTTGGATCAATTTAAAACCAAAGATAAAATTCCATAAGCAGTTAAAAATCATACCTCTCTCCTCATTTTTTTTTCTTTTTATTCTTTTCTTTCTTTTTCTTTCTTTCTTCTTGTGGGCATTTCATCGAGCACCTCTCAGGCAGCTCTCTCTCTCTCTCCTTCTCTCTCTCTCGCCTTTTTCCGCGTGACCTTGCCCTGCTTTTTGACTTTGCCACTCTGACATCGCCGCGCGCCACTGCTGCCTCTGCCGCGCCGCACCCGTCACGCCGCGTCTTGTCGCTCCACGGCGCGCTGCTCGCGCCGTCCCGTCCGCGCCGCGCCATCATGTTGCCCCGGCGTGCTCTGCTCACACCATGCCCCCTTTAGGACCGCCGCGCCCGGCCACTCCGAGTTCGTCCGTGACCCCCTCCGCCCCTCGCGACACCCTATAACCATGGCCTAGCCACATGCCGTGCCATGAGCTTTTCCCCAAAGTTTCTTCCCCCAAATTTTCCCCAATCGGTCGCCGTGCGAAACCTCGTCGAATCGGTGACCATACTTCGATTCTCTTCTCCTAGAGCTCCTCCGCGAACCTCCTAACCCATCCTCACTACCGATTTGTACAGGACATCACCAGAGCACCTTGGCGCCGGGAGCTCTATTTGGTCGGCCGCCACCGCCTCCACGCCGACCGACCTCCCTGGAATTCCCCGGTCCCGGGAGACCCCTCGGTGAGCACCCACTGCCCCTATGGATGCTCCTGCCCCTCCATACTTGCATGTACATGCTTGAGCAGTAGATGTCATGCTTCGCCGAGTCTAGTTCCGCTGTCAGTACGGGCGCCGCCTCGTCGTTGCCCGGTTCGCCTCGCCGTTGGCTCCAATAGATGCGGTTCGGAGTAGGGATTCCATTTTTGCCCTTTGCCCACGCCGCCATGCCCCCAGCCGCCGGCTAGCCGAGCTCGCCGGAGCTTCAATGGCGGACACCGCCTGTATCTGGAGGAAGAAGACGATGCCTGTAGCGATTGGTGTAGTGCTAAGCATGTGAAACAATGACAAGTGGGGCCGAGCTTGGGTGTGTCCCAGGGGACCGACAGGTGGGCCTTGGTCCCGCTTGTCAATAAGTGGAAACGTAAAATCCCAAATACGCTTTCGGTTAAGCCCTTGCGCAGCCAGCTAAGGCCACGTTCGGCCCAATTCGGCCCAAAAGATGCCCACGGGCAGAGTTGCCATTCAAACCCGAAATTCATTATTTCCTGTGCAAGGGCGTGCTGTAGGATTTATTTAAATTAGCAAACGACATCCAAAAATTACGAAATTTTGTACAAAAATATTACAGAGTGTTTACTATCTAGGAAAAATATCACATTAAATAGTGTAGTTGAAAAATTGGACTAATAAAATCGTATAAAGCCCAATGGCAATCGTTTCTTATTTTTACATTAGGATTTCATAATTTATTTAAAATCGTAGACACCTCCTAAATTCTTAACAAAATTATTGGTAATTACTAGATACCATCACAAAATTTATCATAATGTTAGCTTAAGCATTGTCCTTAGAATTTTCCTGAATAAATTAAGTAATTAACCCTATGGTACCTTTCTATATAAAAAGGGGACCGAATCGGCTTGCTTGCTAATGAATTTTAGAACTAAATTGGTAAAGGGGGATTATATAAAGTATAAAAATACACTTATAAACCCAAAGGGAATAATGGAAACGCTAAAAGGGATTAATCGTTTAAGTACTGATTTAACCATTTAAATAATTGCAAGCACATCTAGGGATTTAATTGAAATAGCTAGAGGCTCCCGAAAATTCTAGAAAGGTTTAGATAAATACTAGATGATAATTCTGATTTTATAAAAATATAAAATCAACCACTGTAAAGGGAAAATTGGCACGGATGTTTTAAAAGAAATGTTAGGGTATTTGTTGGTTATATTAACGTAAGAAATTGAACCCAAATATTGGTTAGGAAATATAATGGCTAGGCAAATGCCTTAATTAGAACATTTTAAAATTGCCTTTATTGCTTAAGTGTATGCATGGGATTATTAAAATGCTAAACCCTAATCACCTCATTACGATCTTATCGTACAAAATCGCATTTTGGGGAATAGTAAATTACTATATTGTTAAACACTACTTATTAATGCACTCTGACATCCATAGACTATCATACGAAAAGTAGGTTCGCTAATCGATCTAGGCATTATTGCCGAGGGTAAAACCTAGGTCGTGTCTGCGTCATGTTTTGTGATGCAGTGATAAGCAATTAGTGAACTTTTTCAATATTTTCCTATATAGAAGACAAACCAGAATGATTCGCTCGTTAACAGCAACTAGAACTACGTAGGGATGGGTGTAGAAGAATTATATATATAATTATCAACACCTGAAATTCAATAGTAGTTAGGAACAATTCCCCATCGATAAAAATCGTGACTAAAGTACGAAACACACTGTCTCGTAAGAAATCCATGACAACTATTAAGAAGGATGATAACGAGCGTAGGTAATCCAAAATATAATGCGTACACCTATTTTCAAACATAAGATTAAACCTCGGCAAGGAAACATAACCGGCATACCTCACCGTGAACCCTCTATAAAGTTTACCTCTTTATAGAAACTCATGGAAGACTCCTTGTAGGAGTAACATAGAGATGTTAGGGTAGCCTACGTAGACTCGCTACCATGTTCGTAGGAGCGATTGCATATTGTGCATTATGCTTTCCCCGCAACGTGGTGATTATCTGTGTCATTTGGTTCATGTCGGTAGACCCAAGGGATTAAGGAGGATCTCGGGGCGAATCAAGATCCACGGTTGGAATACGAATGGTCCAGGCGAGTTAACACTTACTCTTTAGATGTGATCTGTATTAGGGAGAGACGGCGACTCTCCTTAGTGCGGATTAACATCGCTAATATCATGTTCATTACCCAGTTTTTCTTAAACTATGTTGTTTACTTATTAAAGATGCATGCTTATTAGAATGCCTAATTGTTAATCATGTTATACTTATACATGCCTGCCTTGGAATGTTTAGCCTTAATGACTGCCTTGATTGTCATTGCTCTTGTTAGCCTAAGATTAGTCTGGTAACCACTTTAACCCTACCTAATGGGTAAAACTTGCTTAGACCGGCTTAGGCTTAACAAATTTTCTAGCTAATCGCCACGGAGCGGTGAACCGATATTCACGGACATTCATTAGTCTCATTTAATATGATATGACATATGACAGTTAGAATTTGGTAGATGCATGTTGGGTGATTGTGTTTGTGGGTATGAATACGGGATACTTGGTCGGTTGGGTCGGTCGGTTGGGAAAGTCCAAGTGTGTGATATGGTGTGGTCGATGACCGTGGAAGTAGAGAAAGAATGGTGGGTTGCCCTAGTTGGATTTGGACATCGATGGATGATTTGGGCACGACATGCCTAGTCTTGGGTTTAGCAGGGCTTACCGGAGGAGAGCGGATAAACACGCGAAGCGAAGATCATTGCCGAGTTGGTTCCAACACAACGCGTGGCCATCGCGGAGCACCGACGTGGATCGCCGGGGTGGCGCTCTGCGGAGGCCCTCGGGACCGATCTCGATAGGGGCCGGAATGGGCCATCACCGAGGGTGATAATGGCCACACGTCCCCAGGGTGACGGTCGGCTAGTGAGGGCCGGCAACCCTACTAGGCCGGGGTGATCATGCCATGGCATGTGTGGTCCGCAACGGGATTTCGCCAAATCCTAGAATGATAGCAGAACTAGGATTGGTTGGGGCAACCAGGAGAAAGTCTGGTTGGGAGCAACCAGGGGAAAGTCTGGTTGGGAGCAACCAGGAGAAAATACTGGAAAGTATTGGCTGGTATGATGATTGTGTTAGCTGGATGAGCTGATGATCGAGGTTGGTCAATTGGTGTGATAATTGTGTATAAGCTGGTATGGATTGTGGTGATCTGTTATGCTGGTTATGGTTTGGACAAGAGTTGGTCGATTGTGGGTTGTGTATCTGGATGAGAGTTGGTCGATTAAGGGTTGGTTGGTGTGCATGGTTTGTTAATTGTGTTTGAATGCATTGTTAAGATGGAAACCCTTGATTGGTATTAATAAGATCCAATTCTAGTTGATGCTAGTTAGGATGTTTCCAAAATCTTATAAACTTGGCTTTACGCAAATAAAATAACCTTACCCCCAATTAAAGCCTTCTAAGCACTATATGCATTAAGGAAGGTGTTAACTAGCCAGCGTTTGGATGACGCTGACCTCGCATATTTCCACTCTTTTAGATTATCTTTAAGGAGGATTTGCTCGAGTGTCGCAAAGGAGATGACCTAGCTACGATGGCCATGATGCGGTTTAGGGTTTGCTCCAGTCGCCAGCCGGATTGCATAGCCGTTGGAGGATATTGTGGTTAAACCTATAGGCTCTGCGGACTCTGATGGTTTACCTTTAACCATCGTCAGGCCTTTCGGCTTATTTAATACTAAGCCTGCGTCCTACAATCAGGTATGAAATTCTTCGAATAATGAAACGTATGTCGGCATGATACTCGGCTATGTATGCACGCACTAGAGTACTGATCCAGGGTCTAGTGCATATGTACAGTGGCCCTCTGGTAAGTATAAAAAATGAGGGCCGACACAAGCAGAGAGATGTATTCGCTATTTAAACATCATGAGATGGAAAATTTATTTAGTTTTGCAGCCATAGTGAGTGGTAGATAAATTCGAGAAGTTAGCCTGAGAAATTTATACTATAAAGCAGCACAATCCGGGTATGCATCCAAGTTTCATCATTGAATTTGATCGTGAAGCAACGGGCAACAGCACAGGTGCAGATCGTGGCCATATTCTGCAGTATGCAGGTTCGCAGAGGCTTTATTCACGCCCATGCAGTATTTCCACGACATTCAATTGCAGGCTTTATTCTTTAGACAATGTCCAGAACTTGTTGCCTCTGCAGCGACTTCACTGAGACCAGAC
The DNA here is from genome assembly GCA_036346415.1 of Raddia guianensis. NCBI lineage: Eukaryota > Viridiplantae > Streptophyta > Magnoliopsida > Poales > Poaceae > Raddia > Raddia guianensis. Next base: position 9,353,947 of record CM070537.1, read on the forward strand.
AGATGCGCAACGTAGAATTCGTGAAATAATTCAGAACGCCTTTTTTTTTTTTTGTCAGCAGCAATGCCGGACATGACAATGAATTTATAATATATAGCATGTTTACGGAATGTTTGGCTACAAAAATAGATGAGATCATTACACATTGAGTACCTACATATACTCATCCTGTTTCGATGTGTCAGCAGGCAGATTTTTTACCTATGTATCATTTTCTTGTTTATGAGATCTGTCAAGCTTTATGATGTGTTTATTTAAATTATCAAATTGAATGCTATTTTAAGTATGTTAAGCCTGTTGTTAATCATGATTATACTTTGTGATGATTGCCTTTTAATGATCACTTTCCTTGGATCGATATCCAAAAATTTGCGTATACGTTAGAATCTACGGTTAGGTAAAACCTGTTTAGATGGGCTTTAGTTTAATCATTGATATTTAAGCATAGATGCCTCGGAATGGTGAACCATGAAATGTATTTTAATCGTTCAATTACTTGTTTATAACTGTTAGGAGTTGGCGAACTTCTCTTTATGCAAAAAAACTATCATATTTCTTTGGAAGCATGCATTCATTTTATGGACATGTTGGACGAGTTGTGGACACATACTCACTATTATTCTGTTTACATAACAAATAGTAGGCGTGGAGTTGGGGACGGGTGTCTGATGCGAGCGCACACGTCAGACGCCGCCTCGGCCCAGCCCACCACATCGCGCACGCAGCTGCTCGCGAAAAAAGCCCCTCAAGTTGCATGCATGCAGTGACGTCAGCGAAAAGATTTTGACTGGTTGCTCCAAGGCACGAACCGTTTGCACCGCTGCGTTCCTCGCTTTTTTACGAACAAAACAAGAACAAAGTTGCTATAAAAAAGTTACTGAAACAATTTGTTATCCTAATGAAACAATTAGATTAGCCTGAATATGGTTAGTCTGCTGAAACAATTGTTGTTACCTAGTGGACGTATAGCCAAATAAAACAGTTGGTTTAGCCTATTGGAATAATATATATAGCATGCTAAAACAATTTGTGTAGCCTATTGAAACAATGTATATAGCCTACTGAAACAACTAGTTTAGCCTATTGAAATAAATTGTCTAGCCGGATGAAGCAATTTGTACAGCCTATTGGAACAAATGTGTCTGGCATGTTGAAACAATTAGTTTGGCCTGTTGAAACAATCTATCTAGTCTGTTGAAACAATTTGTACAGCCTACGTACTGGAACAATATTTTTGGCTTGTTGGAACAATTAGTTTAGCATACTGGAACGATATGTCTATCCAAGTATAACAATTAGCTTTTTCTTTTGGAACAATATGTTTAGACTGCTGAAACAACTAGTTTAGCCTGTTGGAAACAATTTGTATAGACTGTTGAAACAATTTGGCTAATGAAAAATAATTAAAAAATAAAAAACTATTTAAAATGAGTTAATTAGGATTTTAGATGAATTATGAAATTTGTTCCATGCATTTTGGACTCAAGATGAAATAGAGACAAAAATGAGAAATTTAAAATCAAAAAAAGGAACTGCTATTTTTTGCTAGCTAGCGATAGCATCACCAAGGTAGCGTGTTTTAGTCTTGGGTCAGGCAAATGGGCATGAGCATCCGACGCCCGAACAGGAGCATTACCAAAAATAGTATGTCATGATAAAGAGAAATATGATCGACTACTACGAAGAAGATGTAGGCAAAGGCGATCTAGCATACGAGGTGTACCATCTGTGATCCAACAGAGCATCACCAATGCAGTATTTTATATTGTTCTGTTGCTCGTAATACTCTAATATATTGTGATAAATGGCAATTAGGGGTGTAAATCGATATCCGAATAAGATGAATTATATGGAAAATAAAAAAGATAGAGAGCGAATATATAGATTTTTAATGATTTCAAACAATGATGATGATCCATGCGTATTAACACGTGTAACTTTGAACTTTCCTGCATTTGTTACCGACTTCCTTACGATGATGATCCATGCGTATTAACACGTGTAACTTTGAACTTTCCATCGTTTACGGCTTGTTCAGTTGGTTGTTGTGTATGATCCTCTGGTACTGATCCACTAACATATCATGGTGTGAGTCTGGGGTAGTGGCAATACCCGTGGGGGTATAGGCTGTACCAGCGCTTGCCGTGCCAGCGTTCGTGTTCTCAGAGTTTGCACTGCTAGCTGCTTGTCCTGATACACCGCTAAGAGATGGATCAGTCGTTCCTGCGACAGCTAGTTTGCGTTCTTCACAAACAGTGTAAGAGAACAGAATTACCAAGCCATTTTTCCCTGCTCATGTAAACAATTTCCATCGTGTATATAATAGGTGCTCGAAAGAAAGGGCAATATATTGTGATACTAATTAAGTTACACAAATCCATTCGGACTATAATGAATGATTAATAGCCAAGCAACAAGTTTAGAAACAATCAGTTATCTTGTTAGAAACAAAATTAGCATGACGATTAATATATAGGAATAGACATGGTAGACTTGTCTATCATTCAAAATATTTGAACGAAATGTGTAACTAATGAATATAATTTCTCTGTATAACCTATATTCTTGATTTATGCAATATTTTCATAGATGAATCATTGTGTTATCACTTTAATTTGTATTAATTATTTGTGTATTTTGTTGGACAAATAATTTACAATGCATTGTTATATTTTGTAAGAAATGACAATAATAACTCCTAATTTTGAAAAAATAATCATATGTTATTGGTTTTCTTGTATACACTTAATTTTTACCTCATTATAGAATAAATCTAATTATGCGACAACAACAGTTTTGGGTATACATCGTAAAGTTCATGTCCAATGTAAAACATATATATGGAAATTAAACTTTGTAAAAAATCTTATTATGTAATTGATACTACATCTGATATACAACAAATGCATCAGTTGGGAAGAAAATGTGAACACTTACAAATCTCAAGCACCTTCTATACATGTAGAGAGTATATGTGTGAAGGAGGGGTTAACATATATATATAGGAGCTAGGTAGAAGTTTATTGTAAAACTTAGCAACAAAGATTTTCATCTTGCATGTACGATAGTGGATGTTGAGCATGCGCGCACTTTAAACAATAAGAATCATAAGGTAATCTTGACAAATCCAACATTTCTACGCATACACAATAGTTGGTGACATAATTTTCTGATAATAAAAAGAAAATGATTGAATGGCACACTTACCAAACACCCACCTTGGGCTTTGGAGTTATCGGATAGTCATGATATGTAGACTATTTGTAGATGAAATTATTAAAATAGTTAACTTTAATTGCTGCTTTAAATTATTACTTAAAAATCAATTTGTGATACTAACTAAGTCAATTTGTGCCCATCGAGTAACATTTTCTTGTTATTTTTCATTTAATAACAAGAAATTGATTGAATGCCACACTTACCGAACACCCACCTTGGGTTGTCGGAGTTATCGGAAAACATCTTATAATCATGTTGTGTAGCCTTTTTTAAGATGAAATAATTGAACATAATTAACTTTAATTGCTAATTTAAATTATTACTTAAAAATCAATTTGTGTATTCTACTAGAGTTCATGATCATGAGTAGCTAAAACTAAAAGGACTAATAAACGACCATAGTAGCGGGAAACCTAACTATTTATTGTACATTCCTTTATTGAAGAAAAGAAATAAAACTCTTGATTCTACTCCACAGAATGATCTTGATTTTCCAACATAGTCTATCACTAGATCCCTTGTCCTAGAGTTTAGCTTTACCACCATGTTCTCTAAATATAAATGTAGTGATGAACGCACTAAGCACGCGCGCACTTTAAAGAATAAGAATCATGAAGTTCCCATCGAGTAATATTGACAAATCCAACATCTCTACGCATGCACAAAAGTCGATGACATAATTTCTTGATAATAACAAGAAAATGACTGAATGGCACACTTACCGAGCACCCACCTTGGGCTTCGGAGTTATCGGATAGTCATGATGTTGTGTAGCCATTTGTAAATAAAATTATTAAATTTAGTTAAATTTAATTGCTACTTTAAATTATTACATAAAAATAATTTGTGATACCAATTGAGTCAATTATTACTTAATAATTAGAACATTTTTGTATAAATTAGCATTGAAGATATTCATCTTGCACGTAGGATAGTGGATGTTGAGCACGCGTGCACTTTAACGCATAAGATTTGCAAAGTGCCCATCGAGTAGTCTTGACAAATCCAACATTTGTACGCGTGCACAAAAGTTGGTGACTATAACAAGAAAATGATTGAATGCCACACTTACCGAACACTAACCTTGGGTTGTCGGAGTTATCGTAAAACATCTTATAGTCATGTTGTGTAGCCTTTTAGTAGATGAAATTATTGAAAATAGTTAACATTAAATGCTAATTTTTTTTGGTAATTCTACTAGAGTTTATGATCTTGATTATCTAAAAGAATGGATAAACGACCATAGTAGTGGGAAACCTAGCTATTTATTGTATGAAGAAAAGAAGTAAAACTCTTGATTCTACTCGATACAATGATCATGATTTTCCAACACATAGTCTAGCACTAGATCCCTTGTCCTAGCTAGACTTTACCTTTACCACCATGGTATCTAAATATAAATTCTCTACCAAATTCCAATATTCCACCATTAATAACTGATAGCAAACTATATGTAATTTTGAAGTTGTACCAAATGAAAATTTCTCCTGTTGATTTTCACACAACTGTATATGTGCTAAGTACATACTAAAAAACTTTAATTTTCTGGTATCAACAGATGTGTGTTTAAAAGTTTACAAATGGAAATGCAATTTTAACTAAAATCCCCATCAATATTATGAGTGTTTTGTTGCTGTTAACTAGGAACACAGCTAAACAAACAATAAGCAGGTCTTTAGTATTTTAGATAGATAATACATATCCATAAACGTACATTGTTCACAAACTGATGTAGATATTCAACTGTTCATGATGGATTGTCAAGAGCAAAATGATTTTACCGCGTGGTAGACCTAAGGTGATAAGAGACTAATAAGAAGATATTAATCATCTGCATGGTTTGTTCTTACTGGTGACAGGATGTCCATATATACGGTATGCAAAGTATGCATTCATCATAATACATTATTTATACATAATAATACAGAAAAATTTTAGTTTCGGAACTAGCAGAAAAAAAAAAGAGTGCAGAAGAACTGAAAAATATGTATATGTACAGAATCACAATTTAGATAAGCGAATATGCATAAAATAAATACGTACATCAAAATCAGCACCCTATGTTTCAGATCAGATATTGATGAACCTGCAGCAGACCGTGGCTTTCTGCTGCATTCATTGCTTGTCCTTGTAATATTCGAACAACACTCTTTTTTTTCAGAAGGAAAACAACTTTGCAGCCTTTATTCTTTATATCCACAGTTAATTCGTCTGCAAGACTGTGGCCCTCTTTGATAGCCTGTTTAGTTTTCGTTTAGTTTTTGTTGAAAAAATTTGACCACCTTTAAAAGTGGTATGAAAAGGCTAAATAAATTATTAAAAAAATATTTTTGAGATCTTTAAGAAAAACCCTACAAAGTTATAAAAAAATCATTTTCAAAAAATAAAGTGAATGCTGTATATAAAAATAACAAAAGTTGCAATCCAACAAAAACTAAACTAAAACAATCTATCTAAGAGGCCCTGTAACTACCTGACTTGAACGGCTGTACTAATGGATTCACACAAGACCAAACAGTAGCTTCTACTGTTAATTCATCCCCCAGGGAAGCTTTATTCGTAAGATATACTATGACACAAACATTGCCAGAATTGCCATGCATGTTTATCATTGCATGCCCTTTATGTTTGGCTACGGAAATAGATGGAATCATGACACACAAACATGTATTTAATTATCTTGTTTCGATGTGTCAGGCTGATGATTTTTGTACCTATCGACGGTGCCTGTGAAGTGCATAAAACCTTTACTTACGCCACTAAATTCAGCTAAACTAGCAAGCCCTGCTTGCCAGGCTTGCATAAAGGTCAGCCGAAAAGACAAAATCATGTCTAATCACGCCACACTCAGACTATATATATAACATTTCTTTTCGCATATCAGTTGCACGTACTTATGTTTCCTATCTAAGTAGGTTAGCACTTGGTAATCAACGTGACTTTTGCAACAACCAAGAATCCAGATAGATCTTTCTATAAAAGTGAAATAAGTATAGTGAAATTAGTAAGTTGCGTAATCTGTTTAATTAATATTAAAGAAGCATTGTGTGCGTTAAAAATTATTCATCTTAAAGAAAAAAAACAGCAGCTCTCACTAGTACATAAAACATGAGATTGTGGATGTGCTAGTGTACGTAGTCTAACAGACATCGAGTCATTAGCACATTCTCTGTATACCTGACTAAGTTTGATCACATGGTACATGAAAAAAACATATATACCTACATAGATGTCTTTTGTACAATGAAAGTAGCCGGTTTATAACCTAGTAAACTTTGCTGATTGTAACAGGCACCGATGGAATTCTATCCGTGCCGGAGATATTTTTAAGAGAAAATTGCACTATTAGTCCCCAAACTTGTTCTGTCTGTGCACATAAATCCGTAAGTATCGAAACCGCTTATTTAGACATCCAAACTTGCGAAACCGTTGCAATCAGGTTCATGGGATAGTTTTTAGGCTGTTTTTGGTGATGTGAACCGGATGTCAAAGCCTAGGTAGCATTTTTTCTTTCTTACTTTTAATGTGAGCGCATTAAAAGTAAAAAAGAGAAGTAAGAAATATATGGACCACATTAAAAAGTTAGAAAGGCACTACAGAAACGTCCGTAATTTCAACGGCCAAAATCACTTTCGACGGCCAAAAGAAAGCGGTCGAGAAAATAAAGTTATTCTCGACGGTCACATGTAAGCGGTCGATACTGACCCACTAATATCGATGGCCACCGCTTAGCGGTCGAGATTTATTCGCTGTATTCCGCCCTTGCCCTTTTACCTTTTCGAGCGTGGCAGGAAAACTTATTCTCGACGGCCCTATAGTAGCTGTCGAGAATAGTTATGGGTCGGCTCGTGGAGCATCTTAATACAAGATACTGTCTCGACGGCCTAGACTTAGCCATCGAGATACAAGGACTCCTCCAGATGACCTAAGGCTTACTGGGCTGGCCCATTTCATTTTTTTTCATGATTTTAACTTTTGTTTAATAATTTGCAGACAAGTTTATTTTCTTTGTAAATTTTCCAAAAAGTTGGAAACTTGTAAAAATAAGTGAAAATTTTTAGTTGTCCATAAAAAATAATCATAAAAAGTAAATAATGGTTTTTCCTAAATATATACATGTTTTGTTTTTGCATGTTATGTATTGTAGAATATATATATATATATATATATATATATATATATATATATATATATATATATATATATATATATATATATATATATATATGTGTGTGTGTGTGTGTGTGTGTGTGTGTGTGTGTTTTAATATTATTAAAGGGGCAACTAGCGACGGCATCTCGTTCCTTCCGCGTGGGATGGGAATGCTAGCCGACAAAAAAATAAGCGCAGCCCCTCGCGCCGCTCGCCCACTACTCGCACGTAGGATCTGCACGAGCACGACTGCACCACTGGCTGCATGTTGCATGCACTCAACACTGCTACAGGATTAAAAATACAGACTACCATGTAGACAAAAATCTCACCCCGTGTTTTCGCCTGCGAGTTTTCTTCCACAAGATTTTCCCCATACGTCTCCGCACTAAAAAAAACGAAGTACATCTCCGCACTAAAAAAAAATCGCATAGCACGTACCCTATGTCCAACAAAATAAATCTACATGCTTGTGTTGCTAATCTACACCGTTGTCCAACAAAAAAAGCAAACCGTCATTATTTACTGGTTTTTTTTCTTTGCCTATTCTGTATGCATGCTTCCGTCGTTTGCTTCTATGTGGATTTAGCATCTTTTTTTTTTTACTTTCTTAGGTGAATCAAATTTTAAGTTTTTTTTAGTAACATTGAGGTATCGAAAAAAAGGTATTATGGGAAGGGTATCATATATCACAAATTAAGTATCGGATCAAAAGTATCATCGATCATTATGTCAGAAAATCAGGTATCGGATCAGAAGGATCATCGAGTATCGGGTCAAAAAATCAGGTATCGGATCATAGGTATCATCGAGTATCGGGTAAAAAAAAAATAGGTATCGGATCAGAAGTATCATTGATTATCGGGTCCAGAAACCAGGTATCTGATCATAAGTATCATCGAGTATCGGGTCAAAAAAATCAAGTATCAGATCAGAAATATCATCGATTATCAGGTCGAAAAAACAGGTATCAGATCACTAGTATCAAAGTTGTAGTATTAGGTATTTAGTATCATGTATCAAAGTTGTAGTATCAAAGTTGAAATGTCATGTATGTGGTATCAAAGTTGTAGTATTAGGTATGTATCATGTATCAAAGTTGGAGTGTAATGCTTGCAGTATCAAAGTTGGTGTATCAGGTATATAGTATCATGTATCAAATTTGTAGTATCAACGCATGTCCTATTCTCTACAAAAAAAATCAAGTATCGGATTAAAAAAACAAGTATCATATCAGAAGTATCATTGATTATCAGGTCAAATAATCAAGTATCGGATCAGAAGTACCATCTAGTATCGAGTCAAAAAACAAGTATCGGATTCAAAAAAACAAGTATCGGATCAGAAGTATCATCGATTATCTGGTCAAAAGATCGGGTATCGGATCAGAAGTTTAATCGATTATCGAGTAAAAAAATCAAGTATCAGATCAGAAGTATCATCAAGTATCAGGTCAAAAAACAGGTATCGGATCAAAAGTATCATCGAGTATTGGGTCAATAAAAACAAGTATCGTATTCAAAATAACCAAGTATCGGATCAGAAGTATCATAGGTTATCTGGTCAAAAAACAGGTATCGGATCAAAAGTATCATCGAGTATCGAGTCAAAAAATCAAGTATCAGATAAGAAGTATCATCGAGTATCAGGTCAAAAAATTAGGTATCAGAGCATAAGTATCATCGAGTATCGGATAAAAAAAACAAGTATCGGATTAAAAAAAGTATCGGATCACAAAATATCATCGATTATTAGGTCAAAAAATCAGGTATCAGATCAGAAGTATCAGTGCTATCGTCGAGTTTCAGTATCGAAAAAAGGTATCATGAGGGTATCACATATCACAAACAAAAAGGTATTGGGTATTGGATGGTATCAGGTTGGTGGTATTGCCGAGTTTCATGGTATTATTAAGGTATCAAAGAAAAGGTATCATACATCACAAACAAGTATAAAAATCTAGTTAAATATTAGATATACTTCTAAAATAAAAGCTAGGACAAGGAAAAATGTGAACCTTATTTTAGATGAATTATGAAATTTGTTCTACGCTATTTGGACTTCATACAAAAAGATATAAAAATAAAAAATTTAAATACAAATAAAACGAACTGTACGTACGGAGTAGTAAGGAAACTCTTCCGTGTCCCCGTGCGCTGGCAAGATCGGCATCCGATGGCTAGGATAGACCCATCCCTGTGATCGTGGGACACAAGACGCTCACGCGAGATGAAAAGTGTGTCGTTTTGTCGTTTTCCTGTCCTGTCCTCGGGCGGGATCCTGTTGCTGAGAATTTCACTATCACAAAGTATCGGGGATGGTGTCAAGTATAGGTGGTATTGGGTTGGTGGTATCGTCGAGTATCGGTGGCATCATCGAGTATCAGGTAAAAAAAAGGTATCGGATCAAAAGTATCGGGTCAAAAAATAATGAAAATAAGAAAAAAAATCATAAAATTGTAGAATTTTAAAAACTTTGACCAAAAGTTCTCATCTAGAAATAACACTAATGAAAGTTAATTAGACACACAAAAAAAAATTCCGTGGTGTATCAAAAATATTATAAAAGGAAAAGCTAACCAATTTTTTAAAAAATTAAAATCAGAAAAATTATGGGAAAGGTATATATCGGTTTTGGATGGAATATGAATTTTATTTTGTGCAAAATGGAGATCACAAGAAATAGAAATAAATTTATAAAATTAATATGAAAAAAAGTATTGCATTATGCTAGTATTCGCTAGTATGCAGTGCTCACGTAGTCACCTAGGAGTGCGAACACACACAGCGCATGCAGGCTTCGGCCTCGTATCAGACGGCGAGGAGGTATCCCGTTCGGCGGAGGCCGGGACGGGATACCGTCCTGAAGAAATTCTTGCATAGTGAATTTTAAAAATGTTGTAATTAGTAACATTACAATGCAATGATATTTATATAATCTTTGGATCCAATGGTGTTTTTTTTTGAAAAAATTTGTGCAGATGTCAGACGTATTTCATACAACTCTATAGAACGCTCGACAAATTATTGAACGATATGGCCCCCTAAACATATACATGTTATTCCGGCTAGAATTTCATCGAAAAATAAATTTTGGTGGTGTATATTCATGTGGTAAGCAAGACTAGCCAGCATGATTTTTTTAAAAAAAATTCTATGTTATTTAAAAAATTAAATAAGCACAGTTGACCGTCGGAGGGGGTATGCACTAACAACCGTCGAGAATAAGATATTTCTGAACGGCCAGCACTAAAACGGTAGAGAAAACAGGTCTGTCTCGACGGTAGTCAACGCAGGCCCCTAGACATTGATAAGTCTCGACGGCCGACCTGACGTGGCCGTCGAGACGTGAGATGTGGCTCGGTCCACGTACATTTCGTCTTAGTCTCGACGGACTCGGGCTGTCAAGAATACGGCCAGAGTCGATACCGTGCCCTAACGTGGTCACTTGCCTCTAGCTACCTCTACGACCCTAGGCCGTCGAGATAGATCTGGCCTATTAAGCGACTGCCACATGTTGGGCGTCGTACGAAGCGACTGCCACATGTTGCCCGTGGCCGTCGATAATATGGGAAGACGGAGGACAGGACGCCACGTGGCGCATCGCGTTGGAGGTGAGCGAGGCGACTCTATCTCGACGGCTTTTGGCCGTCGAGATAGAGTCGATACCCGTGATCAATGATCACGTCACTACAAGAAGACTGGCCTATAGCAACACACCCTTCGCATCATATACGGGTTGTGTTGCTAAAGAACACATGATGGCTACCTACTCTAACATACATCTGCATCACATAAAAATTGTGTCGCAGGGAGACTATACTGCACCACATATTATATGTTGCTGACACTTATGTGCAAAAACATTGTCTTGAACATAAGTCAGCATCACATCTTGAACATAAGCCAGCATCACATAATATTCATGTTGCTAATATCACATAATTTTGGTCAATGACATAATATAATATAACATAATTTTAGTTTAACATTGTCTTGAATATAAGCCAGCATCACATCTTGAACATAAGCCAGCATCACATAATATTCATGTTTCTAATATAACATAATTTTGGTCAATGACATAATATAATATAACATAATTTTAGTTTAACATAATATAATACTCCACAACATAACATAGTATATCCACAAAATATTGACCAAACATTGACCGCCCTCCCCCCACGCCGCCTCCCCTGCCTCGCTGGTCCCGCGCAGCCTCCCTGCCACCCGCCGCCGCCTCCCCTCTCTCGCCGGTCGCCTCCTCCAATCCCCCGCCGCCCCTCCGTGTCGCCTGCGCCGCCTACCACCCGCCGCCGCCGCCTCCCGTCGCCTCCTCCGTTCCCGTGCCGCCTACCACCGCTCGCCGCCGCCTTCCTGTCGCCTCCTCCGTTCCCACGCCGCCTCCCTGCCTGCCGATGCGCCTCCCACGTTCCCCCCGCCGCCGCCCTCCGTATCCCAGCGCCGCGCTCCATATCCCAGCAGCCTCCTCGCCGCTGCCGCCTCCCACCTTGCGGTCGCCTCCTCCGTTCCCCTTGCTGCCGCCCCTCCGTATCCCGCGCCGCCTCCCCTGCCCGGCCGCATCCTCCAAACCTGCGCCGCCACCACCTCCTCCATGCCCTGCCGCGGCCGCCCTCCGTGCCACCGCCCGCCGCCTTGCCCACCGCCTCCTCCGTGCCCTGCCGACGGCCGCCTCTGAATCCACGCCCGCCTGCCGCCTCCTCCGTGCCCTGCCGCCGACCGTCTTCAAGGTTTGATCAATTTACAGTATGCATTGATCAAAGCCGGCGGCGACAGTATTGATTTGTGTGTTTTTGCAAGGATTTTGCTTGCAGTTTGATTGAATTATGGGTACAATTTGGGTTGCATTAGAGCTTGATTTAGGAAAGAAAGGAGCGATTTGGGGCCGTCCACTGCTGTGTTTGAAGTTCTAGTTGGGCATCTGAGTTTTGTGTTGGAGAGGGAGAGAGATCAGGCGGCGGAGTCCAGTTTTGTGGCAGCGACCGACGGCGGGGAGAAGTTCTAGGATTTCTGGTTTTTTGTTGGAGAAGCCTGCAATAAAATTCTCCAGTGATCAGTATGTCCATAAACCATGGTACACCGATGAAGCATATTCATGTTTTCTGCAAATGTTGCTCGGACTACATCCACTTCATGCATAAGTTATTTTTCAAGCAATGACTCCTCAATTGCTCACATTGATGTCTATGAAACTGCAAGGATCATGAGCTAAATTTTTTTAAGTATTGAGTTATTTGTTAATTGTTGGTGAACTTTCTTTTTTTTTTACAATTGCCTCTATACATTTGCATTGTTGCATTTTCTTTTTTTTTTACATAGAAATCCACCTTTTTTTCGATGAATGTCGCGTGTCTCTATCTCGACGGTTCCAAGCCGTCGAGATAGCGCTGGCCCACTTAGCGGCTGCGACGTGTTGTGTGTCGCACGAAGAGGGGTGCCGAGAAGTATTCTGGCCGTCGAGATAGACCACGATTTATCTTTCTTGATGGTTTCTAGACTTTTCTCGACTGCTTTGGTCATCGAGATTGTCCGCGATCCGCGTGGTGCGAAAAGTAATGACAAAAGTAGGTCGATGTTAAAAATAAGAACGAAAAAGAAAAATGCCACTAGGTGCTGACATGGCAGTCCACATCACCTAAATAGTCTAAAAACCAGCATATGGATCTCATTGCAACGGTTTCGCATGTTTGGGTACTAAATAAGCGGTTTCGATATTTATAGATTTATGTGCACAGGCGGGACAAGTTTGGGGACTATGATGCAATTTGCTTATTTTTAATTTGCTAGGCTACTGGCTAGCTGCACTATCCCTACATATATTGTTTGTAATCTACACCGACTATCACTTTAAGGTCGGAAGAGCCAATGCAATATTCATCAACTGCAGGAATCTTCATTAATCCCGAGAGCTGAAAACCCTCGCTATAAAGGCAGCAACCCTTGCGATTAGCTATTCACGAGGGCCAACCCCTCACGAAAAGGTGCTCGCATTTGCTCCCCCCCCAAATAACAAAGTAACACGAGGGCCTGGCCCTCGTGAATAACTAAAAGCGAGGGCCACCAACAAGCCCTCGTGTTTACTTCGCGTGGTGGCTTTATCACGAGGGCTAAACAGCCCTCGCGTCAGTGTATGGGCCCGTATGGTTTGGGCGTGGGGCGGGAACGGTTGATCCTTACTCGCGAGGGCCATGTAGCCCTCGAGAATAATTGGCCCGCTGGTTTATCATGAGGGCCACGTAGCCCTCGCAAATAATTGGCGTTCGGTGCATCTATGGCGAGGGCTATGCTGCCCTCGGGATGTAGTTATTTCAGAAAAAATAATTTAAAATTCCAATTTTCACAATTTTACAAAATAGAAAATATATATATATATATATATATATATATATATATATATATATATATATATATGTATGAATATGTATGCAGATTCAGTTCTGCATCACACATTCGTATGACACATCCAATATATCACACGGCACATACGCATCGCACATGCACATCGCACCAACACATCGTTCCATATCGCACAATTAGTTCACAAACATGTCCACATCGACATACGTACACATTCACATTCATCCATCCATCCGTCACGAGGCTATCTGGGTCAGGGAAGATCGAAGGAGTACGGTTAGTTGGAGTGAAGGTCGAAGGAGCGCTGTCCGGTGCAAGGAAACGCAAAGGGGTGGTAGTTAGTAGGTTCAGAAACCCGTTAGTCCCTGCTTCTGCCCACTCACGCTGAGCCTCCTGGACGACTCCCTGAGCCTGACTTACAGGAGCGGAGCCCTGCAAGCACTTAGAATATGACCTTTGATTCAAAATACGCTATAACTCGATTTATGATGAATTGACGGCACTTACCGCATCTTGAGGCCGAACAAATGGCTTTGGTACCACATAAGATGCATAACCGACACCACCTTCACCAAGATGCCTGGTCGACCCACCCTGCACATTCGCAAGCAATGTAGTGTTAATGCAAATAAATGAGGGTATGAATTGTGTTTTGGAAATACCTGCTCGAAGTTGCCCCTGAATGGCAGCTTTTGAACTCTATCCACCTTTGCATTTGTTATGTTTCCCACCGCTCCTGAGCCGCTCTTTAGGTCATTTCCATCTGTATTTTTAAGTCTTGGAGCTCTTTCCTGTGTCGCTCCTCTATCTCATTTTCCCTTTGCTCTACCCTTTCCCTTTCCCTCTCCCTCTATAGCTCCCTCTCAACAACCCTTTCCCTGGCTGCACGGCGGGACCTTGCATCGCACATGAATCAACCAGACCTGCAACAGAAAAGTGTGATTAGTATGGAGAAGTCATGTAACGTGGCAGTCGAATGCATGAAACAAATAAAGAGCAAAATCGATCACCTGATGTGGTCCAAGCCCATCCCGTAGCTACCGTGTGACTTAAGCCCCATGTGGGTGTAGATAACCTCAGGGTCTAGCTCCTTCTCCACGTACGGGTCGCTATCAAGACCATGCGTCTCCTTGTATGCATCCACGGACCGTTCCTGCATTCGGTGCGTGTGGTGGATATTATAATGGAAAGTAGGGATAAACAATATAGGAATGATGTAAGTTGCAGTTACAATCTTCCTTTGTGTGTGTGGTGTCATGGCTGTCTCAGGAGCTTGTCGTTATGCCTTCGTTGTCATTGCCCTCCTGTATGCTTCCAAGGCACATATGTCCCCCTTGTCCTTCTCGGACTGCATCCCAATGTGGGACATTCAGAAAAGAGTTGGTGAATGAAATGAAAAGAGAAGTTATTACCTCTTTTTTCTGACCACTTTCCAATGTACTTGAGGATTCCCTACACCGCCCAGTTCAGCTTGGACTGTTGTGACTTGGTCCTGAACTATGAACTGTTCCGGTAATGCCCAAGTCCCTCCCAAGCTTCTGGGCAGTTTTCGACACAGTCCGGACGCACCTGGGTGTACTGCTGAGGGGTCAAGTACTTGTTGGAAGCCTTGGTGTCAATAAGCTTCTCGTTATGCTCTCTCCTGCACCCATTTTGATGCGTGTATTAATCAGCATTATTAGCATTGTAAAGGATATTTGTGGTTGAACTTACTTGTACCACTGCTTGGTCGCCTCGACACGCGAAAGCCGCAGGTGGTCCCATAAAAGACTCGTCTCTTTGTTGTCAATCACTTCATTGAAGTCTGAAAGGGTGAGGCCTTCACTAGGTTGTTAATGTTTCTAAAAAGGAACGAAACAAACATACTATTAGTGTGAGGAAAGATGAGAGTACTTGCAGGTGTTGAGAGGCTTACGAGAGTGCATAACGCACTCATGGCAGCCGAGTCCTGACCTTCTTCTTGTATAAGCTTTTAGTCTTCACAGGTGATTGCTGGATGGGTGCGGCCGTTCTCTTCCACCATCCAAGGGCAGTGCATCATGATTAGTCCTGAAAGCACGGAAGCTGGCTGCTTCGTGATGCTCGTGTCGACCGTAGCCATGTTCCTATACAAAAGGAAAAAAGAGTTAGGCATTTACAAAGAGATTAATATCTTGAGTTAAGTTTTTGAGGTTTAGAAATTACCCGTCCCCTAGGATGTCAATAGGGATCCGGATATTTGCTTCTGTTGGAGCCCTAGGCATCCTATTGGGCCCTCTTTTCTTTCTTCAGCGACGAGTGTAGGTTGGCTGGGTAGACCCCTCGCCCTCCTCAAAGCCTCCATTCTCGTAACCACTGTAGTCCTGATCTGCCTCGTGACCACTCGAGCCCATACCTGCCTCGTCTTGACCAGCCTCGACCATCTCGCGGTCCTCCACTGGTGATACTCCTCAAATCTCGTCGTCGAGAATAACCATGCTCGAGCCGTGCAACGTAAGATGGTCGTGCCTTCAAATCTTGACGGCCACGCCCTAGCTATCGATAATAATGGTGGTCAGCAAAATATTTTTTGAAAAAATACAAAAAACCCAGAATTTTGCAGCTATTTCAACCCCAACCGCAGCTGCTGCAACATGCAAACCCAACAATTGCGCGCACAATCAAATATACCACATTTTCACGTATATACACAATTCCTCAAATATCAACACCACATATATATTAAACCACATTCACAATCGATTGTTCGAACATTAATTGGCACACATGTAGTTTATGACATCACAAGTTAATCAACATAAACATACAAAGATGTAGATTATGGCTGCGGTGGCGGGGTGCCGATGAGCTGGTCCGCGAGGTTGGCCGCCAAGTTCGCGGAGGCATCGTCGCGCTGCTAGGCGTCATCCTAAGTAGGTGGCACGTAAGACTGAGGCGTAGACATGGCAGAACCCGAACCCTGCGAGATGTTAGAATTAGACATTTGACAAGTACTATGTTACAAGTTCGACGGAGGCGTAGACAAATAGGTTTTTTACAGGTTCTATACGTGACTCACCGCTGGATCACGGAAACATGGGCGTTCGATGTTTAGGTAGATGGGCATGGGGACGTAGGTCAGCTGGGCCCGTAGGTGCCCTGTGGTTGTGCTATGTATCCCGCGTAGGTGCCCTGGCTGGTGCTTGGAAGGGGTAGGTGGTTAATGTAGGCACCATGGCCCACGTAGGTGCCTGGAGTGGCTATGTAGTGGCCCGCTGTCCCCACATGGCTTGAGGAGCTACCAGCAAGCCCCGCGTGACCGCTTGGACCGGCCTGCATATGTTTTGAGTTCATGATACACATGACAAGATATGAATATCGAGAATAAAATTAAATTATGCGAACGCATTACCCTAGCGACAAACGCTTCAAGCTGCTGCAGCCTTCTGTCGTAGTCCTCCTGCGCTGCCCTCAATCTCTCCAACATGGCCTCATCTCTCTATCATGGGACCGCTCCTCCTCATACCTCTTCTGTTGCTGCTCCCTCCTTGTCTGTAGGAGATCCTCGAATTGGCGACGGGTCTCACCCCCGCTTTGGCTAGCCCGAACCTCGGGCATGTACGCCAACTAAACAGCAATATTACCAAAAGGCGTGTTAGGAGGAAAATCTGAAGTGAAAAAAATGAAAAAGTGATATTTACCAGTTTTCTCCCCAACTGTGTAATCAACCGCCTCCCGGTGTTAAGACTTGTAGTCCTTAACACCCCTATTCTTCTTGGCCTTTTCCAATTTCTCCTTCCACTTGAGCTGTCCCACTTCCTCCCTATAGCCTCCAAAGCATCCTCATGACACCACTCCGGCCGCACCTGGTTGTTCTAATCGGACGTCAACTACAGCTGGTGAGCCACCTGGGGTGTGAGGTTCTGCTTCTCCTGTCTTCTACAAAAAGGCAATAAGGTAACAAACATATGTGTAATGGTTTCTCGCCTGTGGTACTCCTGTACAGCCGTGACACGTGCATTGGACATCATGTCCTGAACCCTCTGCTTCGCCATCTTTTCAATGACAGAAGAAAAGTCTGATTGCTGAAGACTCTCTTGCGGAATGAACCTGAGTTGTAGTGGGTTATAGTAAGATATATAGTTAGTACTAAGAACAAATGAATGTGAAAGTTATTTTGTAGCTTACCCATAACTCGCAGATGACCTGATACGTGGCATTGCTATCCCCACGCGGGGCTAGCCTGTAGTGGTCCCATCCGTACGTCGGCCTTGTTGTCCCGTCCATGGTGATCATCCTAGGGTAGTACTGCCTCATCAGAGTGTCAAGGGCAGTATCAGGCTGGTGTCTCTCGTTGACACCTATCATGGACATGTTGCTGCACATTTGTAACAAAGTTAGGATCAATTTGATTAATTTAAATCGACGAAGTCAAAAAAAGTTAGGTCATTCAAAGGTCTGTACCTGTCACCGTCAATCTAGATCGCCGATCGTCCAGTTTGCTGATGGTGCGGCCCTCATCTTGTTTGGGCCCCTTTTCCTCCTTCTGGTATGAGAGGACAAGCGTCCCTTGCTATCTTTGCCCCACACTCACCAGCCCCACTCTTCTGAGTGAGACCTAGCTCCTGGCCGGACTCAGGGGCCTCCTCCTCCTCGTCGGCACCCCGTGCTGGGTTTACACGCTTGCACGGCGGCATATCATGCATATGAAAAATTAAACAATAGTTAGTCACATAACTTATATACAATTTTGAGAAATAATTGGTAGTGAGACATTTAGGCTGCATATGTAACCAGGAATATTGGTACTAACTAGTAGTAATTATCCTTGACATCCATAGGATCTTCGCTTGAGGGTCCCACATCATCTAGGTTTTCTTGAACCTCTTGTAGTTCATCTTGTTCTTCAACATCTGGGTCTTCAATAGCCTGTAGTTCGACAAGCCCCGACCCAATATCGACTATCATTGTACGTGGCGTTAAGTCGGTGATCCTGTGTTGGGCTGTTAAGACCGAGGCACCCCGGTTTGATGGTGAATATATGTGACAAGATGGAATTTGAAGTGTTTTGAAGAATGTTGACAGGTGCATTTGTGGAAATTGCCGTGAAATTGTAACCGGACCATTGTGCTGAGCTTGGGCTAGGTAATAGTTTTGATTGGACGTGGTCCGGTGGAATTGTTAAGCTGACACGTGATGTGTTAGGGTTTCTAATTGTGATGTCATGAAGGGATTATGATGTTGGAAATTTTATGATGAACTAACCTTGCAGGTGAGGTAAGGTGTGTTGGTTTCGTGTGTGTTCATCTCAGTGATACAGGTATCGACGGGTATGTGGCTGATGATTCGCGGGGACAACTAGAGGCTGGTTCATCCGGAGGCGTGCAGGCGACCGGGTTCGATGATCTGGCAGTCACATGAGGTGTTGTACTCGAGAAGCTTAGCCATGGAAAAGAATCCGAGGCAGCTAGAGGCTGCGGCGTCAGTAACTTGGTGGCGAAGCTGGTTCTGTCAGGTGGGGCTAGGCGTGGGCTGGCGACCGAGAAAGCTGGAAAGATATCTTCCGGAGGAATATGTGGAGAATATTCCCTCCCGGGAATGTGTCTTGTAGTGTGTGTGTGTGTTGTACACTACTCATCCTCAAATGCAGGGTGGAGATGGGCTCTAGGGTGTAGGGCATCTCACCCTTGGGCTATAAATAGAGGGGGAGGGGAGCACCTCCTCCTCATCCCCTTAGAGCTAAAAGTTTTAGAATAGGAGAGGGTGAGTGGAGTGTGTTTGGGTGTCACCTAAAGTGCTTGTGGTCACAAGGAGTGTGGTTTGTAATCCCCCAACTTCTATGCAATGAAATCATCCTTCTCCATGAACATCTTGTGTTGATTTGCTTCTAGTTCTTTTTGTTCTTGTCTTTCCTTTTGAGGAACTTGTTGGAGAGTGAATCTTGGTGATTTATTGCTGGTTCTTGTTGGTCTATGATGCCTTAAGGTTTTTAATATGATTTGCCACACTTCTAGCAACCATATGAGAGGCAAGAGATCAAGATCTTGACTAGTTGCTATTCTGTCCAGAAACTTTTCTCTTCGCAAAAGTCAGTGTTGGATTTTTAGAAACATCTAGAAAAATCATTTTTGAGTGATTCCAGTTAAAAAAGATGTGTGACTCATATACCCATCTGTGGCAAAAATTTCAAGATCACTATTTTCCTGGTTTGGGAGCTATGAGGTGAATACCGAGCCCCAAACATGCAGCCCTGAGTTTCTGACAGTTCTTGGTATATTTTCACGATTTTTCTGTAAGGCTTTTTAAGGAGATTTTTTGGTGGAATGCTTCACGACACATTGAAATAGTGAGAAAAATTCCCATGATTTTTAGAGCACCTTAAAGCCACGAATCTCCTGCTCCATGAGAGGACAAGTTTGGAAAGAATCTGCTTTTGCTTTTTGAAAGTTGCTTTGGGTTTTGTGATGATCTCTTTGCAAAAGCAAGATTTCAATTGATTCCTCTTGGTTGGACACTTGACAACCAGGATTGTGGCTCTAAAATCCTCACATATTCATATGGACATCATCCATACAAGTCATGGGTACACATAGTTGTCATGTTGTCCATCGCGTTTTGATATCCGACACGAAGCAGTTTTTGCGGAATGCTTAGAAGGGCTGCATGTGCAAAAAGAAAGTGTCAAAATTGGTTGTCGTCTATTCACCCCCTCTAGCTGCCTAGCCCGACTCTTCATGGGCCCTCGTAACCGTTGGTCGTTTGATCTAATAATCTCCCTGAACGTCGAACCATGTACACAACCCACCACAACTTCAAATCTTCCTTAACACTTCTTTTCCCCCTCAACCATGTTCATCGACGGTCGATCGCATATATCCTCGCAATCTCGTTGTGCCTTCGTTTTTTCAGGTATGTCAAAGTTGGTGCCATAAATAGCATCTGATATATTTTTCTCTTGGTGCATCACATCAGTGTTGTGAGGCAGTAGCAGATCATTTGCATATGAAAGAGAGTATATGCTACACTTGTGCGTCCAATTATATGAAATACCATAATCTTCACAAACACCATTCTGGTCTTCAACCAACTTGGCATGCCATTTCTTTATAAACGCAATACCCATGCATACGACCACATTTTTTACTCTTTAACGTCGTGTTCTTACGAAACACATTTTTCTGCTTTCGAAATGGATGTACTGGTTTCAGAAATACCGATGACAGTCGAACCAACTAGGTTTGCCATCAAAACATAGCTGGAATGCCTCTATATCATCTAAAACACACCGGAAAACTAAGCCGTCCGTGTGTGCTCCATCCTTAGAACATGCCGTATGCGGGGAAATTATGAATGGAGTATATGTAGGCAGCCTTCATACAGAAAGATCTGTTTGTTTTTCTATCATATGTCGGGGAGACTTCTTCCTATAAATCCTTCAGCTCGTCAAACCAATGGACTCATAAACAAATCTAGATTCTTTCGTAGATTTTTTGGCACAGCCACGATTAACGAAAAAAACATGAACTCCTCTTTCATCAAAACAGAAGGTGGGAGGTTGAGAGAAATGCTAAAAACTGGCCCACATCAGTACGAGACAGCCATCATATTAAAAGGTGTGAACCAATCGGTAGCCAATGCGAGACGTACATTTCTTGGATTAGCTACAAACTCCGAATACACCTTATCAAAATGTTGCCATGTTTCTCCATCAGCCGGATGAACCATCACGTCGGGTTTTGCACGTTTACCCTACTTATGCTACCGCTTCTGTTGTGCGGTCTCCTCCGTCATGAAAAAACGTTGTAGTTGTTTCTTTAATAGAAAGTACCGCAATACTTTCCTCACCACCTTCGTTTGTTTCTTTTCTCCATTACCGTCGACAGACTCGATAAATCTGGACTCCCCACAGTAAGCACACACACTCTTTGCGGCATTACCCTTATAGTACAACATGCAATGGTTAGAACAATAATCTACCTTCTCGTATGACATTCCTAGACTAGCAAGTAATTTCCTACACTGGTACCAGCTGGAGGGCATCTTGTGTCCTTTCGGGAGGGCATCGCCTAAGCATCCGAACAACTCATCAAAACATTTGATGGAGAAGTTGTATTTGCATTTCACAGCCATCATCCGGGTAACCATAGACATTAGGATTACGGTTGTTTGATCATGCAACGGCTGCTTGGAGGATTCCAGAAGGGCTAAGAATTCGGTCATAAAGGCTATTGCCTCCTCATAATCAAAATCATGATCGAAATCATCCATCATGTCTTGCATCCGTTCAATTTTATCGAATACTTCATCTAGAGCGGGAGGCGTGGCAGGAGCACTCTCACCGTGATAAACCCAACGATGATAACCGACCTTGAACCTATTTTGCACAAATTCATCCCCATGTCATACCGTGTTCTCTTTCTACAATTCCCACACTCTGTACATGGGCAATGTACATACGCGGTGTCAGGGTTAGGGGTCGCCTGGAAAGCACTATCCACGAATGCAGTAGCCTTCTCATACCATTCATCTGAGTGTTGTCCGTTCACTCTTCATCCATCATACATCCACCTTCTTTCTTTTTTCATCGCTCTTAACTCAATAAGCTACATTAGGGTTTCCCAATAGGCGTAGGAAGGCTTCTAAACCCACCCACGAAAGACCGCTTGGGCATGTCTCGTTGTGAATCCGAAAGGGAACGAGACAAAATTTCGATAGCATAACCCTACAGTTCTCCTAGTCCAACGATGGCTATAGAGCCAAAATTCAGCTCACTAGCACTTATGTTATGCTTAGGAGAACTACAAGGCCATACCGCCAAAATTTTGCCTCGAACCCACCAGCATCACAACAAAACATGCTCAGACGACCATTCGCAGGCTATCCACTAGACAATTTGGGAACATTTTGCACAACCCATAATGGAAACGAACGAATCACCGTTCTAATTTCTTTACGCGTTGTGTTGTTTCCGAATGGGTGACGTACAAATAGGTGACATGCGTTTCTAACATAACATACACAAATGATTTAAATATCCTAACATTATCAAAAAGTAACATTATCACTAAACTGTAATACATGCATTATTATAATAAAATACTAACATCATCATAAGCCCTAACATTATCACTAAACTCTGAAATTAGCAACTCTAATTTACCTATTTTATTATTATACATTTTCATAAATAATTAATCATTACTGCTAATTGCATATCTAATTACATATTCAATGGTGTTGGACCATCGAAACTAAGCGATAGTAATTTAAAAAAATGTCGCGAAGGTGTTTCACGTACCTCCGAGAATGTGCGGGTCCACAACACAACAAAATCGCCGTGGAAAGTCGAAGCGTTAGCTCGGCGGTGGCGGCAGGAGCTCGAGGGCGTGGCGAAGCGGCTTGGGCGGCGAGGCAGTAGCGTGACGGAGCGGCTTGGACGGCGAGGTAGTAGCGCGACGGGCGGTGGGG
The DNA here is from genome assembly GCA_036346415.1 of Raddia guianensis. Classification (NCBI taxonomy): domain Eukaryota; kingdom Viridiplantae; phylum Streptophyta; class Magnoliopsida; order Poales; family Poaceae; genus Raddia; species Raddia guianensis. The sequence goes on from CM070537.1 coordinate 9,377,124, forward strand.
GCGGGGCGGCTTGAGCGTAGGGAGCGGCGATCGTGGCGTCGGCGACGGATGTGGCATGGGCGCAGGGAGCGGCGGCGGCGACTAGCACGGTACACCAGCAGCGACCGAGGGCGAGCAAAGGCGGCGGCGGCGTCGGTCGCGGCGTGGGTTGGGTTGGGGCTTAGGCACGAAATGCCTAGGTCCTAGGAAGCCAACAGACCTAATAAAGATCTGTCGCCTCCGCTTCGTTCAATACATGGCACGTGACAGCGATGGGATGGGTCGACTCTCTTACTCGACGGTAGCAAGCTGTCGAATAGAGCCACATGACCGTTGCGCACCGGTCACCTCTCTATCTCGACGTCGAGAGAGAGTTGCCTCGCCTCACAGCCATCCCGAGCACGCCACGTGGCAGCCCGCCTTGGCTCGGCCCCCTCTTGGCGCTAGTCTCGACGGCCCGTTGAGATTGACCCGAAATACAGATTCAGCCAGGTAGGCCCCCACATATTCTCGACGGCAGATGGCCGTCGAGAATTATACATAGATCGAGCTGCACCACGTGTCTCAACGGTTATACGTTAGCTTGGCCGTCGAAACAGTACTATCTCTAGGGCCAACATTGACTACCGTCGACATAGACACGTTTTCTCGACCGTTTTATTGCAAGCCGTTGAGAAAGAGTGTGGTCTCGACGGCAGTCAGTGCATATATGCCCCGCCCTTCCGATGGTCAATCGAGCTTATTTAATTTTTTTAAAAAGGTAGAAATTTTTTTCTAAATTCATGTTGGCTAGTCTTGCTTACCACATGAACATACACCACCATATTTTCTTACGATGAAATTACATCCGGAATAACAAGTATTTGTGTAGGGAGTCTTATCGACCAATGATTTATGGAACGTTCTATGGAGCTGTATGAAATACGGGTGACATGTGCACATAATTTTTTAAACATTAACCATTGGATCCAAAGACCTTTATATAAACATCATTGCACTGTAATGCTAGTAATTACAAAATTTTTAAAATTTTCTACCCAATTTAAAAATATTAAACACATACACACACATATATATTCTACAACACATAACATGCAACAAAAAACTTGTATATATTCGAAAAAAAACGTTATTTAATTTTTAAGCTTATTTTTTTATGGACAAATTAAAATGTTCCACCTATTTTTACAAATTTCAAACTTTTTGGAAAATTTACAAAAAAATAAACTTGTCTGCAAATTATTAAACAAAAGTTTAAATCATGAAAAGAAGAAATGGGCCAGCCCAATAATTCTCGGGTCATCTGCACGGATCCTTCTATCTCGATGGCCTACTTTAAGCCGTCGAGATCCTGTCCTGTACTAAGCTACCGCACAGGCCGACCCATAACTAGTATCGACGGTCAGTAGTGAGCCGTCGAGAATAAATTTTCCCATGCACGCAGAAAAAAGGTAGGGCGGGCTAAAGCGAATAAATCTTGACCGCTTATCTACGACAATCGAGATTAAACGTGCAATATCGACCGCTTCTATGTGACTGTCTAGAGTAACTTTATTATCTCGACCGCTTCCTTGTGGCCATCGAGTTTGAGTTTGGTCGTCGATATTACGATCGATTCATGTAGTATTACTCTACTCAACTTTGTGATCGTGATTAAATAACTTATATTCAAGACGGAAAATCGTGATTAAATAACTTATATATTCAAGACGGACAAATCACCATAGTCGTGGCTAACAAATTTATTTATGTTGTGCTGAAATTCAAATGAATTTCCTTCTCTACAATCTTCTAGTCAAGAAAGAAAATCAAATGAGTGATTCTATATACTCCGTCTGTGTTGATCCCATTCCTTGACTTCACTTTCAGCTTATGAATTTTAGACATGTATTGTAAAACACAGTGGCCTTTTGTAAATCTATTATTTTTAGATTATTCCTTACTAAATAAAAATTGTGCCAATTGAAAATTTCTGTGGGGATCAGCACAACTATATGGACAATACCCACAAAAAAGGTTAATTTCTTAGTTTGTGTTAACTAGCAACAAAGGTAAACAGCGAAAAAGAATAAAATATGCCGTCTTCTGTCTTCTAGCTAGCTAATACATACATACATACATACATATATCTTATATGTGCATCTTGGTCCTGAAGTAGGTTAAAGAGCAAAATAGCTTACCCCATAATTAAAAAAAATTATATGGTGCTAAGAGCCTATAACTGGGTTATTAATAATGTGAAGTTTTGCTTTTGTTTGTAACAGCGGCTATCCATGAAAAATTGAAAATGGTTTGCAGTGTGTCGACGGTTGGGATATTGACCCAAGTCAACCAAGGTTCTTCAAAGAGGAGATAGGAGACACGCCGAACAACCACGAACAGCAACGAACAGGAGACATGGGTTTTTATCCTGGTTCAGGCCTCTCGGGAGAGATAATAGCCCTACGTCCAGCCTTTCTTTATATCAAAGAGAATTACAAGGGGGGACTCGGCGAGATCAGCAGGTCTCGGCGAGTAGTATGCGAAAATCTAAAGTCCAGGGATCTAAGCTAGATGCTAAGATGTAAAACTCAATACCAGGAGATGGATGCGTAAACTCGTGCCCTCTACACGCCGTAGGGGCTTGGTTTATATAGTGGTGAGCAAACCGACCTACAAAGGGAATATCGGGCCGGGCTAACTATGAGATCATAACAAACTCAACGTGCCAAATATATCCCGAGGCAGATAAGGCATACTCCTAGTCTTGGGGATCACGGCGTCTTGTTCCAATCCGGGAAACCACGTCCGGGTCTTCACGTAGCCGTGCAGAACCCTTGTTCGAGTCGGACTCAAACACGATTCCTTGGCCATTACGCACCACACCAGCTAGGAAGCTGTTCGGTAGGATGCATATGGGCCAGATAGAACCTTCCAGGGGACTAGGCCCTGGTAGGCTGTTCGAGTGGGCCGTCAGGGAGTGGGCCATGGCAATGGGCCGTGATTTTATCCCCGACAGCTAGCCCCCGAGACTCAAGTGGAAGAACTCACTAGAGTGGGGCCTTCCTCTTGAGACTCTAAGTCACGAAGAGGGTAATTTTGTTGCTACAAGGACGTGCAACAAACGACCGAACAGGTTATGGTTCAACCGAACAAGACTTGTTCGGGACCGGACAGACCCGATCAGTACTGAGCAACTCTGTTGCGTCGAACAGGGAACGACATCTATCCGAGCAGAGTACCCAGCCCTCGATACAGAAATCGGAAGAAGTGAGGTGAATCATCACCTTGAGGTTGAACGTCATCAAGGAGGGATTGGATTCTTAGTAGGGAAGAGCGTACCACCGCATCCGGTAAGATCAGATCTTCCGGGAGAATGAACATAGCAAGTCGCGAGACGGACTCGTGCTGCCGCATCCAGGCATTTAGATGCCTAGGAAAACATAAACGAAAAATAGAGGAATCATCTCTCGGGTTAGAGCTTGCCCGAGAAAATATAGATTGCGCTCGGCGAATAATGTGCTTTCGGGGAGCGAAGGTGATGCGCCTCAAGCGTAGATCGTGTGCTAGGAGCAGACAATGCATACGAATGGGAAAGGTGACCCAGTCCAGAGCGTAGAGCTCGTCGACGGAATCAGGTAAAGAGATCCAGTCCCAGAGCACGGAGCTCGTTAAAGGAACCAGAAAGTACGACCAGGCGAAGACGTACCCGGTCAAAGGCCATCCAGTCTCCGAGCACGGAGCTCGTCGTGGGAACCAGACGTGCGCCCCGGGCGAAGAGCTGCCCGGCGCGAGGTGATCCAGCCCCCGAGCACGGAGCTCGTCGCATGGGACCGGATCGCGGCCCGGCGAAGAACTGCCCAATGCGAGGTGAATCACAACCCGATGCAGTCAGAGCCGCAAGAGAACGTGTGAAATCAACGCTTTACCTATAACGTATTCCTTGCGACAGCGTTAGCGTTGTCTTGGCAAGTGCAGAATCGACGCTTGGAGTGCCCGTTGCGATGAGAATCGGCTTACGGTGGGCAGGACTCCGTTGGTGGCGCACTACCTTGACTTAGCCGAACTGTGAAGGTTAGTGCCGAGCAAAGGTAAGAAATCATACGCGGGCGAAGTGAAACAGCCCCTGGGCATGCGCGGAGCAAACCCGGGAAGAGAGGGATGCAGACATCGGTTTTGGTGGGGAAGCCGGGAACCTCGCCGTGACCATCACCGGAGTCTGACGTTCCCCCTTCCTGTACTTCCTGCAGAAGACAAACAAGAAACGAGCAGCACGGGAAAAAAGAGAGCAAGAAAAGACTCTAAGAAGAGCAAAGCGAGTTTTGGAAAACACGCTAAGGACGACCTACCCGCACAAGACATAATTTTTCCGGGTACGTCCCCCGATAGCGTTAGTGTCACCTCAGCGAATGCGGAACCGATGCCAGGAGTGCCCGTTGCGATGAGAATCGGCTTACGGTGGGCAGGACTCCGTTGGTGGTGCATTGCTTCGGATTACCGTGCCTGGAAGGACGTAGCATGGATAAAAAAGACGTGTGCGGGCAAGTGCAGCCCCGCTGTGGCTAAGACCGCTAACCAGGGAAGGCGATCGGACCTTAGCCGCAGGCAAGACGTGCGAGGCGAAATCTTATCCGGGCATGGAACCGTGCAGCGTTGGTGTCGCCTCGGCGGGTGCGGAACCAGCGCCAGGAGTGCCCGTTGCGATGAGAATCGGCTTACGGTGGGCATAACTCCATCGGTGGTGCACCGCGGTTAACGAGCCGCAGTCGTTGCGGATAAAAGACATGCTCAGACGCGGGAGCGCCACGGAGCGAAGACCAACGAGGTTTTGGAAAACCAACGCTAAGGAAAGGAACTGAAAAAAAACGTGCGGGGTTGCGAAATTCAGCTCAAGTCCCAATCGACCGAGGAGGCAGTCCTCGAGGAGCTGGCCGAGCAGCTCAAGACCGCCGAGAAGCGCTTGAATCAGAGCGAGTCTGACCGAGCAGCCTTTCCTGCAAAAAAGAGCAGCAAAAGACAAGGACGAACAGGAAACCAAGGGCAAGGCGAACAGCGCTAGAAAGTTTTAAGAAAACCGGTAGAACGCTTAGCCTAACTCCCAGCCCCCGTTGTGCAGCTGCTCGAGGACCTGAGTTTGCGAACTCGAACAGGTGCACAAGAGAAAGAACGATGCCCTAGCCCCCGGTACGGACGATGCATGAAGACCTGAACTTGCGACTTCAAGCACGTGCGTAGAGAGTTAGAGCGACACCCGTATCCTGATCGACTCGTTTCAGGAACTGCTCGTTAACGTAAGTTAGGCGATTCCGAAGGTAACCGAACAAGGAAAGTGCCTCTGCCGCGGAGGGCTTATGAGAGCAGACTTTGCCAAGTGGTTGTGCCGTGAGCGGTAAGTGCCTCTGCCGCGGAGGGCTTACGAGAGCAGGCTTAGCCGCAAGGCTGGATGCCGTGTTACGGAACTCTGAGTTTAGGAACTTGTTGAAGCCAGATACGGGCAGGGAAAAACCTTAAAATCGCGGAGCCAAGAGTTCGCAAGTCCGGGCAGCCATCAAGTGTTACCAGAGAGAAAGAGTAGTCTGAGAAGACAAGTGGTGAGAATGGCCGCAGGGGGCCGCGAACATTCACCGTTCAATGGGTTGAACTTTACATGGCAGCCTGAGAGACTTGACGAACTAATGCGCGAAATTTGAGAAAAAGCGCGAAGCTAGGAAACGAAAGACCTACACGAGGAACTTACGAAGCTGGTCGATGTTCCAAGTGCTGGTTAGCTCTCTCCGCCATCCTTTGCCAAGTAATGCCCGGGATCCGGAAGGAGTTTTGATCCAGTCCCCGAGCACGGAGCTCACCGCGGGACCAGACGCGCGCCCCGGGCGAAGAGCTGCCCGACACGAAGAGATCCAGTCCCCAAGCACAGAGCTCGTCGCGGGGACCAGACGCGCGCCCCGGGCGAAGAGCTGCCCGGTGCGAAGAGATCCAGCCCCCGAGCACGGAGCTCGTCATGGGATCAGACGCGCCCGGCGAAGAGCTGCCAGTCGCGAAGAGATCCAGCCCCCGAGCACGGAGCTGGGAACCAGATCTGGAAGGCGATCAAGATCGAAGGGATCGATCTGATCTGGCAGTGGAAGAGACATCCTGCCCTTCTAAGTCACAGTCTTCAGGGAGGATCTCCTGGTCGCTAATAGAGTTCGACATGTTCGATCTGCGAGGTCCCCATGGACGGCGCCAGCTGTCGACGGTTGGGATATTGACCCAAGTCAACCAAGGTTCTTCAAAGAGGAGATAGGAGACATGCCGAACAACCACGAACAAAGAACGAGCGAGAGAGATGGGGTTTTATCCTGGTTCAGCCTCTCGAGAGATAATAGCCCCACGCCCGGCCTTTCTTTATATCAAAGAGAATTACAAGGGGGACTCGGCGAGATCGGCGAGTCTCGGCGAGTAGTATGCGAAAATCTAAAGTCCAGGGATCTAAGCTAGATGCTAAGATGTAAAACTCAATACCAGGGGATGGATGCGTAAACTCGTGCCCTCTACACGCCGTAGGGGCTTGGTTTATATAGTGGTGAGCAAACCGACCTACCGAGGGAATATCGGGCCGGGCTAACTATGAGATCATAACGAACTCAACGTGCCAAATATATCCCGAGGCAGATAAGGCATACTCCTAGTCTTGGGGATCACGACGTCTTGTTCCAATCCGGGAAACCACGTCTGGGTCTTCACGTAGCCGTGCAGAACCCTTGTTCGAATCGGACTCAAACACGATTCCTTGGCCATTACGCACCACACCAGCTAGGAAGCTGTTCGGTAGGATGCATATGGGCCAGATAGAACCTTTCAGGGGACTAGGCCCTGGTAGGCTGTTCGAGTGGGCCGTCAGGGAGTGGGCCATGGCAATGGGCCGTGATTTTATCCCCGACACAGTGTGACTAAATAAAAAAATTCAACCAGAGAGATGTATTCGCTATTTATACATGATGAGATGGAAAATTTAAGTAGTTTTGTAGCTATAGTGGAAAATAAATTCGAGAAGAAAGTTAGCCTGAGTAATTTATACTAAAAGCAGCGCACAATCGGTAGCCACGCCTAATTGATCGATACGAACGCAAGTTTCAGCATTGAGTTTGATCACGAACCTGTTGGATAGAACACACACACTAACAAAATTTAGACACGAGGTTTTTGGTGCTGTCAAAGTCGCAGCTTTTCATCTGTTTCTTCTCTTACTTATAGCTAGACGATGTACAACTGATTACATGCAGTAAATAACACTCCTAATACAAGTAACCGATGCGCTCAAGTGCCATCCCACGTAGTAACAACATTCGGTTACATGTAGCAAATTAATAAAAAAAAACTGATGCATATGCACGTACTGAATTCTACGGCCGTGCCATCCGACGTCTGATATAAATCAGCGGTTACCAAAATTAATTACCATACAATTACTAGGACCAAGTGCAAGAATTAACGTTGCAAGCATGCATCATACAAGCCATGCATGAATGCAAATATAATTAGCTAGTAACTCGTGAAACGGTCAGACTTTGAACCATTTGTTCAATGCGTAGTAATGCTCATGCACGCACACGATTTATTCGAGCAGAACCAACAGGCAACACCAGAGGTGCAGACCGCTGCCATCTTCAGCAGAATGGTTCGCAGGCTTTATTCATGCCCATGCAGTGTATATTTCCACGACATTCAATTGCAAGCTTTATTCTTTACCTCATTGTCGAGAACAATGTCGAGAACTTATTGCCTCTGCAATAACATAACTGACCAGACAGATGGGCAAGGAAGAATTTGTGAGACCAGACAGGACAGTACCTAGCTACGGCAAATGATTCAGAACGGCTTTTTTATGTTAGACGGCAACGCCGCTTTTTTATTAATCATTACTTACCTGTTGCGGGGTGTGTCGGCCCTCATTTTTATATATACTTACATGAGAGCCGCTTTTCACATGCACTAAGCTCTGAACTAGTACGCTAGTGCTTGTAACACAGCTAGATATCATTTCATGCATATAAAGAGTATCCTAAGTATTACATGACATAGTTTTATGCGTGCAGGCTTATCAATAAGGCGAGCATCAGTTGCCTTAATACAAAAGTAAGATTAGTACACTAGTGATTCTAACACATAGGTAGATATCATTTCACGAATATGAAGAGCGTGTACCCTGAATATTACATAACATAGTTTTATGTGTGCAGGCTTAGTAACAATAAGGCGAGAATCAATATGCCTTAATACAAAAGAATCATGAGAGTTACAAGTCAGCGGAACCAAAATATGTTAAAAATTCTCCAATAGCTATGCATTTCTTCAAGCAACTAGAATGACCCTAATTAAGCATCATCCTGACCGCCGTAATGAGTGTCCCTATTTAAACATCGTCCTGGCCGTCATAGTCTTCCTCCTCATCATCATGTCATTCTTAGGAGTACACATCATGAGGTCCATCTAAAAGAGTGGGAATATGCGAGGTCAGTGTCATTCAAACACCGGCTAGTCAACATCCTTGTTACTACTAAATGATGCAGGCTTCAAGAGAAGAAAAAGGTTCTTTTATTTGCATAAAGTCAATTTTCAAGATAATTTAGAATCACCTTATATAAATCTTTGGCTATTAATTATGTGTAATCATGACATCAACTCTATCTTAACCATCATCCTAAGCCAACAAGACCTTAGCCAACCTTCCACCATATCACACCCAAACCCAATTTGGTATGGGGCTAGAGGCTCTCCCACCTAAATTAAATAAAAAATGCAAAAACACACATAGGAATAGAGTGACCTAGTAGGTCATTTCCAGTGACCCTTGGGATGTGCTTTGCTAGCAATTGCTCGCTTTAAATCTGTGAATGCATTCAAAAGTGTTTGAAAGAAAATAAAAAAAATGAAAATCCTAGTTAGTTGAGCTATAGATTTGAAACTACTTGGGTTTCAAAAGGTGGCATGTGGTGTTCTATTGAAGCCATCTTGATGCCTTATCATGACGCGATATTTGTTTGTTATTTTCTCAATCAAATCTTCCAATATGTAAAATCGATTTAATAGCATCTTTTGAACTAGTGAGCACCGAACTAATTTGTATTGCCTCGAGCATCCTTGTCATTTGCTTCACATTCGAATGGATAATTTTCAATACTCTGTATGACTTGCATTTGCATTTGCATCATGCTTTGTGTTTTCTTCCCTCACTTTCTTGATGTCTATATTATTAAAAGAGGGAGAATTGAAAAGGACGTACAAGTTTAAGTTTTCTTGAAAAAGGGGAATTTGATTAACATGCCTTGATTTTAACCGCTTGGAGATATTGAACACATGTGTTTCTTTCCTTTACTCCATGCGTGATTTGGCATTTCTAAAATGCTTTGTGTTCAAAATCCAAAAACTTTAAATTAATTTTTGAGGGTTTGTCAATATATTCTTTGAGGGGAGTGTTGAGTGCCATGTGGAGGGTCCCCTTTGGTGATGATGAATATATGTGGCAAGGACGAATTTGAAGCGGTTTTGAAGTTGTCTTATTGAGGCATTGCTGGATTTTGCTAAGATTTTGGATTAATCCCAGACTGTCCCGTCGTGTTAAGTATGTTTTATCATGGTGTTTTTGGTTTTGAGCACGAGATTCTCTATTGATTATCGTATGATGGACTAACCTTGCAAGAGAGTTAAGGTGTGTTGTTTTTGTGTGTGATCATGTTTGTGATGCAGGTATTGGCGGGTACGTGGGAGACGCTTCGCAGGGACAGCTGGAGGCTGGTGCGTTCGGAGGCGTGCAGGTGACCGGGTTCGATGATCTGACGATCACATTAGGTGGTGTACTCGAGAAGCTTCGCCATGGAAAGGAGTACGTCTGTGACAGCTAGAGGTTGGCGCATCGGTTACTTGATGGCGAAGTTTATCTGACCGGTGGGCCCAGGCGTGGGTTGGCTACCAAGGAAACTATGATGATATAAATAGAGGGTGAGGGGAGCACCCCCTGCTCATCCCCCTGAAAATTTCAGGATTACACAAGGTGATTTGGGTGTGTTTTGGGTGGCACTTAGAGTGCTTGTGGCCACAAGGAGTGTAGATTGTAATATCCCTTCTATGCAGTGAAATCTTTTTGTGTTGATTTTCTCCTAGTTCTTCTTGCTTTCGTTTTTCTTTTTGGAGCATTTGTTTGGAGATGAATCTTGATTGTTTCTTGCTGCTTCTTAGTGGTTTATGATACCTTGAGATTGCTAATATGATTTTCCTAACTCTTTGCAACCATATTAGAGGCAAGAGATCAAGTTCATGATTTGTTGCAAATGTGTCCAGAAAATTTCCTCCGCGTAGCAGTTAGTAAAAGATTTTTAGAAAAATGTATAAAAATTGTTTTGGGATTATTTAAGTTGGAAAAGATGCATTACTGACATACTTATCTGTGATATAAATTTGAAGTCCATTGCTTTCCCCGTTTTGGAGCTATGAGTTGAATACCATGTCCTAAACTTGAAGTCTCGAGTTCCTGACTGTTCTTGGTGACTATTTTTCATATTTTCTGTAGATGTAGTTTTATTCTGATATTTGGAGGAGACCATAACGACTCACCCACATGAGTGTTGAAAAATTATTGAGTCTTCCAATAGCAGGAACCACTCTCTCCTTACAAGACAAGTTTCTCGGAATCTGCTTTCTGCCTTTGATAAAGCAACTTTAGTGGTTTGAATGCTTTGGCCTTTCTCTAATTGTCTTGGATGGTTGAGGAGGTGGAAAGTGGTCATAAGGAATTAATTCTCATCGACTTTGTCCTCATGGGCATCACCTCTATGTTGTGCACATGGTGTGGCACATGAAATTTGAATTCCGTCGCGGTTCGACTACCGACACGAAGCTGTTTGGTGCGAAGTGCTTAGAGGGGCTACGTATTGAAAAAAGCGACAAAATTGATTGGCGTCTATTCACCCCCCGCTTATCTCGGTCCTTCAATCAGCAACATCGCGTCGTACGACCGCGTGTGCTGAAAGGTCCGGTTTCTGAACGCCTCAAATATATGTCGTTCACGATCGCTTTAGAGGATGATCTACTCCTCCGATGTTAGCACCCTAATCCTGAGGCCTTAATCAGTCCTAGATGGTTCAGTCTAGTCAGGTTGGTAGTATTGATACCAAGAGAAATGGGACTTCATTGACATGTCCTCCCATGAACTGCTATCCCGGACCTCGCTCATAGTGTGAACCTCTTGTGTACGCCCTTAGCACCATTGGACATTTCTGCAAAAGGGGTTAGACCACAAATACCCAAAGAATATATAGAGTGAAGATCGAAGGTCGGTGGTTCAATAGTTAGCAGTTAGTCGTCCAAAAATTAGTAGCCCTTGCGGGGCTTATCGCCTCCACAAAAAAATGTCTTATTTGCTTAAGCCACACAGTCATTAGCACTAATGCAACGATTAAGGAACTAATGCAATGCAAAGAGAGAAGAGAGCAGAGGTGAGATCGTGCAATCATTGCCTGAGTGTGCATCAATCGTAGCTGCTTCCTCCTCATCTTATAGGTGATGAATGCATGCTGGATGAGTGCAAATGCAATGAAAAAATCTACTATCTACAGTACTTTGAGTGGCTAGATACCTAGCTAAGCATGTAGAGAGGTGGGTGAGATGGGACATGACAGGCGGAGTTGAGTGGGGCGGTTAGCCGGTCTGGCCGAGTCGGTCGATCGTGGTGGGTCGATCGGCCAAGTGGGGTCGGTCTACCGCTCACCTCATCTTCTTTTTTTATATATGCAGGGTATATGCAAGGGTGAAAATCAAAAATGCAGTGGAAAATGCAGGATATTAAATATGAATGCAAACATAAGTTCCGACTTACCTCTTGGTGAGGACTCGAAATTTTTTATGTGGTCCTCGAGTCGGACCGTCTCCATATGTTATTCTTCTTTAAGTGTTTCCGCAACCTGGGTTGTTGTTGAAGCTGGTTGAATTTCTTTTTTACGCCACACTTCTTTTGCTCAAGATTTTCAATTGATGTTGACCTTCGCTTGCGGCTCGGAATTCTTGACCGCATGTTGCTTATGTTCCTTACTTTGGGATTTCATCGCACCTTTGTTGCTGCTCTTCTTCCAGTAAGGACGTCGTAAAGGCTCGTCCAGTAGTTGGAGAGTTCTCCTCATGGTTGCAATGAGACTATCCATATGAGGTTTGGGTACAGCCTTCGCTTTCCTCTGCACAGTTGTTAGTATTTTTACCATAAAAAAGTGCGTAGCCGTGAACATTTCTCAATTCTTGGCTTTAAGTTGAAGAATTCTTCTCGGCCATTGATGTTGAGTTGAATCTCTCCTGCAACAACGTCTATGGTCGAATTTGCCGTGTTTAAGAAAGATTTCTCAAAAATGAGAGGTGTCTTGGTGTCTACCTCCATGTCGAGTATCACAAAATGCATAACACTAGAAAATTCCAGACGTTCACTGATATATCCTCAGCGACTCCAATAGGATGGCAGATCGATTGATCCGCAAGCTGCAGGGTCATGGCAGGAGGAGACAAGGTAGAATGATTTTACTTTTCATAAATTTCCTTGTGCATAATACTAATGCTTGCTCCTAAGTCGCACATAGCACGATCAAAGTATTGTGCACCAATGGAGCATGAGATGGTTGTATAACCAGTGTCTTTCTTTTTCTCGGGGGGAGTGTTTAGGATTGCAGCGCTGCATTCTTCGGTTAACATGATAACCTCCGCAGTCGGCAATAGGTGTTTGTTGTAGAGAATGTCCTTAAGATACATTGCATATGTTGGCACCTGCATGGCATCTAGCAATGGGATTGACAAATAATTGCTTACTTACCTCGACAAACTTGCCAAACTGCACGTCTGCAGTTGGCTTGCGGTGGCGATGCGGGAAGGGAAGCACCTGTGTATCCGTGAACTCTGTGGGACTAGTTCTAGTCCCTCCGCCTTCTCCCATCGACTTTTGCAGCTCATCATGAGGTTCCTCTTCATACCCTTCCTTCTCTTCGTTGACATCTTCAAGGGTGTCATGCTTTGTTCCTGCATAGTAAGGATGCGGCAGGTCTCGAGTCGTTTTTCCCGATCAAGTTGCGACCGCACTAACATTCTCCTTTGGGTGTGGCTCTGGTAGTCCCAGGAGCTTACCCGGAGTGGATGTGGAAATTGAAGAAGCCAATTGAGTTATTTGTGTTTCTAACATTTTATTAAAGCACATTTGGCTATGCCTGGCAGTTGCAAATCCCTCTAGTTTTGAATCTATGCTCTCAAGGATTTTATCATTATCAATAAATTTCCTACTTATGCTATCATTTACTTTTTGTGAAGAATTCATAAATTCATTGACTTATTAGGATTTAAATTACCAGAATAACCTTCCTGTTGACGGTTGTCGAATGAGAAGGTGGGTTTGTAGTTTCATCCCAGAGTGTAGTTCGATTGTGGATCGACAGAATCCGTTGTTGACAAAGTTGGCATCCCAAGGTTGGGTTTTGGTGCAGTTGTGTCCAAAGTGCCCAAGAGTCCCACAAACCTCGCAGATCATGCGAAATTCAAAAGCCTGAATAGTCTGCGATGATGGTAATTTTAGCTTCTTCATCAATAGGTCTTTCTTGGCCGCGAGCATATCCCTATTGTCAATTTGGTGGAATCCTCGTGTCTAAGGCTCAAGGCGCTCATTGCTCCAGCATTGGCTTGAGACCAGCTTCTCAATGAAAGTGTGTGTAGCATTCACACTAATGAAAAGGAAGCTCCGCCACAAGCAGCATCAAGGCGTTCACGGGCTGCACGGTTAAGCCGATGGTAGAAACTTTGGATGATAAACCAGTATTGCCTCCCTTTGGATGATAAACCAGTCTTGCATCCTGTGGTGGGGAAAAACCAGCATATACTGGAGTCACTCCCAAGCATCCGAAATGGACTCGTCGGTGATTTGCTGAAAACCAGAGATCTTATTCCGAAGGGCATTGGTTTTGCCTAATGGAAAGTACTTGGCGAGGAAGACATTTGAGCACTTCTCCCTAGTTGAAATTGCATCCTTATTGGCACAAAACCATTGTTTTGCTTTCCTAACCAATGAGAATGGAAAGAGGCATACCCTGACAGCATCGAGATGTGCTCCCATGATGGTGAAAGTGTTGCAAATCTCCAGAAAGTACTGGAGGTGTGTATTAGCATCCTCTGTTTGCTTGCCACAAAAAGGGATACCCTGAACCATATTTATAAGTGCAGGCTGTGGTTTGAAGCCTCCGTCACCCACATTGGTTGCAGGTCCAATGAGGGCATTTGTGCTAGACGGGGCTGAGAACTCAACGATGGTCTTTTCGACAGCCATCTTAGATGATGATGATGGTGTTTCGGTAGAGCAATGGATTGCTGGTAAGGATTGGAAGGTCAGAGATTCGAACTTGTGGAATTTTTTTATCTTTCTTTAACCGCTACGTTCCCTGGCAATGGCACTAGAAAACTTGTTGGCGGTTCTTACGCTCTCAGCAATAATCAGCAAGCGGATGGATATTGCTTGTAGTTTTTACCCGAGAGTATTACAAGGTATCAAATCTACAGGAAACGAGTGAAAAGGATAATTTTAAATATCTATATTATACTAGCCAGCTAGTTAACAGGGGTAAGGATAAATAATAATATAATAAGACGGTGACACACACATAGGAGTATACAAAGACAAGCTAGGCAGATAGTTGGGAGAACAACGAGAAGAGTATGAAGTTCCTTAATAGTGCAATCGATTATCATGTTTATCTAGCAGATAAGATTTTGGTGGTTTGCTTTAAGAACTTCATTGAAGCTTGGCCGATTCACTACAACCTGCTATCAGTTAAGAATTCCAAATGGCTATGACCACCCCCGATTGGGCCCTACTGGTCTAGTTCCTAACGAAGTGGATTACGCGTGAGATAAATCTAGGATGGATAAGGTTGTCACCACCTACCACAAAGTACATTGGAATGGATGTTAACCAAGTCAAAGATAGTTTGAAACACCACGTCTGTTACTAAATCCGATCACTCCTCCCCGAATCCTAGGAAGACGATCCAAGTTCAATACTTAGGCTATTCTAAGCATATGATAATGAACCTAGAGTCGAAGCTAGATGAACTTAATCAACTGTGACATCCTATATTTTGTCGTATGTCACTTGTATTTTCAAAAACCCAAAAAATAAATTAAAAGGGAATTGTTATATACGAAACCCTAATTTAACTTAATTTAAATTAGGTTTAAGCCAAAACCCTAGAATAAATTTTTGAACAATTTCAGAAAAATTCAAATAAATTCTAAATGCCATGAATTAGCCACCCTCCAAATTTCAAGAGCAAAGCCCAAGGCTAGCCTATGTTTCTGCAGTGTGACACCGTTCTGCCGGGAGCTTGACGGCCCAATCAAATGACGAGCAAACGTGCAAGACCCAAGCCCAAACTTGGAGGAGAGTTATTTGAGGCCTAAACCTTCCCAAAGCCAGAAGCCCAAGTCTAAATTCGTTTATTTGCAAAAATACCAAAATTGGGGAGTCCTAAACCTATTAGAAGTAGAATTAGAACCCAACTCAAGTTCTACCTGAGCAAAGCCCCAGAGCAACCCTAGCCGTCGCAAAAACCTAGCCTGAAGTGTGTTTTGAGGTAGATCTCCCTGTGCCTTACCCAACCCATGTTGTAGATCCCACCATTGCGTAGATCTCATCGAGACGGTCCAGATGGGTACCCGGATCATCAAAATCGGTGGAGAAACAGGCCCAGAATCGCTCGTCGGAGTTGGCCGCTGCGCCGTCGCTGCCCTAACCGCCGACTGACCTCGGCATCGCGCGCCGCGCCGCCAGACCGCATCGCCTGCTGCCCCAGCGCGACACTGGCGTCGCCCACCGCTAGCCAGCGCCCGCGTCCCCACGCGCCATGCGTCGCCTCGGCATTGGCCACCGCCGCCGCCAGTCGGGCGACGCCGCCATCGTCGCCGTCTCGTTTCCCCGCACCAGCGTCGCCACGCGTCGCCGTGTGAGTTCCTCGCGTGTCGCACCGCCGTCATTTCCCGCACGCAGCCTCCACACGTCAGCCGTCGCCACGCCCGCCAATCCCTGCGTCCCGCATGTCGTCCCCGCGCCTGTGCAGCGCTGGGCCTGACCGGTCGGTTCGGCATGGTTCGCCGGTTTTAACCGGTTTATTTATTTCAGAGTTTTCTGATTTTCCTTAAACTTCCAGGATTTGTTTAGGGAGCATCCGAACTCCAAATTAGACTATTCTATAGCCATTATTTTCCATAAATAGCCTAGAATTGTATATATTTAATTGAGATATATGTTCTGTGGTGGATTTTGCTGTTCTTATGTATTTGCATTTACGTGTAGATGGTCCGGGCTCCCATTTTCGGCGTTTTTCCTTAAGTTTCCCGAAGGAGGACCGCAAGACCCGAAGTACTACCAAGTCAAGATAGTTTGCATCTTGCTCTCCTATATTGCAAAACTCACCCATTTAACTGTTTTAATTACTTTTCTCATGCATGAAATGATGGGAAGGTTTGGAACCTATTTATTCATACTGCGTCATTAACCCTGTGAATTTAACCTGTTTATTGCCGCCTTAATTGTTCTTCCTAGCATATCCTTGTGCATAGTTGCTAGCTCTCGTGGGTTATTATATAGGTTATTCATCACTTATTTATTAATCTTGTGACTTGGTATATTTGGAGGTGCTGAGTTACTTAATAACCTAATCAACTAAGGCCTATGTGGCGTGTGTTGGCTAAAGGTGGCAAGTCGGGTGGTTTTGTGGATTGAGGATTGTGGTGGAGGTAGTCACCTTGGTCTAAGGACCCTTGTCGTGTGCTTATCCAACTAAACCATACAAGCACAACCATAAGTGCTAGCCCTAGCATGTCGGCCAACATGTGCTAGTCCTGGCTTAGTAGTTAGGGAAAACTGTTAACACACCTTACCTTGAAAATATCGAGCTGAGCTCCGTGGGCTCAAGAGGGGGACCCGAGTTGTCGAAACCTTAGAGGCGGTGTCGGTGTTAACAGAAGGAACTAATGAATCGCCTTGTATTGTTACTTGGTCTAGGCTCCTAAGGAAGAGCTAAGACGCAAAAGTATCACTCGGCTTATGGGTAAAGTGTGCTATATTTCTGCAGAGGTGAAAACTATCATGATAGCCTTTCCCACGGTTATGGGAGGGGAGGAAGGTCGTACATGGTAGTCTGATCATATGTTATCTAATAACCTGATGGGTTGGTTTTGTTTTGAGTATTCGAGGCTTGTGCAGTTTTGCAGAGGGGCTTTCGAAGCCGAGCTCTGTTTGTTACACTGGGAATTTATTCATTTTTATTAGTTGTTCAACAAATGTTTTACAACACTTTAATTAACTTTGACTAGAATAGATGTTTATGCAAATTAACCATCCTGTTCTTGTTATACATGGGCATTCATATATAAAGATTCTTGCTGGGTAGCCATGTACTCATTATACAAATCCACGGATATATTTGTTCAGGAGAAGACTCGGTCCCGATTTGCCCGCTGGATCAGGAGGATTTTATGCCGGACTTTGCTGAAGATTTGCTGACGTTCGAAGGTTTGGATAGAGCGCATCGTCATATATATTCTCTTGCATATCATTTGGATTTCCGCTACTCTGAATATTATTATATGGATTTATACAAACTATAGTAATAAGTGTTTGTGTTACAATTACTTTTGCATCGTTATAATATTTACTTAGTTATGATGATTGTGTTGTGATGCTCGACCTAAGTCGCTCATGAGTTGCTAGCATTGATCGCTGCGACTAGCAATGGAACATGGGTATATCCTGGTGAAGCCGGGGTTGTGACATCAACTGTTCTAGTAATTCTTCCCACTTGGTGTGAATATGCTCAGCTCAAATAATGAAAGACACTTATATTAGAAAAGCAAAGTCCTACAAAAGGGAAATGATGCAAGGGCTATTACCCAAATTCCTGAAGACGATTCCGGAACTCCGAGCTTCAGCTTGACTGAACTCTAACTCCCAAACTAACTACTCGAACAAGTGAAGAGTGACTTCAAATGAGTTGAAAGTGTTGTGGTGTGTTATGTGTGACCACTATACCACGGCACACTATTAGCGACTGACGCGTAGCAACTGACAGTGTGTTGGTATGAATTAGCGACAGACTATAAGACGCGAATAACACTATTAGGGTCGGATAGTCAGTCGGCAATAACTAATGATTTTAGCGTCGGATGGTCGGTAAAGAAGTTTTTTTCGTCAGATATTCGTCGGTGTTACTGCATCGACACGAGGTGAGTCGGCAAACACCGCACGTGAATATATACTCTCCTAACTAGCAAAAAGGAAAAATAAAAAGAAATAATATACAGATAAAAATAATAGTAAGAGAGAAAAAGGGATTAATTGACCCCACCCTTTCGCCTCTGCACCTCCCACCGCCTCCCTTCCCTAGCCACCGCCGTCCCTCCCATCCCGGTCCGCCATGACCCTCCCTCCCTCCCTCACGACCCTACCCACGCCTCCCCACCGCCGGCCTCCCCTCGCCTCCCCACATCCGCCATCCCGCCGCCTCCTCCCACCACCGCCCTCCAGTGCGTCTCCCCTGCCGGCCCTCCCTCGCCGCCTCCCCACATCCGCCATCCCCGCCGCCTCCCGGTAGCGCCTCCCCATCGCGGCCCTCCCCAGCGCCTCCCCACCACTACCGGCCATCCTCGCCGTCCCTCCCCATCATTGCCCGGCTCGCCACCATCGCCAAGGCAGCGCCAAGCCTCAGCCGCCGCCAGGCGTAACGCCGCTGCCGCCGCCCAAGCCGCCGCCGCCGTCGTCTACACACCCCACCTCGCTTAGCCCAACCAGAGCCGCATGAAGTCCCCAGACCTTATCGGCTTCGACGACGACGCCTCCGTCGCCTCCAACTTCTAGGCGCGTGCCTCAAGCTTAGCTCCTCCTTTGTTGACCTCGAGATCCTGTGTCGTGCTACTCACGGTAATTCCCTCACTGCACGTGTTAGAGCCCTTTAATTTTGGATTGGTTTCTCTTGGCTTTGGTGGTAGGAATGTGACCATCTGGGTTGGGTTTGTGCAGGGATGGGGCGAGTGTGAAGGAGATGGTGTATAGCCATGGCGGTGTATGTGGCGGTGGTAGATCTCGCATGTAAGTGGAATTCGATGCTTAATGCATCCCGATCATGGCATTTTATTCATGTCTTATTCCTTTGTAGAAATGTAGTCTTTGGTAAGTGAAATGGGTTTTGTCCTTGCAATGACTCGATTCCGTGTTCCCTGTTTGGGCTTATGACATTCACCACAAGATTGGGTTGTATGATGTACAAGATTGGCTTATCACTGATCAATTGTTGCTGAATGATGAATATGTCAAATTCAAATCTGTGTAGAGTGTATGCACTATGCAGATCATTCAATCTGCCTTATCCAATGTCCTATGGCCTATGGATAAAAATTCTGATATGACATTTTTTATCAATTGCTTATAAAGTTAGTTGGCAATGCACAGATGGACGACAGAGCTAAGTCGGTTGGTAAATCAAAGTCGGTCGGCAAAAGTGTTGTTTTACCGACTTATAGTTCATCGGTAAAAAAAAGTCCGTCGGCATAGAGATTTGCCGACTGGACTTTAGCTGATACCCTTTTTATGTCGGTAATACATTTTACCGACTGACTTTCCGACGGCATATGGGGTATTTCCCGACGTATAGTTAGACGATGATAGTTTGCAATGGTATAGTGGACACAAGTGAGGTGAGGGTGTCCTTTTATAGCCATCTGTAGCCAATGGGGATCTTCCACGCCATGGGACAAGTGTCACCTCCACAGCAGTTGAAGGAGAATTCGAGAGGGGATCCAAGGGGGTCGACCGACCTAGATGGGTCGGGCGATTTAGCTCCAATTTTCTCCACTTTATTTCAGGACAAAACTCACCAAAACTTGTGAAAATTTATTAGTTTAAATAAAATGCATATATAAACATTGATTTTCCCCAAAATAACCGATAAGTTGGCGTATGTTAGCGTATGAAATTGGACTAAAACGACTGCCAACAGCTGCCTCCACTTGGAAAGTGATGCCTTTAGTTGCCTTGAAGGAGAGGTTCCGTGCTTCAACGTACATCTCACAGGCCGGGTGTTAGCTGCGTGATATCGTCAATGGGATAGCGGCCCATGTACGTCCTCTTTGGGCAGCCAACCGGAAGTGCAGCTGCTCCACCGCACGGAGGGGATGATGATTTTGGGATTACTGTGAGGTCCCTGCTGACCTGCCTCCCATGCCTGGCTCAAGGCTAGTTGCACATCTCTTCGTACTGTTTCTAATATGCTCTCCCGTGTTGCTCGCAGTTGATTTTATAGTCATGGAAGTGTTGTGCCTATCTGCCCTTGCTCCTTGCCCGACTCCTATATGTCTCGGCATCCTATGCGAAACCAACCTTCCAACAACCAACGCCTCGTGCATATCTAGGGTGCTCCGGATTCTATAGGGCCCGCGATTGCATCAGAGCAGAGGGCAGAGCAAGAGAGGGCCCACCGCAGAGAGAGAGAGAGAGAGAGAGAGAGAGAGAGAGAGAGAGAGAGAGAAATAGAAGGGGGAGAGAGAGAGAGGGAGCTATGACCCACGTGTCAGCGCAAATTTTACCTAAAATTTGAATTCAACCAAATATTGATTTTGACCCAAATTGGGCTGTTATAGAGGGAGTATATCCAAAGGCACAGGATAGGTTTATTCAATACAAGGCAGCACCCACATACAATATGCAATATATTACAGCATACAGTAAACACGTAAGATGCTTAATACTTGTACATCGTAGGACTTGCTTAATATAAGATTCTTAGATCCTTTATTGATTATTGCGTCGTTTACGATAGTGCCAAAGTCTATCCTTTCGGCCCGTGCGGGTACGGCAATTCTTCCGGTGTAATATGATGATGCGAGTCCGTGGTACTGGCAGTAAACTTCGTGGTGTGAGCTGTACGAGCGATTCCATTGCGACCGATTGTGCTCTCAGCATTTGGGATAGTTGTCTGTGTTGATGGAGTCGTTCCTGCAGGAGCAAGTTTGCGTGCTTCTTTCGGTCCTTTTAGTGGGATGGCAACTTGATCACTTGGTTCGTGTTGCTTCAACCTCCACAAGATTGTAGAAGAAGAGAACTACGAAGCAAAGCACTAGAAGAAGACTGAGGCGTTTCATGGCCATATTTTCCCTGCGCTTGGAGAGACGTTTTTCAACATTTTCTCTCTAGGTGAATTAATACAAGTATATATGAATGCATCCAAAATATATTACCAGAATGTCAACATAATAATAAAAATGTACAAGGGATTATATGAAGTTAAAACCTGCAAAAACGACTGTATATATGTGTAGTATTGAAAGATATATAGCTAAGGGCTAAAAATAGGTTATGCGCTAAGTACTACTGGGGATTTGGCGTTTAGTCATACGGAATGGGCTTCCGTCCCGGTTTCTAAACAAGGGACAACCCTTGTGGATTCATGTCCATTAGGCTTCAGTCCCGGTTTCAGAAATTGGGACTAAATCACTCCTAGAAAGGCCTCAAATACAAGCGGTGATGCCTAGTGTGGCCACTATGGAGACTATCAGTCACGGTTGGTGGTTCCAACCAGGGATGAGGTGTGCGCTGCCATTTATTTGTTGCAAGTACAAAAGATTATTGATTATGATGGAGTACATTGTGTAGCAAATCTTAGCCATGTTGTTGAGAAAGTAAGCTTCATTGGATTCTAATTAAATGAACTTGACTATCATTTAATTAATTAAACAAAATATGACATGAATATCCACTAATTTCACATACGCTATTAATTATTATAATATTAATTATTATTTTTAATTAAACATATATTAATTATTATATGTAATACAAGTTTCAATGATCATTTACAATTCATTAATTGTGATACCTCCTGAGAGAAAACAACAATGTTTGTGCAATAGCCCGCCAAGTTTGCACAAGTACACCTATTCATATGTTTGTAACAAATATGTATATAACCATATGGTTTTTATTTTATTGTCTACAGCTTCTATCTTATTGCAAAATGGATATAATTAGATAATAGAAAAATGATAAATTAATTAAGTAGAGCGAAGTTTTAATCCAAACCTTATTAATAAACTATGAAAAATTATAAGTTACCTCTTTTGACTTAACAACAAATGTATCATATGGGAAGAAGATGCGAACACTTACATCACAAGAACCTTCGAAGTTGCAAGGATATATATGTCTGAAGGAGGGGGGATGATAACATATATATATAGGAGAACGTCGCAATCATGATATTCATATTGCATGCAAGATGATGGATGTAGAGTTCACAAACACCTTTAAGGAATAAGAATCTCAAAATATCCATCAATATATATTGATACGTCCAACACACGCATGCACGCATTGAAGTGGGTAACACAATTTGTCGACAATAACAAGAAAAATGATTGATTGACACGCTTACCAAATATGCAATTTGGGTAATTGGAATTATAGAAGAATATCTTATTTTGAAATGCATTGTCCGTATTATAGATAAAATCTTTAAAAATAGGTACATTTAGTTATTATCTTAATCCATTTATGTATACTTAACTCACCAACTACATTTTATGTTATATTTTAAGATGTTAGTTACTCAAAATTATATATGTATAGAATTTCATTGGTTTTTTGCTGGCCAACGAAAAAACGTTGTTTTCTTGCAGTGGTAATAGCGGCTATCCATGTAAATTGTTTGCAGTGTGTAGCGCTCATATTAATATTAACACAATTTATGGCAATAGATGTATTATGCATACTTTAGCTATACATCATAATGCACACAATTAGCTAGTTTTCAATTGGCAGCAATGAACGACGAGAAGTTACCTGAGAAATTAATTTAATCAAAGCAGCACACGCTGGATAAGCGCACTGCATACGTACAGTGCATAGAAATCAGCAATAGCTGATGAAGGTAGATATGAACCAATAGGAGAGCTGCAGACAGTGGCATTCAGCAGTATTTGAACAACCCTTATTTGCTGGCTTTTTTCATTCATAGGTGTCGGGAAGTTGTTGCCTCGGAAACAATCTGACTGACAAGAATCCCTAGACTAGAATTCGAGAGACCTGACGGCACCGTATTTCCGAACGCAGGCTTTATTCGTCATACCGAATCTCTAGACATTCGAGTGTATTTTTCATTACGGAATGTTTTGCTACATAGATAGAAGAAATTATAACATTCCATATGTATTCATCCTTTTTATGTGTGTGCGTGGGGTGTGAGTTGAGTGTGCGTTCGAGTTGTACCCCTCTCAAAAAAAAAACTGAAATATGTGCCATTTTTTAATTAAAAAATTATCAATGCTTTCACGAGTCTAGCTATATATACCTTTTTCTTCTCTATTATTCAAAGTAGTTATTGTTAAATCGAATCTTGATGTGGTATAGTAGTAGGATTATATTTCGTATAAGAGTAAGTCGAGTTCAAATAGGATTAGCTTTATATAAAAATAAAAATACTAGCGTTCATTTAGAATTAGTCAAATAGGATTAGCTAGCTACGGGCACGGGAGGAGCCAAGATGAATCTCTTCTCTGCTTGTTTGGGCTGTTTTGATCTTGCGGTAAATTCAACAGTTATTTGAGAAATATTCTTTCTGAAGAAATTATGATATCTGCCGCTGGTAGTCTTGTTCCGAACCCTTTATCGTGCCGGTTCGGCTGGCCCAAACCGAGCACGGCTACAAACAGTGTACTGGTAGTCCAATCATCTAGATACTCACCGCATTGTACCTAGCTTAAAACAAATTGAAGTGCATCTAGCACTAGCAAACCTACATATGATCCATATATTGACACAGATGATTCGACTTAAGAATATATTCACTGATCATATCATCAAGTCTATTTGTTTGGACAATGCCGATGAATTTACCACGAAGTCATCAATGGATATTGCAAGACATTGAGAATTAATGTGGAGCACTTGGTATCACATGTTCGTACGCAAAACAGGCTAGAAGTGGCATGATATAAAAGAACTAAATTAATTCCCTAATCACTTATTTTGCTGTCTACCTTACCGAGTTCGTGTTTAGGTTAAATACTAGCATATATGAACTTCTCTCGTTCCGTTCACTTAAGAATTGTCACATACTCTCAAAAGAGCCAGTGAAGCAGTAGTTCTAAAATATAATTTTGGCGCTAGATGTACCTGAGACAAGCACCTACTTGTAAATAGATTTGGTGGTACGAATTATCATTTCTGTAGCTTTTTTCTCAGTGCCATAGGTAAGCATCCAACGTATATAGAACAATCACCAAAGGCTAGTAGCTAGTTTGTTGGCATCACAGGTAATTCGGTCACCCTTGTTATTGACGTACTACTAGCTGAAATCGCCACCTCACTGCAATTGATTCTTGTGAATTTTTTATGGGAAGAAAGCTGCTGACAAAATGAATTTTCATCCTTGAAAACAAAAACAGGCGCCATCAGGCAAACAAACCCAGGTTTACAAAGTCAAAAAAAATATTGCCTGACGGGTAGAAGTCAGACAAGTAAACTGTGGTAGTCAATTTTTCTACTACATGTTCCGACATAGAATCATGGTCACCATGAAAAAAAACATCCACAAATATCTATTGGTTCATTAAAACTTCTGTTTATTGAAATGCTCAATTAAATTTTTAACAAGTTGTAAATTATTAAAGTATATAGTTTTAACCAAATGGTTTTATTCTAAGATGTAAAAAAAAATTTGCAAATCAAGTGTTCAACGTCGTTATTGATGTCATGGCATCTATGATTTGTTCGTTGTTGTTGGCAACTCGCACCCTTTTCCTTAAAGATTAAGGAGTCATGTCCGCACTAGATACATAAGAAATGCAAATGTACTCATAGTTAATCTTGATTTCATAGTTGTTATTTATAAATATTATTTTAGATTCTCTACAGTAATTCACACATGCATTATTCATTAATAAATCATCTTTCGAATGCAGATGTTTATGTTTTATTTGTGTATTATTTCGTTACTTTCTTACTTTGTTCATTATTATATTAAAATTATCAAGTTATGGATGCCCTTCGGACATGATCCATTTTGTCATCTTCACAATTTAATTTATACGTAGTTTTTTTTATCTAACCAATTAAAAATTCTTACATTTTTTATTTTAAAACATTACATTCGTGCTTAAAATGTATCAGCCTTATCCGCCCATTTGAATGTTTACAAATAAACTTTAATATTTACAGAATAGATTAGCGTGTCAGTGCATATATAGGAACACATACGGTAAAATTGTCTTGTCCATCATTGAAAATAGTTAAACTAAATGTGTAATGAATATCTAAAAATTTCACCTATATAGTCTGATGAAACCTTTGTCAATTTTTCATTTTCAAGAGAATCCTCTATGATTTAAAGTTAATATATTAATGATATGTATGGCATCAAAGATTAATTACCATTTACAAGTCATTGTGATATTCTTAATAGGAAGACAACAATATTTGTGCAATTAAACCTCTAGATTTGCTTAAATACAACTACTTGTATATTCGTAACAAGAAAATAGAAACCATCTGTTTTTAGTTTTTCCTTAAGAGCATCTACATGTGTGTGTATTATTACAAAATAAATGTAATTACATGACATCGACTAGTAAAGTTTATATCCAATTTCAACTTTAAAAATGAAAACCAAACATGTAAAACTTACTGAATAATCAGGATTACATTTAATCTACAAAACAAATGCTATGGGATGAAGTGAAAACATACGTAACATAACACAAGTACCTTCATATTGTATGTGGGATAGTGGACACCAAACATGCAAACACATTAAGGAATAAGAATCGCAATTCAATCATCGAGTAATCTTGACATGTCTACACATCTATCCACACACTAGTGGGTGACATAATTTGCCAACAACAACAAGAGAACGATTGAATGGCACGCTTACCGAACATCCACTTTGGGTTGTCGGAATTATTAAAAACATCTTATATTCATGATTTTATTTAACTTTTTTGAAGATGAAATTACATAAAATAGGAAATTGAATTTTTGCCTTCATCCATTTATGTATGACTAATTAACTCATGCTATATATAAGTTATATTACGTTACTTAAAACTACAACTTATTGTGCATTGCTATCTGATGAATTTTTTTCCTCTACTCAAATTTACGATCATGAATATGTAATTTATATTTTAGATGGGTCGTAACCACTTTATTAATGATGTGCTGAAATTCAAATGAATTTCCTTCGCTACAATATATCTTCTAGTGACGAAAGAAAATCAAATGATTTCGCTGCACAGTCTGAGTTGATCCCCATTGCTAGACTTCACCTTCGGCTTATGAATTTTAGACTAAATATTGTAAAACACAACGATCACCGTAAATCTAACATTTTTAGATTTTTTTTTGTATTATTCCATACTAAATGAAAATTTTGCCAATTGAAAATTACTTTGTGGGTGTCGTTACAAATATCTGGGCAGTATTAATTTTGTAGTTTGTGTTAACTATCTACAAAGATAAACAAAGAAAAAACATAAAATTTGCCGTCTTCAGTTTTCTTGCTAGCTAATACATACATATATCCATTACTACTGTTCATGCGATAATTATTTTAAATATGCATCTTGGTCATGAAGTAGGTTAAAGAGCAAAATAGCATACCTCATAAAATGTAATATGGTGCTAAGAGCCTATAACTGGGTTATTAATGATGTGCAGGTTTAGCTTTTGTTGGGAACAGCGGCTATTCACGAAAATTGTTTGCAGTGTAGCTAAATAACAGTTTCAAGCAGAGATATGTATTCGCTATTTTGTAACACCCCAATTTGGGGATGATTTTAAACTTGCGCCAAATTCAAATTTTCGCTTGAAATTGTGAATCACCCTGACCCGTGGGTCCCACTGTCAGCCACTGTGGCCCCCCTCTCTCTCTCTCTCTCTCTCTCTCCTTCTCTCTCTCTCCCTCTCTCCCTCTCGGTTGCCCACCGTGCACGCCGCCGTCCCATCACGGTTGAGCTCGCCTCCCCGCGCGTGCCCGCCATGTCGACCCCCGGTTGGTCGGCCTCGGACTCGCCGCCGTGCGCCTCGCCGGAGGACCGGTCCGCCGCTTCGGACCGCCGGGCAAACGACAGAGCTCGTCGGTCCGTCAAGGACGAATCCTGCGCGTGATCTCCCTGCCCCCCCGACTTCGTCACTCCGCTCTATTAGTCAAAAGGCTATGCCCCTCCCTAGCCCGGGCGCCGTGCCCTGCCCCGCCGCGCCGTACCGCCAAGCCGCCACGCGTGCCTGCCCCTATCGCGTCGCATTAACAGCCCCGCGACGCAGGCACCCGCTCTAGCATCCACCTCCCTTTCTGCTGCCCACTTAAACGAGGGCCGAAACCCCCTCTCGGCGCCGCCCCGCCATTTTCCCCCAAATCCGATTATCGCCGGCGCACTCGAGAAATCGACGAGTCCGTAAGCCATCCGTCGATTCCTCTCGCCCAGAGCGTCTCGGAGTCCCCCTTGACCGTTCCCCTCTTCCAATTTCAGGCGAGGACCTTGGAGTCGGCGTGCCGTCGTTGCTCTGTTTCGGCCGCCGCCGCGTGCTCCGCTGACCACCGTCACCGTCCACCCACGCGCCCGTCTCAAGGCTCCGTAAGCACCCTCAACCTCCCCACATGCTTCCTGCACACGCACATGGCTTGTAGATGCTTAGCGCATGCTCGCGCCACCGGTGAGCTCAATGCTCGGTCGCTGCCGCCGCGCCGCCGCGTCCGGCCACCATTGGCCTCGATGCCGGCACCGCTAGGATCCCTAGGGCCCGTAGATGCTAGGGCGCTAACGCACTTGGCCAGAGCGGCCCTGTAGCGCCGCGTCGCGAGCCGTCGCCGCCAGCCACGTCGCCCCGTCTGGTGGAAGACGACGACGGCGAACCGTAGGATGCGCGACAAGATTCGTGCGGACCCGTAGACGATGTGTCACCGACATGTGGGCCCCAGCTGCCAGTTACCGCTTCGCGCGTGCGCAGCCGACCGGCGACCGATGGGCCACTGACAGTGGGTCCTTGGCCCACCGGTGGAGTTAAGTGGAGACGCCACCGGAGCGGGCGTGGTCCTCACGCGGTTGCGCCTCTGGAAAACCCACTTTCGACGTCTCCCCTTGGCCGTGCGGGCACGCGAGCGCAAATGGGTCGTGGGCCGTATCTTCGCGCTGGGCCGTCCGTCGGTTGGCTCGGCCCGACCCGATTAAAAGGTTTTTCCAGCGAATTGTCAATTAGTTAATTACCGAATATAGTTTTTGAATTTCTAAAAATAGCCAGAGACTCCCAAAAATTCTGTAAAAATTTAGATAAATACTAGAGATGATATTTGATTTTATAAAAATATAGTATTGGCCACTGTATAAGGAAATCGGCCACTGTTAGTTGAAAATGAGCAATTTCTTATAAAGAAATGATTAAGTTAACTTTAGGGTAATTGCTGTTTATTAATTAATGGCTCAGATCCCAAATAATCATTAGAAAATATGTTACTAGAAAGTGTCTCCATAAATCTGAAAATATTTCAAAATAACATTTCCACTTAAATACATATGTGTAAATATATTTATGTTCAAAGGATATTTATTTCTAGACACCAACAATTTGCTTGCATTTCACTTAAAATAATCTGTTAAGGTGTTGAACAAGTAATATATTTAAATAATGTTAAAAACCTAGAATCAACTCTTTATCTAGAAACTTTACTACTTTGTTAACCCATTAAACTTTAACCCTAGCGTAGGTGAATTTTGCAATATATACTTATATACATACGTCATTTTGCGTTGACGAGAAACCCTAATTACCCTCTGGCGAACTCACCGTACCAAATCGTATTTTTGGGTTTAGAGACTATTATATTACCAATACTATTTATTAAAGCACTATGGCATGCATGACATATCATACGCAAAATAGGTTCGCAAATCGACCTTAGCTATTTATGCCGATAGTTCGACCTAGATCGTCCATGCATCATGTTTTCCATCGCATTACTAGTAATTATTGGTATGTTTAGACATAGGCGATCCCGAGGGGAGATTTGGGGACGCTGAAGAGGACCACCTCCCGGAACAAGGCGAGTTAACACTTACTCTTTAGATGTGATCCGTATTAGGGAGAGATGGCGACTTTCCTTAGTGCGGATTAACATCGCAAATACCATGCTCATTACCCAGTTTTTCTAAACTATATTGTTTTAATATTAAAATACATGCTTATTAGATTGCCTAATTGTTAATCATGTTATACTTATACATGCCTGCCTTGAAATGTTTAGCCTTAATGACTGTCTTGATTGTCATTGCTCTTGTTAGCCTATGATTAGTCTGGTAACCACTTTAACCCTACCTAATGGGTACGTAAAACTTGCTTAGACCGGCTTAGGCTTAACAAATCTTCTGGCTAATCGCCACGGAACGGTGAACCGATATTCATCGGACATTCATTATTCTCCTTTAATATGACCTGACATATGACAGTTAGGGCTGGTAGATGCATGTTGGGCTGCTTGTGTTTGAAGGTTTGGAGATGGTGGGTACTTAGTCGGTTTGGGTTGGTCGGTTGGGAAGGTCCAAGTGTGTGGTGTGGTGTGGTCGAAGACCGTGGAAGTAGAGAACGAATGTTGGGTTGCCCCTAGTTGGATTTGGACATCCCAGGAGGGATGATTAAGGCATCAGATGCCTAGTGCTGGGTTTAGCCGGGGCTTACCCAAGAGGAGCGCGGAAAGACACGCGTAGCGGGAGGGCGCTACCATCCGCGGGATGGTTCCAACACAACGCGTGGCCATCGCGCGGAGCACGGGACGTGGATCGCCAGTTGGGTGCGCTCTGCGGAGGCCCTCTGGGACCAGTCTCGATAGGGACTGGCATGGGTCTTCACTGGATAGTGAAAAAGGCCACACATCCCCAGGGTGACGGTCGGCTAGTGAGGGTTGGCAACCCTACTAGGCCGGGGTGATCATGCCATGGCATGTGTGGTCTGCAACAGGATTCGCCAAATCCTGGAATGATGGCAGAACTAGGATTGGTTGGGGGCAACCAGAAGGAAGGTTCATGGGGAACAAATAAGCTAGAATGGTAATTGGGTAAGCTGGTTGGGTTATGATCGAGCAATGGTCAAATTGCGTGTATAAGCTGGTATGAATTGAGGTGATGGTGTAAACTGGGTCATATATTCGAGTGAGAGTTGGTCGAGTGATTTGTTTGTTATTTGGGTTCGGAATGCATGATCAAGATGGAAACCTCTGATTTATTTATAACAATACAAGTGTTAGTTAATGCTAGTTAGGTTGTTTCCAAAAGTCTTATAAACTTGGCTTTATGCAAATAAATTAATCCTCTCCTCCAAATAAAAGCCTTCTACACTATATACATTAAGGGAAGTGTTAACTAGCCAGCGTTTGGATGACGCTGACCTAGCCCACTTATCTTCTTTAGACGATGGCATCGAAGTTGACCCTTACGCATGTCTCGAAGACGACGGACAGGATCTTGGTGGACCCGAGGAGTCTTAGAGGCCTCTCCAGTCGCCGATGGACCGTAGTTGATACTTGTTAGGGATTCTTTTGGATAGATATTTTGAGTGTCCGCTGTACTCTAAAATATTCTTTTGTAAAGTTAAGGCGCATATAGGTCGCCTTACTAAAGTCGCCTAAGGCGCAACTCTGTGATGTAATATTCAAGGATTTTATTCTATCGATGTATGCTTGTATGCAGTATTCTGCAGTATGCAGGTTCGCAGAGGCTTTATTCACGTCCATGCAGTATTTCCACGGCATTCAATTGCAGGCTTTATTCTTTAGACAATGTTGAGAACTTGTTGCCTCTGCAACGACTTCACTGAGACCAGACAGATGCGCAACGTAGAATTCGTGAAATGATTCAGAACGGCTTTTTTTTTTTGTCAGCAGCAATGCCGGACATGACATTGAATTTATAATAGCATGTTTACGGAATGTTTGGCTACAAAAATAGATGAGATCATTACACATTGAGTACCTACATATATTCATCCTGTTTCGAGGTGTCAGCAGGCAGATTTTTTACATATGTATCATGGAATTAGCCATAGCATCGTGTTATTCGGCCCCTCAAATTGTACATATTTGAGGACCACATAATTTACAATTGTATCTAGATCAATACTATAGAACACACCAATACATAATCGGATTAATATTTCATACATACGAGTATATTAAAATAAATACAACCATTGGTTTAGCATGACAGACATATTGTAATAGCCTGTTTTGTACATAACTTCAGGGAATTAATCGGATTATTTTCTTAAATGCTTTTACTAAATGAGTGATAACCGATTAATTTGGAGGCAAACATCGTGCATTGCATGCTTCATTCTTTCTTTTGGCTTTGATTGTTTATTTTTGCATTCCCGTAATATAGACGCTGGTGAACCTGAAGAAAGACAAACACACCTAAGATCAAGACGAGTTAACATTTGCTTGTTTATGAGATCTATCGAGCTTTATGATGTGTTTATTTAAATTATCAAATTGCATGCTATTTTAAGTATGTTAAGCCTGTTGTTAATCATGATTGTACTGTGTCATGATTGCTTTTAATGATCACTTTCCTTGGATCGATATCCACAAATTTGCATATAAATACGTTAGAATCTACGGTTAGGTAAAACCAGTTTAGATGGGCTTAAGTTTAATCATTGATATTTAGCATAGATGCCTCAGAATGGTGAACCATGAAATGTATTAATTTTAATCGTTCAAATTAATTGTTTATAACTGTTAGGAGTTGACAAACTTCTCTTTATGCAAAAAAACTATCATATTTCTTTGGAAGCGTGAATTCATTTTATGGACATGCTGGACGAGTTGTGGAGACATACTCACTATTATTCTGTTTACATAAAAATTACTATGTCATGATAAAGAGAAATATGATCGACTACTACGAAGAAGATGTAGGCAAAGGCGATCTAGCATACGAGGTGTACCATCTGTGATCCAACAGAGCATCACCAATGCAGTATTTTATATTGTTCTGTTGCTCGTAATACTCTAATATATTGTGATAAATGGCAATTAGGGGTGTAAATCGATATCCGAATAAGATGAATTATATGGAAAATAAAAAAGATAGAGAGCGAATATATAGATTTTTAATGATTTCAAACAATGATGATGATCCATGCGTATTAACACGTGTAACTTTGAACTTTCCTGCATTTGTTACCGACTTCCTTACGATGATGATCCATGCGTATTAACACGTGTAACTTTGAACTTTCCATCGTTTACGGCTTGTTCAGTTGGTTGTTGTGTATGATCCTCTGGTACTGATCCACTAACATATCATGGTGTGAGTCTGGGGTAGTGGCAATACCCGTGGGGGTATAGGCTGTACCAGCGCTTGCCGTGCCAGCGTTCGTGTTCTCAGAGTTTGCACTGCTAGCTGCTTGTCCTGATACACCGCTAAGAGATGGATCAGTCGTTCCTGCGACAGCTAGTTTGCGTTCTTCACAAACAGTGTAAGAGAACAGAATTACCAAGCCATTTTTCCCTGCTCATGTAAACAATTTCCATCGTGTATATAATAGGTGCTCGAAAGAAAGGGCAATATATTGTGATACTAATTAAGTTACACAAATCCATTCGGACTATAATGAATGATTAATAGCCAAGCAACAAGTTTAGAAACAATCAGTTATCTTGTTAGAAACAAAATTAGCATGACGATTAATATATAGGAATAGACATGGTAGACTTGTCTATCATTCAAAATATTTGAACGAAATGTGTAACTAATGAATATAATTTCTCTGTATAACCTATATTCTTGATTTATGCAATATTTTTCATAGATGAATCATTGTGTTATCACTTTAATTTGTATTAATTATTTGTGTATTTTGTTGGACAAATAATTTACAATGCATTGTTATATTTTGTAAGAAATGACAATAATAACTCCTAATTTTGAAAAAAATAATCATATGTTATTGGTTTTTCTTGTATACACTTAATTTTTACCTCATTATAGAATGAATCTAATTATGCGACAACAACAGTTTTGGGTATACATCGTAAAGTTCATGTCCAATGTAAAACATATATATGGAAATTAAACTATGTAAAAAAATCTTATTATGTAACTGAGACTACATCTGATATACAACAAATGCATCAGTTGGGAAGAAAATGTGAACACTTACAAATCTCAAGCACCTTCTATACATGTAGAGAGTATATATATATGTGTGAAGGAGGGGTTAACATATATATAGGAGGTAGGTAGAAGCTAGTTTATTGTACAACTTAGCAACAAAGATATTTATCTTGCATGAAGGATAGTTCATGTTGAGCATGCGCGCACTTTAAACAATAAGAATCATAATGTAATCTTGACAAATCCAACATTTCTACACATAAACAATAGTTGGTGACATAATTTTCTGATAATAAAAAGATAATGATTGAATGGCACACTTACCGAACACCCACCTTGGGATTCGGAGTTATCAGATAGTCATGATGTGTAGACTATTTGTAGATGAAATTATTAAAATAGTTTACTTTAATTATAGTTTACTTTAATTGCTACTTTAAATTATTACTTAAAAATCAATTTGTGATACTAACTAAGTCAATTATTAATTAATGATTACAAAAAAAAATTTGTATAACATAGCAATGAAGATATTCATCTTGCACGTAGGACAGTGGATGTTAAGCACGCGCGCACTTTAAAGAACAAGATTCGCAAAGTGCCCATCAAGTAACATTTTCTTATATTTTTCATATAATAACAAGAAATTGATTGAATGCCACACTTACCGAACACCCACCTTGGGTTGTCGGAGTTATCAGAAAACATCTTATAATCATGTTGTGTAGCCTTTTTTAAGATGAAATAATTGAACATAATTAACTTTAATTGCTAATTTAAATTATTACTTAAAAATCAATTTGTGTATTCTACTAGAGTTCATGATCATGAGTAGCTAAAACTAAAAGGACTAATAAACGACCATTGTAGAGGGAAACCTAGCTATTTATTGTACATTCCTTTAGTGAGGAAAAGAAATAAAACTCTTGATTCTACTCCACAGAACGATCTTGATTTTCCAACATAGTCTCTCACTAGATCCCTTATCCTAGAGTTTAGCTTTACCACCATGTTCTCTAAATATAAACGTAGTCACGCATGCACTGAGCACGCACGCACTTTAAAGAATAAGAATCGTGAAGTACCCATCGAGTAATATTGACAAATCCAACATTTCTACGCATGCACAAAAGTCGATGACATAATTTCTTGATAATAACAAGAAAATGATTGAATGGCACACTTACCGACCACCCACCTTGGGCTTCGGAGTTATTGGATAGTCATGATGTTGTGTAGCCATTTGTAAATAAAATTATTAAAAATAGTTAACTTTAATTGCTACTTTAAATTATTACATATAAATAAATTTGTGATACTAATTGAGTCAATTATTACTTAATAATTAGAAAATTTTTGTATAACTTAGCAATGAAGATATTCATCTTGCACGTAGGATAGTGGATGTTGAGCACGCGCGCACTTTAACGCATAAGATTCGCAAAGTGCCCATCGAGTAATCTTGACAAATCCTACATTTGTATGCGTGCACAAAAGTTGGTGACTTATTTTTCCTATAACAAGAAAATGATTGAATGCCACACTTACCGAACACTAACCTTGGGTTGTCCGAGTTATCGGAAAACATCATATAGTCATGTGGTGTAGCCTTTTAGTAGATGAAATTATTGAAAATAGTTAGCTTTAAATGCTAATTTTTTTGTTAATTCTACTAAAGTTTATGATCATGATTATCTAAAAGAATGGTTAAACGACCATAGTAGTGGGAAACCTAGCTATTTATTGTATGAAGAAAAGAAGTAAAACTCTTGATTCTACTCGATAGAATGATCATGATTTTCCAACATAGTCTAGCACTAGATCCCTTGTCCTAGCTAGACTTTACTTTTACCATCATGGTATCTAAATATAAATTTTCTAACAAATTCTAATATTCCACCATTAATAACTGATAGCAAACTATATGTAATTTTGAAGTTGTACCAAATGAAAATTTCTCCTGTTGATTTTCACACAACTGTATATTTGCTACAGTACATACTAAAAAACTTTAATTTTCTGGTATCAACCGATGTGTGTTTGAATGTTTACAAATGGAAATGCAATTTTAACTAAAATCCCATCAATATTAACTAGGAACACAGCTAAACAAACAATAAGCTGGTCTTTAGTATTTTAGATAGCTAATACATATCCATAAACGTACATTCTTCACAAATTGATGTAGATATTCAACTGTTCATGATGGATTGTCAAGAGCAAAATGATTTTACCGCGTGGTAGACCTAAGGTGGTAAATAAGAAGATATTAATCATCTGCAAGGTTTGTTCTTATTGGTGACAGGATGTCCATATATATGGCATGCAAAGTATGCATTCATCATAATACATTATTTATACATAATAACACAGAAAAATTTTAGTTTTGGAACTAGCAGAAAAAAAAGAGTGCAGAAGAACTGAGAAATTTGTATATACTAGCAAGCGTGCACGTGCAAAGCACGTCGGAGCAATGCTGATATCAACAATTTGTAGAAAAAAGTAACATTTAGGACACGTCAATTTTCTATTTGTCTATATCTATATGGAGCAGGTGTAGAAGCATTCCTTATTGCATTGGTTGTGTCATTCGGTTGATATTAACATAGCTCATCTCATGAAACATCTGAACAAGCAAAATTTAATAATAGATAATCAAGATATATATATAAATTAATTAACGGGTGCAATAACATGCAAATAATTGTTTTTATTAACAGATCAATTTTGTACATGGATATACGCATACATACATGTGACACTTACTCATTTAATTAAAAGCAGCGATGCGTTCTCTCAATGGGCCGGCCAGGATGTAAATTGTAGTTATATATGTGCATCACAATTGTTATTTACCGCATTGCAAGTTTAATTAACAGGCTGTCTACGTCCGCACGCATTGACATGGAGGGGAGGATACTCAAGCGTATTTTTAAGAGAGCTACGTAATACTCCTACTTCTATACGGAGTCCTGAATTTATTCCACCGCCCGGCCCGGACAGATGTTTCATATGTTTGAGTATGTGTGATTGGGGCGTTTGTGCCTGCCCCCGCCTTATTTATAGTATTACTGTGCTAATCTGTTAGTTAAGAAAAATTATTAGGAAGATTTATAATGGGAGAATAAAAATTAATCCTGTGTATATATGGGCAACAATCCATGGTCTTTACGGGTGCTAGTCTGTTAGTTCTAGTTTATAAAGAATTAGAAAAAATTAGAAAGATTTATAATGGGAGAATAAAAATTAAGTTTATGTATATATGGACAAGAGTTCGTGGTCTATACGTATCGAGTTGTAGGCAAGAAATCGTGGTCTCTACGTATATGTATATATGGGCAAGGGTAAGAGTCCGTGGTATATACGTATCGAGTTGTGGGCAAGAGTCCGTGGTCTATACGTATCGAGTTAATAGTCCGTGGTTTTTATGTATCAAGTCAAGAGTCCGTGTTCTCTACGTGTATATATATATATGGGCAAGAATCTGTGGTCTATACGTATCGAGAATCCATGGTATATACGTATCGAGTCAAGAGTCTGTGGTCTCTACGTATATGTATATGTAGGCAAGAGTCCGTCGTCTATACGTATCGAGTTATGGGCAAGAGCCCGTGGTCTATACGTATCGAGTCAAGAGTTTATGGTATATACTTGATAGCAAAATCTGAAAAATTATGGCTGTTGGATGATGGATTAAGGAAATAGACGGATGTGATTTGTAGTTGGATGTAGGCCAACTGCTCAATTATAGAGTAGTTTGATATACAATCACAATTTAGATAAGCGAATATGCACAAAATAAATACGTACATCAAAATCAGCACCCTATGTTTCAGAACAGATATTGATGAACCTGCAGCAGACCGTGGCTTTCTGCTGCATTCATTGCTTGTCCTTGTAATATTCGAACAACATTCTCTTTTTTTTCAGAAGGGAAACAACTTTGCAGGCTTTATTCTTTAGGCATTGTCCACAGTTAATTCGTCTGCAAGACTGTAACTACGTACCTGACTTGAACGGCTGTACTAATGGATTCACACAAGACCAAACAGTAGCTTCTACGGTTAATTCATCCACCAGGGAAGCTTTATTCGTAAGATATACTATGACACAAACATTGCCAGAATTGCCATGCATGTTTATAATTGCATGCCCTTTATGTTTGGCTACGGAAATAGATGGAATCATTAACATACCAACATGTATTTAATTATCTTGTTTCGATGCGTCAGGCTGATGATTTTTGAACCTATCATGGAACTGGTGCAGGCGGCGCCATCAACGGTGCCTGTGAAGTGCATAAAACCTTTAGTTTCAGTGAAAGTACGCCACTAAATTCAGCTAAACTAGCAAGCCCTGCTTGCCAGGCATGCATAAAGGTCAGCCGAAGAGACAAAATCATCTCCAAACACGCCACACTCAAGACTATATATATATATATATATATATATATATATATATATATATATATATATATATATATATATATATATATATAACATTTCTTTTCGCATATCTGTTGCACGTACTTATGTTTCCTATCTAAGTAGGTTAGCACTTGGTAATCAACGTGACTTTTGCAAGAACCAAGAATCAAGATAGATCTTTGAACAAAAGTGAAAAAAGTATAGTGAAATTAGTAAGTTGCGTAATCTGTTTAATTAATATTAAAGAAGCATTGTGTGCGTTAAAAATTATTCATCTTAAAGAAAAAAACAGCTGCTCTCATTAGTCCATAGAACATGAGATTGTGGATGTGCTAGTGTAGTCTAACATACATCGAGACATTAGCACATTCTATGTATACCTGACTAATTTTGATCACATGGTGCATGAAAAAATCATATATACCTACATAGATGTCTTCTGTACAATGAAAGTAGCCGGTTTATAACCTAGTAAACTTTGCTGATTGTAACAGGCACCGATGGAATACTATCTGTGCCGGTTTGAAATATTTTTAAGAGAAAATTGTACTATTAGTCCCCAAACTTGTTCCACCTGTGCACATAAATCCATAAGTATCGAAACCGCTTATTTAGGTATCCAAACTTGTGAAACCGTTGCAATCAAGTTCATAGGATAGTTTATAGGCTGTTTTTGGTAATGTGAACTACATGTCAACGCCTACGTAGCATTTTTTCTTTCTTACTTTTAATGTGCTCAACAACGGCTTCGGGCCGTCGAGAATACGGCCAGAGTCGATACCGTGCACCAACGGTCACTTGTCTCTACCTCAACGGCTCGAAATAGATCTGGCCTATTAAGCGACTGCCACATGTTGCGCGTCGTACGAAGAGGAGGTGGCGCGAAGTATTCTCAACGGCCCGTAGCCGTCGATAATATGGGTAGGAGGAGGACGGGACACCATGTGGCACGATCGCGTTGGATGTGAGCGAGGCGATTCTATCTCGACGGCTTCTGGCCGTCCAAATAGAGTCGATACCCGTGATCAGAGGGGTGCCGCGAAGTATTCTCGACGGCCCGTGGTCGTCGAGACAGGCCACGATTTATCTGTCTCGACAGTTTCTGGACTTTTTGCGATGGCTTTGGCCGTCGAGATTGTCCGCGATCCACGTGGTGAGAAAAGTTATGACAAAAGTAGGTCCACGTTAAAAATAAGAAAGAAAAAGAAAAATGCCACTAGGCGCTGACATGGCAGTCCACATCACCAAAACAGTCTAAAAAACCAACATATGGATCTCATTGCAACGGTTTCGCAAGTTTGGATACTAATTAAGTGATTTCGATATTTATAGATTTATGTAAACAAGCGGGACAAGTTTGGGGACTAATGATGCAATTTTCTTATTTTTAATTTGCTAGGCTACTCGCTAGCTGCACTATCCTAGCTATATCTATGTATATTATTTGTAATCTTCACCGACTATCGCTTTGAGGTCGGAGGAGCCAATGCAATATTCATCCACTACAGGAATCATCATTAATCCCGAGAGCTGAAAACCCTCGCTATAAAGGCAGCAACCCTTGCGATTAGCTGTTCACGAGGGCCAACCCTCACGAAAAGGTGCTCGCATTTTCGCAAATAACAAAGTAACACAAGGGCCTGGCCCTCGCGCATAACTAAAAGCGCGGGCCACCAACTAGCCCTCATGTGTACTTGGCGTGGTGGCTTTATCACGAGGGCTAAACAGCCCTCGTGTTAGTCTGTGGGCCCCGTATGGTTTGGGCATGGGGCGAGAACGGCCCTCAAGAATAATTGGCCCGCTGGTTTATCGCGAGGGCCACATAGCCCTAGCAAATAATTGGTCTTCGGTGCATCTATTGCGAGGGCCCCTGCAGCCCTTGGGATATAGTTATTTCAACAAAAAAATCATTTGAAATTCTAATTTTCACAATTTTACAAAACAGAAAACACAGATACATATATACATATATACATGTATATATATGTATGTATGTATGCATGTATGTATGTATATATGCTGATTCAGTTCCACATCACACATTCATATAACACATCCAATATATCACATGGCACATACGCATCGCACATGCACATCGCACCAACACATCGTTCCATATCGCACAATTAGTTCACAAACATGTCAACATCGACATACGTACAAAGGAGTACGGTCAGTTGGAATGAAGGTCGAAGGAGTGCTGTCCAGTGCAAGGAAAAGTGAAGGGGTGGTAGTTAGCAGGTTCAGAAACCCATCAGTCCCTGCTTCTGCCCACTCGCGCTGAGCCTCCTGGATGACTCCCTGAGCCTGACTTGAAGGAGCGGAGCCCTGCAAGCACGTAGAATATGACCTTTGATTCAAAATACGCTTTAGCTAAATTTATGAGGAATTGACGGCACTTACCGCATCTTGAGGCCGAACAAAGGGCTGTGGTACCACATAAGATGCGTAATCGACACCACCTTCACCAACATGCCTGCTCGACCCATCCTGCACATTCGCGAGCAATGTATTGTTAATGCAAATAAATGAGGGTATGAATAGTGTTTAGGAAATACCTGCTCGAAGTTGCCCCATGAATGGCTGCTTGTGAACTCTATCCACCTTTGCATTTGTTATATT
This sequence comes from Raddia guianensis, assembly GCA_036346415.1. Taxonomy (NCBI): domain Eukaryota; kingdom Viridiplantae; phylum Streptophyta; class Magnoliopsida; order Poales; family Poaceae; genus Raddia; species Raddia guianensis. The sequence continues at coordinate 9,417,335 of CM070537.1, forward strand.
TCCCACCACTTCTGAGCCGCTCTTTGGGTCATGTCCATCTGTTTTTTTATGTCTTGGAGCTCTTTCTTGTGTCACTCCTCTATCTCCTTTTCCCATTGCTTTGCCCTTTCCCTCTCCCTCTATAGCTCCCTCTCAACAACCCTTTCCCTGGCGGCACAGCAAGACCTTGCATCGCGCATGAATCAACCAGACCTGCAACAGAAAAGTGTGATTAGTATGGAGAAGTCATGTAACGTGGTGGTCGAATGCATGGAACAAATAAAGAGCAAAGTCGATCACCTGATGTGGTCCGAGCCCATCCCGTAGCGACCGTGTGACTTAAGCCCCATGTGGGTGTAGATAACCTCAGGGTCTAGCTCCTTCTCCGCGTACGGGTCGCTATCAGGACCGTGCGTCTCCTTGTATGCTTCCATAGACCGTTCCTGCATTTGGTGCGTGTGGTGGATATTATAATGGTAAGTAGGGATAAACAATATAGGAATGATGTAAGTTGCAGCTACAATCTTCCTTTGTGCGTGTAGTGCCATGGCTGGCTTGGGAGCTTGTCATTATGCCTTTGGTGTCATTGCCTCATGTATTCTTTCATGGCACCTATGTCCTCCCCATCCTTCTCAGACTGCATCGCAATGTGGGAGATTCAAAAAAGAGTTGTGATGGGGGATGGGGTCCCGATCTTCCGACAGGTAGGATAAACTCGATTGGTGGAGAACTCGATGTTCATGATCCGGCTTCCAATTAGAATAGATCTAAGCCTGCAATCGCTACACCATTGTTTCCGTTCGTTATCAACCATGCCAAGACGCAGTTGGCCTCACCACGAAGGTTAATTCTTGCAAGCTTATCGAGAACACAAGCAAGAACGCGGTAGATGCAATCTCAAATTACAGATTACCGATTAATCACACGAGTTGGGGTTCCGCAAACCGGTGAACGGCGAAACTACAACGGCAGAACAATCTAAACAAAACCTAAGAATAAACGATGACGGCTACGAGGTTTTTAGGTGCGAGAGGAGCGGCGGCTAGGGTTTGGAGCGCAGCCCCTAGGGTACATGGGCCATGGGACCAAAGTGGAGCGGCGCAGCACCCGACAGATCCCGGCAGATTCTGGTTGCAATATTGTTTCGATGATTCCTCCTGATTTGACGGAATTTAGATGTGAGACTAGATCCGTTGGAAAGATCTCGTCGAGGGCTTGCCCGTGCATACCAAGAACGTCCAAAACAGAGTCCATATGAGGCTGGGGCATCCGTTTTAACTTGAGTGCACGAAAATGGCCGAACAAGACTCGTGGACAACTTGATCTCTTTTTTGAGCCGGCCTTGCAAGGACGTGACTTGTGGAATCAGAGGGTGCCGAAGAGGCGGAGATGAGCCTTTCCTGAATACGTCTTGAGCTTGGGGAGGCGGCCATGGTGGAGGTCGACATGCTGGCAGCGACGATGTAACACAACAAGCTTGTCGGCCGCCTACACAACCTGGCCAAGGAGGCGGTCGACGAAGACATGCAAACAGTCATCGTAGGCAGTGCAGATGTAGTAGAGGATGTCGTAATGTGTCGCCAACTTGTAGAGGTCGCATATGAAGTAGACGATCGAAAGCTCATCGACGTCCATGCGGAAGAAAATCTTGACGGCGACCTAGTTGAGGGAGTAGCTGATGGAATCCATACTAATGTTGTATTGTTCATACTTATGATGTGTATGGTCACATCAAGTTGATGAATGAAATGAAAAGAGAAGTTATTACCTCCCTCTTTCCGAAGAATGGTTGGGACCACTTTCCAATGTATTTGAGGACTCCCTATGCCGCCCGGTTCAGCTTGGACTGTTGTGACTTGGTCCTGAACTCTGAACTGTTCCGGTAATGCCCAAGTCCCTCCCAGGCTTCTGGATAGTTTTCGACACAGTCTGGACGCACCTAGGTGTACTGCTGAGGGGTCAAGTACTAGTTTGAAGCTTCAGTGTCAATAAGCTTCTCGTTATGCTCTCTCCTGCACCCATTTTGATGCATGTGTTAATCAACATTATTAGCATTGTAAAGGATATTTGTGGTTGAACTTACTTGTACCACTGCTTGGTCACCTCGACACGCGAAAGTCGCAGGTGGTCCTAGAAAAGATTCTTCTCTTTGTTGTCAATCACATCATTGAAGTCTAAAAAGGGTGAGGCCTTCACTAGGTCGTTAATGTTTCTAAAAAGGAACGAAACAAACATACAAACATACTATTAGCGTTAGGAAAGATGAGAGTACTTGCAGGTGTTGAGAGGCTTACCCAGAATTCGCCGACGCACTCCGCTGCAGCCGAGTCCTAACCTTCTTCTTGTATAAGCTTGTAGTCTTCACAGGTGATTGCTGGATGGGTGCGGCCATTCTCTTCCACCATCCAAGGGTAGTGTATCTTGATTAGTCCTGAAAGTACGGAAGCAGGCTGCTTCGTGATGCTCATGTCGATCGTAGCCATGTTCCTATACAAAAGGAAAAAGAGTTAGGCGTTTACAAAGAGATTAATATATTGAGTTAACTTTTAGAGGATTAGAAATTACCCGTCCCCTAAGATGTGAATAGAGATTCGGATATTTGCATCTGTTGGAGCCCTAGGCATCCTATTGGGCCCTCTTTTCTTCCTTCAGCGACGAGTGGAGGTTGGTTGGGTAGACCCCTCGCCCTCCTCAAAGCCTCCATGCTCGTAACCACAGGAGTCCTGACCTGCCTCGTGACCACTCGAGCCCAGACCTGCCTCGTCTTGACCAGCCTCGACCATCTCGCAGTCCTCCACAGGTGATACTCGTCAAATCTCGCTGTCGAGAATAACCATGTTCGGGTCATGCAACGTAAGATGGTCATGCCTTCTAATCTCGACCGCCATTCCCTAGCTATTGATAATAATGGTGAGTCAGCAAAAACATTTCAAAAAAATACAAAAAAACCAGAATTTGCAGCTGTTGCTACCCCAACCGCAGCTGCTGCAACCTGCAAACCCAACAATTGCGCGCACAATCAAATGTACCACATTTTCACATATATACACAATTCCTCAAATATCAGCACCACATATATATTAAACCACATTCGTAATCGATTGTTCGAACATTAATTGGCACAGATGTAGTTTATGACATCACAAGTTAATCGACAGAAGCATACAAGGATGTAGATTCCTAATGCGCTGGCGGGGTGCCGATGAGCTCCTCCGTGAGGTTGGCGGCCAAGTTCCCGGAGGCATCGTCGCGCTGCTGGGCGTCATCCTGAGTAGGTGGCACGTAAGACTGAGGCGTAGACATGGCAGAACCCGAACCCTGTGAGATGTTAGAATTAGACATTTAACAAGTACTATGTTACATGTTCGACGGAGGCGTAGACAAATAGGATTTTTACAGTTCTATACGTGACTCACCGCTGGATCACGGAAACATGGGCGTTTGACGTTTGGGTAGATGGGTGTGGGGACATAGGTCTGCTGGGTCCCTAGGTGCGTGCCATCTCTTCGATGTAGGTGCCCTCGCTGACGTAGGTGCCTGGAAGGGGTAGGTGGCTAACGTAGGCACATTGGCCCACACAAGTGCCTGGAGTGGCTGTGTAGTGGCCCACTGTCCCCACCTGGCTCGAGGAGCTACAAGCAAGCCCCGCGTGACCGCTTGGACCGGCCTGCATATATTTTGAGTTCACGATACACGTGGCAAGATATGAATATCGAGAATAAAATTAAGTTGTGCGAACGCATTACCCTAGTGATGAACACCTCAAGCTGTCGCAGCCTTCTGTCGTAGTCCTCCTGTGCTGCCCTCAAGCTCTCCAGCATGGCCTCATCTCTCTATCATGGGACCGCTCCTCCTCATGCCTCTTCTGTTGCTGCTCCCCCCTCTCTGTAGGCGATCCTCGAACTGGCGACGCGTCTCACCCCTGCTCTAGCTAGCCCGAACCTCAGGCATGTACACCAACTAAACTGCAATATGACCAAAAGGCATGTTAGTAGGAAAATCTGAAGTGAAAAAAATGAAAAAGTAATATTTACCAGTTTCCTCCCCAACTGTGTAATCGACCACCACCCGGTGTTAGACTTGTAGTCCTTAACGCCCCTATTCTTCTTGGCCTTTTTCGATTTCTCCTTTCACTCGGGCTGTCCCACGTCCTCCCTATAGCCTCCAAAGCATCCTCCTGACAGCACTACGGCCGCACCTGGTTGTACTGATCGGCCGTCAAGTACAACTGGTGAGCCGCCTGGGGTGTGAGGTTTTGCTGCTGCTGTATTCTGCAAAAAGGCAATAAGGTAACAAACATATGCAACTTGAAATTATTATGTGTATAATGGTTTCTGACCTGTGGTACTCCTGTACGGCCGTGACACGTGCATTGGACATCATGTCCTGAACCCTCCGCTTCGCCATCTTTGCGATGACAGAAGAAAAGTCTGATTGCGGAAGACTCTCTCGCGGAACGAACCTGAGCTGCAGGGGGTTATAGTAAGATATATAGTTTGTAGTAAGAAGAAATGAATGTGAAAGTTATTTTGTAGCTTACCCATAACTCGCGGATGACCTAATCCGCGGCATTGCTATCCCCATGCGGGGCTAGCCTGTACTCGTCCCATCTGTACGACGGCCTTGACGTCCCGTCCAAGGTGATCATCCCAGGGTATCAGGCTGGTGTCTCTCATTGTCATCTACCGTGGACATGTTGCAGCACATTTGTAACAAACTTAGGATAAATTTGATATATTTAAATCGACGAAGTCAAAAAAAAAGTTAGGCCATTCAAAGGTCTGTACCTGTCACCGTCAATCTGGATCACCAATCGTCCAGTTTGCTGAGGTGGTGCGGTCCTCACCTTGTTTGGGCCCCTTTTCCTCCTGCTGGTATGAGAGGACGAGACTCCCTTGCTATCTTTGCCCCACACTCACCAGTCCAACTCTCCTGAGTGAGTCCAAGCTCCTGGCTGGCCTCAGGGGCCTCCTCCTCCTCCTCCTCGGTGCAAACTTGCGCGGTGGCATATCCTGCATATGAAAAATTAAACAATAGTTAGTCCATAACTTATATACAATTTCGAGAAATAATTGGTAGTGAGACATTTAGGCTGCATATGTAACCTGGAATATTGGTAATAACTAGTACTAATTATGGTCGACATCCATAGGATCTTTCTTTGAGGGTCTTCAATAGCTGGTAGTTCGACAAGCCCCGACCCAATATCGACTATCATTGTGGCGTTAAGTCAGTGATCCTGTGTTGGGCCCTCGTAACCGTCGGTCGTTGGATCTAATAATCTCCCTGGACGACGAACCTTGTTCACAACCCACCACGACTTCAAATCTTCCTTAACACTTCTTCCCCCCTCAACCATGTTCATCAACGGTTGATCGCATATCTCCTCACAATCCCGTTGTGCCTTCGCATTATCTTTACTTTTTTCAGCTATGTCAAAGTTGGTGCCATAAATATCATCTGATACATTTTCTCTTGGTGCATCACATCGGTGCTGTGCGGCAGTAGCAGATCATTTGCAAATGGAAGAGAGTATATGCTACACTTCTGCATCCAATTATGTGAAATATCATAATCTTCGTAAACACCATTCTGGTCTTCAACCAACTTGGCATGCCATTCCTTTATAAACGCACTACCCATACAACCACATTTTTTTATTCTTTACCGTCATGTTCTTACGGAACACAATTTTTGGCTTCCGAAATGGTTGCACTGGTTTTAGAAATGCCCGATGATAGTCGAACCAACTAGGTTTGCCATCTAGCTGGAATGCCTCTGTATCATCCAAACACGCCGGACAACTAAGCCACCCGTGTGTGCTCCATCTTGAGAACATATCGTATGCGGGGAAACCATGAATGGAGTGCTTGTAGGCAGCCTTCATACAGAAAGATCTGTTCGTTTTTGACGGCGTGCTCTCCGCTCTACCACTGCGGATCACACCCCTATCAGATTTCTATCCTGCTAGCCGATCAACCCGAGCTCAGTTCGATTTGAGCGTGGAACGCGGCGAGGAGCAACACATAGGGTTTACCCAGGTTCGGACCCCCTCGTGGGTAATAGTCCTACTCCTGCCGAGCCTTAGCTCTTTTCCGTGTTGTGGTTGTATGAAATGTGGTTACAGAATGTCTCGAACCCCCCTCTCACTTCTCTCTCCTCCCCTTTTATACAAGCCTTGGCGGCGGAGAGAGCCGAGGGGTAGGCGATCTGAAGACGCGTAGTACATCGACAAGGCGTGAGGGACAGACAGAGAGAGGCACGCGTCACGCTACTCCGCCGCCTGGCGCCGCCACGCAAGCGCCATGCGAGTGGCTTCGCTTCAGAGGAACACGCCGGTGAGACTGCGGGTGGGGCCCTACGCCGCCTTCCGAGGCGGCCAACTCAAGATCGCAAACTCTCTCTCTGCGGTCAATTCCGGCTGCGCGCAAAGTGACGCTTGATCGAGCTGCAGAGGTCATTGTGGCGGTAATCATCTCTTCATCTCGTCTATCCGCGTGGCGCCGCACGAAACGCGCCGCTCTTCGCCGAGCAGGGGAGCCGCCCGAAGACTCCTTCGGGGCGCTCCTCGCCACATGGGCCCCGCTTGCGATGGGGGCCTTAGAGGCCCACTGCCGGGTGCAGTCGCCGCCGACGCGTGGGGCCCACCGAACACGCCGAGGGGCTCACCCCACGCTTGGGGTCGGTCGCCGCCGACGTGTGGGGCCCTCGCCGCCGCTGAGGGCTCGCCCACTTATTTGGGGTCCGTCGCCGCCGACGCGTGGGGCCCGCCGGACACGCCGAGGGGCTCGCCCGCCGACGTGTGGGGCCCTCGCCCGGCGCTCTAAGGGGCTCGCCATGCGCTGGGTCAGTCGCCCGCCTGACGCGTGGGGCTCGCCGGACACGCCGAGGGGCTCGCCCACACGCTTTGGTCTGGGCCCGCCTGACGTGTGGGGCCCTCGCCCGGTGCTCTGAGGGGTCGCCTTCCTTTGGACTCTTCATACCCCAGTATTTATTACACCGACAGTAGCCCCCGGGTCCACCATGATGCGCGAACCGTCGCGCAGACACTCCACCGTTTCTTGTGCGGCGGGAGACAAATCTTGGGGGGCCCACCTCCTACGGCGGCCGTACGCCTGATTCTCCACCTGCGCACGATCTTCCTTGGGAAACCGTACCGCTTTTCGTGGAAAACCAAAGCGCGCGGGGCAATGATGGCTCCGCGCGCGCGCGAGTGCGGACGGAATCCAAACCGTCGCGCTCGCGCCCCTTGCCTATAAATGTTTTGCCCCTTGGCGCTGCGACGAATCCTTCCGCGCGCCAAAGTACTTTGAGCTGCCTCCTGCTTTCCTTTGCCACCGCCACCAAGTTTCTTGGCTCCTTAGCTTTCGCCACTGCACTTCCGCCAACTTTCAATGGCCCCTAAGTGCAGTAAAGGTCGCCGTGCGGACGCTGCTCCAGCCGCGCCGGCAGCTAGTCCAGCTTTGCCTGCCTCCGCCGCCGACGAGGATATGGTGGCAGGGCTTCGAGTGTTCGTGCCGCCAGCCTTCGCCCGGTTCCGCGCTGGGACCATTACGCCAAGCCCCCGTGACGGGGAGATCATTACCTTCACCTAGGCGGTGCTGGCGGGCCTTGTTCCGCCATATTTTAAATTCTTCTTGGGGGTGCTCGCCTTCTACTAGATCCAGGCGGCGCACCTTCCCCCCAACTACATCGTGATGCTGGCCATCTTCGCCCACCTCTGTGAAATGTTCGTGGGGACGATGCCAAGTCTCCCGCTCTGGCGCCGGCTCTTCGCCCTACACTCGAGCTTGCGCCCGAGCGCGGTTGGGAGCTGCTACTTAACGCTTTGCGATGCCGCCGCCTTCATTCCAGTCGCGGCCAAGTCCAACTGGAAGGACTGGACGCGACAATGGCTGTACGCGGAGGATTCCAGCGGCTGCGACGATCTTGTCTTCCCGAGGTCTGCAGAATCCTCGCCCCGTTGAGGTCCCTTCCGGCGACTCAGCGGAAATGGATGCGATCTTTGGCGCGCAAGACAGCGAAGCTCCGCCACAACGGGCTCACCGGAACCCATGTGGCGGTGGACTTTTTGCGGCGCCGCCTCTGCCCGCTTCGCATGAGGGCGCGCCCCGCCTGGCAATATTACGGCGACGACGATGGAATCCGCGTTACCCCTGGAGGTCAGCGTTCTTTCATTCTTTTGGGTCTTCTTGACTTCGTGGAACGTCCTTCCTATTTTTTGGTTGCTTGCTAACTTGCGGCTTCTTCTTTTTGCCCAGCCGCAGGGAACGTGCCGGATGACGTGCTCCGGCAGTGGCTGGTGGGACTATTGTCCGTGCCAACCGGCGACTTTTCTCCGCCGGCGAGCATCCTCCCCCTCTGCGACTGGGCCCCACGGGAGCGCAACATGTTCTTGCGCGTGCTGCCTCCCATGGAGGTTTCTGGTCCCGCGATCCAAGTGGCCCGGGGACCCATGCAAATCCGTGATCCTCAGCCGACGATCGCCGAAGCTCCTGCGGCCGCCGCTCCTCCCGTCATGGCGGCCGACTCCGACCGCGCTCTCGGGAAGCGCCGTCTCATCCTCTCCCCAGATGATGATGACGAGGAGGGAGAGGTGAGCCCAAAAAGGCTCCGCCCTTCAAGTCCTGAGCCGCCTCCTTCGGTTGCTGCTGACGGCGCTGCTCCGCCACAGGGCGAGAGCGCGGCGACTCTTCCGGAACCGGCGCCTCCTGCGCCGGCTTCTTCCGCGTCGGCACCTCTGTGCGGCGCTGTTGTCGCCCGGCGCCTCCTGCGCCGGCACTTCTCGTCACACTGGCTCCTCTTGCGCCGGCACCTCCCGTGCCGGCGCTTACTTCGACAGCGCGGGCCGCGGTGACTCCGCTGCCCCCTCTGCCTCCTACAACAGGAGGTGGGGCGGTAGCGCCTGCGCCGCACCAGGTGGTCTGACACTGCCCCCCTCTTCCTTCGCCTTTGGGGGGCGCCGCTTCAGGTAACTTTCTCTGCATTCATATACGTTTCGCGTTAGGGTTAGCATGCTAGACGTTTTTCTGCATAGCTGAACCCTTTTGGTTTTTCTTCGCGTGACAGAGCGGACGCTGGGGCCTCAAGTTCCGTTCCGCGCGATCCGCCAGCCCCCAGGTCGCCCGCGGCCCCTTCGACGGAGACAGCTCCTCCAGATGTGGGGAGTGCGCCGGCTTCGAGGCTAGAGGACCTTCCGGCCACTGCCACAGCCGGCACCGACGTCATCTCCGCCGATGTTGGGCGCTCCTTCGAAGCGCTTCGCGCCCTCGCCCAAACTTGGGCGGCGGGGGAAGGCGTCCTGGCCTCGACGGAGCGAGCCGCCAGCGAGCTGCGGCGGGCCCTTGACCAGGAGACCGCAGCGAGGGAATTGGCGACCCGCGAGGCTACGGCGGCGCAAGCCGCTGCCGCCTCGGCCACCAAAGATGCCGACGACCTTCACGCGGAGCACTCCGAGCGCCTCCGGGTCCTTGCTGACATGCTGCGGACTGCCTACCGTGACTTCCGGGACGTCTTGTACCCACAGGGGTTACCTCAGACGCCATTGGAGGAGACGCGCGTCTGTTGACGCTGGCGATGGGTCGCGCCGCTGAAGCCCTGCGCGACTTGCCGGTGGTGATGCGGACGCGGGCGATCGAAGATGGTCGCCACGGCGCTTTTGAAGCAGCGCGGTTCGTCTTGGGCAACTGGCCTGCCCAAAACGCCGCGTTCGTCCTCGACGCCGCCACCGGGGAACCTTCCCGCCAGCTGGACCCGAGTGAACAATCTCGGGTCGATCTCGCCGCCGGCCGTGTATCCATGATGGGCGGCGCTGCTCCAGCAGAAGATGATGACGACGAGGAGTAGCTGAACTCCCTTGTTTGTCTCGTCTTGTATATAAAACCTGTCAATGCAAACTTTTGCTTTTCTGCTATGAGTCTCGATTAAACTTCACGCAAATTCTTACTTGCGAAAAGAACTGAGTCACCCGAACGCCAAAAGCTTTAGACAGAGCGTTCTACTGAAAGTGAGCGCTTTTTCCTTAGGCATCTGGTTACTTCAACCCTTATGGCCTCTCGGCAAACTGACCTTGAACGTTGCGTGGCTAGAGCTTAGCTTCTGGAAGTGGTCTAGTGGCTGGTGCCGTCGTTGGCGCGTTGCCTGAACCGGCGGACACCGTGTTAGAACCGTCTTCCGTCCGCCTCGCCTCACCCAGCCGCAAGTTAAGCGTTTGCCCTTGCAACTAAGGGGCCATCAGCCTTAAGTACTTTTTCGCTACCAGCTTTCAACAGAATGCTTTCTAACAGACTTTTTGAGGCTAAGCAACTGACTGCCAAAAGTTTTAGACAGAGCGTTCTATTGAAAGTGAGCGCTTTTTCCTTAGGCATCTGGTTACTTCAACCCTTACGGCCTCTTGGCAAACCGACCTTGAACATTGCGTGGCGAGAGCTTAGCTTCTGGAAGTGGTCTAGTCGCTGGTGCCGTCGTTGGCGCGTTGCCTAGACCGAGTAGACACACCAGGTTAGAACCCGCCTTCCGTCCGCCTCGCCTTGCCCAGCCGCAAGTTAAGCGTTTGCCCTTGCAACTAAGGGGCCATCAGCCTTAAGTACTTTTTCGCTACCAGCTTTCAACAGAATGCTTTCCAACAGACTTTTGGAAGCGAAAAAGAATGGATGCCCACAGAGAGACAGAACTTATCTTTATTTTGCAGATGGCTTTGTACATCGCAACCCCCGAGGCGAGCGGGGAAGGAGGAAGACCTCGCCGCTCGGCTCCAAAGGGGTGCCCAAAAATAAAAGCTCATGGCACCGCTACCTACGGGTAGAACTTCCTCAGCTGCTCGACGTTCCAAGTGTTCGCCAATTCGCGACCGTCCTCGAATGCGGGCCTGACTGAGCCTGGGCGGGAGACTGAGACCACCTTGAAGGGCCCTCCACGGGGAGAGACAACTTGTTGCGGCTGCTGCGCTGAATTCTCGCGAGAACAAGGTCGCCCGCTGCCAGTGTTCTCTCACACACCCGCCTTGCTTGATAACGGCGCAGTGCCTGCTGATACCTGGCGGCTCGGATCGCCGCCCTGTCTCTGATCTCCTCCAGGAGATTTACTTCATCCTGACGCCGGTCAGGGTCTCCGTCTTCGCTGAACGCCGCCACCCTTGGGGAGCCGAAGGCAAGCTCCGACGGGAGCACCGCTTTAGAGCCATACACCAGGAAGAAAGGGTCTCGCCGGTGGCTCTGTTGAGAGTTGTCCGCAGCGCCCACAACACAGTGGGGACTTCTTCCGCTCAGCGCTTGCCACGCTTCTCCAGGCGGTCGAACGCCCTTGTCTTGAGTCCTTTGAGCACCTCCGCGTTGACCCGCTCTACTTGCCCATTGCTCTTCGGATGTGCAACAGAGGCGAAGCACAGCTTGGTGCCCAGCTCTTCGCACCAATCTTGAAAATCGGCACTCTTGAGGCGAAAGGCCGTTGTCGGTGATGATCCCGCTGCGGCGCCAAACCGGACGAAGATGCTTTCATGAACTTTATGGCGCGCGGACGTGATCGCGGAATGGCGAGGCTTCAACCCACTGGTGAACTTGTCGACGGCGGCAAACAGATCGTGCAGCCCGGTCTCCAGAGAACGGGCTCAGATATCGGCCCTGCACCGCGAACGGCCAGAGAGCGGGATAGTTTGCGGCGCTGGGCGGTCGGTGGATCTGCTTAGCATGAAATCGCACGCCGCATCTCCTCACCAGCTCGAAGGCATCCGAGGGTCAGTAGGCGAGAGAAGCCGTGGCGAAGACCTTCCGACCAACGCCCGGCTCCTGAATGGCTCCGCACATGCCTCCATGGATCTCGAGAGGATTGCACTCCCGCTTCCCGAGTGGCGCGCCGGTAGAACTCCGTTTGCACCACGGGCGTCTGCTCCCCACCTACCAGGGCGTAGCGCTTGGCCTTGCGCGCTATCTTCTCAGCCGACGCGTCATCATCGGGAATCACTCCGTCCCGCAGGTAGGCTAGGATCTGATCCATCCACTGACCTTCCCGGAAGAGCGTGACGACGTTAGCATTGTCGCCGACGTACTCTGCCTGGCCTGGCATTTCCGCCTCAACCGCCTCGGCAGTTCTTCCGCATCCTCCCTCCAACCGGGGAGCTGCTGCGGGGACATCGACGTCTCCACCATATGCGGGAACTGCGTCGAGCATCATGCCGTCCCCACCAGGATCGGGGGTTGCGGCAGACGGCCGCGTGAGTCTTTCTTCAAAGACCCCGGGCGGAGCAGGTGCCCTTGACGAGGCAATCTGGGATAATTCATCCGCCATATAGTTGTCGCGGCGAGGGATGTGCGCGAAGCCCAAACCCTCGAAATGTCGCTCCAACCGGCGCACCTCCGCCAGGTAGGCCGCCATGACGGGATCCGAACATGTGAATTCCTTCCTCACCTGGTTGATGACCAGGAGAGAGTCTCCTTTGACTTGCAGCCGCCCGATGCCCAGGACCGAAGCCACCCTGAGCCCGGCGAGTAGTCCTTCGTACTCCGCGACGTTGTTGGTAGCGCGGAACTCTAGCACCACCAGATGCCGGACGACGTCGCCAGTGGGAGACACCAGGACGACACCCCAATGACCCCTCCGGCGGAGCGAGCCATCGAAGAAGAGAGTCCACGGCGAGGTCTTTGGGTGCCTTCGACTTTCGTCCGCGGAGTCCACTCGTTGACGAACTCCGCTAGAGCTTGCCCTTTGATGGCCGTTCGGGGAGTGAACTTGAGGTCGAACTCCGCCAGCTCCATTGCCCATTTGGCGATGCGGCCCGTCGCCTCGTGGTTGAAGAGGATCTCCCGCAAGGGGTACTTGGTCAGCACTGTGATTTCTCGCCCCTGGAAGTAGTGACGCAGCCTCTGGGACGCCGTCAGCACGGCGTAAAGCATCTTCTGGTGTTGCGAATACCTTGTTTCAGCGTCGTGGAGGACTTTGCTGATGTAGTAGATGGGGCGCTGAACACCTTCCCTTTCCGCCACCAACACCGCGCTGATCACCTGGGGGTTCGCCGCGACATAAAGAACCAGCGGCTCGCCCGGGTCTGGGGCGACCAGCACGGGCGGGGAAGTGAGATACTTCTTCAGCCCGACGAACGCCTCCTGCGCCTCCGTCGTCCACTCGAACTGGTTGGCCTTCTTCAGGAGCCTGAGTAGAGGAAGACTTTTGTCCCCCAGGCGAGCTATAAAGCGGCCCAGGGAAGTCAGGCAGCCTACCAAGCACTGCATCTGCCGAAGTCGCGTCGGGGGCTTCATGTTCTCGATCGCCGCGATCTTGTCAGGGTTCGCCTCAATCCCCCTCTGGGAAACGAGGAATCCCAGCAGATTGCCTGACGGAACGGCGAACACACACTTCTCGGGATTAAGCTTGATGCAGTACTTCCTCAGGTTGGCGAAGGTTTCTTCTAAGTCACTAATCAACTCCTCCGCCTTCTTGGACTTCACCACCAGGTCGTCGACGTACACCTCCAAGTTCCGCCCTATTTGGGAGCGGTGAGCGATGTGCATGGCCCTCTGGTAGGTTGGGCCTGCATTCTTCAATCCAAACGCCATCCTCATGTAGCAGTAGACGCCCATGGGAGTCACAAAGGCTGTCTTGTCTTCGTCTTCTTCCGCCATGCTAATCTGGTGGTACCCAGAGTACGCATCCGAAGCTTCTGTTGCCGCACCCTGCCGTTGAGTCGACGATGAGGTCGATGCGGGACAGCGGTACGGATCCGCCAGTGCATACTGTTGAGGTCGGTGAAGTCGACGCACATCCTCCACCGCCCGTTGGATTTTTTGACGAGGACGGGGTTCGCGAGCCACCTGGGATGGGCGACGCTCCGAACGACCCCCGCTCGCAAAAGCTTGTCCACCTCCTGGCGGATAACGGCCTGGCGCTCCACCGACTGCTTCCGAACCTTCCGTATAACCGGTCGCGCGCCGGGGAACGTTGCCAACTTATGCTCAATCACCTCCCTGGGGACCAGAGTCATATCGGACGGTTGCCAAGCAAACACGTCGGCGTTAGACTGGAGGAAGGAGACGAGCGCGCCTTCCTATTTGGCGCTGAGAGAGGCGCCCACCCAAACGGTCTTCACCGGGTCTGACTCGCTCAGGGAGATTGCCTTGACCTCCGCGGACGAACCGGGGGAGGCACGGATCTTCGCCGGAGGAGCTCCTAGAGTCGATGCTTCAGCCTTCTGGGCACCGGCAGCCCCCGCCAAAGCGAGAACATCCTTGTCGCAGCGGAGCGCCTCCAGAGGGACGGACTCAGCCCCTGGCGCGATGCCGAAGAACGGGAGCGCCGGTCGAAGCTCCTGCTGCTGGATCTGGAGCGCCGTGGCGACTCGGGCGGAAAGGAGGTTGAGAGAGCTTCTTCCGTCCATCAGCACCCGCCCGAGCTTGACATTCCGGACCGTGGGCGCAACCACGAACGGGAGATGACCCGGGCCGGCGGTGTTGGCTGGGTGATCGACCTGACTGAATGTGATCGGCTGCTCCGACCACACCAGCTGCCTTGCTGACCCAACGCCGGGCACGGCGGCACACACCTCCCTCATCGCACGCTTAAAGCTAGCGTGGGACGGATTGGTGGCTGATCCGCCGTGGATGACGGCGAATTGACGCTCCGCCCGCTGAAAACCAAGCGAAGCCGCTTCCTTGCCCTTGCCGCTACGGACGCCTGCTGCTGCTCGTGGACGCGCTTGTCCACCAGTTTGCTGACGACATGGCAATCAGCCAAGTCGTGGGAATTGTTGCGGTGAATGGGACAGTAAGTCCCTCCGTTCCACTCACGGGGACGGCGGTCTCGCCCCTCGTCGCGACCGCGGGGGCCGCCATGACCACGGCGATCGCCATGGCCGTCCCTGCGGGGGCCGCTCCTGCCGCCGCCGCCGCGACCTCCTCCTTTCTTACGCCCGCCCGCGCAGACACCGCTGGCGGCGTTGTGTCGTCGTCGTCGCTTTCGGCGGCCAGGACCTGCCCGGTCTCAGCCGCCTTGCGCTTCTTCTTGTCCTTGCCGCCAGGATTCTTCGATGTCCCGGCCTCGCCGCCCGCAATGGCCCCTGCCCTTGCAGCCGGGCGGAAGCGAGCCTCCGCCTGAAGGGCACACTTGTGGGCCAGGGTAAAGAGTTCTTCCGTCGTCTTGATCTTGTGGGTAGCCATCTTCTCCTGGACCTTGGGGTCTCGGGCGCCTCTCCTGAAGGCCGTGACAACGACGTCGATGGAGATGTCAGGAATGGTGTTGCGAACCTGACTGAAGCGTCGGATGTAGTCGCGCAGCGACTCCCCCTTCTTCTGCTCCACATTGTGGAGATCGTCTTCGACTCCGAGCTGCTCGAACGTGGCCTGGAAGTTGGTGATGAAGAGCTCGGAGAGCTCCTTCCACGACCCCACTGACTCCGGGGGTAGGTTCATGAGCCACGAGCGGGCTCCGCCGGTGAGGACTGCGGGGAAGTAGTTCTCCAGAACCTTCCCCGACCCTCCAGTCGGCTGCATCACCGTAGTGTAGATCTGCAAAAACTCGTCAGGGTTGGTGGAACCATCGTACTTCTCGATGGCGGCAGGCCGGAACCTCTCCGGCCACTGCACGCGGCGCAGCTCCTTCGAAAAGGCGCGGCAACCGACTTCTGGAGCCTCCTGCTCCTGGATGCGCACTCCGTCCCGCCGCGCCTGCCGTCCGGAAGGCGCCGAAGATGCGCCGCCTTCTCTGGCGGAGGCAACATCGCGGGAACCCTCCTAGTCCCCACGGGCGGCAGCGTCGGCGCGGTCGCGCACTCGGTCGTGCCGCCTGCGGAGCTTGTCGCGCAGGTCTTCTCCATGTCGCAGATGACGGTCCTCCAAGTGGTACCGGAGATCCCGCCCACCTGTACGCCTGCCCGGCCGAACCCTCGTAGGAGTTGCCTGGCTCCTGTCGTCCTGGCCCCGCTCCCTCACGCCAGGAGATCCATGGGAGGGGATGCGGAGAAACCAAAGAGCGGGAGGAGGCGGAAACACCGGTTCCCGCGCCCCCCGCGACTTGCACTACCGCCGCGGCGGCATCCACGTAGCGGGCCAAACTGGCCAGCCACGGCGCCACGGAGAGTCGAGTCACGGAACCGGCGGGTTGTCCAGCGAGGCCACGCCGCATGGAGGTTTTGTCTTGGAGTGCACGCCTCCAAGGCAGCGCCGCCTAATAAGCGGGGCGGTGCCGCCCGGCTGATCCACCGCCATTGCCGCGGCCGACGTCGCGGTCGCAGCTCTAGCGGCTGTTTCCTGGTCCATCGCGGACTGCTGATCCGCCATCACCGCCTGAAGAGAGGTCGAAGAACTCGAACTTGATGCTAGCGCCCCCCTACCTGGCGCGCCACTGACGGTGTGCTCTCCGCTCAACCACTGCGGATCACACCCCTATCAGATTTCTATCCTGCTAGCCGATCAACCCGAGCTCAGTTCGATTTGAGCGTGGAATGCGCCGAGGAGCAACACACAGGGTTTACCCAGGTTCGGACCCCCTCGCGGGTAATAGTCCTACTCCTGCCGAGCCTTAGCTCTTTTCCGTGTTGTGGTTGTATGAAATGTGGTTACAGAATGTCTCGAACCCCCCTCTCGCTTCTCTCTCCTCCCCTTTTATACAAGCCTTGAACTGGCGGAAAGAGCGAGGGGTAGGCGATGCGATGACGCGTAGTACATCGACAAGGCGTGAGGGGCGGGGCAGAGAGAGGCAACGTCTTGCTACTCCGCCGCCTGGCGCCGACCACCACGCGCGCTTCGTGAGTGGCTTCTGCCCCGCAGGAACACGCCGGTGAGACTGCGGGTGGGGCCCAGCTCTGACCCTTCTGACACGGGCGGCCAGCTCGAAGACTGCAAACTCTCTCTCTGCCGGTCAATTCCGCTGCGCCGCAGTGACAGTTGATTAGAGCTGCAGAGGTCACTGTGGCGGTAATCATCTCTTCATCTGTCTATCCGCGCGTAGCGTCGCATTGAATGCGCTCGTCCTTCGCAGCAGGGGGAGCCTTCGCCCAGAAGACTCCTTTCGGGACGCTCCCTGCCACATGGGCCTCGCTTGACAGTGGAGGCCTTAGAGGCCCACGCGCCGGCGCTCTGAGGGGCTCACCTTCCTTTGGACTCTTCATACCCCAGTATTTATTACACCGACAGTTTTTCTATCATATGTCGGGACACGTTCTTCCCATAACTCCTTCAGCTCATCACACCAATGGACGCATAAACAAATCTAGATTCTTTCCTAGATGTTTTGGTCCAGCCACGATTAACGAAAGAAACATGAACTCCTCTTTCATCAAAACAGACGGTGGGAGGTTGAGAGGAATGCTAAAAACTGGCCAACATGAGTATGAGACAGCCATCATATTAAAAGGCGTGAACCCATCGGTGGCCAGTGCGAGGCGTACGTTTCTTGGATTAGCTGCAAACTCCAGATATACCTTATCAAAATGTTGTCATGCTTCTTCATCGGCCGGATGAACCATCACGCTGGGTTTTGCACATTTACCCTACTGATGCCACCTCATCTATTGTGCGGTCTCCTCCGTCATGAAAAAAACGTTGTATTCGTTTCTTTAATGGAAAGTACCGCAATACTTTCCTCGCCACCTTCGTTTGTTTCTTTTCTCCATTACCGTCGACAGTCTCGAGAAACCTGGGCTCCCCACAATAAGCTCACACACTCTTGGCGGCATCACCCTTATAGTACAACATGCAATGGTTAGGACAATAATCTATCTTCTCGTACAACATTCCTAGACCAGCAAGTAATTTCCTACACTAGTACCAGCTGGAGGGCATCTTGTGTCCTTCCGGGAGGGCATCGCCTAAGCATCTCAACAACTCATCAAAATAGTCGATGGAGAAGTTGTATTTGCATTTCACAGCCATCATCCAGGTAACCATAGACAGTAGGGTTATGGTTGTTTGATCGTGCAACGACTGCTTGGAGGATTCCAGAAGTGCTAAGCATCGGTCATAGAGGCTGTTGCCTACTCATCATCAAAATCATGGCCGAAGTCATCCATCATGTCTTGCATCCGGTCAATTTCATCGAATCCTTCATCTAGAGCGGGAGGCATGGCAGGAGCACTCTCACCGTGATAGACCCAAGGATGATAACCGACCTTGAAACCATTCTTGCACAAATGCACCCTCATGTCATACCGCATTCTCTTTCTACAATTCCCCCACTCCATACATGGGCAATGTACATACGCGGTGTCAGGGTTAGGGGTCGCCTGGAAAGCACTATCCACGAATGCATCTTCTCATACCATTCATCTGAGTGTTGTCCGTTCACTCTCCATCCATCGTACATCCACCTCCTCTTTTTTTTCATCGCTCTTAACACAATAAGCTACACGTATGGTTTCCCAATAGGCATAGGAAGGCTTCTAACCCACCCGTGAAAGACCGCTTGGGCATATCTCGTTGTGAAGCCGAAAGGGAAAGAGACAAAATTTCGGCAGCACAACCCTATAGTTCTCCTAGTCCAATGATGGATACAAAGCCGAAATTCAGCTCACTAGCACTTATGTTATGCACAGGAGAACTACAAGGCCATACAGCCAAAATTTTGCCTCGAACCCACCAGCATCACAAAGAAACATGCTCAAACGACCATTCGCAAGCTATCCACTAGACAATTCGGGAACATTTTGCACAACCCGTAATGGAAACGAACGAATCACCGTTCTAATTTCTTTACGCGTTGTGTTGTTCCCGAATGGGTGACATACAACTAGGTGACATGCGTTTCTAACATAACATACACAGATGATTTAAATATCCTAACATTATCAAAACCCTAACATTATAAAAAAGTAACATTATCACTAAACTCTAATATATGCATTATTATAATAAAATACTAACATCATCATAAACCCTAACATTATCACTAAACTCTGAAATTAGCATTTCTAATTTACCTATTATTATTATTATAAATTTTCATCAATAATTAATCATTACTGCTAATTGCATATCTAATTACATATTCGACGGTGTTGGACCGTCGAGACTAAGTGATAGTAATTTAAAAAAAATGGCGCGAAGGCGTTTCACGTACCTCCGAGAATGTGCGGGTCCACAACATGACAAAATCGCAGCGGAAAGCCGGCGCGATAGCTCCGCAGCGGCAGCAGGAGCTCGAGGGCGCGGCGGAGCGGCTTGGGCGGTGAGGTAGTAGCGCGACAGACCGGCTTAAGGCGGCAAGGCGATAAGCGATGGCGGCATGTGCAAGGCGGGGCGGCTTGGCGTAGGGAGTGGCGACTGGGGTGTCGGCGACGGGTGTGGCGTGGGCTCAGGAAGCGGCGATGGGGGCGGTGGCGGCGGCTGGTGGCACGGTACACCGGCGGTGACCGAGGGCGAGCAAAGGCGGCGGCGGCATCAGTCGCAGCGTGGGTTGGGGCTTAGGAATGAAATGCCTAGGTCCCAGAAAGCAACAGACCTAATAAAGGTCTGTCGCCTCCGCTTCGTTCGGTGCATGGCACGTGACGGCGATGGGATGGGCCGACTCTCTCTCTTGACGGCAGGAAGCCGTCGAAATAGAGCCACATGACCGTTGTGCACCGGCCGCCTCTCTATCTCTACGGCCTGGAGCCGTCGAGAGAGAGTTACCTCGCCTCACAGCCATCCCGAGCACACCATGTGGCCGCCCGCCTTGGCTCGGCCCCCTCTTGGCGCTAGTCTCGACGGCCGTCGAGACTGACCCGAAATACAGATTCAGCCAGGTAGGCCCCCATGTATTCTCGACGACTTGTGGCCATCGAGAATTATACGTAGATCGAGACGCACCACGTGTCTCGACATTGATTGCCGACGAGACAGACATGTTTTCTCGACCATTTTATTGCACGCCATTGAGAAAGAGTGTGGTCTCGACGGCAGTCAGTGCATATATACCCCGCCCTTCCGATGGTCAGTCGAGCTTATTTAATTTTTTAAAAAAGGTAGATTTTTTTTCTAAATTCATGTTGGCTAGTCTTTCTTACCACATGAACATACACCACCATATTTTTTTACGATGAAATTATATCCGGAATAATAGGTAT
Organism: Raddia guianensis; assembly: GCA_036346415.1. Taxonomy (NCBI): domain Eukaryota; kingdom Viridiplantae; phylum Streptophyta; class Magnoliopsida; order Poales; family Poaceae; genus Raddia; species Raddia guianensis. The sequence goes on from CM070537.1 coordinate 9,437,337, forward strand.
ATGTGTAGGGAGCCATATCGACCAATGATTTATTGAACGTTCTATGGAGTTGTATGAAATACGGGTGACATGTGCACATAATTTTTAAACATTAACCATTGGATCCAAAGACCTTTATATAAAGATCATTGCACTATAATGTTAGTAATTGCAAAATTTTTAAAATTTTCTACGCAATTTAAAAATATTAAACACACACACATATGTATATTCTACAACAGATAACATGTATGCAACACAAAACATGTATATATTCAGAAAAAACATTATTTAATTTTTAAGCTCATTTTTTTACGGACAACATAAAATGTTCCACCTATTTTTACAAATTTCAAACATTTTTAGAAAATTTACAAAGAAAATAAACTTGTCTGCAAATTATTAAACAAAAGTTTAAATAATGAAAAGAAGAAATGGTCCGGCCCAATATGTCTCGGGTCATCTGCACGGGTCCTTCTATCTCGATGGCCTACTTTAAGCCGTCGAGATCCTGTCCTGTACCAAGCTACCCCACATGCCGACCCATAACTAGTATCGACGGCCAGTAGTGGGCCGTCGAGAATAAATTTCCCGCGCACACAGAAAAAAGGTAGGGCGGGCTAAAACGAATAAATCTCGACCGCTTATCTATGCCAGTCGAGATTAAGCGTGCAATATCGACCGCTTACATGTGACCGTCGAGAGTAACTTAATTATCTCGACCGCTTCCTTATGGCTGTCGAGATTGAGTTCGGCCGTCGATATTACGGTCGATTCCTGTAGTGTTACATAACTTATATTCAAGACGGACAAATCACCATAGACGTCGTCGTGGCTAACCAATTTATTTATGTGGTGCTGAAATTCTAATGGATTTCCTGCTCTACAATTAATCTTCTAGTAAAGAAAGAAAATCAAATTATTGATTCTACTCCGCAGGAGAACATGATTTTCTTGCACCCTCTGTGTTGATCCCATTCCTTGACTTCACCTTCAGCTTATGAATTTTATACATATATTGTAAAACACAGTGCCTTTGTAAATCTAATATTTTTAGATTATTCCTTACTGAATAAAAATTGTGCCAATTGAAAATTTCTGTGGGCTATATGGACAATACCCACAAAAAAGTTAATTTCTTAGTTTGTGTTAACTAGCAACAAAGGTAAACAGCGAAAAAGAATAAAATAAGCCGTCTTCTGTCTTCTAGCTAGCTAATACATACATAATTAAAAAATAGCTTACGCCATAATTAAAAAAAATTATATGGTGTTAAGAGCCTATAATTGGGTTATTAATAATAAGCAGTTTTGCTTTTGTTTGTAACAGCGGCTATCCATGAAAAAGTGAAAATGGTTTGCAGTGTAACTAAATAAAAAAATTCAAGCAGAGAGATGTATTCGCTATTTTTACATCATGCGATGGAAAATTTAAGTAGTTTAGCTGCTATAGTGGTAAACAAATTCGAGAAGAAAGTTATCCTGAGTAATTTATACTGAAAGCAGCGCACAATCGGTAGCCACGCCTAATTGATCGATATGAACGCAAGTTTCAGCATTGAATTTGATCACGAACCTGTTGGATCGAACACACACACTAACAAAATTTAGACAAGAGGTTTTTGGTGCTGTCAAAGTCGCAGCTTTCCATCTGTTTCTTCTCTTACTTATGTTATGCGATGTACAACTGATTACATGCAGTAAATAACACTCCTAATACAAGTAACCGAAGCACTCAAGTGCCATCCCACGTAGTAACGACATTCGGTTGTTAATTAAGCTAAATATGTTAGGTGTGTTCGTGCTGTGCAGGTTTGATCCAGTAGGGATTAAACTTAGGCGTGAGTTTATATCTGTAAGCAAGGTTATCTGCTGTTGGATAACTTATGCAAAGTTTTTAGCTGAAGTTTGTTAGGAGGTTTGGTAATATAAAAAGGACTTCGGTCCAGAAAAGTTGCCTAAGTTGGGCGACGCAAAATCTCTTGTGTTTTACACGTTTTGCTCTTACGTTGTTTCAACACCAAAAATCAATCTGTTATTCATGTTCCACAAAACACACCTAGCGTACGCAGCTATGATTGAAGCCTGATTTCCAACATCGGTTACAAGTAGCAAATTAATAAAACAAAACTGATGCATGCACTGATTTCTACGGCCGTGCCATCCCACGTCCGATATAAATCAGCGGTTACCAAAATTAATTACCATACAATTACTAGGATCAAGTGCAAGAAACGTTGCAAGCATGCATCATACAAGCCATGAATGCAAATATAATTAGCTAATATCTCGTGAAACGGTCAGACTTTGAACCATTTGTTCAATGCGTAGTAATGCTCATGCACGCACACGATTAATTCGAGCAGAACCAACAGGCAACACCAGAGGTGCAGACCGCTGCCATCTTCAGCAGAATGGTTCGCAGGCTTTATACATGCCCATGCAGTGTATATTTCCACGACATTCAATTGCAGGCTTTATTCTTTACCTCAACGTCGAGAACAATGTCCAGAACTTATTGCCTCTGCAACAACTTAACTGACTAGACAGATGGGCAACGTAGAATTTGTGAGACCAGACAGGACAGTACCTAGCTACGGCAAATGATTCAGAACGGCTTTTTTATGTTTTAGACAGCAACGCCGGACATGCCAATGAATTTCATGCTACAAAGATAGATGAAAACTTATTATTCATTACATACATGTTGCGAGGTGTGTCGGCCCTCATTTTTATATATACCTACATGAGAGCCGCTTTTCACATGCACTAAGCTCTGAACTAGTACGCTAGTACTTGTAACACAGCTAGATATCATTTCATGCATATAAAGAGTATCCTAAATATTACATGACATAGTATTTTTATGTGTGCAGGCTTATCAATAAGGCGAGCATCAGTTGCCTTAATACAAAAGAAAGATTAGTACACTAGTGATTCTAACACATAGGTAGATATCATTTCACGCATATGAAGAGCACCCTGAATATTACATAGCATAGTTTTATGTGTGCAGGCTTAGTAACATAGTTTTATGTGTGCAGGCTTAGTAACAATGATTCTTTAGTAACAAAAGAATCATGAGAGTTACAAGTCAGCGGAACCAAAATATGTTAAAAATTCTCCAATAGCTATGCATTTCTTCAAGCAACTAGAGTGACCCTAATTAAGCATCATCCTGACCGCCGTAATGAGTGTCCCTATTTAAACATCGTCCTGGCTGTCATAGTCTTCCTCCTCGTCATCATGTCATTCCTATGAGTACACATCATGACGTCCATCTAAAACAGTGGGAATATGCGAGGTCAGTGTCATTCAAACAACGGCTAGTTAACAACCCTGCTACTACTAAATGATACAGGCTTCAAGAGAAGAAAAAGGTTCTTTTATTTGCATAAAGTCAATTTTCAAGATAATTTAGAATCACCTTATATAAATCTTTGGCTATTAATTATATTGTGTAATCATGACATCAACTCTATCTTAACCATCCTCTTAAACCAACAAGACCTTAGCCAACCTTCCAACATATCACACCCAATCCCAACTCATACACTTTATGCTTACTACTTTTTTCAAACATCCGCCATCCTTTCCGGGAGTGGCTATCCCGTTGTGGGCCAGACATACCATAGACACCTGGTCTAAACCTAGGTGGGTTGCCAACCCAAGATAGTCTGAAGGCTTTTAGGGAGGTCAAATTACCTCAATAAACACCCAAGTCGGTCCTTCAAGAGTGGGCTCTATGTGCCTCCACAGAGCGTACGTCTCCGACGCACCAGACTTGTACTACCACGTGATGGTCACACGTTGTGTCAGAATCATCCTTTGTTGGCAGCACCCATCCGCTACGCGTGACTCTGTGCTCACTACCACCAAAATGACCTTTAGTCCTGGTTGGGGATAGGCTTTAGTCCTGGTTTCCCCAGACGGGAAATGCAATTCAGGACTAAGGCCCAGCTCTTTTAAGCTTAACGACTTATCTACGTTTTGAAAACACATGTGCTTGAGTTATTTGAGTCCTTTTGTTGTTGTTTTCAAGTTGGGTTCTAACGTTTTAAAAAGCAAGTCAAACGAAATGCATCTGAATGTCGAGACTACCTCGAGAAGCTCTCGAAGTTCAGTCATTTCAGCCGTTCAGATCAGCTCAAAAGAACATGCCCTAAAGTTCCATGGGCTTTTAGTCCCGGTTCCCCCAACTGTGACTATAGCAATCGAAATATCTGAAAAATATGGTGAACCCAAGACTCGAACCTAGGACCTTGTGCCACCACATGACAATCCACTAATCCTTTTGTCCAACCCACCCACATACGTGTATTGATTAGAATAGGATATGTAATCGTTTTGAAGTTTGCTGGAATGAACCCCCAACAGTACGGGTTCGTATTACGAATCGGTAATGATGAGTCTACGTGCCAGCTCGTCTGTACCCGCCCGCGAAAGGTATCTTTACTGTTGCCTCCAATCGTTACTGAAAGTATATAATTGCTACTATTGATACGAACCAATACTGGTTCACTATCAGTACCGGTTTCAATCCAACTAGTACTGATGTGCCTGTAAATTAGGCCATTTCACTAGTAGTGGTTCCTCCTGGGATAACCCTAGCTATGCCCAGCTAGGGTGCGGTATCTTGCCCCAAGTTCATTCTTCTCTTATACTTGGCTTTGAAGATCACTCATGCTAGACATCGTATGCATCATTCTCCTTCGAGTCCCCTTAAACAACCCATTCATCATCATAACCCAGATCCTCCAACACACCTGACCATGAGAATTTCATACCAACAAATCATCCCAGACCAAACACCAACACTAACTGTCATATGTCATCAAATAAAATGAATGAATAAATGTTCGGTGAATATCTATTCACCGTTCAAATGCTTGTTTCCTAAAGATTATTTTAGGACCTAAGCATGTTTTATCCAATAGGTTGGGTTAATGTTGTAAATAATAAGAGCCTTTGCTTTGGTGCTTCTTTGCAAATCATGACCGATTTTTGAAGCCGATCTTTTTTGCTATTTGAGCTATTGCAGACAAGTATTCCACAACCCCCCCCCCCCCGTGTTATCGAGAGTCGATTTTTCCTATTGGATGGCTAGGATGGAGATATATGTGATGGCTCAGGGCTACAATATTTGGCTTAAGATTAAGGACACATATGAGTTACGCAAGGAGGCCAGTGACGACTGCGAATCTAGCCGATGTGAAGCTTAATGCAAAAGCTCAAAATTTTAGGATTCAAGGCGTTAGCCGAGGGAAGTACAAGCTGGTGTCGGACACCACCATAGGCCACAGAATTTGGACGACCCTCCATGCTTTCCATGAGGAGACGGCTTATGTTAAGGTTGTGAGACAAGACCAACAGAAAATAGAGTACAAGCCGGATGAAACGCTTGACTCATATTCTCATGCTTCACCAAGATTCTTACCGATCTCTATTCGGTTGAAGTCTAATATACTGATTCGGAGATCACCAGGCAATTTCTCTCTGCATTGGATCTTAAGGTCTGGGCTGTGAAGGTGACTACATTCCGACAGGCTACCGATCACTCGATGCTAGCCTAGGAAGCGATCTATGCTAGCTAGTCTCAAGACGTATGAACTTGAGCATCTCCCGAAAGAGCCCAGTTCCTCATCCACAACCTTAATAGTTGTCCCCTCTGGTCATGGTTCTCTTGATATTGTTGGTTTCTCCTTTTCTACCCTCTGTGAGCTGTCCAATGATCAGATGGACAAGATTCCTGAGGAGTAACTTGCCTTGTTGGCCAGAAAGTTCTCACATGCTTACAGGCGAGTGGCCGATCGAAGGAGTGACATCATGAGGTGCTTCAGTTGTGGTGGTCGCAACCACATGAAGCGTGACTGTCCCAAGCTTGGAGGAGAGGAGTAGAACGACTACACCTCACCGGCACGGAACATCCACGTCAACAAGAACCGCAACATAAAGGCCGATGGTGGAGGTGACAAGAAGAAGCCACCAAAGCAACTGATGAAGGGACGCCGCGTGGCCGAGAAGGTGCTGGCTAACCTAGAAGAAGTCATTATCTTCGACAAGGAGGATGGTCACTCAGATGATGGTGAAGATGAGCCTTCGGTGAACAACGACGTCAACTACACCGACATGTGTTTCATGGCACACGACGACAGCGACAACGGCGACTCGAACGTCTAGCACACCAACGACAACGAGGTAACTCATGAATAAGGTCCCTCCTATTCTGAACTCTTGAATGCATTAGTTAAACTTCATGACAAGTACACTAGTGTGCAGTTGCGGGCTATACCGATCATGCTCCAACTAAGGACCCAATCAGCTCAGATGACAGTTGTAACTTCCACTCACTTGACTCTACATGCCATGATTGCACACCGTTGAAGCTTTATAATTTGAATTTGCAAGTAAAGATTTCTGAGCTTAATGATGTTGTTCTTGATGCCTGTGTGTGTGATCGATGCCTTGAGCATGATGGGAAAATGGATAGTATCTACCAGGACATGAGTGATAGGTTTAAGGGTAGATTGACCAAAGCCCAAAATGTTGAGTGTCTTTCATGTCAGGCTCTCAAGAGGGAATTTAAGAGCCTAGGTGACAAGTGTGACAAAGACGTGGGAAAGGGTACAACTGATAGCCATGTTTCTTTAGACTCTTCCTCTTCTTGCGGGTTTTGTCCCCAACTCTATCAGGAGTGCGAGTACCTCCTATGCACTCTTGAGAAGTTTGTTGGGGGCAAACAAAAGCTGAACTTGATACTTGACAAAAGCAAGATATCAAGGGGTAGTGGTCTAGGATACAATTTGATATAGCACATCAAGAGACACCCACCTAGAGTACTTAAAAGGGATCAGAATGGGTAGACAGTACGTTATTCTTAGGGACAGTGTTCATGAGACTACTGTTTTTAGGTACGCAGGGGTCGTTAGGGAATGTCCTACCACACAGTCTGTTCAGTCTTAGAAAAATGCTCCACAAAGTACATCTAGGAAGAGTGTTCCCCCTACCACTCCTGCCACTGAAGATGACAGCGGAGTAGTTTGCACCTTCTGCAATATGATAGGACACACTGACCAGAACTACTTCCACCGTGCTAAGGAAGCACATGAGGAGCGTAGCAAACAGGCTAGAATTTAAAGACCTCCTAAGAATCCTTCATCTAGGTTCGTTCCACCTCAGGCTAGACCGGTGGTTAGACAGATAGGACTTGGAGCTCAACCTTCTTTTGCTCGTCCTGTTGTCGGTCTGGGCGTGAGCAGCGTCGTCCTTAGGATATATCTCCTATTATTTACAGAGGTCAATGTCCACGACGTGAGGTGCCAACTCTATGGTGGAGGAATGGCAAGAAGGGTAGAAAGCTGGACAGGATGCACCCGTCTCAGCTCAACAGCAGACCGCTCCTAATCCAGTGTCAGGACAATTCCCTACTAGAAGGGATGGTGTAGTCCGAGTAGAGTCTGTTCGGTATGGTCGTGTGACTCAGTATTGCATGCCAAAAGATGCACGGCATTTTCCAATGTTGAGCCACGTTTTTTCACTTGTTGACTCAGATGCGTCGGGCTAGGAAGTGGGACCTGTAGACCATCGATTCCGAGTGTTGTCGCCACATGACTGAAAATCTTATTGGTTCTTCTCCTTAGTCCGTGATCCCTAGGGTGACAAAAGCACCCTTGGCGATGCTTCGTCAGGTCGTGTGCTCGCCTGAGGCTCTATCCGGGTTAGTGACCAGGTTGTACTTAAAGATGTGGCCCTTGTCCGCACGGTTCGCTATAATTTGATTTCAGTTTCTTAGCTGCCTGATTAGGGTTTGAGGTTCGTTTTAAGCATAATGAAAGTTGCTTTCTTGATTCTTCTGTGAGTTTTGTTTGTAGGATTGACAGATTTGGTAGAGTTTTTTATGTTGATTTACGATCTTTAGCTGGCTCTTCTCATTGCTTGATTGCTTATGAGTCCTGTGACACCTCCTTATGGCTTACGAGACTAGGTCACATTGGTTTTGATCATTCGACCAGAGTTAGCAGGCAGGATCTGATTCGTGGTTTACCCAAACTCAAGATAGTTAATGACGTAGTTTGTGCTCCTTGTCGGCATGGGAAGATGGTAGCCGTTGCTCACCCACAAGTCAACCTAGTGATAACTAATGCACCTGGACAATTGCTTCACATGGACACTGTTAGTCGCTCTCATGTGCAGTCTGTGGTGGCAAGTGGTATGTGCTCATTGTTTTCTATTACTATTCTCGCTACTCTTGTGTCTATTTCATGGTGAACATGGACAAAACATTTGGCCATTTTTGTCCTTTGATACGTAAGCTTTCTGTTGAGTTCTCAGAAGCGCTTCGCGCAATCCGTTCAGACAACAACACTGAGTAGAAGAACGCAAAATTCAAAACTTTTGTTCTGATTCTGGAGTTGAACATCAGTTCTCATCTCCTCACGTTGCACAACAAAATGGCGTTGTGGAGAGAAAAAACCGCACCTTAGTTGAAATTGATAGGACAATGCTTGATGAATATTCTACTCTTGGGCATTTCTGGGATGAGGCAATGTCAATTGCTTGCTATGTGTCAAGCATGGTGTTTCTAATGTCCAAGTTGCATCACACATCTTATAAACTTCGATATGGGCGTAAGCCAAGTCTTTCACATTTCAGGGTGTTTGGATGCAACTGTTTTACTCTGAAGTATGCAAATTTGCTATCTTGGGATGGCATATTTCTTGGGTATATAGCTTTTCCGGTGAATTACCGTGTCTGGGATAGTGCAAGGCGGAGAGTTGTTGAGACTTGCGAGGCTACCTTTGATGAGGCTATGCCGGAGGCACGACCAGATATCTCAGGTTCATCATTTAAGATGACGGTTCTTCAGAACCCGACAATGACATAGCTTCATCGATGGTGCCTCTAGTTTTCAGTGTTGTTCCTCAGTCTCATCCCCTACCCCCTGCTTCTACTCAGCTCTCACCTTATGCTTTTAGGTTCTCAACTATAAAATCTGATTCGCCTGGTGGCACTGATCCTGCCTCTCCTGCTGCCGAGGTAGAGGCTATTTCTAGGGCTCCTCGTCACATCCAGAAAGATCCTACCCATACACAGCTGATTAGTGCTTTGAGCAAGAGGATGCTAACCCGATCGAAGTCTTAAGTTTTCTCACCTTTGCTTATCTGTTGCTTTCGTTGTTTCCTTTCAACTGAAGGACGTCACCCATGCTTTTTCTGATCCTGATTGGGTGAATGCGATGTATGAAGAGCTGGAGAATTTTGTGAGGAACAAAGTGTTGCAGCTTCTTTAATGCCCTAAATGACATAATGTAATATATACTAAATGGGAGATCAAAAACAAGCAAAGTGAGGATTGGGTAGTGGTTAGAAACAAGACTAGATTGTTTGAACAAGGTTACACTCATATCGATGGGATAGACTTCTATGAGACCTACGCCCTTGTTTTTACACATGATTCCATCAGAATATTAGCAATATTTATGGCATCCAATGGGTTCAAGCCATATCAAATAATTGTCCGTAGTGCCTTCCTGAATGGCTATATTAAGGAGTAAGTGTATGTGAAGCAAACTTCTGGGTTTGAGAATTCAAGTTATCCTAATCCTGTATATAAGCTCGATAAGGATATATATGGGCTAAAACAAGCACCCAGAGCCTGGTAGTAGAGGCTTAAGACCTGCCTAGTGAGCAATGGGTTCCTAATGGGTAAGGTAGACCAGACCTTGTTTACTCATAGTGTTGGCTTTGATTTTTTTTCTGTTACAAGTGTATGTCGATGATATTATCTTTGATGGTTCCTCCTCTACTCTTGTTTGTAAGTTTTCAGAGGTGATGGGTCGGAATTTGAGATGAGCATGATGGGGGAGCTCAACTTCTCAGCTTTTAGTTCAAGCAAACAACAGAGGGAACCTTCCTTCACTAGAGCAAGCACACAAAGGATCTGCTGAGTTACTTTTCCATGTCTGATAGCAAGCCGATCTCGACTCCAATGGTGACCACTGTTGCCTTAAGGCCCGATGAGAATGGTGAGCAGTCGACCAGAAGGAGTATTGTAGAATGATATGCTCTCCGCTTTACCTCACCTCTTATCAGCCGGACATCCAATTCGCTGCATGTCCTTGTGCCCACTTTGAAACCTCACCTAGAGTGTCTCTGATTCAGGCAGTGAAGTGGATCTTTTGTTATCTCCGTGCGACTGCGGACTTTGACCTTTGGTTTTTAGCCGCCTCTTGTCTATCTCTCAGAGCCTTCTCATATGCAGACTTTGCTGGTTGTAGCATAGGTAGTAAGAGCACTTCTGTCACCTGCCAATTCCTTGGAACTTCTCTTGTTTTTTAGTCCTTTAGGAAGAAGTCGAGTGTTGCAAAATTCATTGTCGAGGCTGAGTATGTTACCACTTCTGCATATTGCCGTCAAGTTGTTTGGCTCTGCTCTACCTTGAAGAACTTTGGATTGGTTCAAGTAAGTGTGCCACTTCTCTGTGACAATACTCCTCTGCCATCTACATTGCCAAAAACTCAGTGCAACACTATAGGACAAAGCACATTGAACTGAGATATTGCTTTTTTAGAGACCATGTGGAAAAGGGTGATATAGTCTTGCAGTTTGTTGAGACCGACCGTCAATTGTTGATATCTTTACCAAGCTACTGGACAAGGCGACGTTTTAGGCTCTCAGAGAAAAGCTCGGGGTTGTGAGCTTGGCTAGCTTATATTCAGGGGAAGATTGGGCTACTTGTACTTCATGTAGTATAATTTATCGTTTCTATGCATTGCTTTCGGGTTGCATTCGGGCTTGCTTATATTGTGTAGGCAGTCAATACTCTTCACTCAGACTTCTGGCATGATTTTGCATGTACCTCTCATCTTGTGCTTAGGCTGCTATCATGTGTCATAAGCAACCATCTCTTCTTTGGCTAAGTTGATCCTACAAAGTCTTATAGGTTTCTTGCTAGACAGGGTCTATGTCGTGTCCATAGTATCCGAGGTATTGAGTTATGTTTCCTAGTAAGACACAGGCGGTAGATAAGAGCGAGTCTGATCTTGAGTGGTTTCTATTCTTGTCTAATTCTTTGTGGTTGGCCCGTTGTATTTCCCTGATTTTCTGGCTCTCTATTTTCTTGTTGATCTTGTTGCACATTATTTTTTAGGAAAATATTGACTCACTTGTTGAGAGGGAGGTTTCGAAAAACTTTGACTTATTTTGCGTTGAAACTTTGTCTATTATGCTTTTGAATTTAGGCTTTACAACATGACGAGACTATTGACATTCCAGCTTGTCCTAGCACATTCAATTAGTGCTTAGTAAAAAAATGACATTACTTTTGGTTTTTTGAAAACATTGATGTGGCATAAGATTTCAGCTTTCTAAATGTTGTTGTTCGATGAGGCGCTTGCAGTCTTCCTTCAACCATCCTTGCAACTTGGTGAAATCTTTTGTTGGTCAAATCTTGCTCTTGTAAATTGAAAAATATGCATTTTGAAGTTTTGAAGAGTTTTCACCGGTTATCCTTCACGAGATGGATTTCCATTGCACACAAGAGTCATGAACTTGGAAGGGAATCGGATAGCCACAACGTGTGATTCCTTCGGAGTAATGCTGTGCACCGTCAGCCATTGGTATGAGGCTAGAGGCTCTCCCGCCTAAATTAAGTAAAAATGCAAAAACACACATTGGAATAGAGTGACTTAGTAGGTCATTTTCGGTGACCCTTGGGATGTGCTTTGGTAGCAATTGCTCGCTTTAAATATGTGAATGCATTCAAAAGTGTTTGAAAGAAAATAAAAAAATGAAAATCCTAGTTAGTTGAGCTATCGATTTGAAACTACTTGGGTTTCAAAAGGTTGCATGTGGTGTTCTATTGAAGCCATCTTGATAGCCTTATCATGACGCGATATTTGATTGTTATTTTCTTAATCAAATCTTCCAATATGTAAATTCGATTTACTAGCATCTTTTGAACCTAATTTGTATTGCTTCGAGCATCCTTGTCATTTGCTTCATATTCAAATGGATAATTCTCAAAACTCCGTATGACTTGCATTTGCATTTGCATCATGGTTTGTGTTTCTTCCCTCACTTTCTTGATGTCTATATTATCAAAATAGGGAGAATTGAGAAAGGACATATACAAGATTTCTTGAAAAACGGGGAATTTGATTAGCATGCCTTGATTTTAACGGCTTGGAGATATTGAACACATGTTCTTTCCTTTACTCCAAGCGTGACTTAGCATTTCCAAAATGCTTTGTGTTCAAAATCCAAAAAGTTTAAAATAATTTTTGAGGGTTGTTCAATATATTCATTGAGGGGAGTATTGAGTGCCATGTGGAGGGTCCCCTTTGGTGATGATGAATATATGTGTCAAGGACGAATTTGAAGCGGTTTTGAAGTTGTCTTATTGAGGCATTGCTGGATTTTGCTAAGATTTTGGATTACTCCTAGACTGTCCAGTCGTGTTAAGTATGTTTTGTCATGGTGCTTTTGGTTTTGAGCACGAGATTCTCTGTTGATTATCGTATGATGGACTAACCTTGCAGGAGAGTTAAGGTGTGTTGTTTTTGTGTGTGATCACGTTTGTGATGCAGGTATTGGCGGCTACATGGGTGACGCTTAGCACGGACAGCTGGAGGCTGGTGCGTCCGGAGGCGTGTAGGTGACCGGGTTCGATGATCTGACGGTCACATTAGGTGGTGTACTCGCACTACAGGAATCCGTTGTAATTTCGTCGGCCCTGAACCGACGAAAATAGGGGGTAAACCGACGAAATTAATATAATTTCGTCGGTTTGCCGACGAAATTACGCCGACAAAATCTGGGCGACGAAATTACAAACTTTTTCGTCGGCTACGGACGAAATTAATATAATTTCGTCGGTTTCGTCAGGCCGACGAAATCAGTTCGACCGACGGCGGGACAGGTCAGCAGATGACGTGGCTCATGTATTTTCGTCGGCCACGGCCCATGAAAATAATTTATTTTCGTCGGTTTTGCTGGCCGATGAAAATATGCTGACCTGGCCGCGGCAGGGGTAGATGGTGACGTGGCACCATAATTTCATCGGCCATGGCCCATGAAAATAAGTTATTTTCGTCGATTTAGCTGGCCGATGAAAATACGTTGACCGGCGAGGCACAGCTGGACGGTGACGTGGCATGCTAATTTCGTCGGCCAGTGCCCATGAAAATAAATTTAATTTCATCGGTTTTCCAGGGCCCATGAAAATAATGATAATTTCGTCAGCCTAGGCCGACGAAATTACTGGCCATCAGACTGCTAGGTCCTAGCTCCAGTAATTTCGTGAGCCTAGGCCGACGAAAATATTAATTTTTTATAAAAAAGAGGAAATAGGAACCGAAAAATCATAGTTATTTACAGAAAATTCACAGTTATTAACAGAAAAATCACAATAATTAATAAACCCAATTTCACCACAAATTAAATAAACCACATCAACATTTATCACATACATAGTTCAAAGCATACATAGTCCATCACATATATAGTTGAAAGCATACATAGTCCATCACATACATAGTTCAAAGCACACATAGTCCATCATCACCTAGATAGTTCAAAGCATACATAGTACATCACATACATAGTTCAAAGTTCAAGTTACACACATGATACTTCACAAACAACACCAAAACAAAAATTCTAGGTCCGAGGAGAGTGTGAACCACGCCCGCTACCTGCTGCCTCGCCTCCGGAGTTCAGAAATTGACTGACAGAAGGTGTCCCCGAAGCACTAGCGGCGTTGTCTCGAACGGGAGCAGTAGGTGTCGGTGTCGAAAAGCCCTATAACATTTTAAGGGAAAAATGTGTGAACCTAAAAATGCAAAAGTTTAACAAATATAAATGCATTAGGAAGTTGCTCAAAACTAAATTACCGGTTGTGGCGCCTGGGGAAAAAGGCCAGGAAGAGGCGGCGGGGGCCGAAATTCAGGCATTTCAAAGTTGGCGCCAAAGTGAGCACGAAACATCGCCTAGAAGAGGTAGAAAACATATATCTATCATTTATTCGGCAGAACCTTTATACACTCACATACCGATCCCTTTGTCACATTATACCAGTCAAGCTCAAGGCGAGATGCACGCCACCCTTGTTGGCAGCTCGACCACTTCACTCGACAGTGTAACGGATACAAACCATGACTAACTTCTTAGTCATATTAGCATGGCCGTGCACTTTCCCTATCCATCCACACGAGGGGCCTAGAGGTATCTCTCCTATTATCGAGGAGGGGCAAATTCCATCTTGATCATCACACCCCTGCCTATGTATCGTGGCATACTCAGTAGTCACCTTTATAACTACCCTGTTATGGTGTAGCGTTTGATCACACCATAGCATACGAGTCAACATGCTGGGCATCCATAAAAATCTCAGGTCTAAGAACCATATAGGCGTAACACTCAAGACTATACGCTAATGGCACTATAAGAGATAACAATCTTACAACGTTTTGGAGTGGGTCTATCCGACCACCCATGTTGTGAGCATTATTGAGCCCTAATTATTTTAGTGGCATTAATGACGTGGACATTTGTGCAGGGATTAGTAATATGGAGTTATTGGTCCTTTCATGGAACCTAGCGAGGCTTCAGCAAATATTTAAGCTGTTTCAAGATTATCTAAGCATGACCAGGTGAGTGAAGAAGTCATGTGTAGGTTTAGGAGTAGCTAGGTTTTTACTTTTATCGTCCATGCTTCAAGAGGGGTCTAATAGGTTCGATCTTGCCGAGTCTCTTCTTCACTTAAATCAATAGCCTTGTCGTAGTCCACAAGCCTATCACCTTTACCTAATAGTCCCTTTGTGTTCAAATATTTAAGCCTTGCACTGTCAGTGCTCATCGGACCGGGTCCAACCGCCCTCGGACTAGGTCCGACGGTCTAGTCCGACGGTCACAAACCCTAAGTGCTTTCTTCTGTTGCTGGTCGAACTGGGTCCGACCGTCGTCGGACAGGGCCTAACAATACTTTATTCCGGTGCGTTAACCTCCATCGGACCGTGTTCGACAGTACGTGTCCCAGCTATTCTGAGACTTGGTTGCAGCCATCGGACCGGGTCCGACGGGTACTGTAATGGCTAGTTTTTGGAGTTTTTCCGAGCTCCAACGACTACTTTCTCTCCGTGGGGAATAAATTGAGTTCGGTAGGCAGCCCTTTATCAGGTTTGATGCTCTATTTCACCTATAGCCAACATCTAATCATCATAGGGGTGTTCTAGAGCCTGTCCTCCACCAATTCATCAACCACCTACCTTCCCCCAAACCGAGCTTCATGGAAGTCCTTCGATTTTGCATGATCGAGGCATTTCGGGCTTATTACTCTTGAAGACGGTGTTCTTCTTGGAGGAGTGTGCTATGGAGTAGGCTTTTGCGTGTGGCTACTCTCAAGTCGGTGTATTGGTGACGGAGTCCATCTCGCCGGAGTCGCGAAACGACTGCCGGGGAGTAGGTGAGAAGTCTGGCTCAAGAGGGAGCCGGTCCTTGTGCGCAAGGGCTAGCCACAACGGAGAGTGGGAGTTGCGGCTCCGAACTTCGGTGAAACAAATACCGTGTCACTTCTCCTTCGTCTCATTTATTTCCGCATTTATCTTTCACATGAATTGCTATAAAATTTCTTGGGTGCTTTAAATTGATGGATTAGGTTACGAGTGTGTGTCGTTTAATTTGCTTCCTCTCTTGATAGGGCATTAGAACCTAGGATTGGGTAACTCTTAGCCTTGTTGCTTATTCAAGTATAACCCAAAAGAAATTAAAAATTGTCTATTCACCCCCCTCTAGGCCACAAAGATCCTTTCAAGTGGTAGCTTAATCGCTTGGAGATGGCCACCAAGGAGGGTGCTAAGATACATAGGAAAAACTCCTACTTTCGATGGCACAAATTACTCGCATTGGAAAATTAGAATGCAATGTTATCTAGAAGCTCTTAGCTATGATGTTTGGATCGCTTGTGAGACCGACTATCCGGCTCTCGTCAATTCCTTGTCTCTCACTCCCGTCGAGATGGAATATCGGCGTTATAATGCCATAGCTAGGAATGGCTTACTTTTCAATGTGAGTGTAGATGTGTTCAATCATATTAGCAATCTCACAAAAGTTAGTGAAATTTGGAAAACATCAAAAGAAATCCATGTTGGTAGTTTGGAGCTAGTAGAGGAGAAATTAGCTCTCACTAGGAGACAATTTGATCATTTCAATATGCTACCTAACGAGAGTGTGAACGATATGTTCTCTAGGTTGAACCCGATCATCAACGACATTGGCATGTGTGGCAAGCCTATGGTGGATATTGATGTATGCCAAAAAATTCTCGACATCGTTCTATTTGAGTTCAACCTGTTTGTTACTGTGCTTCAAAATAGTAGCAAAAAGATGAATACTCACGCCAACCAAGCTTCTCGGAAAGCTCGCCTCGTATGAGATGAGGATCAATGGTTATGAAGATGCTGCTCATGCTAAGAAGACTATTGCTCTTCCCGTTCAAGACAAAGCAAAAAAAGAAGGTTGAAGAAAGTGATGATGATTGCTCCAATGATGGGATTCTGGAGATCGAAGAGTTAGCTCTTCTCGTCAAGAGCTCAAGAAAATTAACCAAGAGGATGACTTTTAGGAATGGAGACTCATCATCAAGATGAAAACCCATCCCCGAAATGCATTCCTATGAGTGTGGGGAGAAGGGTCACTTGGCGGCGGATTGTCCCGTGAATAAGAAGAACAAAAGTAAGTTTAGAGATCAAGAGGGAGAAGAATATGACAACAACAAGCATAGGCACTATCACAAGAGTGAGAACAAGTTCAAAGACAAAAAGAAGGCTCTTGTCATTGAGAAGTCAAAAAGGAAGGAGTGCTCAAGCTCCTCATCGTCATCCTTCTCATCCGATGAAGAAGAAAACACAAGAGCTCATGGCTTAGCTGGACTCGCCATCAAGGAGAATGATCCACCGGCTATCCCTAAACAAAGGCTTTGTCTCATGGCCGACAAGCAAAACAAAATTGTTGGGAGTGGATCACCGATGATGTAGATTCTTGGGCGGACACCTCTGAGGATGAATCTCACACCACCAAGATCTATGGAGTCGCCATCAACAACTCTCCACCTCCAATGTGTCTTATGGCTTTGGAACAGAAGGTAACAAAGGAGAAACCGTCTCTAGTTGAGCTCACTAGTCTAATTGATGATTTAAATAATGCTCTAGAGAAGGAAAAGGCTAAGTGCAAAAAATTGATGAAGGTGCACAGAGAGCTCGCTAATGAATTTTAAGTGTTGCTTGAGAGACATGAGTCTCTAGAAGATGATTATGATGCTCTTAATTTTCCAATTGAAATTCTAGAAAATGATCAAGCTAAGATTAAGTCTAATAATGACCTTGCTATCAATGATTGCTTAATTGTTAGATGTGATGTCGGTGTGACTTGTGATTTAATTGACACTATTAACGGTCCCTACAGCTTGTCTCTTGACACACCACTTGCTTTGTCACCCACCATCACTCCTAATAATAGCTTAGCATTATCCACCAGTGCCACACCTTCATTTGCAAATGTGTGCAATTTGGATACTTGTGGTTTTGCTTCTTGTTCTAATGAGCTAGTTAAGGAAAATTTGATTTTAAAGGATAGAATTGAGTGGTTAGACACTAAATTGGCTAAATTAATTGTTGGGAGCTCAAGCCTTGATAAAGTGTTTCGGGAGTAAAGGTACACCTTGGGCAAGTATGGATTGGGGTTCAACCCCGGGGATTTGTCCAAGGGCGGTTGGGGTAAGCCCAAGATTACCTTTGTCAAGGCGAGCACTCATTGTCACTTGTGTAAAGCCAAAGATCAGAGAGCCGTTGCTTGCATTTTAGCTAGATCATCCAAACTTATGTCTCAAACTCAAGTTTTAAATGCTAGCTTCATGTTGTTGAAAAAGAATGGCTCCATTTTTGTTAAATACATTGGTGCTCCCAAAGATGACAAAAATGTGAAAACTAATTGGGTGCCCAAGTGTTTGATGACTAACCCTAAAGGACCCAAGAAGTAATATTGGGTATCTAAATCCCAAGCTTGATCTTGTGTGTGTAGGTGAACTACAAGAGCAGAGGTCAGCATTGGATATTAGATAGCAGTTGTACTAAACATATGACCGGTTCCTCTCGTATGTTCACCTCACTAGAAGAGGAGAAGGACCCCAACCACAAAATCATATTTGGGGACAACTCCAAGTGAAAGGTATTTGGTATAGGTAAAATTGACATATCCAACGACCTATCCATCTCAAATGTTCTTTTAGTTGAAGCTCGCAATTTCAATCTTCTCTCGGTTGCACAAGTGTGCTTCTTGCGTTTTGATTGCCATTTTTTCTACTAGTGGTGCTTGTGTCGTTTCTTCGGTTGATCAAAGTGTTGCTTTCGAAGGGAAACATTTTTGAAATTTGTATTTGGTTGATTTCTCAAATCGTGATTCTTCGCAAATCAAGACTTGTCTTGTTGCCAATACCTTGCTTGGTTGGTTATGCCATAGTCGTCTTGGACATGTCGGAATGGGCACTTTGAAAAAAATTTGTAAGCTTGATTTAGTTGCTGGTGTGAAGTGGAGAGGATGAACCGAACATTAATCGAGATGGTGAAAACGATGCTCGATGAGTACGGCATGCCACATGCCTTTTGGGCGGAAGCCATTAACACGGTGTGCCATGCAATCAACCGCCTCTACCTCCACCGACTCCTTCACAAGACCTCGCATGAACTATTAGTGGGAGGAAGGCCCAACATCTCCTATTTCGCAGTCTTCGGGTGCAAGGTATACATATTTAGGAAGAGGACTCATTTAGGTAAGTTCCAAAAGAGGTGTGACACCGCTATCATGCTAGGATATTCTTCTCACTCTAAAGCTTTTTGTATTTATGATTCTTCCTCCGGTCGTGTTGAGGAGGCCTACAATGTTAAATTTAATGAATCTAAAGGCTCACAAGAAGAGCGAGAAGTTATAAGCAATATAGGCGATGAGCCACTCCGCGACGTCATTTATTTGATGGAGGTGGGTGAAGTTCGGCCCTCACCAGAGCTAAAGGATGAAGACGAAGTTGAACCCTCCACCTCTATCGATCCTCCACCGCAAGCTCAAGACACTTCTCCAACAACACAAGTAGGAGAATTGGACGAGGCTCAAATTGATAATATTGATCTAGCTCAAGAGGAAGACAAAGATCAACAAATATTCGTTCAACAGCATTGTTCTATCGCCAAGGATCATCCCATCGACCACGTTATCGGCAATCTCATTCAAGGCGTAAGAACTCGTTCTCATATCGTAAGTTATTGTGAGCATCACGCCTTCGTTTCCATTGTTCAGCATAGAAATATTGATGAGGCATTGGCGGATGCGGATTGGATAATTGCCATGCACGAAGAATTAAACAACTTCACCCGCAATGAAGTATGGAAGCCTGTCGAGAGACCAAAGGATCACAACGTGATTGGCACCAAATGGGTTTTCCGCAACAAGCAAAATGAAAACGGTGAAGTGGTTTGCAACAAGGCAAGATTAGTGGCGCAAGGGTTCACTCAAGTTGAAGGTCTCGATTATGGAGAAACATATGCGTCGGTTGCTTGACTCGAAGGTATACGGTTACTCTTGGCATTTGCCTCTCTCTACAATATTGTTCTTTATCAAATGGATATTAAGAGTGCTTTTCTCAATGGTTTTATTAATGAGATTGTCTTTGTTGAACAACCATTCGGTTTTGAAAACCTTGAATACCCTAATCACATCTATAAACCCACTAAGGCGCTATACGGTCTCAAACAAGCTCCTAGAGCATGGTATGAGCGCCTTAGGGATTTTCTCCTATAAAAGGGTTTCAAAATGGGTGTGATTAATTCCACACTGTTCCTCAAGACTATTGACAGTGGTTTATAACTTTTTTAAATTTATATTGATGATATTATATTTTGGTGCCCTAATCAAGCTCTTTGCAAGGTTTTTGGAAACATGATGTTCAAGGAGTTCGAGATGTCGATGATTGGAGACTTCACATTTTTCCTTAGACTTCATATCAAACAATTTAAGGAGGAGACCTTTGTGTGCCAAGAAAAATATACTAAGGATCTCCTCAAACGCTTCTCAATGTTGGATTGTAAGCCGATCAAGACACCTATGGCCACTAATGGGCATCTAGATTTGAATGAAGAAGGAAAGCCCGTGGACCATAAGATATATCGCACCATGATCGGTTCGATTCTTTATCTCACCGCATTCTTCTTGTATGGATCCATATTCCAAATAAATTCCATATTCACCAATATAATGTTTAGTGTGTGCATGTGTTCTCGTTTCCGAGCTTCCCCTAATGAAGTTCATCTAGTTGTCGTAAATGCATTTTAAGATATTTAAAATTTACCCCTAGCATAGGACTTTGGTACCCCAAGGGAGCGCGTGTTGAGCTTCTTGGCTATTCCGACTCGGATTATGCCGGTTGCAAAATTGACCGCAAACGTACCACGGGGGGTTGTCACTTACTAGGATGCTCACTCTTGTCTTGGGCTTCGAGGAAGCAAAACTCCATGGCTCTACCTACCGTGGAAGCGGAAAATGTGGCGTCAGGGAGTTGTTGTGCTCAACTCTTGTACATGACACCGATGCTTAGTGACTTTGGCCTAAAATTTGAAAAAGTGCCTCTTCTTTGTAACAATTAAAGTGCGGTAAAAATTGCCAATAATCCGGTTCAACATTCCCGTACTAAGCACATCGACATCCGTTATCACTTCATTCGTGATCAAGTTGCCAAGGGTGATGTTGTGCTTACCTACGTGAGAACGGAGAATCAATTAGCGGATATCTTTACCAATCCCTTGGATGAGGCACGGTTTTGCAAATTAAGAAATGAACTAAACATACTAGATGGCGCAAACGCGTGTTGAGGGCTCCATATTTGGTTTTTGGGTCTTGTTTGAATTCTTCCAATTGCCTTTTGACCGTGTCACATTTAGGGGGAGTTTGAATTTACTTCATAATATCACAACTCTCCTTAATGGTGAAAAGATGAATTTGCTTTGAGTTAGCACAATCTTGTCCTATATTTGAAACCAAAACAAATTTGAACCTTATAATATATCGCATATCTTCTTGCCATTTCAAAGCTCCCTGAGTTTAAAAACTCTTATCCCTTTGATAAAAATGCTCCATATGCATAATATTTCATTGGAAAAAGTCATACATGCATCAAAAGTCTTGACATTGTTTAAATACATGAACCAAAAATTCCAAAAACTTGTGCTTGAACTCCAAAATGGACCATATGCTTGAATTGACATACCAACTGTTTCACCATGGCATATTGTGGGTCCATACATTTTCTTGATCTCAAAGATTTAACCTTGGGTTTGAATATGGATTTTATTTGGAATTCTTATTGTATATCTCAACTCTTCAAAAGAAAGATCTTCAAAATTGATCCAAAATTTGCTCCAAAATTTCAATTCTCTTGGTTCTTGAGCAAAATAAGAGAAAATCACTTCAAAAGGGCTAAGTTTTAAATCTTATGTGGGTTCGGGCTGCCCGGTCTCTCGGAACAGGTCTAGTGCGGGTCAGGTTGGTTTCGGTGGATTTTTCACTCCATCGGACCTGGTCCGATGGGCTTGTTGGCACAATAAGTCTTAGCCAACATGTATGGCCGGACCTAGTCGAATGGAGCTGTTCTGTTTTTGGCTAAGTGCTTGTCTGCATAGCTACTGTCGGACCCAATCCGATGGAGTCTACTGTTCTCTATTTTTTTCAGTAGTTGGCTCCGTCAGACCAAGTCTGACGGTCGTCAGACCCAGTCCGATGACTAGATCGCAGCCCATATCCTCTATACCGTACTGTCTGCCTCCATCTCTCCCCTCATTTGCTCCTGTCTTTTCCCCTCATCCAAAGCCGCCGCCCCACCATTTCCTCGCTGGCGCGGCTCCTCCGACGACACCCGACGACCATCCTCTCCATCTTTGGCCTCCCCTCGTCCTGCTCTTCGATTCCCACCGCAGGGATCCTCGAAGGACGGCTCGATCTGTGCGTGGTCCATTCCTCAAGCTCGTCTCCTCTTCCCTACCGGAAGAGGCCTAGGGGACGTCTTCATCATGTACCGTGGGGTTGGCTTCCGTCTAGGGATTGGTAATTTTCTCTAGGGTCTCTCCAATTTCATTTATCTAATCTTTCTCCGAATCCTAGGATTTGAATATCGTTTTCCTGCGCTCGTGTCTTAGGATTTGTGGAGTGGTTGGGTAAGCTGGTTTTTGAGTTCTCTGAAGTGGCAATATGTCTCGGAGGTTGAGAAATTTGGGCAAGTCGATTGTAAGGGCAGTAGGTGCCGGGGGCAGTGGTGGCCAAGGTGGCAGAGGTGACCGGGGTTCTCACAACGACACGGCATCTGTGGGAAGCTTCACACCTCCTCACACATGGAGGGGCACCTAGCAGTAGCGACAGCGATAGCGCGATGACATTGATTGGACTCAGCGACTTGCGGGGGACTCCTTTGTGACTATTGATGACAATGATGAGGATTATGTGGATGAAACTCAGCAGGCTGATACCACCGCTGCCAAGACAATGATACCAGAGGACGAATTTGTTGAGGACAACATGCTCCTTTGAGTATGGAGATTATGAGGAAAAAGCGAGTTGTGTCTTATGATAGATGGTTTCCCGTCCGGAGAGAGGATACAAATGATTTCTGCTTTTTCACCAAATTTCATAAGCAACTCTTCAGGTGCTTCTCCAGGCAGAAGAAGAGCTCCAGGGACCCTCATTATATTGATTGGAATGAGATCACGTCATTTATGGGTCCTAGCATATACAACTACTTCAACACTACACCCGGTTTGGCAGATCTCCTCTCCAATTCCCAGCTGACATGGGGGGAATGACACTGTGAGTTCTTTGCTACTGTGCTACCGGCAAATAATTAGTCAGAATTCCTTTACTATCACTCGATTGACGGCACGATTCACGACATCTCCTTTGCTGAGATGAATTTTGCTCTTAGCACTCCTGACTCTGGCACTGACTTGCATGGTTTGGCATTTGACACTGTGATGTGGTCAGTGAGGTACCCACCTGAGGAGGATATTTGGTTTATGTACCTGGACCCTGAGGCCCCTAACTATAGCATTGAGAAGTCTAATCAGCTAAAGGCAGAGCCTGCGTTGATGCATGTCATCCTCAGGAGCACACTCTTTGTGCGAGGTGGCAACAGAGGCTGGATTTCCCCTATTATCAGTTGGTTTATGCTATACCATTTTTAGGGGAGTTTGATCAACATTGGTACCACATTATTTGGAGAAGTTGACGATGCCATCTACAGGGAGGTTGACAGGCCTCCGCCACTTGCTTTCTAGAACTGGCAGAGCTCACGAGGAAGAAATTGTTCAGTGGAGCGCAAAGGTGAGGAAACATCATATGAAATAGTTCTTGTGCACCCTTGTCAGTAGGCCAAAGGTGGGTGGGCCTGGGGCTACTCCTCCGCCGGACTCCCCTCCAGCACCGGCACCTGCACCTACTCTTGCTCCTCCTGCTCCAGATGCTCATATGGTAGGCCCTGGCTACTCTGCTGTTCCTCCGCCAAGGATTCATTTGAGTCCCCTAATGTATGAATTGCAAGCCCTCCGAGCTGATCAGAGTACTTGTCAGAAGGAAATGAGAGAGGATTTGAATACGTTTAGGACTGACATCACAACAGATTTGGCCGCCACTAGACAACAGTTGGACACTATGGTTGGTCAGCAGACCTATCTGTAGGTAGTGCTTGGCGTGATGAAGTCCGCAATGATGTACATGAGCACTCACTTTATGCCTTACAATCCAGCGACAAATACATACAATTGGTACAATAATGCTTAGAGTGACTATCAAGAATATTTGTGGCAGTCTTAGCAGGCTCCTCCAGTTTATCCTCAGCCTGGATTTATACCAGCTTCAGTTCCTCCTCCTCCTGTCGGTGGTTCTCCTTCCCGCTCCGCTAGGTCAAAATCCAAACGAGCGCGGTCCTCTCCTTCTAGCAGTCTCGGTGGACATGGCGGCCATGACGGGGAGCGCTAAGATTAGGAGTCTTTTCCCTATGTGTCACTTGTTAACAACG
This sequence comes from Raddia guianensis, assembly GCA_036346415.1. NCBI lineage: Eukaryota > Viridiplantae > Streptophyta > Magnoliopsida > Poales > Poaceae > Raddia > Raddia guianensis. Next base: position 9,461,417 of record CM070537.1, read on the forward strand.
AAGGAGAAGAAGAGAGGGTAGAAGGGCTTGTCTAGTTTGAACTATTATCATAATCTGTGGTTTATCGTCTCAAACTTGTTACTTTTGGCTCGTATTTGCTTGTTATGCATGAACTTAGGGGTAGCTTTTTTTCGTTGCACACTATTATGTCGAGTTGTGGTTTCCTATGACTTAATCTTTTTTATTGATTTATTTGTGTGCTTTGAATATCTCATCCTTGCATTTGTGCACTAACCCTTTTTTAGGTCAAATTCTTAAATGTCACTTGGGTTGTCATCAAGTACCACAGAGGGGGAGATTGTGAGCATCGTTGAGCCCTAATTATTTTAGTGGCATTGATAACGTGGATATTTTGCACAAAATTTGAGCTAGAGAGTTCTTGGTCCTTTCATGGAACCCAAGCGAGGCTTTGGCGAATATTTGAGTTGCTTCAAGATGGTCTAAGCATGACCGGGCGAGTGAAGAGGTCATGTGTAGGTTTAGGAGTAGCTAGGTTTTTACTTTTATCGCCCATGCATCAAGATGGGTCTAATTGGTTCAATCATGCTGAGTCTCTTCTTCACTTAAATCCCTAGCCTTGTCGTAGTCCACAAGCCTATCACCTTTAACTAATAGCCCCTTTGTGTTCAAATACAAGCCTTGCATTGTCAGTGCTCATCGGATTGAGTCTGACCGCCGTCGGACTGGGTTTGACGGGCACAAACCCCAAGTGCTCTCTTCTGTTGCTGGTCAGACTGGAGGTCCGACCACGGTCGGACCGGGTCCGACCGTTGTTGGACTGGGTCCAACAGTACTTTGTTCCGATGCCTTAACCTCCATCGGAGCGGGTCCGACAACCATTGGACCAGGTCCGACATTACGTGTACCAGCTGTTCTGAGACGTCTTGGTTGCAGCCATCGGACCGGGCCCAGCGACCATCGGACCAGGTCCGACAGATACTGTAATGGCTAGTTTTTGGAGTTTTCCCTAGCTCCAATGACTAGTTTCTCTCTGGGGGTTTAAATTGAGTTCGATAGGCAGCAATTTATCAGGTTTGATGCTCCATTCACCTATAGCCAACATCTACTCATCTTAAGGGTGTTCTAGAGCCTTTCCTCCACCAATTCATCAACTACCTACCTTCCCTCAAACCGAGATTCATGAAAGTCCTTTGATTTGGCATGATCGAGGCATTTCAGACTTATTACTATTGAAGACGGTGTTCTTCTCGGAGGAGTGGGCTTGGGAGTAGGCTATGGCGTGTGGCTACTCTCGAGTCGGTGTATAGGTGACAGAGTCCACCTCGCCGGAGTGGCGGAACAACTACTGGGGAGTCTGTGAGGCGTGTGGGTCAAGAGGTAGTCAGTCCTTGTGCACAAGGGCTAGCCTCAACAGAGAGTAGGAGTTGCGGCTCTAAACTTCGGTGAAACTCCCTATAAAATTGCTTGAGTGCTTTAAATGACTGGATTATGTTCCTAGTGCGTGTCGTTTAATTTGCATCCGCTTGACAGGCACTAGAACCTAGGATTGGGTCACTCTCTTGTTGTTTAATCAAGTATAACCCAAAAGAAATTAAAAATTGCCTATTCACCCCCTCTAAGCCGTAGAGATCCTTTCACATGTTCTCCAACACGTGTCCATACTATTAGTTTGATATCTCCATATATGTGGTATGTGAAACATTACCATCAACCAATAAGTATGCTGATCAAATCATAACCGCTACTCGTAATGATATGGATTAGGGACCCATTTTAGAATAATGTCACTTAACAATGTGTTTCACAATCAAGTAATACCCAAGGGACAAAGTCATGATATTTATTTAGCGAACTCCTAAACAATGTTATCATATGTACATGAGCAAAGACGTGGTACAATCATCACTATGATTGATCTAAGGCATATCCCTTTCAAAATATCCATTCAACAGTCAAAAAATTCATTATATTAATAAAAGCAATGCATTGACACATAAGTTTGCCATTAACAATTTCATAAATTACAAGATTTGAAGCAATACAAATTATAATGTAGGATTTGAACACGTGCCCCACAGAGGTCATATGGTTAGCCCTTAATGATCACTACTAGAAAAGTGATTATCTATGACGAAAACTCCTTGACGATGTCAACTAGCGTGACAAAAACTACTATTTTGTGACTATTTTATTTTGGTCGTCATAACACGCACCGCACGTCGGTCAGCCCTATTTTGTGCTAGATAATTGTGATGTTCGATGTTCGCGGATCCTGTTGTGTCAGGCGTTTCCATTAGACTACGCTAGATGATAACGTCGAATGGGGGAATCTCATTGAATTGGTTTTACTCCACTTCTTCCACCACATTGTCGACTCCCAACTGTTATACTTTTTCCGCGGAGAATGACATGTTTCTTCTTATCAGTGGCGCTGGCTATGTAGAAAACCTATAAACTTTGCTTGTGAGCTCAAAAGGTTCCTCTCTATACCCAACTCACTAGATATCGATGGTGGTCACACCATAGTAATCACATTGGACAACCCCCGGAGTACAGTTCCATGTGCATCGAATAGGGCGATTTTGAAGATTACGTAGTCAAGCTCACATATCTCCTCAATAAATACATAGTGCGAGCTTTTTCAATGTGTTATGTGACATTTGTTGTGCTCCTCTTGATATTGTGTCTATTCAAAGTACATCGTGCGAGAAACTTCCACCAACAGCACACTCTCCACCAACATCATCGTTGCAATTTTTGAAGGAGAACTATCACATTCCTTTGCATTCCTCTCCTCAGCGTGGCTCGTCCAACATGAATAAACTTTTCTAAATCCACTTTTCATCAAATGATACTTGATTTACTCAGTGTTTTTATGCAGCTTCAGGTTTTTTCAGTCAATGCACGGACAACATATAACATCAACATCTATTCCCTGCATATTCTCCATGACATCTCTTATAAATCCTCATACGCAAGTCAAAACATCTTTTATTGCACAGTTTTTCGATGCACATCCATATTCTATCCATTATATGCAAAATTTCATATGTATATATATATATATATATATATATATATATATAGGAATGCCAGTGTGCACCCCGGAGCACGGATCTCTCCGTGCTCCCAACGTGTTTTCGAAATCCGAGATGCCTAACAACTGATCCATATATATATATATATAGGAATGCCAGTGTGCACCCCGGAGCACGGATCTCTCCGTGCTCCCAACGTGTTTTCGAAATCCGAGATGCCTAACAACTGATCCAAACCGTTGATCTTGTTAATCTCACTGAAATGTAGCCAGTGACCAAGTTTCATATTTTTTTGAATTTATTTACTATTTGTTTCGTATTTTCAAAAATCAGTTTTTTTGGACGCACCACGACTAATTGGAAGGCTGATTTTTGAAAATAGGAAACAAATAGTAAATAAATTCAAAAAAATACGAAACTTTGTCACTGGCTACATTTCAGTGAGACGAACAAGATCAACGGTTCGGATCAGTTGTTAGGCATCTCGAAGTGTGTGTGATATACATGGCCTTGCAAGCACGCTGTAGCGTGTCACTTGATCTCTAAATTTCATATACGTACACATCTCAAAACTATATCCATTAATGCCTAAAATAGATAACATTTATGCTTAAAAGTTTGCAGATTCACATCTCCTTTTTATCCCCCTAATTGAGAGATTCAAAAACCTGAAGATGTATAAAAAGACAGTGTAAATCAAACATCATCTGATGAAAACGGGATTTAGAAAAAGTGTCTACAATTTTCACTATTTTCTACTATTTTATAAATTTTTCATGAGACATGGTAGGTAAGTCTAATTTTCAAATAAAATGTACATCCTAAAAACTATAATTTTCACTTCGAAATTTGACTATACAATTTTATTTATTATGTATAAATTTTTTTCTCATGTTTCTATCAATTTTATATCATTCAAACAACTATACACATATACGATATTCTCAAAGTGCATGCTTTCTAAATGAAATGAAACCAAATATTAATTGCTCTCTCCCATACATCATACCATTCTAGCAACAAAAGCTAGCAAACATTGTAAGAGATTAACCAAAAAGAAGGTTGGAGCATTAATTATATGTTGAACTTTAGATCTAGTTAAAGATGTAGATCAAACTAGCTTCCAAGCCATTCAAATTAGCAAGAAAGAGAACAATTAGAGAAGTACAAAATAACCTTCCAATCACTAAAGCACTTCAAATCCTTGTGAAATGAACACAATTTGGATGCATGCGGATTATATTACCATGTCCTCCGCCACTATAGGACATTATTGATGGTTTTCACCGTATTGCCAGTTATGGGAAGGCGTAAGTAAGTGTTTCGTTAGAGCTGATTAATGATTGGGAGATTTTAAGGATAAAAAAATTATCAAACGGATCAACATCACAACGCCTCAGAGTGCCATATATGCTAATTATTTAAATGGAAATCTTGGAAGAATATTTGAAAAGAAGATATTACTTGAAATTCACTGTGGAGAATAGCAGTCACAAGATTACTAGTATCTAATTAATAAAGGTTATTTCATCAACGTACAATATATACCAATACAACACATTTCATGCAGTCCCTTGATTGTTCAGATGAAGCGGCTTACATGACATTAGGCCGGCCTTAACTAGGACCAGACGACCAGCAGTTACAACATATTTATTATTGGAAGCATCGATATGTGCGCATTTATCATTGTTTGACGCAAACACATGCACTTATACATGCACCAACATATACGTGTGCTTAGTATTCATATAGCAAGGGCTCACGGATGATGGCCAAACCTGCTGAGGTAACTTTCTACGCTATATCCTCGGTTCCCGTCAGTGGAGGAGATGCCGGCACTGGCGGCTGGATTACTGCCGGCCGGTGTGCCTGACAACATGTTCCTTCCAGGAAGTTTGCCATTTGGAAAGTTGCTTCCTCCATTTCTTGCATGAAATTTTGCGCCTGGGGTGGTTTCTTCAGCCTTCACTCCATCAGAACTCCCATGATCCGTGTAAGCCATGGTGAGCATCATCGGCATCACCAGCATAATGAGCATCACAACAGCTGAGGTCTTCATTGTTGTGTATGATCTGATCTACATGGGCAAATATAGAATAAAAGCACAAAATAATTAACGTATCGATCGGAGATTGATTTTATCCATGCATGTTTACCAAAATGTAACGAAGATCAATGATAGAAGCTGACCTGTGTTATCTGTAGTTTTCGCGAATGTGTTGTGAGAATCAACATGGGCAAACAAGACATATATATATAGCCTTGCCGAGAGATGTATATATCAGTCTGGGAATCGAAGAAACTCATGACGTGCAATTGCGAAAGCCTCACGTCGACCAGATGCTAATAGTGACTAGTGGCGCATTATATATGATCACAGAATAGTGCATAACTAAAGGTTTGATGTCACTATATAGGTTTTATTTTTATTTTTCAAGTTAGACGATAATTCATTCGTTCCTAAAGACAACAAGTTGCAACATGTTTTCGGTTTGTTGAAGAACAAGGTGGAAGACTCGCAACTCATCCATGAACTAGATACGATCAACGCAAACCAACTACACAGTTGAAATTCAGAAGATTCAAAACAGTATGAACAATGCAATGGCTAACATGTTTCGACAAAGGTAGATGCAATTTGATTTTTTTTATACGACACTTTTCTTGACTATAGGATAGAATCAATCTACTAATCTAGATACAAAATTCTCAACCGGCAACGGAAGCTCTGATAGCAATTGATGGGAGATGGGGTGCCAAATCTTCTAATGAAATAGATAGCTACGGTTTGATGTTATGACAACCATGACGACCAAACTACAAACCATAAAAGGATTGGAACCCAATTGGAACCCGACGATCGCTAAACCATCACATCGAGCGTTATCAACCATGCCGAACACATACGACCTGATCACGTAAATTTGTTCCTGTGAGCAACCGAAGAACAAGAAAAAACAATATAAAATACATGTGAATTGCAAATCTAAATTAAGCACACATAAGTCAGGGTTTCGAACTCGATCTGATTTATCTAGCCAACATAAGCGAATTCGACACGGCTTCAACAAACATGTGGAAAACTAGACTAAACAAAACCCAGGGAAGAAGAAGAGTGAAGGCCATAAGTAGGAGAGATACGATGGCCAGAGAGGGTGTGTTGGCTAAGGGAACACACTTCCACACAAGCTTAAAGGGACATGGGCCTTGGTCCTAAAACAGAGGTGACACAACAGCTCACAGATTTGGCCAGCTTGATTGTTCGTCAGTTTTGTCTGTCTCAACATAAATTTGGAGGTGAGACCTGATCCGTTGGAATTCTTATTTCATATGCTTTTCATTAAGTGCTCATTTGTCTCAGTAGGATGTAGTATGTGGCCAGAGTGTCTATTTGAATGCACACTCATGACAGACGGTTGAACTGGGTCTCTGAGAGAGAGTTGGGTTGGCAATTGGGCATTCTTGCTCTTCCTATTGACAAAGTAGTGGAAGTAGTATACGTAGTAGCCGTAGTAGTACAAGAATACTTCATGTCCTTGCATATGATGTCCTTATCAAGAAACATCACACATATGTCCTCGCAATGATCAATATCAAATCCAGCAGTCGTCATAATTTATATATAACTAAATATATGGACTGCTGTTCATGCAAAAAAGTTTGCTTGAAAAAATAGAAGACTTTGAAAATGAGAATGACCTTTTAAACATTTGAATTCATAGGTTATGTGATGGATTGGATCGCACCCCTAGGATTTTAAACATGTTGCTTATGAGGGTCAATCCCTCTGTATTGCTTGACCATGAGCGACCCCTTGCTCGGGCGGGCACATGAAAGAAAGGCACGACCCCTGCCAGTTAACCAATCACCGCACGACGAATCGATACGAGGTTTCCTAATGTCTAAAGCGAGCATGGTGGCCATCCCGGTTGCCACTGTTCCGGTGTCACAACGTTGTGGACGATGCTTATCCCATCACCAACTATTCACTGAAGTGGCATTGTGACCACGACTCTTAGACTTTACCCCACATTTATTTGTGAGTTGTTAGCCCATTTAGCTCATATAAATAGCATTATGCAGCTAATGTTTATAGAGAGAGAGGGGCCAAGAAACACAGGTGCACATCGATGGGCAGGGAGGATGGGAAGGCCTAGACAAGAGCCCCGATCCATCCTCTCGCATTCATCCCAGGCATTTGTGTTGTGTGTAGCTCGTATCTCATCCCTTGCACATATTATATTACGCATCAAGTATGGTTGGACATGGGGTTGCTATCCTGGCAGTAGTAGGCCCATACAAGGGTAAAAACCCTTAGAGAAAAATTATTTAAATAAAAGGTTTGAGAAGCAAATAAAACACTCGCATAGTTATTTTATTCACCAAAATATAAAAATATTAACTATATAATTTTATTTTGACTAATTTGATTTTAAATCAATTATTGCCGGAAGGTATTTGTGGTTCGCTAATTTTAATAAATTATTTAATTATTCTATCTCTTGCGTTTGGACCTCACCGCCTTTCCTTTCTTTCTCCTCCTCTCCCCCTCCTCCATGGCCGGCCACCTCTCCCCCACCTACCCCCTTTCTTTTTTCCCCTATTTCTTTACCTATGAGTTTAGCTTGCAAGCTAAGCCGAGGAAGGTTCCTCCCTCCTTCCTCATCTTAGAAACTCTTTCCAATATGGAACATGGCGATTGTCTCCAATTCCGTATTCTCGTCCAGTTAGCCGCTATAAAAACTCGGCAATCACTCCCTCTCACTTTGACGTTCATCGAAATTCCTCAAGGGCGAGTTTCCATGATCATTCGTCTCACCCACTGTTCGTCGTTGACCTTGCATGACTCCGTTTTGAAGCCTTGTGCAAGATAGCAGCGTCACACCGAAGGGAGTCTCTCTCGTTGGAGACCTCGTCGACGTCCTCGCCATGACCATTGTTCTGTGCGGTTCGAGCATGTTTGGTGGTTTAATTAGCGATTGCCAGGTTCTCATCTTTGCAAGGTTGCTAGCTGAATCATCAAAGGAACTACTAGAGAATTGCACATAGCTATCGGCCCATCAGTATTGGTTGAACATGAACCGGTATTGATAGTGGTATCAATACCGGTTCATGGCTTCAAGACATTAGTACCGGTTAGGCCCTAACATTTGTACCGATTCGTGATATGAACCGGTAGTAATGTGCCCTTTGGCAATTGGGTGCAGGCCATCTGGCACAGGTGTTGACCATCAGTATCGGTTAGTGTTACGAACTGGTAATGATGTAAGAGCATCAATACCGGTTCGTGTTATGAATCGGTAATGATTCCTCATTTTAGAAATGTTCAAAACGAATGCATATCCTAGTCATATCAATACACGTGGGTGGGCGGGTGGTATAGAGTGGTGAGTTGAGTGTCACGAGGTCTCAAAAGGGTCCAGGTTCGTGACATGATTCTCCCATATACCAGCAACATATTTTTAAATATCCATTTTACTATTAGTAATGGCTCAAGAATCTGGTCCCGGATGGCTTGTACCGCTTCAAGAACCGGTACCAAAGGCACTTCCCAACCAGTACAAAAAGCATGTTTCCTGGTAGTGAGGTTGTCTCTCTGAACAAATTGGAATTATCTCTGCAAATCTCGCCAAGATGGTGGTTCGATTCCCTATCACATCGAACGGTGTACTTCAACCCTGCTATTCGGTTAGCGTAGCTAGATGCCTAGGATTTTGTTTCGCTACTCGTCGATGTTGGATGCTCACCGGAGCTCACCGCCAGCACCGCCGTCCTTTTCACCCCTCGACCAACATATCACGGCGCTGCCTCGGTCATCGTATGGCTTAGCCGAGTGCGTCGTCGTTCTTTCCCCTCCTCCATCCCCCTCCTCCTTTGCGCAGCCGCGTCGCCATCTTCGTGCACCGTACGACCCTCCTTGCTGCACTGCCACCTTGGGATGTCCTGCACCGAGCCGCCGCCGCAGCCAATTTCCTACCACCCCCCCCCCCTCCCCCACATCTCTCTATTCCCCAACCCATCGTCCCGTGCCTCATTGTCGGTGTTGTCGTCCACTGCATTAAGTGCTAGCATGCCGCCTCGCGCCGCTGACCACCACTGTCAGCCATCTCCCGCCCTAACAAAGTCATCCCCAAGACCATCTCCCCCTTGTCTCTGCTTTTCCCACCCTGCCATCGCCAAAAATCGCTGTTGCCGCCAGAATCACCGTTATCATGCCCCCAAAAGCTGCCTCCACTACTTTGGGTCACCGACGGGTGGGCCTGACTTGTCGGCGCTCTTCCCACCGGCTAGGGCAAGCTAGTGCGCATTGCGCATTGCGCTGGGCTACCACCCCACCGGTCTAGTTTCCTCTCCGCACTAGGTTGTGCTCGCGCCTTGGGTCAGGCCGAGAAGCCACTGCCTTTGCCTCGCTCTCCCATGCTCCTAGGCCATGCCGGCCGAGCTGGCCCATTCCCTTTTCCCTCTTTTATTAAATATCAAATATTGTTTAATTAATATCTTTAAATGTATATCTCCTAGAGTTGTCAAACAAATTATATAATGTTTCTAAAATTAATGTCTAACTCTCTGAAAATTGGTATAGTTTTCTAAAATTATTTAATTTTATGATATTGTTTTATTTTAGAAAAAAGCTTCTAAATTACAAGTTAATTTTTTAAGCCAATTTGTTATGAAATAAATTTAGAAATGCTTAGAAAATTGCATTCATTACTTCTGCATATTTAAATAACCATATGCATTCATGTTCATATATTTTATTCATTTGTATTATGATTATTCGTGTTTCCTGCATTAGATTTGTCTACCATCAACTTTACGACTAACATTGCCGTTGATCTTGCTGAGTACATGTTGGTGATTCTTACGCACTACAGAATTAATCTGCAAGGGGACGGGTATTGTCACAACCCCGGCTTCACCGGGATCCACTCACAATCCATTGCTAGTCCCAGAGATCAATGCTAGCAACTTATGTGCGACAGTTTGTTGAACATCATCACACAATCACAAATAACTAAGAGAAATTATATATTATGCAAAAGTAATTGTTACACAACTACTTATTACACTTGTTTGATTAAGTATGACGTAATAATGTCCATAATACACCAGAGTGCGGAAATTCAAATATGCAGCGGAAAAGTATGTTGATGCTCCAATCCGACCCTTGAGCGCCAGCTAATCCTCATCAAAGTCCGGAACAAGATCCTCCTGATCCTGAAGATAGACCGAACCTAATCCTTTTCCTGAATACAAATTTATCCGTGGTTTTTGTATAATGAGTACACGGCTACCCAGCAAGAGTCCTTATAAATGATGCAAGGATAATAACAAGAACAGGATGGTTAGTTCGCATAAACACATATTCTAGTCAATATTAATTAAAGTGTTGTAAAAGCATTTGTTGAACAACTGATAAGATGAACGACTCCCCAAGATAACAAACAGAGCTCGGCTTCGAAAGCCCCTCTGCAAAACTGCACAAGCCTCGAATACTCAAAACCAAAACCAACCCATCAGGTTATTATTAAACACATGAGACTACCATGTACGGCCTACCTCCCCTCCCATAACCGTGGGAACGGCTATCATGATAGTTTTAACTCTGCAGAGTGTAGCACACTTTACCCATAAGCCGAGTGGTACTTTTGCATCTTAGCTCTTCCTTAGGAGCCCAGACCAAGTAACAATACAAGGCGATTCATTAGTTCCCTCTGTTAACACCGATACCCCCTCTAAGGTTTAGCACTCGGGCCCCCTCTTGAGCCAACGGACCGCAGCCCGATCTTTTCAAAGTAAAGTGTGTTAACAGTCTTCCCTAACTACTAAGCCAGGACTAGCACATGCTGCGCAACATGTTAATGCTAGCACTTATGGTTGCGCTTGATCGGTTTGGCTGGATTGGCACACGTCCAAAGTCCTTAGACCAAGGTGACTACCTCCAACAATCCACAGTCCACAAAACCACCCGACTATGCCACATTTAGTCAACACACGCCACGTAGGTTTTAGTTGATTAGGTTAAAGTAACTCAGCATCTCCAATCATACCAAGTCACAAGATTAATTAAGTGATGAACCTAACCAACTACCAACCCACGAGCACTAGCAACTATGCACAACGATAGGCTAGAAAATAACTAAGGCAGCAATAAATGGCTAATTCACAGGGTCAATGACGCAGTGTGAATAATAGGTTTCTACCCTTCCCATCATTTTATGCATGAGAGAAATAAATAAAACAATAAAAGGGTGAGTTTTGCAAACTAGGGAGAACAAGATGTAACTATCTTGCCTAGGCAGTACTCCGGGTCTTGGAATCCTCCTCCGATCGGCTCCTGGAAAACTCCCGAACAACGCGGACACGGACATCTACACGTATATGCATATATGCAAGAAACAGCAAAACAATCAACAGAACATATAGCTCAATAAAATATATAAAATTCTAGGGGATTTATGGAAAATAATGGCTCTGGAATCACCTAATTTGGAGTTCGGATGCTCCCGGAACAATTCCTGGAAGTTTAGGATAAATCAGAAAAAGGGCTGAAAAGAATAAACCGGTTAACCAGCGAAAACCGGCCGGCCGACCGAACCGACGCGGTCCAGCGGTGCGGGCTCAGCGGGGCTCGACACGCGGCGGGCTGCGGCCAGGCGCGGCTGCGGCCGACGCGTGGGAGCGGGCGGGCGGGAGACGATGGCAAGGCGGCAGCAATGAGGGAGGCGGCATGCGGCGGCGGTTGGCGGCGGCAATGCCAACGGCGAGGCGACGAGTGGCGGCATCGGGCGCAGGCGCTGGCCACGCGGGATGGCGCGGGCTGGCAGCGGGAAGGGGACAGATGGCGGCCAGCGGCTGGTCGCGGCTGGTCAGGCGTCCAAAAGGTAGAATTTGAATTGGGCTCCAATTCTACTCCTAATAGGTTTAGAACTCCCCTATTTTTCTTATTTTTGCAAATAAATGAATTTGGACTTGGGCTTCTGGATCTAGGCAGGTTTTGGCCTCAAATATGTATCCACCAAGTTTGGGCTTGGGTCTAGCACGTTTGCTCGTCATTTCATTGGGTCGACGAGCTCCCGACAGAACGGCGTCGCACTGCGGAAACACAGGCTAGCCTTGGGCTTTGGTCTTGAAATTTGGAGGGTGGCTAATTCATGGCATTTAGGATTTTTGGGAATTTTTCCAGAATTTTTCAAAAAGGTCTTCTACGGTTTTGGCTTAAACATTGGTCTAAAGTAATTAAAACAGGGTTTCGTATATAGCAATTCCCTTTTAAATTACTTTTGGGTTTTCGAAAATACAAGTGACATACGACAAAATAGAGGATGTCACAGGTATCGCAGTAGTTTTCACCCAGGAGTATTCCAAGGTATCGTATTTGTCCTCAGGGAACGAGGGTAAAGGATATCACTATCATTTTGATGTCTATCTCTACTAGTTAAGATACCAGCTAATATATATAATGGGACAAGGATAATAAGATAAACAATGACACACATGAGTTTGAAAGACACGCAGGTGGACTTAGATAGTTGAAAGGACAGCGAGACAAATTTGATATTCCAAAATTAAGTTCAATCAGATTACTAAGCTTTAGCCAGTAGATATGAATTGCATAATTGTTTAAGAACTCTTCGGAACTTGGTCAATCCACTGCTACCTGCTATCATTTAAGAACTCTGGGTAACTATGGTCACCCCCGATTATGCTTTACCGGTCTAATTCCTAACCCAGTGGATTACACAAGAGCTAATACCACTTGAATAAAAGGGCTGTCATCACCGGCTACCTACCACAAAGTACATTGGAATGGGTGTAAACCAAGTCAGAACTAGCCTCACACACCACGTTTGCTACCAGAGATAAATTCCTCTTGGATTCTTGGAGGACAATCCAAGTTCAAACTTAGAATAACGATCTAAGTATATGAATAAACCTAGACCTGGTACCCAATGAACTTAAACACGACTCAAAATATTCCACACTCAAAAAGTAATGTGGAAAGTAAATGCTCAACTTAAGTAAATAAATGAACTTATATTAATTAAAACTCAAAGTCTTACAAGGAAAGGAAAAGATACAAGAGTTATTACCCATATTCCTGAGTACTCCTCCGAAACTGCAAGTCGTAGCTCGACTCAGACTCTAACTCCCAATCTAACTAAGACTATTGTTGGTAATGACAAGGTGGAACTCCTCCAAGTGGTGTGTGTTACAAGTGAGGTGAGGGGGTCTATTTATAGTGCTATGGAGCCAATGCTGAGCTGCCACGTAGGGGGACACTTGTCATCTTGCCACTAGCCAAAGAAGGAATCAGAGGCAACATCCAAGGGTGTCGGACGATTTAGCGGGGAGGGGGGTGGCGGACATACGGTAGGTCAGCTGGCCCACTCTCGGGGCATCTCGGCCACCCATTTCTTCATGATTCACTTTGGACATCCAGATTGCTTTCCCCAGGGCGGTTACAACAGTTGGAGATGGTAAACCCGACTTTAGTTGATGACATGTGGGTCATTTAATCCTCCTTGGTGTTTAGCAAGCCTTCTGATCAAACCAACTTGTGTGAACAGTATGTATTGCTTCTTAGTCTGCTTGTGGATCACTAGGAGAAAGCACAACTGATTTGGCGACAAAAGTCGGTCGACTGACCTAGGTTCGGCCGGCCGACACAGAGTCGGTCGGTCAACCTAGGATAGGCCGGCAGTGTCGGTGTATTTCAAATAGACAGATTTTTCCTGAGCGTGTCCGGTGTTCGATGGAGGGGGTCTTCGCACCCAGCACGTTGCACCAATCTGTCTACGAATTAGAGCACACTGTATACACACTGATTTAAGTAGGCTCGGGCCTCTTAAGGGATAACAGCCCTACTGCTACACTGGTTTTTGGATGTGGATGAACAAATTGTATACAATGTTCTAGAGTACAATCGGATCGGCTCCCATCGGATTCCCTCTCCCAGTGCACGTTGCTCCCTTTATATACCTAGGGCTGGCAAGGCACCGCACGAGAGAGAGAGAGAGAGAGAGAGAGCTCATTTACTACCGCGAGAGAGAGAGAGAGAGAGCTCATTTACTACCGCTACCACTATAGCTGACAGACAGTTCAACATAGTACAGCCGACCCCACACCATCCTATCTCCAACGGTATGTTCTGACTACTTTTGATGCCATAAGACACGAGCGGCGACCATCATTGCCTTGCACAGTGGCACCAGCACTGGCACAATACACCTGACACCACGCTAGAGGCACCCACATTCGCCTTTCTGTCCCATGCCAAATCCCCTGCATTTAATACCATCGATACGCTGTGAGAGTGTGAAATCTTCAACAGGAAGCTCCCTTGTGCTCCTGTGGATACCCCGCTGATGGGGCCCAAGCTAGGAGCTACCGCCACGTGGCTTGGTCCGTCATGGCGTTGGGGCTGGCCTACCTGCCTTACGCCGCGCTCGCCAGGCCGCCACATGGCATGCTCTCCGCGCTGCAACGTGACCTGGTCCGTCAAGGCGTTGGGGCCGGCCGGCCCCCCTTACGCCATGCTCGCCAGGCCGCCACGTGACGTGCTCCAGTTTTGTTCCAATTTCCCAAATTGGTCTTAAAAACATAAACTAACCAAAATTTGTGAAACTTTAATAATTTAAACCAAATTTGGACAATAAACCTTAATTTTCCTCACATTATAGGGATGTTGGCGTGATAACTTGGACTTTAACGACTGCCATAAGTACGCTGATCTAGACAAGTTCATGATTACTCATGTTGCAACTCCCATGTTTAAGTTTTTTTAGATTTATAAATTGCATGCTATGCTAAAGACAAAATGGTAATTGCCTTATGTTGTTAGTTAATAATTTAATTAATAGAAAACTTGCTATGAGTATACCATTGCCACCATAGCAATATTATCTAATTAATTATTCTTGTTGTCATCCTTGTTTAGTTTATTCAAAAGTTGCTTAGCATTGCCATATGTCAAAAAACTCTTTTGTTGTGTTGATACTATCTTGACAAATGATTTGTTGGTGCAAATACTCTTTCCATCATATTTGGGGCTATCATGTTGTGCAAAATGCTAGCGTAAGGTAGTGGGTGCTACCTAGGTTTTCCAAATGGTTTTCAACCTTGACTTGGGTTGATTGTTTCAAAGGAGGGTGCAGTATTACACGAGATTCATGCCCTTGTGGGAAGCACCCATGTTTATAAAGACTGACACCTTGTGGTTGTCAGGATTAAGTAAAACAGTACGACCATCGAGTGTATTTGCAGGTCCTAGTTGAGTAGCCTTCAAACTCTTAGTTCGGACATGTAAACCGAACGCACTTGTAAAGTAGCGGTATCCTTAGTCGGAATTAGGAGAAGGTTGGCAAAAAAAAAACCTTGTGGTGTTCGTCTTGCTTTTAGTGACTCCATGGCTTGTTCATCTCTCATGGGTAAAGCGTACAAACTCTACGGAGTAGAAACATTCATGAAAGACGTGCCCACCGCACGATAGAGAGAGAGAGAGAGAGAGAGAGAGAGAGAGAGAGCATTTACTACCACTACCACTATAGCTAACAGACAATACAACACAGTACAGCCAAGCCCACACCATCCTATCTCCAACGGTATGTCTTGACTACTTTTGATGCCGCTAGACACGAGCGGCGACCATCATTGCCTTGCACAGTGGCACCAGCACTGGCACAATACACCTGACACCACGCTAGAGGCACCCTCATTCGCCTTTTCTATCCCATGCCAAATCCCCTGCATTTAATACCACCAATACGCTGTGAGATAGTGAAATCTTCAACAGGAAGCTCCCTTGTGCTCCCGCGGATACCCCGCTGATGGGGCCCAAGCTAGGAGCTGCCGCTACGTGGCCTGGTCCGTCATGGCGTTGGGGCTGGCCTACCTGCCTTACGCCGCGCTCGCCAGGCCGCCACATGGCATGCTCTCCGCGCTGAAACATGACGTGGTCCGTCAAGGCGTTGGGGCCGACCGGCCCACCTTACGCCGTGGTCACCAGGCCGCCACATGACGTGCTCCAGTTTTGTTCCAATTTCCCAAATTGTTATTAACAACATAAACAAACCAAAACTTGTGAAACCTTAATAATTTAAACCAAATTTAGACAATAAACCTTAATTTTTCCTGATTTTATCGGGATGTTGGCGTGATAACTTGGACTTTAACGACTGCCAACAGCACGCTGATATAGACAAGTTCATGATTACTCATGTCGCAACTCCCATGTTTAAGTTTTTTTAGATTTATAAATTGCATGCTATGCTAAAGACAAAATGGTAATTGCCTTATGTTGTTAGTTAATAATCTAATTAATAGCAAACTTGCTATGACTATACCATTGCCACCATAGCAATATTATCTAATTAATTATTCTTGTTGTCGTCTTTGTTTAGTTTATTCAAAAGTTGCTTAGCATTGCCATATGTCAAAAACTCTTTTGTTGTGTTGATACTATCTTGACAAATGATTTGTTGGTGCAAATACTCTTTCCATCATATTTGGGGCTATCTTGTTGGGCAAAATGCTGGCGTAAGGTAGTGGGTGCTACCTGGGCTTTCCAAATGGTTTTCTACCGTAACTTGGGTCGATTGTTTCAAAGGAGGGTGCAGTACTACATGAGATTCATGCCCCCTGTGAAAACCACCCATGTTTATAAAGACTGACACCTTGTGGTTGTCAGGACTAATTAAAACAGTATGACCATCGAGTGTATGCGCAGGTCCTAGTTGAGTGGCCTTCAAACTCTTAGTTCGGGTATGTAAACCGAACGGAGTGGTGAAGTGGCGGAATCCTTAGTCGGAATGGTTGAGTTAGGAGAAGGTTGGCAAAAAAACTTGTGGTGTTCATCTTGCTTTTGGAGACTCCATGGCATGTTCATCTCTCATGGGTTGTGACATCCTCTATTTTGTCGTATGTCACTTGTATTTTCGAAAACCCAAAAGTAATTTAAAAGGGAATTGTTATATACGAAACCCTATTTTAATTACTTTAGACCAATGTTTAAGCCAAAACCCTAGAAGACCTTTTTAAAAAATTCTGGAAAAATTCCCAAAAATCCTAAATGCAATGAATTAGCCACCCTCCAAATTTCAAGACCAAAGCCCAAGGCTAGCCTGTGTTTCCGCAGTGCGACGCCGTTCTGTCGGGAGCTCGTCGACCCAATGAAATGACGAGCAAACATACTAGACCCAAGCCCAAACTTGGTGGATACATATTTGAGGCCTAAACCTGCCTAGATCCAGAAGCCCAAGTCCAAATTCATTTATTTGCAAAAATAACAAAAATAGGGGAGTTCTAAACCTATTAAGAGTAGAATTGGAGCCCAATTCAAATTCTACCTTTTGGAGGCCTGCCCTTGATCGTCCAAAACACTATATAAACCCCCCAAGACCCCTGTCCCAACACCCCATCACGAAATCCCTCAAGTCCCAAACCCTAGCCGTCAAAAATCCTCCCCACAGAAACCCTTTTCTGCAGATGTCTCTCTGTGCCTCGACGTAACTCAAGATTAGATGGCGCCATTGCGTAGATCTCGTCGAGACGGTCTAGTTGCATACCCGGATCGTCCAAATTGGTGAAGAAACGCGCCCAAACGAGCTCGCCGGAGTTAGCCTGCGCCGCCGCCGCATTGCTGCCGCCATCATCGCCGCCGAGAGCCTCGCCGGCCGCCCGCCACCGGACGCGCGCCGCCCGGCGCCGCGCGCCATCACGCGTCCCGCGCTTCGCCGTTCCCCCGCGCGCAGCGTGCGTGCGCCGTCCCGCCCGCCACGTGTCGCCGCAGCAGCCGCCGTCGCGCCGCCCAATCCCGCACCGCCACCTGTCCCGCATGTGCTGTCGCGCGCGCCGATCGGCCGGTTCGGCCGGTTTTCCATCGGTTAAGCCGGTTTATTTATTTCTGGAATTTCTGATTTTCCCAAAACTTCCAGGAATTGTTCCGGGAGCATCCGAACTCCAAATTAGGTGATTCCAGAGCCATTATTTTCCATAAATCGCCTAGAATTTTATATATTTTATTGAGCTATATGTTCTGTTGATTGTTTTGTTGTTTCTTGCATATATGCATATACGTGTAGATGTCCGTGTCCGCGTTGTTCGGGAGGTTTCCAGGAGCCGATCGAAGGAGGATTCCAAGACCCGGAGTATTACCAAGGCAAGATAGTTGCATCTTGTTCTCCCTAGTTTGCAAAACTCACCCTTTTATTGTTTTATTTATTTTTCTCATGCACAAAATGATGGGAAGGGTAGAAACCTATTATTCACACTGCGTTATTGACCCTGTGAATTAGCCATTTATTGCTGCCTTAGTTATTTTCTAGCCTATCTTTGTGCATAGTTGCTAGTGCTCGTGGGTTGGTAGTTGATTAGGTTAATCACTTAATTAATCTTGTGACTTGGTATGATTGGAGATGTTGAGTTACTTTAACCTAATCAACTAAAACCTACGTGGCGTGTGTTGACTAAAGGTGGCATAGTCAGGTGGTTTTATGGACTGTGGATTGTTGGAGGTAGTCACCTTGGTCTAAGGACTTTGAACGTGTGCCAATCTAGCCAAACCGAACAAGCGCAACCATAAGTGCTAGCATTAACATGTTGCGCAGCATGTGCTAGTTCTGGCTTAGTAGTTGGGGAAGACTATTAACACACTTTACATTGAAAAGATCGGGTTGCGGTCCGTTGGCTCAAGAGGGGGCCCGAGTGCTAAACCTTAGAGGGGGTATTGGTGTTAACAGAGGGAACTAATGAATCGCCTTGTATTGTTACTTGGTCTGGGCTCCTAGGGAAGAGCTAAGATGCAAAAGTACCACTCGGCTTATGGGTAAAGTGTGCTACACTCTGTAGAGTTAAAACTATCATGATAGCCGTTCCCACGGTCATGGGAGAGGAGGTAGGCCGTACATGGTAGTCTCATGTGTTTAATAATAACCTGATGGGTTGGTTTTGGTTTTGAGTATTCGAGGCTTGTGCAGTTTTGCAGAGGGGCTTTCGAAGCCGAGCTCTGTTTGTTACCTTGGGGAGTTCGTTCATCTTCATTAATTGTTCAACGAATGAATTTACAACATTTAAACTAATGTTGACTAGAATAGGTGTTTATGCAAATTAACCACCCTGTCCTTGTTATACCCGTGCATTCATATTTAAGGATTCTTGCTGGGTAGCCGTGTACTCATTATACAAACCACAGATAAATTTGTATTCAGAAGAAGGATTAGGGTCGGTCTATCTTCAGGATCAGGAGGATCTTGTCTCGGACTTTGATGAGGATTAGCTGGCGCTCAAGGGTCGGATTGGAGCATCGTCATATTATTTATCTTGCAGATTTGAATTTCCGCACTCTGATATATTATTGACTATATTATGTCATCTTTAAATCAAACAATTGTAATAAGTAGTTGTGTAACAATTACTTTTGTATAATATGTAATTTCTCTTAGTTATTTATGACTGTGTGATGATGTTCAACAAACTGTCGCTCGCAAGTTGCTAGCATTGATCTCTAAGACTAGCAATTGATTGTGAGTGGATCCCGGTGAAGCCGGGGTTGTGACAAAATTTGGTATCAGAGCCAGTCTAACCCTAGGAAGCGTAGCTAGTCGACCTCTAAACCTTATGGATTTATTTTCAATGAAAATTGTATTTAAGCTCCTTTGCTACTTTCTGATCTTTCCAAAGTCTAGTATCTCTCTACTAGGAATTCTTTGCTTTCACTCTTTCCTACTCACCTTCTAAATTTCATTCCATCCTTGTCTATTCTCCCATCTTACAAAGTTTTATTCTATCCACCCCACAAATTCAAAGTTTAGTCACTAGACCTAATTTGTTCAAGAAGAAGTATTGCTTCCAACACCAACATCGAATAAGAAGAAGAGACAGTCGTTGAAGAAAAGAAGAAATGAAAGACTACTTGATGATGATGAAGAGCCATCACTTTCAAAAGATTAAGTGTTAAAGGTCGTATAACAAAAAAATATATATATAGTGTTATTTTTGTGTGGAGTATACCGTATCAAATTTTGGCTTTCCATGTGAGATACGGATATTCATTAACAAGGTTAATAGTGGTATCTAGTTATTTAGTAGTAAATTGTTTGGTGTATTGCTTTGCCTTTAATTTATGCAACGACAAGAAGATCGAAGGAAGAACAAGATGCAACTATCTTGCCTTGGTAGTACTCCGGGTCTTGGAATCCTCCTCCGATCGGCTCCTGGAAACCTCCCGAACAACGCGGACACGGACATCTACACGTATATGCATATATGCAAGAAACAACAAAACAATCAACAAAACATATAGCTCAATAAAATATATAAAATTCTAGGGGATTTATGGAAAACTCATGGGTAAAGCGTACAAACTATACGGAGTAGACAGTCATGAAAGTTGTGCCCACGGTCAAGGGCGGAATATAGTGGCGCGATCACAATGTACTTTTATTCCCTCTTTCTCTATTTCTTTTCAAATGGATTTTGATAGTGGGAGTCCAAGACGAAGACTTTGCCAACACCTAGGAGCTCGTCCTATAGCTTGCCTGTGGGATTATATTTATTTACTGGTTAATTTGCAGTTGAAATTATATTCCATATTTCCCTTTGTAATAGCCCACAAACTAATATTTTGCTTATATGGTCATAAGACCACCTTATCCTAAAATTTGTTCAAAGGATCATCTCTAAAACTCTTATGCTCGGCAAGAATAATATTAAAAAGCTCTTATTTCAACTTTTGGTGGAATATTTGGTTTCTGAAAATGAGGGTAAAATCCTACTCAAGGATATACATACATATGTAGGTGTTTGTGTATTAACCAAAGTGAAAATTAGTAATACCTTCAAGACCAATGCGAGTTATGTACCTTCTTACTCTATGTTTGCTCATATTAGGGAAGGGTGGGACCTTCCTTAGTGAGAGTAAACAACTACTTTACGCATTCATGTTGATACCCAATTCTTACAAGTATTTTCTATTAAAACTTAATTGCATGCTATCTCTTAAATTACAATACTTGTTCTTAATCATGATTTATCATACCATGACTCGTTGCTTTATTCCCTGTCAATATTGATACTGCCTTGATAATATCAATTATCATTGAATCACTTACTGATTGCCTTGATAATCACATTCCATTGACAACTTGTGTTTAGAAAACAAATTAAATTGGTTTAGACTTCTAAGTCTGGGTAAAACATGCTTAGCAATGCTTAGGTCCCCATTTTTGCTGACATGGGTCATGAACCGAGAATCATCGACACATATTGATTACTGATTATGATGAACATGGGACCTGACATGCCAGTGTGTGTGATGGAATGGTTGGGAAATAAGATGGATTAGATTGAGTCTACCATTTGATAAAGGAGCTATGGGCACCACATACCTAGTGCAACAAGAGGGACGCGGAGTGCTCTGCGGAGGCTTGTTTATAATGATGCGCTCTACCCCCAAGTCTGCTAATATGGGGTCATGCCACATCGTCTGTTAACACACGGAGGATGACATAGCCGAAGAAGGAAGCATGGGGTAAGGCCCTAAACACAAAGATACGATGAGTTGCGGCTCAACTGCCGGGGACGCGGAGTGCTCTGCGGAGGCTTGCACATAATGATGCGCTCTGCCCCTAAGTCTATGGATATGGGGTCCCCGAGTCAACGCATGGCCATCGCGCGGTAGTGCAGGTGGATCTTATTGGTGGTACCGCGGTCCTCATTGAGCTCTCTACTTGAGAAACATGTGGCCTAGCGCAGTCACTATGGTAATCTAGACTAACCTCGCGCAGGCTAACAACCCAGGGGTACTTGGTCCACAACAGTATCGATAATCCTAGAACAGGATGGCAGGATATGAAGTTGTTTGGCAGAGTGTCGAAACTACCGTAGGTTCCAATATTGAACGACGAGGTCTATCACGCATTGAAGCAACGAGTGAGGAATGAAAGGTTCACTTAGGACCTAGAAGTATATGTCGATATTAGCTCGAATGACTTATTTCAGATAGCACACCTCTAGGCTACTGTAAAGTTCAAGCAAAGCAAGCGCATACACAAAGCCCATTCGAATCAATTACTTATGAATCGGATCTCTATTTTCGTATATCGTCTCATTCTTAATTAAAATTAAAGCATGGACAAAGTATAAATTTCTCTTTCCTCTCATCCTGTGCTCATTGACACCACTTAGAAAATCAGCCACGCCTTCAATATAGTCCTTACTATAGTTTTGATCGTACATCCATTGTTCAATCATATACATTTATTATAAATAACCATCCCAACATTAATCTATCATTTTTTAAAGATGAGATGAAAATCTAATTAAATAGAAATGTTGATAAAATCTGTATCTATAAATTTTCATCCATAATACATAGTAGATCCAATTTGATAGCTAATATTAGCTAGCATCACTCATTAGTTCCAGATTATCTATTGTATATAACTATTCCAACATTAATCAATCATTTTTAAATATGAGATGAAAAACTAATTAAATTGAAATGTAGATAAAACAAACAATGTAAAATTTTTAGCTATATATTTTCATTAATACATACTAGCTCCAATTTAATTGTTTATATTAGCTTGCATCACTTGTTAGTTCTAGATTCTTTATTGTATATACTATTTCGATATTAATCAATCATTTTTAAAGATGAGATGAAAACTAATTAAAACAAAACGTAGATAAAACGTACAATGTAAAATCTAGAGCTATATATATATTTTCATCCATAATACATAGTAGCTCCAATTTAATTGTTTATATTAGATAGCATCACTCGTTAGTTCTAGAGTATTTATTATATGTTACTATTCTAACATTAATAAACCGTTTTTATGATTAGCTGAAAAACAAATTAATTTGAAATGTGGAGAAAACATACAATGTAAAATTAAATTGAAATGTATATCAAACATACAATGTAAAATTTATGCCTACATATTTCATCCATACTACATAGTAGCTTCATTTTAATTGTTTACATTATCTAGCATCATTCGTTAGTTCTAGATTGTATATTATATATAAGCATCACTCGTTAGTTCTAGAGTACTTACTATATGTTACTATTCTGACATTAACAAATCGGTTTTGATGATTAGATGAAAACTAATTAAATTGAAATATGGATAAAACATACAATGTGAAATTAAATTGAAATGTATATAAAACATACAATGTTAAATTTGTAGCCACATATTTTCTTCCATGATTCATAGCAGCTCCAATTTAATTGTTTTTATTAGCTAACATCACTCGTTAGAGCTAGATTATTTATCATATAACTATTACAACATTAACTAATTATTTTTAAGTTGAGATGAAAAATAGTTATCATTAAATGTAGATATAAAATACAATGTAAAACTACATTGTATTAATACATATTTGCTACAATTAGCTACAATTTAACCATTTCAACATTAATTTATCTTTTTAAAGTTGAGATGAATACTTATTAAATTATTTTTAAAGTTTGAATGAATACTAGCTATCTATAACCATATGACACGACTCCCTAAGCTATGGGGAATAACAAAAAAAATTCAATATCTAGAGCTATATGTCTTGATCCACAATAAATAGTAGCTCTAATAATTGTCCCAATATTAATAATCTAGAGCTAGCTTTCTACGACCATAATACATAGCTCCCTAACTAAACCATGGGGAATAACTAAAAACCAATTTAAGATCTAAAAAGATTATTATGTACTTTTTTAACCAAAAGGAGCTCTCACATTCACAAGATCCTAACCACAATTCACTAAACACTAAATGCAAGATTGGAAGGAAGAAATGGCGCAAAAGTCTTAGGAAAAAAGAGGGTCGACTATTAGAGAAATATATAGGTCAAGAAGAATCCATGTCGCGGTTCTACCCATGAATCGATAGATGCTAACTTATCAATGTCGGTTCGTGGTTAGAACCGACACTGATGCAATGTGAAGAGTAAGCATTGGTCTTAATTAACACAATTTCCTGCAGATAGATATATACGTTATACACGTACACACACATCGATCGTGATACAGAAAATATAGCTAGTATAGCAGCTACCGGACGGTAAACAAAGTTGAGAAGTCAACAAGAGAAATTTATAGTCAGCAGCACAATTTGGGTTCGCAGACCACATTCGATATGCATCGAATAAATTGGTACATAGAAATAAACACCGTAAGTTTCAGGACTAAAGTTGATTGGTGAACCAACAGCGGAGCAGTAGACCTTGGCTTTATGCTAGCTTCATAGATTACATTTACTTGTCTATGTATATTAGAACAGCATTTGTTTGCAGGCTTTATTCTTTCGATATTGTCCAGAGTTTGCTTCCTCTGCAGTAACTGGACTGATCTGACTGATTGAAATCTTGAAAGAAACAAGATAGCTAAACAGTCCCTACCCGGTAGAGCGGAAGCTTTATTCGTCAGACAACATTGCCAGACTTGTATGTTTATCATTGCATGTACTGAATGTTTAGCTACAAAGATAGATGGCATCATAATATACCAACAAGTAGAGATCTCAGGCAGATTTTTGTACCTAACATATGGAATTAGTGCATCAAGCATTGACGGTGCATGTGACGTGCATAATCCTTTACATATTGCTTTAAATATATACATCCCTTAATTCACCTAAGCTAGTCAGGCATCTAAATACACCACTTAATTCACCTAAGCTAGCCAGGCATCTATAAAGGTTAACCGATGAGACAAAATCATCTGTAATCACGATACAGATAGCCTATAGCATTTTTTCTTACATATATCGGAAGCACTTATGCTTGCTATCAAAGTAGGTGGGCACTAAGTAATAATTAACGTAACTTTTGGAAGATTTCAATTTTATCTATCTGTAAATTAGATTGAAATTAGAATAGCATAAGTACGTTGGTTGCATTTATGCTTCCTATATAAGTAGGTGGACACTTTGTAATTAACGTAACTTTGGATGACTTTTGTTTGATCTTTAAATAAAAGTGAAATTAGAATGGTAAAATTATAAAAGTGAAATAAAAGTAAATGTAATTACAATGGAAATGCATGCTTGTTGACACTGTTTGACAATTATCCTTTTTTGACCTTAATTGCAAACCAACTGGACATACATCGCTGACGGTTTTTCTAAGACAAAACCGAAAGGATATCAAGCCCTAAATGGTATTTTTTTTTGCCAGGTTTGCGATCAGATTTCATGATTAGAACATATTTTCTGACAGTTACTAAGCAACAGCTATCACTATGTGACACTTCAGATCAACGGGACATTCATCCCAGACGGTTTTTCCAGACATGATCCAATGGGATCGAATAGATAAAGTCCATAGTCCATACAGGATGATATAATTTTTTAGTACGATAGCTAGAGTATGCCATATGTGGGGGAATATTTCATGAGACAAATAATAAAATAGTAAGGTGCCTCACATTTTTTTCATCCGGCTCACGGTAGATCCTCATCAATAATACTTTTTGGCAGGGGCGGATCCAGCCGGAAATGATGTGTTGGGGGGGTTGATGATGGAGGAGAAATTATCCGTACCCGAACAATGTCGAGTTGAGTGCCCTTCGGCTCTTGCTCTTCGCCTCTTCACTCTTGACTCTTGCCGCCCCTCGCCGTTGACCGTTGAGCCCCGGTTTTTGACTTTTATAACTGTCATGAAATATGTAGATTTTGATATTGGCATGGCTATATATATAGATTTAATCTTTGATTTGTAGTACCATATAAAGTGTGTTTGAATCATAATACTTTTTTGCCTTTGAGGAATCTTGCTGGCCTCAAAATATAGTTTATGCGAGTCACAGAGGTACCCGAGAGTAGGAACACCTAGTGATGCCTCTCAACCATCCTATACAGTTCAGTTCCCGTCAAGGCTAATAGCATACGGCAGTAATACAGTTCTGTCTCGACCTTGCTGTCTCGACGGCCAAATCTCGACGGCTGGCCGTCGAGATGGATCTGTCTTGACGGTTTTCCTCTCTTACTCGACGGCTTTAGCCGTCGAGAATTTCAGCGATTCGCGTGGTGCGTGTTGCCATCACAAGAAATCGTTGATTCTATCAACAATTTTATATATATATATGTACTGCGGTGAAGCAGAAATGACCACTGCTGCACTATCTACTATTCAATTGAAACCTAGGATCATGGTCCAGCCATAAAAAATAGTTCAAATAACGTTTAGTTTGTGAAGCATTCAACTGCTTGAAATGCTCTGAGATGTGTATTCGTTTAAATTCAATGTTTATAAAGTCCTTAATCATAAAATATAAATTACTTTAATAATTCGATTCTCCGTTGAACAAAAAAATCTATCAAATCATGTGTCCATTGTTGTTGCGATTCATGCCATGCTTGCCTGATCGATCGTCTAGGTTTCCGGCTGCTTCCATCTCTTATATATCTTTGTTTCTTCTGCCAGCTTTTACTATTACACTACTCGTTTGGAAACAAGCAAGCCAAAATTTCACCAAACGCCACCGCTTCCGTAAACAACCTGAAGGCCTGTGGCATATCAGTATCGGTTGGGCATATGCATGATCCAAAACAAACAATACAAATAAAAGTTTACACGCATATGTTGCCATGCCGAATAATAAATGGTTAAAAATTACTTCATCATATATAATTGAAAATTTTTATTTGTGCCACTAAAAAATTGTATAATATCGAATTTTCCATTGTATAAACAGATATTTAGTTTTAGCAACTACTATTTTGTGTCCCATTTTGTTTGTCACATCACTTAGTAGAACCACTTTATCTACAATGTTGTTGGCACGGTGGTTGGTGAATTGACCATAATTGAACAACATTTTTTTGTTCAACAAGAATACATTGTTAATATTTATCCAAAAAAAATATATTACATGCAAAGCATCACTATTGTTGGCGAAAGACCAACACAAGCACAACTAGTATAAGTGGATGTCGATCATGCGCATTACTAACATTTATTGGCGCACAACGAATAAGTTTGACACCTCTACACACGATAAAGTGAACGATAATAATTTTGTCGCCAATAGCATGGGGAACGATTGAATGACACGTTTCCCAAATCGCACACCTTTTATCACAAATGGTATGAAAACATAGGGTGTTCGGTAATGTGTCATTTGGTCAATTTATAAGTTAATTGTTTGCATTTAGATACCATTCCATTGTTTTCTTAAAGGAAGTTACATTGCATGAGTTAACAAACTTTTAATAATATACGTTTTTTTTACCTTTGTCATGAATGTTAAATTTGACAACCTGTCTACAATATTGTGTGTTTCAAGAGTATGGATTTTTTTATAAGAGAGATCCCTCCTGAAAAGCACCTGGTGTTGCATCAAGTCCATAGAATATGGTAGCATGATTTCCTTTCTTAGTCTAGTACTAAAATATGCCTATCAATATATAGCTTCACTTTCCTGTCCTTCAAAACATTGGTGCCCCTACGAACTTAAAGTTAAGCATCTAAATGAAATTGGTATGTTCTTACATGAAAAGTGAAATATTTGAGTGCTATCACAACATATGTAACTCCCTACCTAGTTTTGGTGGCTCAATGGTCAATGATACTAGAGAATTAATTTTCAAGTTTTCGTACGTTTTTTCACCAATATTTAATCTTGTTTGCAGCATGTTACTTGTATTGTAAATTTGCATGGATCGCCTGTGTGTCTATGTATATGTATGTATGTACATATATATGTATACACTCATTTATCTTATATTGCTGTTTGTTTGTGGTTCAAGTGAACTCATTAAAAAAAACTTGGTGTCTTCAACAATTATATGCCAGTCATGACATACTAAACTCTGCAATGCAGTAGTACTAACCCAATTGCTCTTAAAAATACGTTTTTGTCTTTTAGGCACTCTTTCCTAGCTATAATTATGTATAGTACAAACATACGAGGAAAGCACGGTGTCAAAAGCTGTCATACCTGGCAGACATGCTGTGCTTTCTGTTCACAGGCAGACGATTCGGATGAATCTTACCGTAGATGAAAATGGATTGAATAGAATCCATTAATGCCTTTGCATCTAATGACTTCAATAAACTGATATTTTCTAATGTTATCATGGCTGTAATTAGTACTACAAGCATATAATAATATTATTATTATGGGTGCCATCTAAATGAACGTTTGGACCAAACTAACCATGGGTAACCCGTGTGAGTGTGTGACCCGCACCCAGTATGTTATGGGCAGGCCTCAACGTGCGACGAACACTATCGTGTGTACTATAGCACACTTGAACTGTACCTACGGGTACTATAGCACATGGTCCCGGGCTGCAGTTGTTTTAAAATATGTTTCTATCTATTAGAGCTTAGTTTCTTAGAACTCGAGTCAATATTTTCTGAGGGTCTAGTTCAGTTTTCCCTGTATAAAAGGAAGAGTCATGTATCTTTTATTATACACAAATAATGGATTGAGTTGAAAACAGACTCATCTCTGAAATACAGGTGTCGGTGGGTACGTGGCTGACGCCATTGTGCAGAGGCGAACTAGAGGTTCATGTGTCCGGGGGCATGTATACGACCGGATTCGGTACGTGGCGGTCGAAACTGATGGCGTGGACGAGAAGCGTTGCTGCGGCAAGGATCCCAGATAGCTGGAGGCTAGGCGTCGATCACTTGGTGGCGAAGCGGGACTGACTGGTGAGCCCAGACATGGGTTGTTGACCACAATGCTGCAAGGAAGGTGCGAGGATGCTTCCGGAGTAATATAGTGCGAATATTCCTTATCGGGGGTGAGTTATAAGGTGTGTATTGTACACTGTTATTCTCATATTAAGAGTCAACTCCTAGGGTTTATGGGGTCTCACCCCTAAGGCTACAAATAGTGCGAGGGGAGCACCTCCTAGCTCCTCACCCCTTGAATTAGAAATTTCAGATTTGTGAGAAGGGTGTGTGGGAGAGAGAGGGTGGCACCTGCGAGTGCTTGTGGACACGAGAGAGGCTTGTAATCTTTCAACTATCTATTCAATAAAACATCCGTTCATCAATTTCATGACTCATTCTTGCTATTTCATATGTTTTGATCTTGTTATTTTGGCGTTCTTTGTTGCAACTAGTTTATTTGCCTCCACTCCTTTTCTATGCTTCTGATGCATGATGTCTTAAGGGCGCTCATATGGTTTTACATCTCTTTTGCAACCTAGGATTGACTAGAGATCACGTTTTTCATCAAGCTGCAAATCTGTCTAGAATTTGTTCTTCACAAAGCAGTCGGTGTTTTAATTTTGGAAAATTCTAGAAAACTCATTTTTGGGTCATTCTTGTTGCATAAGGTGCGTGATTCATTTATCTATCCACTGTAAAAATTTGGAGACATGTTCTTGCACCTTTTGGGAGTAATAAGATGAACACCGAGCTCCAAACTTTCTGCACGATGATCCTGATAGCTTGTGGTTTTTTATTTGTCTTCCTTTGTCTGCAAGGAGTTTAGAGTTTTTTTTTTGGTAGAGTGCTTCATGACTCATTTGTGTATAGGGAAAAAAATTCCCATAAATTTTGAAGAACTAGAAATGCACCATCTCCATGTCCAAGTGAGAACAAATTCTGGAGAATCAGCTTTTAATTTTTTGAAAGTGGATTTAGTGGTTTGGCTTTATGTGGTTTAATAAATCAAGATTTGAATTGATTCCTTTCTTTTTAAACACTTACAGGATTGTAATTTAAAATATCCCCACATATTCCATGGCTCTCATGCTAAGGGTACACATGCATAGTTGTCAAAGTTGTTTATGTTTAGATAGGATGGTGAGTTCGAGCAGCACCGGTCCGAAGAAAAATCTTCAAGTCTCCCATTCACTCCCCTCTAGTCGATGTAACGGGTTCGCAACTGGTATCAGAGCAAGGTTGTGTATCTTTGCAAGATTTTCACCGATCTTTTGAAACATTTCCTGTTGTTTTGAGCTATGGTAGATAAATATTCCACCAAACCCCCTGTGTTTTCCGGATTCAATTTTCTTTATTGGAAGACGAGGATAGAGCCGTATATTATGCCTCATGGCTACAACATTTGGCTAAAAGTGAAGAATCCTTATGTGGTGCCTGAGTAAGTTACGGCCTTGAATCAATCTGATGTCGAGCTCAATGCGTAAGCTCCAAACTACAACATTTAAGGCCTTAACTGAGGGGAGTATGAATGTGTTGCTCACATCACATCAGCTCACAACATTTGGTCTACCCTCCAAACTTACCATGAATGGACAGACCAGATCAGGGTGGTGAGGCAGTATCAGCACAAGAGGGAGTACAGCCGATTTGCACAAAAAACTGGTGAAACTTTGTATGCTTGTTTCAGCCAGTTCACAAAAGATTCTGAGTGCACTCCGTTCATTGGGCATGACCTATACCGATTTGGAGAACACTTGACACTTGGATGGGCTCTACTCGATTCTCAAGACTCATGTACTTAAGCATATTGCGAGAGAGGTGGATCCTTCGTCCACAGCCTTGATCGCTGACCCTTTTCGCTCTTCTTCCGCTGGTGTGGGTTTCTCTTTTCCTGTTCTCTACGAGCTGTCCAATGATTAGATGTACAAGATTACAAAGGAGCAGCTCGCGCTGTTTGCAAGAAAAATTCTCTCATGCTTACAGGCGGGTGACAGAGCGTAGACGGGGCATCCTGAGCTACTTTGGGTGTGGTGGCATCAACCACATCAAGCGCGACTGCCCTAAAATTGGAGAAGGAGACAAGAACAACTACACTGCACCAGCCCAGAACAACTTCATTAACAAGAACCGCAACTTCAACAGTGGCAAGGATGAGAAGAAGAAGAATCCCAAGCTGACTGAGGGACGTCGTCTGGTCGAGAAGGTTTTGCCCGCTCTAGATGAGGCCAACCTCTCCGACAAGGATGATCAGAGCAATTGGACAATGAAGATGACGGGTAGCCGGAGAACGACGAGGTCGACTACACCGGCATGTGCTTCATGATAGATGAGAACGACGACTCCAAGCTGTACACCGACCACGATGATGAGGTAGGTCCCACCTACGACCAGCTCACTGAGGCCTTTCTCAAGATAGATGATAAACATAATAAGAGTAGGTCTAGGTGTAAGGGACTTGAGGTGGATATAGCTTGTCTAAACTTTAATCTTGCTAATGTGAAATCCCTAATGTGCTCTGGCCCTCCTCCAGTCGACTCTAGTGGCTGGAAGTAGTGCGATAAGCTGAGTAAAGAATTGTGTGTTCTTGAAGCTTTTCATAGAGGTATGGTTGCAGATTTTAATTTGCTTAGGAGGAGTCATGTTAATGTGCTTTCAGAACTAGATGAAATTAGAGAAACTTTGCTAGTTTCTACCTCTGTTCCTGAAATAGAACCTGCTTGCATGATTGATCCCTATATGATTTGTCCTGATCCTGCTGCACACATTACACCTAAGGATCCTATCAGCTCATATGAGTGTTGTCGAGATCATGTTTGATCTAAGGCCCCACTCAACTCAGACCTCCTGGAGGTTAGAAAACATGCACTTGCAATCTAAAATTTTTGAGTTGTACAATGCCTTGATTGTTGCATCTTCTCGTGAACATTGTGAAGAGCTTGATGCGAAGTTGGCTAGTGTTAAAATAACATCCCAATTTTGAGATTTATCGAAAACTAATTAAAATATTAAAATAATGAAAAACATTTTATTTGACTAATATTTTGCCATTAAATTTTTTTAAAAAAACTTTTTGCTACTATACTTGCATTTTCAAATATATATAATAAATTATATTGAAAAAAGTTCTTTATGGTTTAAAAAGCTATTATAGGTTTTGCATTATGGCATTTCATGCCATAGAGTTATACCCTTCTTTATGCACCATTTAATATTTCAATAATATTCTTTTGTGGCATTTGCTTAAAGTATTTATTTTTAAAATATAGAAATATTCATTTAGCCATTTTTTTAAGAAATGAATTTTATTTATATTGAACCTTCTTGCAAAATTTATGCCATCATGCAAATATTTTATTCTAAAACATGGAATTTCAATGCTTGTAGTTTTGCTTGCAATTACCTTTTTATGTGTGATGATGTAAATACTTTGGCCATCAAATTTATGTGGTTGCTAAATTATATTATATACAATCCTAAAAGCAATATTTTTATTTCCAAATTATAAACCTTGTGCAAAGGTTCATATTTCCAAATATGAAATCCAAATTCTTTTATATCAAATGGCCATCCATTTTAAAATGTGTGCATACAAATAATTTCCCTTAAAATGATATTTTTGAGCTTTAGAAATAAACTCTTGTGCTTGCTTCAAAATTCAATTTTATATTTAAGATACTTTTGTTTTGGCCTATTGTCCTTGGCCCAATTTCCCCTCTCTCTCCCCTCCCCCTCCCTCCTCTCTCTCTCTCTCTCTCTCTCTCTCTCTCTCTCTCTCTCTCTCACCCCTGCTATGCTCTGCACCGGTAGCATACGGTGGAAGTTTCTCGCCGTCTGATGGCTATCTAGCCGCCAGGAAGCATCCACATCGCCTCCCAGCGCCCCTGCTCTGGCCATCGTTGCTGCTCACAGTGCCTAGTCGACCCGAAGCTTCCCCAGCTCTCTCGTCGCCTTAGTGAGCATTCAATTCCCATTATAATACTCACCCGTGCCTTAATTGCACTCCTTTCACCGTGATTCGTCGAAGTCGCGTCCGCTCGAGCTCACCGCCGCCGCCGCACATGGTGCCACCATCCTCGGCCACCTCCGAACACCAAACTGGTACCATTGGATGTGTGCCGTCAGCCTGATTCCATAGAGCCCAAGAACGCACAAAACCGTGCCCTGTAGCGCCACCGCCATTCATTCATTCCCTCGCTGTCGTGCGCGTCTAGAAGAGGAAGATAACATGACGTCACGCTGACGTCATGTTTTGGTTTATTGTGCGCTCGCGTCGCCGACAGGTCGACCCGCTCGGTTAACAGTTAAATCCCCGCTTACCACTTTGTGGTTGTCCAGTAGGTCCCACAGTCGCAGCGTCTGCCTCCACCAGTCTGTTTCGCCTGGTACGGCTGACGAGTGGGCCCGTGGTCCCACTTGTAAGTTCAAGTGGAAGCGCCTTCCTCAAATACGCCTTCTGTGTATGGTCCTCGCGCACGCCATGGGCCTTCCCCTTCTTTTGGGTTGCACCGTGCACACCTCCAGCCCGAAAAGGACGTACGGTACTTGAAATCAACTTGTTACTCTGCCTTCCTATCAATTGGGAAATTCTCAGTGTTTTACAGCCTTTACCAATTTTATTTATTTCGTATAATGCCTTTGATTTATTATAAATAGCTATATGCTTTGTAAAATTGTGAGAAAATTATTATAGATGCTAGATATCCTGGAAATTTATTAATACTATAATTTTGTATGTTGGACTTCTCTGTATTTCTCTATCTTACTTGTAGCATTGTTGTAGCCTTTTTCCTTGAATAGATTAACTAAAATTGCATTTCATGTTTATTAAAAATAGTTTCTGACCTCTGAAAAATATGAAATATTGTAGGTAATTACTTTATTCTTTCTGTAACCTAGTAAAAATATAACTTTCCCAATTGCCTTATTGTATGTTTCCATAATATTAGAATAGCCCTTTAATCATGCTTTATAATTATAGTATGACTTGAATTATATTTCCTTTGGAAAATAAAATTGTATAAATTTATATTAGCCTCTGGAATTCTATATCTCACTGTTTTGCCATTTATTAGATATTGTTAGCTCGCGATCATGTGAGCTTGTCTCTTTTAGCTTGTATCTTTATTTAAAAATCAATTGTAGGTCAAATACTCAAATGCTTAAACTAGGATTATTGTTGTAACAATGCTCTAGCTAATGTTATTTAGATTTATTAACTTTGCTAGTTATGCTTTACAACTTGATTGTAAGATTTTCTAGAATTATTTGCCTTGTTTAATTAACCTTAATATAGTTAAGATTGGTATTTATAAATAAAATGTTGGTTTGATCATATCATTGCCTTGTTTATTGTCCTATTTATTTCGTTGCATAGAAACGATTGAATACTTATTTTAGATGCATTTATGATTGTGATATGTTTCAAATAATTATTTTCCTATTATGGGTCTATATATGGGTAGATTTATCCTATCATGCATGCACATACCTTCATGTCGTTTCAAATAATCATAAGTGTCGACTGGTGACTAACTAGGGGGTCACCGCCGGTAATGATTATATATGGGGCGGTGCACAAAATCCGAACTCGATGGTAGCACAAGACAAAGATTTATACAAGTTCAGGCCCTCATGGCGGAGGTAATACCCTACGTCCTGTGCTTTGGGATTATATGGGGTATATGTGTACAAGATGATGATCAACCTGGGAGATGATCAAGCTGTAGATGCGTGATTCTCTAGCTCCCGAACCAGGGAGCTCCCTACCCGCCTTATATAGTGGGGGGCAGGGTTACAAGATAGAGTCCTGGTTGGTTACGAGGTAGGATTCCTATCTCTATCCTCTAATAGTTATCCGGGATTACAAGTATATCTTCGCTATTAATTAGGGATAGGCATCTATCTTTATGTCTTTTCTTGCCGACCAAGTCTTCTAGAGTCCGAGTGGTACCTGTCATTATCCACCCGACTTGGTCCATCCCCTGTCGGGTGGTCTCTTAGGCCCGCCGTGTGGGTACCTGGGGTCTATGTTATCCACAGTAGCCCCCGAGTGCTTCATAGTCGAGTTGCCGCTCTTATTTGTCGCACCTTGGATGAGTCATGCTTCATGCCGAGTGCTTGTAGATTATTGTTGCTCCTTCCCGACTGGCTTCTGCCTGTTATCTGCGAGGAGACTGTGAAGGATTCATAGAGAGTTGTTAGTGATACCTAGCCCGGGATTGCTGGAGTTCTGGCGGTAGGCCTATTGTAAGGCGCATCACCTTGATTTTGATGAAGTGGTACCTGTACTCGTCTTGCGATGTACAGCTGGCGACCCAACATGGGGCATACCATGATTTTGACTGAAGAGCCGAGTGATACCTGTACTCGTCTTGCGATGTACAGCTGGCGACCAACATGGGACGTACCACTGGTTTTGGCTGAAAAGCCGAGTGATACCTGTACTCGTCTTGTGATGTACAGCTGGCGACCCAACATGGGTCGTACCACTGGTTTTGGCTGAAAAGCCAAGTGATACCTGTACTCGTCTTGCGATGTACAGTTGGCGACCCAACATGGGGCGTACCACTGGTTTTTGGCTGAAGAGCCGAGCGGTACCTATACCCAACCGGAGTGGAATACAGCTGGTGGCCCCAGGGGGCATACCGTATTGTTGACCATCTGGTACCTTTACTCGTAGAGTAAAGCTTGGCTCAACATGGAGCATACCATCTGGATAGGATTCGGCCCAATGATACCTGCATCCGACTAGTGCGGTAACACAACTAGTGTCCCAACATGGGGCATACCATTATTGTCAGCCAGGCGGTACCTGTATCCCACTATAGCAGAATACAGCTGGCGACCCCACCACAGGGCGTACCTTAAGGATAGAGTTTAGCCGTATGGTATCCATACCCGGGTAGCGGTGTACAGCATAGGCCCCAATTGGAGCGTACCATCGAAACTCAATCCCGACATCACTGGTATCTGATCCTGACATGCAGCGACCAACTAGTGACCCAACATGGGGTATACCAAGAGATGGGTAATTTTTTGTAGCTCTGCCGGTGATATGCCCTCAAAGGGGTGCACCGAGGCTGAATTTGGCTTAGCCCGGCTGTACTTGTAGCCACTGGTTGTGACGCTGCAATGGAAGGTCAGTAGTTAGCGCCAGGTATGCAGGTGGCCCATGACCAGAGGCGTAAGCGTATAGCCGTACCAAAGTTGATGTAGACATATAGTTGTGCCTTAGACTTAAACACTCGTGGCGCGGGCGTAGGCTTGTAGCCATGCCGGGTGCTCGCCGAGCTGTAGATTTGACGGCCGAGGCGAGGGCGTTAGCGTGTAGCCGTGCCAGGCGCTCACCGAGCCGTAGTTGTCGCTCATTGCGCAAGTCCTTCTTACTCGTGTACGGAGTCATAGAAGGTACATGACGGGCCAAAAACCCATGAACCCTGTAGCATGTACATGTAGGATTTAGGCAGTATCTGAATGAAAAAACAATCACTCGGATGCAAGGTCCGACTGCTTTATTTAGATAATTTTTATGCTTTTGCTACTTTTCCTTTTTGATATTAAATTCCTCCAAATAATCTTCCTTTTGTTAAGCACTCTGCCCGACTAGTCTAGCCCCAAGCGCCGGAATTGGCTCATGGCTCTTTTCCTGTGCACGCCAGACGAGTGACTAGAGTTCGCCGTTTATGGGTCAGAGCTTCACTACTCGGAATAACCACTCGGATTCATTTGCAATCATTAAGAGAAAGTTACAAAAAGTGCACGCAATTGCACCTATTAGGTGTAGCCCCGACTTACTGCTTAGTTGGAGACCGACTAAGTAGCAAGTCAATAAACAATTTAAATTTATATGAAAAGATTACAGTAATGAGAACTTAGCTCTGGTGTAGGCGTAGGCGTGTAGCCGAGCCGTAGACTTGGATGCTCGTGGCGTGGGCGTAGGCGTGTCGCTGAGTAGCGTGTCGTCGAGCCATAAACTTGGGCGCTCGTGGTGCTGGCGTAGGCGTGTAACCGAGTGGCTTGTCGCCGAGTCGTAGATTTGAAGCTACAGGCGTGCAGCCGTACCAGGCGCTCGTGGCGCGCGATGGCGTATAGCCGAGCTGAAAACTTGGACGCTCGTGGCACGGGCGTAGGCGTGTCGCTGAGTGGCATGTTGCCGAGCCATAGACTTGGGCGCTCGTGACGCGGACATAGGCGTGTCGCTGAGTAGCGTGTCGCCGAGCCATAGACTTGTAGGCGCAGGAGTGTAACCGTACCGGACGCTCGTGGCGCGCGATGGCATACAGCCGCGCTGAATACTTGGGCGCTCGTGGCGCGGGCGTAGGCATGTCGCTAAGTAGCGTGTCGCCAAGCCGTAGATTTGTAGGCGCAGGCGCGTAACCGTACCGGCGCTCGTGGCGCGCGATGGCGTATAGCCGCGCTGAATACTTGGGCACTCGTGGCGCGGGCGTAGGCGTGTTGCTGAGCCGTAGATTTGTGCGCTCATGGCGCTGGGGCAGGCGTGTAGCCGAGTGGCTTGTCGCCGAGCCGTATATTTGTAGGCGCAGGCGTGTAGCTGTACCGGGCGCTCATGGCGCGCGATGGCGTACAGCCGCGCTGAATACTTGGGCGCTCGTGGCGCGGGCGCAGGCGTGTCGCTGAGTAGCATGTCACCGAGTCATAAACTTGGACGCTCGTGGTGCTGGCGTAGGCGTGTAGCTGAGTAGCTTATCGCCGAGCCGTAAATTTGAAGCTACTGGCGTGCAGCCGTACCGGGCGCTCATGGCGCGCGAAGGCGTGCAGCCGAGCTATACACCTTGGAGGCATAGGCGTGTAGCCAAGTAGAGGAAGTAGTCGTTCAGATCTCGATCAACAACGAGTGGCACACGTCGTGGTCGGCGACGAACAGCACGTGCTCGCCGAGGTCTCGCCCGTGGTCGATAGAGTTGGCCGTAGTCGTAAATGATCTCCATGCGGTTGGCGTAGCTTGCCGAAAGTCAATGAAAGTCCTCGCTGGTCTTCAACGTCCCACGAGATGTGGCACGATCAATCCTCACGCCGTGGCCGGCACCGTCGAGCTTTACGAGCTCGCCGAAATTAGCGACCTCTCAGCGCAGGCTGTCTTCAAAAAGACGCCACAGTCGCATCCGAAGTCGTATTTAGACGTTCTTGGATTCGTTGGAAAGATAACTAGATAAGCTTTCCAACGCATCTTATATCACCCCGAAAATCCTCCTGAATCAGCAGGAAATCACGATACAAGTTCTGTCCAGATTCTAAATGGGAACAGATCGCATCTTCTTCTCATGTTCGTCTCACGGTTGATGAAGCCGGCATCGCATGATGGACGCCGTGGTCGTCGAGTCCCTGTGATTTTCTGCTGATGACGGTCACCACCCAAGATTCGTTCTCCATCGGGACCTCACCGTATCCGAGTCGGGAATTCAGCCCCTGACGCGCTACTCATCGGTAGGCGGCAGTGGCGTTCCCCAATACGACCAGGAGTTCGAGTGAATCGTTATTGAATTCCATCCCAGATCAGATCTTGTCCGAGTTCGGAAAAGTGTTGTTGAAGTCCTTGGTTGAGTTCTCACCGTATCCGAGTCGAGAATTGAGCCCCCGGCATACCACTCGGAGTAGATGGCGGCGGCGTTCCTCGACCCAAACGGGAGTCCAAACGAAGCGATGTCAATGTTCTCCTCAGACTGGATCAGATCCGAGTCCGAAAGAAGTGTTTGTCGTTGATTATTTGGGGAAGCTCCTTGCTAATCCTTGATGTCCTTAGAGGTGTGTCACGGCATATCCGCATGCCACTGCCTCTGCAGATGTGTTTTACGAGCTCGCCGAGATTCGCGACCATTCGGCGCAGCCTGCCTTCAAACGGATGTCCTGGACACATCCGGACTCCGTTTTAAGCATTCTTGGGCTTCGAGGAAAGATGATGAAATTATCTTTCAAACGCATCCAGTCTCATCCCGAAATTCCTTCTGGATCAACGGGAATTAAAGAAACAAGATGACGTCCAAAATCTGTCTTCGAGCCGTCGCCGTATCCGAGTCGGGAATTGAGCCGTTGGCGTACTACTCATGAGTAGATGGCCGTGGCGTTTCCCAACCCGAGCGGGAGGTGTTGTTGTTGTTCCTCGAAGATTGGATCTGATCCGAATCCGAGAGGTGGAGTTCGCGGAAGTCATTGATGACGCAGTCGGTTCCGGGGGCGTAGACGACGGCGACACCGTTGATCGATGCCATCGAGCTTGACGAAGATGATCTTGACGCTACCACTACCTGGCGCGCCAACTGTCGACTGGTGACTAACTGGGGGGTCACCGCCGGCAATGATTATATATGGGGCGATGCACAAGATCCAAACTCGATGGTAGCACAAGACAAGGATTTATACAGGTTCAGGCCCTCATAGCGGAGGTAATACCCTACGTCCTGTGCTCTGGAATTATATGGTGTATATGTGTACAAGATGATGATCAACCTGGGAGATGATCAAGCTGTAGATGCGTGATTCTCTAGCTCCCGAACCAGGGAGCTCCCTGCCCGTCTTATATAGTGGGGGGCAGGGTTACAAGATAGAGTCCTGGTCGGTTACGAGAATCCTATCTCTATCCTCTAATAGTTATCCGGGATTACAAGTATATCTTCCCTATTAATTAGGGATAGGCATCTATCTTTATGTCTTTTCTTGCCGAGCAAGTCTTCTAGAGTCCGAGTGATATCCGTTCTTATCCACTCGACTTGGCCCATCCCCTGTCGGGTGGTCTCTTAGGCCCGCCGTGCGGGTACCCGGGGTCTATGTTATCCACAATAAGTGTACGACTTAGTGGTTTACGATAGTTTTACTTAAATCATGATGATTATAGAATATTTTCATGCATCATGCTGCTCACATTCTTCTGAGATTTTTGTGCCATTTGTATCTTCATGTTAGATCTAGACGAACAGGAAGGACAGTCCGAAGGCCTGGAATTCAACGCTCTAGGGCCAGGCGAGCCAATTTCTCTAGATCATTCTTCTACCCCAAATTTTTTTATTAAAGTTATATTGCTTTACATTATGAATTGCATGCTTATGTATTCTTTTTATAAATTATGTGAAATTAAAATGCTATTAGAGCTGGTATAGATATCACCCACTTTATTACTAGTGTTTTTCAACACAATCCCTTTGATATATTTCTTACCCTGTCATTTGGTAACTTTAGATTAGATTATAAACTTCTTGACAAGTAAGTCTTTGGTTATGCTTAGACCTGGATAAGTCTAGAGTTAAATGGGATTCATGCTGGCTGGTCAACGTTGCGGCATGGGATGACGGATCAGTCCTCTTGTATCGGCATAGTCTTGCTATCAACGCTGTGTCGGTATAGCTTTTCTATCAATGCTCTACAATGATTGGTTTCTGACCATTAACGTAAACGGATCTGGTTGCTCACATGGGTTAGTCCCATCATTACCATACCTATGTTGATGCTCTGTGCACTATCTCGATCTTACCATGCAACCCAGATAAGCCCTGGATATTATCCATGCACTTGGGT
This sequence comes from Raddia guianensis, assembly GCA_036346415.1. NCBI lineage: Eukaryota > Viridiplantae > Streptophyta > Magnoliopsida > Poales > Poaceae > Raddia > Raddia guianensis. The sequence goes on from CM070537.1 coordinate 9,501,580, forward strand.
GCCCCTTTCTGCCTTAGTGCGAAAATTGAGTCAGTCAACACTCTACTCATGATATTGATATTGACGATGCTGGCCATAGTTGAGCTCAAGGGGATCACGCCTCGCTGAGAGGGTCAGCCTTCCACCACTTAGTAAGAAATACGCCTTGCGAGGGTATGGTCTTGCTTGTTGGAGACGGTACGAGGTACCGGTCTTCCTGTTTGTTCGAGGACCATGACCACCGGGATGGCTAGGATCCACCGTGTTTGGGAGCACGAGGTGCTGCCCTATTGTTGATATACCCGTGATGATGATTTGAATCACATATATAGCACAATACGTCTTTCTTTTGCAAAATGGCTAAGTCCTAGGTTTTCTATTATTATGGTATTACAAAAATTGGCATTATTGCAAATAAAATAACCCAGCCCCACCAAAAAAACCTATTATCATTATTTGCAATAGGCAGGGAGTTGGCTCGCGAGTATAGTTTGTGTGCTCATGCTCGACCACATTCACTCTTTTTAGGTGTGGGAGATATGGAAAGTGAGGATCTGGATTCTTCTCCTGGATACAAGGAGAACTAGGAGCTAACATGCATAATGGGTGTTAGGCGGAACTCCAGCCGCTTGCCTAGTGGAATTGGGCAGAGCCTAGAAACCCGATACTTCTGTTTCCACATTTTGTGAAACCCCGATAATATTATATTTTAGTATTATATCATTTTTCTTGATGGCTTATGTAAACCAAGCCATTATGTAGTATGGTTAATAAATAAATGCCCTGTATTGCTTTGTATGAGTTGATCCAGCTGTTGTAAATGGTATTACGCTAGCAAGACAGATCCTAGGCTAGCGCAGGAGCCACCTAGGTGGTCCTCGATATCCAGGGCCCATGGTCTATCTGGATATGAGTGCTATATTTCAGGGTAGACAAGCTGGGGTTCAGAACGCCGAGTGTGTTTGTTGTCATTCTCTCAAAAGCGAAGTCAAGGTGCTTAGCGACAGGTGTCATAAGGCTTTGGCGAGGGGAACATAGATGAACATGACTCTTCTGACTCTTCCCTTTCTTGCGAGTTTTGTCCGCAGCTTCATCAAGAGTGTGAGTACCTCATGAGTAGTCTTGAGAATTTTGTCGAGGGCAAGAGGAAGCTGAACTTCATTCTTGACAAAAGCAAGATTTCAACGGGTAGAGGTCTTGGGTATGATTGGTTTGAACACATTAGGAAACACCCACCTAGAGTCCTTGTCCTTGATGCAAATGGGCAAAGAGTGGTTCTTAGGTAAAGGATTTCTGATACCACTGTCTTCAGGTCTATTGGGGTAATCAAAGAGAGTACTTCTGTGACACTAGTATAGGCGGCTATGTCTGAGAGTCCACCTAAGAAGGATAGTTCAATGTTGCTCCGACCCTTGGGAGAGGCAAAGGAGTCATTTTCACTTTCTGTGCTAGGATAAAACTCACATGGAAGGACTGATTCCATCGTGATAAGAAGGCATGTGAGGAGCGTAGGAAAGCGATGAAGATCCAAGGCTCTACTAAAGTACCAGCACCTAATGTAGCTTCACCTCAGGTTAGAATGGTAAGTGGACGGCCAGGACTTTCAGCCCCGTCTTCGGGTGCTTATCTGGTTGTCGTTTTGGGGCGTGAGCAGCGTCATCCTCATGGCACGCCTCCTGTTAGCAACAGAGGTGCCGACTCCATGGTGGAGGACTAGAAATAGAACAGGGGCAAAAAAACGTGGACATGATGCATCTGCCTCGGCTAAATGGCAGAATGCTCCATATCTAGCGCAAGGATGTGCTCCTACTAGAGGAGTTGACCTAGTTCTGGTAGAGTACGCTCGTTTCGGTCACGTGACTCAGTATTGGGTTGCAAAGACAGCACTTTTGTTTCCCAATGCTGTGACACGTTCTTTGGTCATTGACTTAGGTGCGTCGGGCTGGGAAGGCGGACTTGTGGATCATCAATTTCGGTTGTTCTCATCACATGACCGGAAACTCTCGTTGATTTTTCTCCCTAGTCCGTGAGCCCCAAGGTGAGAAAATCACTTTTGGGACGCTTCTTCAGGTCGTGTGCTCACCCGGGGCTCTATCCAGGTTAGAGATTAGGTTGTCCTTAAGAATATGACCCTTGCCAGCAAGCTTTGTTATAACTTGCTTTCGGTTTCTCAGCTGACTGGTGAGAGTTTCGAGGTTCGCTTTAAGCAAAATAAAAGTTGCATTCATGATTCTTCTCTGAGTTTTTCATGTTGATTTCAAATCTTCAGTTGACTCTTCTCATTGCTTGATTGCTTCATAGTTCTGTAACATCTCCTTCTGGCATAGGAGATTGGGTCACACTGCTTTTGATCACTTGACTAGAGTTAGCAGCCGAAATATGATTCTTGGTTTGCCCAAAATCAAGATGGTCAATGACACAGTTTGTGCTCCTTACTGGCATGGGAAAATGGTTGTCGCTGCTCACCCACCAGTCACCGTTGTGATGACTAATGCACCAAGGCAATTGTTCCATATGAACAGTGTTGGTCCTTCTCGAGTGTAGTCCGTGGGTGGCAATTGGTATGTGCTGATTGTGGTTGATGATTTTTTGCGGTACTCTTGGGTTTACTTCATGTTGACCAAAGACAAAACATTTGTTCATTTTCCATACTTGGTCCGTAGATTATGAATTGAGTTCAGAGGAATGCTTCGCGTAATCCGTTCATTCTGAGATTCAAGTTGCATCGCACATTCTACGAGCTTTGATATGGGCGCAAGCCTAGTGTTTCACATTTTAGGGTGTTCGTATGCAAATGCTTTATTCTAAAGTCTGAATATTTGAACAAATTTGAATCTCAATTTTCAGCTGGCATTTCCTTGGTTATACGGCTTCTTCGGTTAATTACCGCATATGGGATAGTATGAGGCGTAGGGTAGTAAAGACTTATGAGGTTACCTTTGATGAGGCTATGCCAGGGCTAAGGCCAGATATCTCAGGATCCGACTTGTCCTTTGAGCCTATATTTGTTGAGTAGGGAGTCGTTGGAGATGACGGTTTTACGGAGCCTAACCTCAACTTGACTCCCCCGGTGGCACCTCCGACTTCCATTGTTGTTTCTCAGGATCACCCCTTACCTTCTATTTCTACTCAGCTTTCACCTTATGCTTCTAGGCTCTCACCTATAGAATCTTCACCGGATGGCTCTGAGCCTACCTCTCCTATTCCTGAGGCCGTTATAAACTATATGAATATACGGTGATGTCGTTCGGACTCACTAATCCACCGGCACACTTTATGATGCTCATGAACAAGGTTTTGATGGAGTACTGGACAAATTTGTCGTGGTGTTCATTGATGATATACTCATTTATTCTAAGAATGAGGAAGAGCATGCCGAATACTTGAGACTTGTGCTGGAGAAGTTGAGAGAGCACCGGTTCCTTGGCCATATAATCTCTGAAGATGGAGTGTATGTAGATCCATCCAGGATCAGTGAGATTTTGGAGTGGAAGGTACCGAAGACTATTACCAAGATCAGAGGATTTCTCGTAATTGCTGGATATTATCGTCGCTTTATCAAGAGAATTTCAAAGATTTCTTGACCTCTTACTCAGTTGTTGAAGAAGAATGCTAAGTTCAAGTGGATAGCTTAGTGTCAAGATAGTTTCGAGCTATTAAAGAACAAGCTAACATCACCACCGATATTGGTCTTACCGAATATTCACAAGGATTTTGAGGTATATTGTGATGCTTCGAAGTTGGGAATCGGGTGTGCGATTATGTAAGAAGAAAGAGTTGTTGCTTACGCTTCACGACAATTACGGCCCCATGAGATGAATTATGCTACTTATGATTTGGAGTTAGCTGATGTGATGCATGCTTTGAAATTGTGGAGGCATTAACTAATCGTTAATCGCACGGAGATATATACTGACCATAAGAGCCTCAAGTATATATTCACCTAGCCAGATTTGAATATGAGGCAGAGGAGATGGTTAGAGAAGCTAGCGAATTATGATGTGGGTATCCATTATCATGAAGGAAAAGCTAATGCGGTCGCCGATGCATTAAGTCGGAAGCCAAGAAGTGAGTACGTCCAAAAAGAACCTAAGAGGTTAAATCTGATGATTATTCCGCAAAGTTTTGTGCATAGTCAGTTAAATGTGATAGAAGTGCAACCAGATTTTCAAGATCAGATCAAGAAGGCTCAGAACGATGATGATTCAATTCTTGACACCATTTTTGGGATAATTTTAGAGAAGGCGCCAGGTTTTGTGATGGATAAGGAAGGAATTGTATGGATCGATAAAAGGATCGTCATGCCAGCTAAGGAGCTTAGGGAATTGATATTGAAAGAAGCTCATGATTCTTCTTATTCTATTCACCTCGGGAGTACTAAAATGTATCTTGATTTGAAGGAGAGATATTGGTGGTCGGGAATGAAGAAGGATATAGCGAAGTTTGTCGCATTATGTGATATATGCCAAAGAGTCAAGGCTGCGCACTAGAGACTGCCAGGTTTGCTTCAACCTTTACGAGTGCTTGAATGGAAGTGGAAAGAAGTTGGCATGGACTTTATTGTGGGTCTGCCGAGAACTTGAAGGGGGTTACGATTCGATATGGGTGATTATCGATAGGTTGACTAAAGTAGCCCATTTCATTCCAATAAAGACAAGGTTTGACAGTGCTAAGCTGGCGGAGATCTACATGTTAAAGATAATGTGTTTGCATGAAGTTCCTAAGAGGATCGGGTCAGATCGAGGGAGCCAGTTCACATCGAAGTTCTAGAGTAAGATTCATTATCTGTTAGGCACGCATCTAGCTTTCAGCAGTGCTTATCATCCTTAAACTGATGGGCAGAATGAAAGGACGAATCAAATATTATAAGATATGTTGAGGACAGTAGCTTTGATGGATTCGAAAAGCTAGGACAATGCATTGCCTTATGCTGAGTTCTCTTATAATAACAGTTACCAGACCAGTATTCAGATGTCGCTGTTCAAAGATTTGTATGGAAGAAAGTGTCGTACTCCGTTGAATTGGAATGAGACTGGAGAGCGGAAGTCGTTTGGTCTGGATGCTTTAAAAGAGGCCGAAGATCAAGTCAAGTTGATCCAACAAAGGATTAGGATCGCGCAATCAAGGCAGAAGAGTTGTGCCGACAAGCGAAGGCGAGAATTGCAGTTCAGGATTCGAGACCATGTGTATTTGAAGGTTTCACCTATGAAGGGCATACGTCGTTTCCATATTTCTGTAAAGCTATCTCCAATATATATTGGTCCGTTTCCAATAACAAGAAGGAGGGGAGAAGTGGCATATCAAGTTGCCAGAGCAATTTTCGCGAGTGCACAATATGTTCCATGTCTTGTAGCTCAAAAAGTGTTTGAGGGTGCCAGCGGAGCAAATGCCCGTAGAAGCTATGGACTTGCAAGAAGATCTGGTCCTATAAAGAGAGGCCAGTTTGAGGTGTACTCGTAGTCACACTATCAGGTTTTGCAAAGAGTATTGGTCTAACCATTCCAAGAGAGAAGCTACTTGGGAGAAGGAGGAGGATTTGCAAGCCGAGTTTCCAGAGCTGTTCGAGCAAGCCTACACTGAATCTCAGGGTCGAGATTCTCCGTTAGGGGAGAGGTTTGTCACATCCACTATTTTATTTGTATGTCACATGTATTTTCAAAACCTCAAAATTAAATAAAAGGGAATTGTTATATACAAAACCCTAGTTTAAATTATTTTAAATTAGGTTGAAGCCAAAACCTAGAAAACCTTTTAGGAAAAATCCAGTAATTCTTAGAAGCCATCATTTAGCCACTCTCCAAATTTCAAACCCAAAGCCCAAGGCTAGCTCATGATTCCATTAAGTGTTGCCGTTCTGCCGAAAGCTCGTCAAACCCATGAAATGATGAGCAAACGTGGGAGAACCCAGCCTAAATTTAGATGAGAGTTTCTAGAAGAATAATCTCGTGTTAAGATAAAAGCCCATGCCAAAATTGAAGGATTTGGATATTTTCCTAATTTGGGAGAGTCCTAATCCTACCCGGAGTAAATTTGAGCCTAATTCTAATTCACCCACCTTAAGGCCTGACCTAGGTCGACCATCGCCAGTATAAATACCCCCCAAGACCTCCCCTCGAGTCCACAACTTAGAGAAACCACAGATAGCAAACACACTAGCCGCCAAAACCCAAGCTACCGAGAAGTTTTCGAGGTAATTCCCATTTGTGCCTTGCCAAAACTGGAGAGTAGATAACACCATTATGTACAACTCGTCGAGACAGTCTAGATGCATATATTTGGTCACATGTTTTGGCCATGGAATGGAGGAGAAAAGGCTCGCCGGAGTTTCGGGTCGTATCGTCGTCTCCGCCGCCGTCGACATCACCAACGGCGCCTCGCTCGTCGCGCCGGCCCCGGATCCGCCGCCGCCTATCGCCGCCCGACACCTGGCATTGCCCCGCCGCCTCACACTAGCTCCCGGGCACGCGTCGCTCCCGTGCTGTGCCACTCGTCGGAGTGGTACTGGACACCGCAGACCTCCAACCCCATCACACCGCGTTCCCCTTTCTCGCCCGCGTCGCCGCCGCAGCCAACCCGGCTCACCACGGGCGGTTGCCGCCCCCACTCGGCGCGTCGTCGTTGCTGCCATGCGTCGCCCCCTCGCTGCATGGGCGCCGCGCCAGCCAGTCAGAGCCCGCCGCGTTGCGCTACCCGCTCGCCCGCTCGACCGGATCGGCTGGTTACGTCGGTTCTCATTCGGTTAACTGATTTAAACCGGTTTATTTATTTCTACGATTTTCGATTTATCCAAATCTTATAGTAATTGTTTAGGGAACATCCGAACTCCAAATTGGTTGATTCTATATCCATTAAATCTCATAAATAGCCTAGAATTTAATATGTTTTATTGAGATATATGTTATGTTGAATATTTTTCTATTATTAGGCATTTGCATCTACATGTAAATTGCACCTATGTGCACATTTCGGGGTTTTCTCAGAGCAATTTGGAGGAGGATCCGAGGACGCCGAGTACTACCAAGGCAAGATATATTGCATCTTACTCTTCTATTTTGCAAAACTCATCTGATTAATTTTTTATTTATTTTTCTCGTCCATGAAATGATGTGAAGGGTTAAACAGATATATATTGACACTGAGTCATCTACCCTGTGAATTTAGCCTATTTATTGCTGCCTTAGTATTTCCTAGGCTATCTTTGTGCATAGTTGCTATTGCTCGTGGGTTGATAATTGTTTAGGTTATTCATCATTTAATTATTCGTGTGACATGGTATAATTGAAGGTGCTGAATTATTTTAATAACCTAATCAACTAAAACTTATGTGGCGTGTGTTGACTAAAGGAGGCAAGTCGGGTGGTTTTGTGGAAAGAGGATTTTGGTGGAGGTAGTCATCATGTTATAATAACCCTTGACTTGTGCTTATCCGGACAAACCATATAAGCGTAACCGTAAGTGCTAGCTCTAACATGTCGGCCGACATGTGCTAGACCTGACTTAGTAGTTAAGGAAAATTGTTAACACATGATACTTTGAAAAGATTGGTCTGCGGTCCGTTGGCTCAAAAGGGAGACTCGTAGTGCCGAAACCTTAGAGGGGGTATCGGTATTAACAGAAGGAACTAATGAAACGCCTTGTATCGTTACTTGGTTTAGACTCCTAAGGAAGAGTTAAGACATAAAAGTACCAATAGGCTTATGGGTAAAGTGTGCTACACTCTAAATAGTTTTAAAACTATCATGATAGCCGTTCTAACAGTCATGGGAGGGGAGGAATGTCGTACATGTTAGTTTCATATGTTAATAATTAACCTAATGGGTTGGTTTGATTTAAGTTGTTCGAGGCGAATTGATTTACAAATTGTTTTACAACACTTTAAATAATCTGACTAGAATAGGTGTTTATGCAAATTAGCCACCTTGTTCTTATTTATATCCTTGCATCACTTTAAGGATTCTTGCTGTGTAGCCATGTACTCACTATACAAATTACGGATATATTTGTATTCGGGAGAAGAATCGGGTCCGGTTTTTCCGTAGGATCAGGAGGATTTTGTGCCGGATTTCAAGCAGGACTAGCTGTCGTTCAAGGGTTGTATTACATCATTGTTATACTTTATTTCTGTTACATTATTTGCATTTCCGCACTCTGAACTATATTATGTCGTCTTAATCAAACTATTGTAATAAGTGTTTATGCAACAATTACTTTTGTATATTTTGTTATTTATTAGTTAATTGTGACTATGTGATGATGTTCGACAATTGTCGCTCATGATTTGCTAACATTAATCTCTGGGACTAGCAATCGATCATGAGTGGATCCTGGTGAAGCCAGGGTCGCGGCAGATGATTAGTTTGCAAGAGTTCAAAATATATTGAAAATATGGTTTAGTAAATATCGTTTTGAACTATTGTATAAATAGAACTGTTGATATATGGTAATTTCAGAAGAGCTATTTAGATTTCTACTTTTTAATGAGTTGTTTGATTTTTCTATCCCACGTTTCAAGGCCTGTGACCTTATGCTGTTTTGTTCTTTTGAATATTAGGAGTTCATTTTGTGATGCCTTACGAGACCAACAAACACTATTATCTGCTACAGGTATATATGGCTGAGATTAATCCTTTCACTGATCCAACAACATATACTAAAAGACGTATTTTAATTTTCATAACTGATCCTTTCGCTGATCCAACCAGAAAATACTAAAAGACGTATGTGCTGACCTTTATATATGAAATATCATTTGTGATTTTAATTGCTAAGAATGATTTTATCGTTACAAGAACCTTGCCTGCTACCTGCTTATGTGGCTGACCTGCTTATGTTGTTTACCTGCTTATTTGCCTGCTACCTGCTATGCTTACGATTTTATCATTCTTGCCGCAGCAGGTATGTTCTTTAGATAAGGCTTTAACTTATTGCATACTAATGAATGAAATGATTTTTTAAGATCAAGTATTAATTTACATTCAAATTTTAATATGAATTTTTAAGATCAAGTGTTAATTTACATATCGATTTATTCTTGTTTTGTTTAATTCAAAATTTATTGTGAACTTCAAGCCAAAAACCTTTTATATTCTAATTTTAAGTAGACTAGCAAAAATCTATTTTTTTGCAGACTAAAATCTATTGAGCAGCCTCCCGTTGTGCCTGCCGCTACCACCCTTGAAGTGGCTAATGAAGAAGTCGACAACAAAGCAAAGCAGAAATTAGAGACAACGTGAATGTAACACCCTAGCCTAACAAGGCTCACGTGCTATAAACACAACATACATAACACAATACCTCGTTAGAAAATTTCGAGAGCATGTCCCCTGTAAACTAAACACTTTTACACAGGGGATACATGAATTCACAATAATAATCGATCACTCTAAATATATCAAAACTATATTAAGACCATAAAGCACATTCAAGGTATCATCCAAGCATTAACTTTAGTTGACACCGAACAGCAACGAACCAAGTTAACATTTAACAAACGAATGGAAAAGAATGTTCCCAATCTCTACCATTATGCGACTAAGTTTACTTGATTCACTACGAAATGAAATGTGGAATTCAATGTGCGTATCGCATCAGTGTACTACGCCCATCCCACCTCATACCATTAATACATCACCAATTGTAAATAAGCATTCAAACACACGGTATACCTCAGAAGGATCACCGACAATGTAATATGCACTTGCCTTAGTTACCAAATGAGTCAGGAGGACGAGACGTCGAAGCTGTCCCAAAGACGACACCTACATACATACATAGCCATCAACCAACTTGATACCGTTATGAAGCATTATACAAAATCGACTTTACCTTTCTAGCTCCACCCTAATGCAATTGGCTTTAGGTTTATCATAATCCCTTAGCAGTTACTTGTTAAGAAGCTAAACACAAAGACTATCACATAAACAAAAACCCGCCACGACCTAAAATAGGACAGCAACGCTCCAGAAGCAATAATTCCTAAACTGTTTAGCCAAATTATGCTTTCTTGGTCTCGTTGGAAAGCTAGAAACAAAAATTACGATTCTTTCCATTATGCCGTGATCAGATTCTAGACATAAATATCTCAAATTTAACTCGCAATCCACTGCATACACTACTAAACTACTAAACTTTTATCCCAATGACTAACCATCATTAATTTACAAGCAAACCATCGTCTAAATGGAGATTATCTCCCAGCAACATGCCTAACACCTTTGAATCATAACTCTCTTACATCTAATCAAATAAAAGCATCGATAGAGGGTATAAAATTCGTTACCTTTGACGAAATAATGAAGGAACCAAACACGAGCATGAAATTCTCTTCTCCTCTCCACTTCTCTTCTTCATCCTTTCCTGATTTGAACAGCACGACGCCCTATCTTCGTTTCTTTTCTTCTAGCTGGTTTTTTGCTCCTCTCGATTTACCATCGACGAACGCAGAGGTCGGGCGATGGCGGCGTGCAGCGGCGACGGACGCAGGGGCGAGGAAACGGCCGCACGGCGAGGGCCGACGGCGACAGGGCGATGGCTGCAGGTGCCGGTGACGTGCAGGGGCACGGCGGCGCACGACCGCGGTGGTGGAGCAACTGACGTCGGCCACGTGGGCGGCGACGATTGTGAGGATGGCGGCGGCTTGGTTGCTGGCTAGGTCAGCCCCTCCCTCCTCTTATCTCATTAAGGTGGGTTGGGCTAGGACCAAAGGCCCAACTGGTTATTACATTTCACCCCCCTAAAAAAATTGCCCTCGAATCTAGTTTCTATCCTTGGTTCCTCGATACGATGAACAATAGTAAGGCATTTAAAACAAACACACCTATTTAATACATCGAAAATAAGTTCTCGATGCTCAAGTATTTAGAAACATACTCACCAACAAGCAAAAGATAAGATGAAATATTGTCTCTCCAAGGGAGGTAACAGGGAGTGGAATACTTACAATAGCAATCAACTGTCAGTTTAGCACTGCAGCCACAAAAGCAATTAATAAAACCAGCATAACATTGCAAAGCAACATTAACTAAAGTGTGGCGCCTCTCATCTCAAAAGGGTCAAGACATGCCCCCGAAGGCCAAGCCAAAAGTTAATCACAAGAACCCAGTAATAATTGTTTGTATCAAACTCTATAAATGATCAACTCGAGAAAACTTGAACCTCGCACCAAATGATAAATCTCAAAAGAATGTTATACAAGAGCTTTGTCGTCCTTCCACTTTCTATTCTCCACTTAGAGCATCTAGCCAAGAACTTTCTGAAAGAAAACATCAAGGTCCACAACTCCATCAAAGCTGAGTAATTGTCATGGAAAGGTTACATCGGCACGAACAGAACGTTCCAATTCGACCCCATATAACTAGTCCAACAACTCACCCAAGAAAGCAACCACAAGCATATTGTTGAGCTAGAAAAAGTCCAAAGAAAAGCACCCAATTATAAAACGAAACTGGCAAAACCTCCACTATCAACGATAATAGCACAACTATACCACATACGATGGTGGAAACATGAACACTTCAAGAGTAACACAATTTTTGTCCTAAATATCTTGGCAACTGATTATGTAACTAGTCCATTTGATCTCATTAGAAAAACATATCAAATAGTAAAATTATCAAGAGTTGGCTAAAAAGAAAGGGAGAAAATCAATACAGTACTCCACTTCCACTTGAGGGCAACCGAACAGCTCGAGAGGAGACAGAGAAACATATTCCCACACTAAGATAAACACCTGATGCCATGGTTTTAAATAGCGGGCTAAGGCAAATAGCGGCATCATTTTTTCAAAAGCTAAAAGGCTATAGCGAAGCTATAGCGGAGCTATGGCAAATAGCGGTTTTACAAAAAAAATCACGAAAATAGGAATAATTGTTGCACAAAAATCTGGTAATTGGAAAATTTGATTAGTCTAGGGAACATTTTCTTAAGTTCACATTACAACATAATTCATAAGATTATGAAATATTTGCATAAACACCAGTCATATCCATTTAAATAAGAAGCAAACACATTACTTTATAACTAGTTAATCTAATGTATACACACAAGATCATAATTAACACCTAGAAAAAGTGGTTGCGATATATTCTTCTACAACTTCATTATAGAGAAACTAATTTATGTGATTATTTAGTAATTCAATATTTATAATGTTACCTTTTATGTGAGATAAAGTAAGAATGAAGTAGTGCATAACAAAATACATTAGTGATAGTTGGAGTTTCAAAAGACATTGAAAAAAGTAGCATAGCGGAGCTATAGCAGCTATAAAAATAGCGGAAATAGCGGTCAATTTAGCTGCTATAGCGTGCATAGCTCTCTTAGCGGAATTTTAGTGCTTAGCGTAGCGTTTGATGTCTGAAAAAGCTATAGCGGAGCTATAGCGTAGCTATAGCCGGCTATTTAAAACCATGCCTGATGCACAAAAGCATTAGACCACGGCAGCCAAAGCCAATGACAGTCTCAACCTCACCATGTAACCGAAAACTAACTAGCCAACAAAACAACCGTGTAACCTACAATACCAGCCACCCCGATACGAGACAAGAATGCCCAACATAACTAAAACCTAGATTTACTCCCAACATAACTCCTCTGTTTTTTTAAAAAAAACAATTGTATCTTCCGTAACCAAAAAAACGCACCATTCTATTGTGCTGGACTAAGAAACAACGATATTCAGGAGTCTTAACATAAAGGCACACATAGGCCCACCACTCCACGTAAAGAGAGAATAGCAAGAGTAAATGGTATTGGGGGCCAATCCATCTCGTGCCCTATTCGCAGAGTCCGTTTACCAGGTTTATCATTTTCTATTATTATTAGCAGTTTATTTATGTTCAGTCATTGCTAACAAACATTTGTGATCTTAGCATAAAGCATTGTAAGCATTGTGATCTTAGTACCTTGTCAATCCAACCTTACTCTTTTAGCCAACCCACCCATTTATGCATAGTGATATACTTAGGATATGCACTCTTTCAACTTATGTTTTTTCACGAGACATAACCACCTGTTTGTGGCTCAAACAGATAGCATCACTACCGGTTCTTAGTTCATACCGATAGTGATGCCTCAATGTCACTACTGGTTCGTGGTTTAAATCGGTAGTGATGTTTCGATATAACTACTGGTTTATCGATAACCGGTAGAGATATGCCAATAGTAAAGTCTACTTCTCTAGTAGAGAAGGTTGATCACAGGGGAAGGAGAAAACTACACATATACCACATGCATCACCAAAATAACCGAAAATGCGTTGTTTGATAACATATTTTCGCGTTCTTGTTTAGATGCCAGCTTTTAATCTTTTCTGTAACTTCCGTATAATCTCCACGTAGCTTTTACATCACAGCATACAATTAAAAAGACCCAGCCGAGATGCCCACTCAGAGCCAGGTCAGCCAAATTTAAAAATTAGTTATTTATATCAGATTCTTTAAATTGAAAAAAAAAACAGTTAATATTACTTAATACTGGACTACATGTCAGACACAGCATAATTTAAAACAAGCTGCGCAGATGAGTACTTTATACCATGCCTCTCTATCCACCTTAGACTCTCGCTCTCTCTCACCCTCCCCTCTAGCACCGCCCAACGACCTCCCCTTCGGTGGCCGTCTCACCTTTCTTGAATAAAGAATCGTCTATGTCGACGGTTGAGATATCGATCTCAAGTCGCTAAGGTTCTTTAAGATTGAGATAGGAGACACGCCGAACAACCACGAACAACAGCGAACAGGGAGACAGAGTTTTTATCCTGGTTCAGGCCTCTCGGGAGAGATAATAGCCCTACGTCCAGCCTTTCTTATATATCAGAGATGATTACAAGAGGATCCTCGACGAGACGAACAGATCTCGGCGAGATTATGTGTGTACAGAGAGTAGTATGCGATGATCTCGTGTCGTCCGATGATCTTGGACGTGCCCTCTACACGCCGTAGGGGCTCGGTTTATATAGTGCAGAGCAAACCGACCTACCGAGGGAATATCGGGCCGGGCTAACTACGAGTACGTAACGAACTCAGTACATGCCAAATACACCCCGAGGTAGATAAGGCATACTCCATGTCTTGGGGATCACGACTCCTAGTCCAATCCGGGAAACCACGTCCGGTCTTCACGTAGCCGCAGAACTCGCTCGAGTCGGACTCAAACAGAATCCTAGGCCATTACGCACCGTGCCAGCCATGAAGCTGTTCGGCAGGATGCACATGGGCCTGATAGAACCTTCCAGGGAGCTGGGCCCTGGTAGGCTGTTCGATTGGGCCGTCAGGGAGTGGGCTATGGCAATGGGCCGTGATCTAATCCCCGACAGCTAGCCCCCGAGACTCAAGTGGAAGGACTCACTAGAGTGGGGTCGTCCTCTTGAGACTCAAAGTCACGAAGAGGGTATTTTTCCTGCTACAAAGACGTACAACAGGCGACCGAAACAGGTTATGGTTCGACCGAACAAGACATGTTCGAGACCGAACAAACCCGCCCAATGCCGAGCAACTCATTGCGTCGAGCAGAAGCAACGTTTGTCCGAGCGAGCACTCACCTTCGACATGAAATCGAAATCCGGTCCCCAAGCGCAGAGCTCGTCGTAGGGACCAGACGCAGACGCGCAGGCGAAGAGCTGCCGGTCTGAGGCGAATCATCTTCTTGAGGTGAACATCATCAAGAAGGGATTGGATTCTTGGTAGTAAAGAGTTTACCACCGCATCCGGTAAGATCAGATCTTCCGGGAGAATGAACATAGCAAATCGCGAGACGGACTCGTGCTGCTGCATCCAGGTATGAAGATACCTAGGAAAGTATGAACGAAAACAGGGGAATCATCTCTCGGGCTAAAACTTGTCCGAGGAAATAGAGATTGCGCTCTCGAGCAAACGTTATGCTCAGGAGCGAAGGTGATGTGCCTCCAGACGTAGATCGTGTGCTTGGAGCAGACAATACATACGAATGGGAAAGGTGACCCAGTCCCCGAGCGTAGAGCTCGTCGAAGGAACCAGGTAAGGAGGTCTAGTCCCCGAGCACGGAGCTCGTTAAAGGAACCAGAAAGTATGACCAGGCGAAGACGTACCCGGTAGGAGCCCGTGCTCCGGGCGAAGAGCTGCCCGGTGCGAGGTGATCCAGCCCCCGAGCACGGAGCTCGCCGAGGGGACCAGATGCGCGCTCCGGGCGAAGAGCTGCCCGATGCGAGGTGAATCACAACCCGATGCAGTCAGAGCCGCAAGAGAACGTGTAAAATCTACGCTTTACCCATGACGTATTCCTTGCGACAGTGTAAGCGTTGTCGTGGCAAGTGCAGAACCGACGCTTGGAGTGCCCGTTGCGATGAGAATCGGCTTACGGTGGGCATGCCCGTTGCGATGAGAATCGGCTTACGGTGGGCAGAGCTCCGTTGGTGGCGCAATACCTTGACTTAGCCGAACTGTGAAGGTCAGTGCCGGACAAAGGCGAGGAATCATACGCGGGTAGAGTGAATCAGTTCCCGGGCATGCGCGGAGCAAACCCGGGAAGAGAGGGATGCAAACATCGGTTTTGGTGGGGAAGCCGGGAACCTCGCCGCGACCATCACCGGAGTCTGACGTTCCCCGCTCCTGTATCCCCTGCAGAAGACAAACAAGAAACCAGCCAGCAAGGGAAAAAAGAGAGCAAGAACAAGCTCTAAAAAGAGCAAAGCGAGTTTTGAAAAACACGCTAAGGACGACCTACCCGCACAAGACATAATTTTTTCCGGGTACGTCCCTTGATAGCGTTAGTGTCACCTCGGCGAATGCGGAACCGACGCAAGGAGTGCCCGTTGCGATGAGAATCGGCTTACGGTGGGCAGGACTCCGTTGGTGGTGCATTGCTCCGGATTACCGTGCCAGGAAGGACGTAGCATGGATAAAAAAGACGTGTGCGGGTAAGTGCAGCCCCGCTGTGGCTAAGACCGCTAGCCAGGGAAGGCGATCGGGACCTTAGCCGCAGGCAAAACGTGCGAGGCGAAATCTTATCCGGACATGGACCCGTATAGCGTTGGTGTCGCCTCGGCGGATGCGGAACCAGCGCCAGGAGTGCCCGTTGCGATGAGAATCGGCTTACGGTGGGCATGCCCGCTGCGATGAGAATCGGCTTACGGTGGGTAGGAACTCCCTCGGTGGTGCACCGCTTCGGTTAACCGGAGCCATATAGGTCGTCGCCAGATAAAAAGACATGCTCGTACGCGGGGAGCGCTACGGGAGCGAAAGACCAACGAGGTTTTGGAAAACCAACGCTAAGGAAAGGAACTGGAAAACGAAAACGCGTCGGGTTGCCGAAATTCAGCTCAAGTCCCAACCGACCGAGGAGATGCGATCCTCAGGAGCTTCGGAAGGAGCCGAGGAGCTTCAGCATACTGTCCGCGAGGACTAGCATCGCGAAGGAAGGGTCGAGGAGCTGGCCGAGCAGCTCAAGACCGCCGGCGGCGTGGCCGGTCGATGTTCCAAGCGCTGGTCGGCTCTCTCCGTCATCCTGACCAAAGCGTAACGACCCGGATCCGAAGGAATTTTGATCCGATCCCGAGCACGGAGCTCATCGTGGAGACCAGACGCGCGCGCTCGGGGGGACCAGACAGGCGCCCCGGGCGAAGAGCTGCCCGGCGAGAGGAGATCCAGCCCCCGAGCGCGGAGCTCGTCGCGGGGACCAGACGCGCGCCCCGGGCGAAGAGCTGCCCGGCGCTAAGAGATTCAGCCCCCGAGCACGGAGCTGGGAACCAGATCTGGAAGGCGATCAAGATCGAAGAGATCGATCCGATCTGGCAGGGGAAGAGACATCCTGCCTTTCTGAGTCGTAGTCCTCAGAGAGAATCTCCTGGTCGCTGATAGAGTTCGACATGCTCGATCTGCGTGTCCCCACGGACGGCGCCAGCTGTCGACGGTTGAGATATCGATCTCAAGTCGCTAAGGTTCTTTAAGATTGAGATAGGAGACATGCCGAACAACCACGAACAACGTGAACAGGAGACGAGTTTTATCTGGTTCAGCCTCTCGAGAGATAATAGCCCTACGTCCAGCCTTTCTTATATATCAGAGATGATTACAAGAGGATCCTCGACGAGACGAACAGATCTCGGCGAGATTATGTGTGTACAGAGAGTAGTATGCGATGATCTCGTGTCGTCCGATGATCTTGGACGTGCCCTCTACACGCCGTAGGGGCTCGGTTTATATAGTGCAGAGCAAACCGACCTACCGAGGGAATATCGGGCCGGGCTAACTACGAGTACGTAACGAACTCAGTACATGCCAAATACACCCCGAGGTAGATAAGGCATACTCCATGTCTTGGGGATCACGACTCCTAGTCCAATCCGGGAAACCACGTCCGGGTCTTCACGTAGCCGTGCAGAACTCTGTTCGAGCCGGACTCAAACAGGAATCCTAGGCCATTACGCACCGTGCCAGCCATGAAGCTGTTCGGCAGGATGCACATGGGCCTGATAGAACCTTCCAAGGAGCTGGGCCCTGGTAGGCTGTTCGATTGGGCCGTCAGGGAGTGGGCCATGGCAATGGGCCGTGATCTAATCCCCGACAGTCTATTATCGCGAACAAATTTTGTTTAAAATTAACCACATTGATATATGCACCAAAGACAAAAGAAAATGGCAAAATTTTAGAAGTCAAGAGTTAACGTGAGCCACACATTCAACTCAAATGGAATTGAAAAATTGACTGAAATAAATCAATAAACTTTGGGTGTTGTATTCAAGGTGCAACGAAGTAAAAAAAAAATACGAACTTTTCATTAATAATGAATAACAAAAGGATAGAATGATATTATTATAGGGCAGTATTATAATGAATAAGAAAAGGACCTTCAGCTATATTATGCAAAGTAGTATATATCTAAATTTTACATTAAATTTAATAGGACATAGTGTTGTGAAATTGTCTAGTCTTAGGAAAAAGTCATATACCTAAATTATTAAGCAACAAGCCAATCTGCGTTAGTTTATTTCTGCCTGATAGTTTAATCTGATTTTGTGAAATCGTATAAAAATCATATAATTACCACAAAATGCCAGAAACGTCAATTGGATTGTAAACATCATGTCACTGCACAACACAATATTCAAAGTACGTGATGTATGAAGCGAACCGCAGATGGAAGCAAAGACAAATGAAGTGGCAAATAACAACGCATAATAAGCGACACATTACTAACATTGTATTAGTTGACAAGAATACGTGGATTGCTAAGACGATGCAGCTCGGGGAAGTTTCAGATGACAACATTTGTTTTATATATTCTAAAGATTAATTCTTTGTCGACACCATCTAAGCACCAAGTTTCATCAAGTCATCAGCCCTTTTCTTTCATGCGGCAACTTGAAGCAGCATCTCACAATACACAACTACGTGCAACTGTATCAACCATGGCAGCTTCAGCAATAGGAGGATGGATGGCCTCGGCCTGCATCACCAAGCTGGTTGACAAAGTGTGCTCTTTTGCAGGAGATCAGTATGAATACCAAACGGATGATGCAAAGGATAAACTAAGAAGACTCGAGAAGAGTCTTTGGAAGATCCAAGCAGTGGTGCACAAAGCTGAAATCATGCAAATCAAGAATCCAAGTATGGAAAGTTGGTTGGGGTGTATCAAAGATGCTGCATATCAGGCTGAGGATGTCCTTGATTTATTTGACTACCGAGTTTTAGAAGCAAAGGCTGGATACATCGACAAGGTGACTGCATCTGATTTTGCTACTGTTGGCTCTTCCACATCCACCGCCTCCACAACAACCAACTCCACTACATCTACCACCACGAGCAGCAGTTCAACAGCAAAACGGTCAGTTCGTGTCTTGGAGCGATTCCTTTTCTCTGATGAAGATTTTAATGAGTTAATTGCTATAGTGGATAGATTTGACAAGATCGCAAGTGAGATGCAACCATTCCTGCAGCTAGTGAAGATAGAGGACAGGAGACCACAAGAAGTAGTTCAGTGGCGCAGGACAACCTCTATGCTTGGCACCACAAAGTTTTTCGGTCGAGTTAATGAAGAAGTATGTCTGAAAACATTACTACTGCAAACACATGAAGAGTCGAGTCAACCATATACCGTTATCTCCGTAGTTGGAATTGCCGGTGTTGGTAAAACTGCATTTGTGCAGAGTCTATAGCCAATTAATTGATACAGTACACTTTGATTTCACGGCATGGCTCCATGTCTCCGATAAATTCGACATTGAACGCCTAACGAAAGAGATGGTATTGTCAGATAATCTCACCATAAGTGCAGATTTGAGGAGCTTCAGTAGTTTAGATCAAGTTCAGAGGATGCTTCGGAACAAGGTGAATGGAAAAAAGAGTTTTGGTACTACTTGATGATGTATGGAATGAAATGAGCAGCCAATGGGAAAACCTATGCAAGCCCCTGCAATTTGCTAGTATGGGGAGCAAAGTGATAATAACCACTAGGAGTCAAACTGTGGCAAACATTAATGAAGCAACAGAGAAGATACATTTAAATGGCCTAGAAGATGAAGACTACATGAGGCATTTTATGCAATGTGCACTAGGTGATGCAAAACCATCCGATTTTGCACAATTGGAAAATATTATTCGGCCATTAGTCAAGAAGTTGGCAGGTTCACCTTTAGCAGCTAAGACAGTGGGGAATTCATTGAAGCTAAAGCTAGATCAAGACCACTGGAGGGCTATATGTGGAAGCAAGTTGTGGCAGATAGAACAGAAGGAAGATGATATTATACCAGCATTAAGATTAAGTTACCAGCACCTTGCTGACCATCTGAAACAGTGCTTTGTTTACTTTGCTTTATTCCCTAAGAAATACAAACTTCCAGTTAATGCCATCATACAAATGTGGAGAGCTCATGGTTTTCTTAACAAGGAAATGCAAGATGAAATGGCATATCGTTATATCAATGATTTCTTACAGCTTTCATTCATTCAGAAGGTGGTCAATCTAGAGAATCATTATGTAGTTCATGACTTGCTACATGATTTTGCAGAGTCAATATCCAATGGAGAACACTTCCGAATAGAATGTGATTTCCATGTAAATATTCCAAGCAATGTTCGCCACTTATATGCCAATGCAAGCAATATTTCAAAGTTGTACATGAGTTTACAAGATATTAAAGAACTCAAATCAAACCTGAGGAGTTTGATAATATGCAAACCAGAAGCTGCTTCTCGAGAGTCCCTGTGTCTAACTTCAACATTGTTCTTGAACAAACACTACAAGAACTAAAAAAGTTACGGGTGCTAGTGTTGCGCAAGCCTGACAGTGTTCTGCCAGATACCATTGATCATCTGGTCCACCTTAGGTATCTAGACATAAGTGAAAGCAAAAGATTTACATATTTCCCTGAATCATTACTCAAACTCTATCATCTACAAGGGTTAACTCTACAGTGTGATTATCGCCATGAGATGAAAAAGAAACTACAAAAGGGTCTAAGTAGGTTAACCCAATTAAGATACTTGAAAGCTCCGCTGGAAATTGTTTCAGGCATAGAATGCATCGGAAGGCTAACATTACTCAGGGAATTAGAGGAATACCATACAAAGAATGACATCAGGCACAAGATGGTTCAATTAAAGGAACTGAATGAACTCCGAGGGAAGCCGACTATCAGAAATCTTGAAATTGTAAAGGGCAGGGACGAATCATGTGCAGCAATGTTAATTGAGAAGAAGTACCTGAACAAATTAGAGCTTCGTTGGAACCATCTGAAAGAAGCTATCATCAGCAGTGATCATGAAGGTGTTTTTGCAGGGTTACAGCCAAATCCCAACTTGAGGGAACTGTCTGTCGAAGGTTACATGGGAATTAAATATCCTCCTTGGATATTGAAAGAGTGCATACCCAATATTCACACCATTGAATTGGAGCTCTGCCATCATTGGAAGACCCTTCCACCTTTCGGAAGCCTACCATTTCTGAAGATATTGAAGATAAAGTATTTCACAGCAGTTGAAAAAATTGATGCTGGATTCTATGGTGATGCTGAAATAGCATTTCCATCATTGGAATTGCTTCTATTTGAAGGCATAGAGCGATGGAAAGAATGGTCAGGTGTTGAGTCTGCACGAGGCATATTTCCACGCCTATGTGACATCCGTATTCAAAACTGTAAACAGTTGAATGGGCCCTTACCATTACCTTTGTCACTCACTGGAATCAAAGTTTCAATATTTCACCAGCTCTCTCGAAGTAAAAACAATAGTACATCTGAATTGGCAACTGATCCAAATCCTTCCTTCAATGTTCAAGTCGCCTTTGACCACCTGTGTCACCCCTCAATTTTAACTTACCTTGAGGGTCGTCGATCCCGTGCACTAGCCCCTGGATCAGTACGCTAGTGCGGAAGACCACGTAGCCGATACAAGCATACATCGATATAATAAAATCCCCGAATATTACATCTTAGAGTTGCGCCTTAGGCGACTTTAGTAAGGCGGCACATATACGCCTTGACTTTACAAAAGAATGTTTCATAGTACAGCGGACACTCAAAATATCTACCCCAAAATAATCCCTATCAAGTATCAACCACGTTCCACCGGCGACTGAAGAGGCCCCTAAGACTCATCGGGTCCACCAAGATCCTGTCCGTCGTCTTCGAGGCACGCGTAAGGGTCAACTTTGTTGCCATCGTCTAAAGAAGATAAGTGGGCGAGGTCAGCGTCATCCAAACGCTGGCTAACTAACACTTCCCTTAATGCATATAGTGTAGAAGGCTTTATTGGGAGAAGAGGGTTATTTTATTTGCATAAAGCCAAGTTTATAAGACTTTTGGAAATAACCTAACTAGCATTAACTAACACTTACATTGTTACAAATAAAACAGAGGTTTCCATCTTGATCATGCATTCTGAACCCAATTAACCAGATAATCACTCGACCAACTCTCACTTGAATATAAGACCCAGTTTACACCATCACCTCAAACCATACCAGCTTATACCCTATTAACACACTATTTGACTATTCCTCGAACATAACTCAACCAGCTTACTCCATTACCCTTCTAGCTTATTTGTTCCTCATGAACCTTCCTCCTGGTTGCCCCCAACTAGACTTCCTCCTGGTTGCCCCCAACCAAACCTAGTTCTGCCATCATTCCAGGATTTGGCGAAATCCCGTTGCGGACCACACATGCCATGGCATGATCACCCCGGCCTAGTAGGGTTGCCGACCCTCACTAGCCGACCGTCACCCTGGGGATGTGTGGCCATTATCACCCTCGGTGATGGCCCATTCCGGCCCCTATTGAGACTGGTCCCAGAGGGCCTCCGCAGAGCGCTCACTCCTGGCGATCCACGTCTGGTGCTCCGCGCGATGGCCACGCGTTGTGTTGGAACCAACACAGGCGGCGATCTTCGCCACGCGTGTTTATCCGCGCTCCTTCAGGTAAGCCACAGCTAAACCCAGCACTAGGCATCTCGTGCCTAAATCATCCATCAGGATGTCCAAATCCAACTAGTGGCAACCCACCATTCTTTCTCTACTTCCATGGTCATCGACCACACCATATCACACACTTGGACTTTCCCAACCGACCGACCCAACCGACCAAGTATCCCCGTATTCATACCCACAAACACAATCAGCCCAACATGCATCTACCAGCCCTAACTGTCATATGTCATATCATATTAAATGAGACTAATGAATGTCCGGTGAATATCGGTTCACCATTCCGTGGCCATTAGCCAGAAAATTTGTTAAGCCTAAGCCGGTCTAAGCAAGTTTTACCCATTAGGTAGGGTTAAAGTGGTTACCAGACTAATCTTAGGCTAACAAGAAGGCTAAACATTTGAAGGCAGGCATGTATAAGTATAACTTGATTAACAATTAGGCAATCTAATAAGCATGCATCTTTAATAAGTAAACAACATAGTTTAAGAAAACTGGGTAATGAACATGATATTAGCGATGTTAATCCGCACTAAGTAAAGTCGCTATCTCTCCCTAATACGGATCACATCTAAAGAGTAAGTGTTAACTCGCCTTGTTCCGGAAGGTGGTCCTCTTCAGCGTCCCCAAACCTTCCTTCGGGGTCGCCTACGTCTAGTCATACCAACAAACCACAATTACTCCTAATATGCGATGAAAACTCATGATGCATGCTCGGTATAGATCCTAGCTTCGTCAATAAGCCTAAGATCGATTAGCGAACCTATCTTGCGTATGATATGTTATGCATGCTATTGTGCATTAATAAATAGTATTGGTAATATATATATAATAATCTCTAAACCCAAAAATACGATTTGGTACGATAAGTCGCAAGAGGGTGATTAGGGTTTCTCGTCAACGCAAAATGACATGTGTATTATATATATATATATATATATATATATATATATATATATATATTGGAAAATTTCGCCAACGCTAGGGTTAGAGTTTAACGGGGGGTTAACATGTAGTAAAGTTTCTAGATAAAGAGTTGGTTCTAGGTTTTTAAACATTATTGAACATATTTCTTGATCAGCGCCTAAATAGATTATGCAAGTAAATTGTTGGTGTCTAGCAATAAATGTCCCTTGAACATAAATATAATTTCATATATGTATTTAAGTGGAAATATTAATTTGGAATATTCTCAGATTTATAGAGACACTCTCTAAATACATATTTCCTAGAGATTATTTGGGATCTGAGCCATTAATTTAACAAACAGCAATTACCATAAATTCACTTAATCATTTCTATATAAGCAACTTCTAATTTCAACGTACAGTGCGAAATTTTCCTATACAGTGAAGGCTTTTAATATTTTTATAAAATCAAATATTAACTCTAATATTTATCTAAATTTTTCCAGAATTTTTGGGAGTCATTTGTTAATTTATATAAATCTAACCGATTCTTGGAGCTAATTTAAATGATTAAACTCGCTGGAAAATAATTAAAGGCCTAAGGGCCGAACCAACCGACGAACGGCCCGCAATCCGGAAATGGCCCACGGCCTAATTAGCAGCAGCCATGCCATGTGACAAGGCGCCACGCCAAGGCGGAGCCATGAGGCACAATCGCGAGGTGGCGCCCGGCTCAAACGGCGCCTCCACTTGAGCCGACAAATGGGACCGGGGCCCACGTACCAGCGACCTAGCGCCGAAGCTCAAGCCAGCGGCGAAGGGAACCCTGACCGACGGGGCCCGCGTGTCAGCGACTCCTACGCTCGCTCTCTGCGCGAATCTCCGCGACAGATCCGACGGCTCTCGGGTCGTCTTCTTCCCCTGGCCGGCGACATGGCCGAAAGGCGGTGGCGAACGACGCGGCGGCGCTATAGCCCTTCTCCGGCCAAGTGCGTTAGCGCATTGGCATCTACGGGCCCTAGGGATCATAGCGGTGCCGACATCGAGGCCAATGGTGGCGGACGGCGGCGGCGGCGGCAATGCCGAACCGAGAGTTCACCGGCGGCGTGAGCATGCGCTAAGCATCTACAGGCCATGTGCGTGTGCAGGAAGCATGAGGGGATGTTGAGGGTGCTTACAGGGCCTTGAGACGGGCGCGAGGATGGATGGCGACGATGGTCAGCGGAGCACGCGGCGGCGGCCGAAACAGAGCAACGACGGCAAGCCAGCTCCGAGGTCCTCGCCTGAAATTGGAAGAGGGGAAAGGTCAAGGGGATCTCCGAGACGCTATGGGCGAGAGGAATCGACGGATGGCTTACGGACTAGTCGATTTCCCGAGTGCGCCGGCGAGAGTCGGATTTAGGGGAAAATGGCGGGGCGGTGCCGAGAGAGGGTTTCGGACCTCGTTTAAGGGGGCAGCAGAGAGGGGAGTGGATGCCGGAGCGGGGTCCTGCGTCGGGGCTATTAAGGTGACGCGTACGGGGCCTAGCCGCTGCGAGCTTGGCGGTACGGGTGGCGAGGGGCGGCACGGTGCCCGGGCTGGGAGAGGCGTAGCCTTTTGACAATTCGAGCCGAGTGACGAACGCGGTGGCAGGGAGATCTCGCGCGGGATCCTTCTTTGACGGACCGATGAGCTCCGTCGTTTATCCGACGGTCCGAAGCGGCGGACCGGTCTTCCGGCGAGGCGTGTGGCGGCGAGTCCGAGGCCGGCCAACCGGGGTCGACAAAGCGGCCTTGTGTGAGGCGAGCCCAGCCACGACGCTGACGGCGGCGTGCTCAAAGACGGCGTCGACGGCGCCTGGCAGCGAGGAGAGAGAGAGAGAGAAGGAGAGAGAGAAGGAGATGGAGAGAGGGGCCACAGTGGCTGACGGCGGGACCCACGTGTCAGAGGGTTCAAAATTTTAAACGAAATTTGAATTGACGCAAATTTTAAATTCATCCCCAATTTGGGGTGTTACAACCTGAGCCTTCTCGAGTGTCTTAACATGAGCAACCTGTCGACCATTCATGCGCTCCACATTTCATCCGACTACCTAGTATCTTTTACTGAGGAGGAGAAATGGCTACAGCATCTCACTGTACTCAAGGAACTTCACTTCAATGACTGTCCAAAACTGGCATCATTACCATCCACATTGTATTCACTCACATCTCTTGAGTCTATACACGTAAATGACTGTCCACGTCTAATGTGCAATCCAAGGAATGGCTTTTCTCCTTTAGTCAAATGTTACAATGACGTTAGTCTGCTCAGTCCACAAAACAACAGTTCCCATCCTCCAGAGATCCAAAGTGCATCCGAGAGGAGCAACTCAAAGAAAAGAAAATGGACACCGAACAGATAACTGTAAGTAAATCATATCGTTTTGTCCTCTCAAAAAAAGCTATGTATTTTTCATGAAATCCAGACTGAAAGACATATATATGTAAACAAAGAGCTTTAATGAATCTAAGTAATGTACAGAAATAAAAGGGAAATAAACTAATCAACAAAAGTTTAAAATAATGTACCAATTAGTATGACCATATAATAAATATTTGAAGATTGTGCAATTAAACATCAATGACTTATCTGTCGATTATTCTCCATGTAGATTTAAACCTCATCTGGCACAGTTTACCTGTTCTTACTAGTTCATAATAGTTACTTTTGGCCCTTTAAACTAATGCTATTGCTTACAATAATTTAACAGATGGAGAGAACTGAAGGATCATGACCATCTTATCCAAGTAATGAGATAACAGCATCAACAACTAAATGACTAAGGCATGCTTATTTTGATTCAGTTCCCTTTTTCTTTTTTCAAATGAAACACACCTAATTTTGATTGCAGTGCTAAATTGTCACAATGTTAGCAGTAACTTTGTGAGTCAACTCGTTGATTCTTCCTATGTGTCTGTTGTGGTATAGGCTGAATGGATGCGGGTCCAAGGACAAATGATATGGTAAGGCATTGGTAGAGCTCTTCCTCAAATTCACTTAGACCACCCTTTCACTGGCAGTTACTCCACAATTGCACAAATAAAAAATCAAGGTTCAGCAAAAACCACAAAATGACAAATATTCACCATAACTCCATGGAGTGACATCTACATGGTCTCAGGTAAATCCGAAAGCTTCTTTCCAAACGTAAACTTGGACATGCAATAAAAATATCTGGACATGAAGGCAGGCCATAGGCCTGGTTCAATAAAATAGCTGACTGTTGCAAAAAACATATTTTATGCATTTATCACCATTTTATGGATAAGTAACAAGTTATCAATTCCTTGTTTGTTGCAGGAAACCATGTTAGATCTAGGAAGGAAGCAAGAAGGAGCAATCGTTTTGTGTCCTTATCCTTAAGATTCCTTACTTTAAAATATGCATTTAGTCCTATTTGGAAACATGCAGCACATGGAAGGTACATATAAAACAATGGCCATTTGGTCCAATCAAAAATTATCATTCACAACGAGCAACGGTAGTAAGAGATAACTGTAAATTATTTAATAAGAAGCTAGTGGCCAGTAAGAATGTATGCAAGGAAGCTGGAATATCCCCAACGTTCTGGATTTGGACCATTAAGACTGACTCAATAAATATAATAATAATGGTAAATTGTAGTTGACTGAGAATGCCAATTCCGTATAATACAATAAGCACAACTCAAATGTGCTAACTCAAAGGGTGTGCATTCTTCCCCTTGATTCTTTCAGGTTGAATCACTTGCTCAAGATTTTCAACAGTTAAGGGACAAGTCTCCCACACACCCCCCAAACATCACCACAAAGCGACAAGTCTCCGACAAGTCCCGAAGACTACTCCCGACCGAAGCCTGGCGTGGGGTCTTTCTAGGAACCCCGCGAATCGGTCCTTATGTGTTAATCATTGCCATGGGCAGGAGATTTCGGATTCTCGACCAAGGCCAGCAGTCAAAGGAAAGTTCGATATTCAAAGAAGCTTTGCGCCTGCCAAAGCTAACAACCACTATTGCCACAAGACGAAGAGAGGCGCTAGAAGTCAGAGACAAGTAGAGGCAACCAGAGTGAACCCTTGTTTTTGTCCCCAATTACGAAGACTGCAAAAGGAAGGCGAGCAAAGAAGAAAAATTGATAGGTCCCTACTTTGGCGACCCGATCAGAGGCAAACAGGAGAAGTAGGAGTAGAATTGCCACTTTGCAGCCAAGATGCCCTGTACCTGTGGATGCAAAGTAGGTAAATGAGTCTAGTTGTACATAAGCTGGTCCATGGAGCTTATTGCAACTCAAGTTCAATCAAAATCTCCTGTGGTAGACTTTTTCTTTAAATAGAAAAATATTTTGCTCAGTTATTGCTTTAATCATACATAACGTTTTGTTCTTTGACTTTAGTATATTGCTTTAATCACACATTATTTTTGCTTTATTCAATATTGCATCATTCATACATAATGCTTTGTTCTTTGACTTAAGTATATTTTCTTTTTGAAAATAGCCTAGTAAATTGACAGCACATTCAATTAATTTACTCTGCTACAATGCAACAATGACGAAATAAGTATTTTCCTGCACCACCATCTAGTGCTCCAAACAATCCTCAAGATGAAAAAAGGAAATTTCACTCGAGAGAAGACGACTTTTTTTTTACGCTCATGCACCATTCATTTTACTTGATCTATGCACTACAGGAAACAAAACTTTTGTGGTCGGCCAAAAAACTTTTGTGGTCGGCCAAAACACCGACGACAATGTTTTTTGCTCTATGTCGACGGCAAAAAGAAAGTCCGACCACAAAAGTCAACAATGTGGTCGGCCAAAAAAAGGCCGACCACAATAGTCCCGGCTAGTCTCCCGCCACTATGAAAATTTGAAATTTGGACCGCTCCTCTAAACATTATCGGCGGCACAGTTTATGCCGTCGACACGAGACACCAGTGTCACGGTACCGCTAACGGACTAACGAAACCACGTCAAGGCGGGCCCTAGCGCAGATGTCCGAGAAGGTCCTACCAATGTCGTCGGCTTTTTAAAACACCGACCACAAAAGTAACTTTTGTGGTCGGCCTAGGATTTGGCCGACCACAATACTCCTCTTTTGTGGTCGGCCGAAATTCAGGCCGACCACAATACTCAACCTTTGTGGTCGGCATTCGTTAAGGCCGACCACACAGACCCCCTCCCCCACGGCTCTAATTTTCGGCCGTCCGCCCCTGATGCATTTATTAATCGTCATATTCGTCATCTGATGTTTTAGGGCATCGACGACACATTGTAATTTCTTTTCAAGTGTCTACATTGGCCTGCGTCGTATTTCCGTAACTTTGAGTTCGACCCTAAGCGTTCGTGGACCGAATGATGACGCTAAAGTCTCGGCAAGCAGGTACGTAGAATGCGCCGACCGTGCAACTCACGACGATATAGCCCCGTCGATCGACTTTAGATGTGTTGGGAATGCCCTAGAACCTCACGTAGCGCATAGGACAGCGTAGATCGAGGGGCGGCCGTGTGCGGCCGGTAAGCGGCCGATGGGGGCTGGGGGGTATTGTGGTCGGCCTGATGTGAAGCCGACCACAAAAGTAACTTTTGTGGTCGGCCTAGGATTTGGCCGACCACAATACACCACTTTTGTGGTCGGCCGAAATTCAGGCCGACCACAATACTCAACCTTTGTGGTCGGTATTTGTTAAGGCCGACCACAAAGACCCCCTCCCCCACGGCTCTAATTTTCGGCCGTCCCGCCCCTCGGTCGACACTGTCCTATTCGTCATCTCATGTTTTAGGGCATCGACGACACATTGTAATTTCTTTTTAAGCGTCTACATTGGCCCGCGTCGCATTTCCGTAACTTTGAGTTCGACCCTAAGCGTTCGTGGACCGAAAGATGACGCTAAAGTCTCGGCAAGCAGGGAGAATGCGCCGACCGTGCAACTCTCGACGATATAGCCCGTGGATCGACTTTGGATGTGTTGGGAATGCCCTAGAACCTCACGTAGCGCATAGGACAGCGTAGATCGAGGGCGGCGTCTTGCGATGGCGGCCGATGGGGGCTGGGGGGTATTGTGGTCGGCCTGATGAGAGGCCGACCACAAAAGTGACTTTTGTGGTCGGCCTAGGATTTAGCCGACCACAATACTCCACTTTTGTGGTCGGCCTAAATTCAGGCCGACCACAATACTCAACCTTTGTGGTCGGTATTTGTTAAGGCCGACCACAAAGGCCCCCTCCCCCACGGCTCTAATTTTCGGCCGTCCCGCCCCTCGGTCGACACTGTCCTATTCGTCATCTGATGTTTTAGCACAACGACGACACATTTTAATTTCTTTTCAAGCGTCTACATTGGTCTGCGTCGCATTTCCGTAACTTTGAGTTCGACCCTAAGCGTTCGTGGACCGAAAGATGACCCTAAAGTCTCGGCAAGCAGGGAGAATGCGCCGACCGTGCAACTCTCGACGATATAGCCCGTGGATCGACTTTGGATGTGTTGGGAATGCCCTAGAACCTCACGTAGCGCATAGGACAGCGTAGATCGAGGGCGGTGTGCAGGTGCGATGGCGGCCGATGGGGGCTGGGGGGTATTGTGGTCGGCCTGATGAGAGGCCGACCACAAAAGTGACTTTTGTGGTCAGCCTAGGATTTGGCCGACCACAATACTCAACCTTTGTGGTCGGTATTTGTTAAGGCCGACCACAAAGGCCCCCTCCCCCACGGCTCTAATTTTCGGCCGTCCGCCCTCGATCGATTAATCGCCCTATTCGTCATCGATGTTTTAAGCATAGCACGACACATTTTAATTTCTTTTCAAGCGTCTACATTGGCCTGCGTCGCATTTCCGTAACTTTGAGTTCGACCCTAAGCGTTCGTGGACCGAAAGATGACCCTAAAGTCTCGGCAAGCAGGGAGAATGCGCCGACCGTGCAACTCTCGACGATATAGCCCGTGGATCGACTTTGGATGTGTTGGGAATGCCCTAGAACCTCACATAGCGCATAGGACAGCGTAGATCGAGGGGCGGCCGTGTGTGGCCGGTAAGCGGCCGATGGGGGCTGAGGGGTATTGTGGTCGGCCTGATGTGAGGCCGACCACAAAAGTGACTTTTGTGGTCGGCCTAGGATTTGGCCGACCACAATACTCCACTTTTGTGGTCGGCCTAAATTCAGCCCGACCACAATACTCAACCTTTCTGGTCGGCATTCGTTAAGGCCGACCACAAAGACCCCCTCCCCCACGGCTCTAATTTTCGGTCGTCCCGCCCCTCGGTCGATACTGTCCTATTCGTCATCTGATGTTTTAGGGCATCGACGACACATTGTAATTTCTTTTGAAGCATCTACATTGGCCTGCGTCGCATTTCCGTAACTTTGAGTTCGACCCTAAGCGTTCGTGGACCGAAAGATGTCGCTAAAGTCTCGGCAAGCAGGTACGTAGAATGCGCCGACTGTGCAACTCACGGCGATATAGCCCCGTCGATCGACTTTCGATGTGTTGGGAATGCCCTAGAACCTCACGTAGCGCATAGGACAGCGTAGATCGAGGAGCGGCTGGTGCGTGGCTTGACGATAGGCGGCGATGGGGGTGGGGGTATTGTGGTCGGCCCGACGCGAGGCCGACCACAAAAGTGACTTTTGTGGTCGGCGTAGGATTTGGCTGACCACAATACTCCACTTTTGTGGTCGGCCTAAATTCAGGCCGACCACAATACTCAACCTTTGTGGTCGGCATTCGTTAAGGCCGACCACAAAGACCCTCCCCACAGCCTCTAATTTTGGCCGTCCGCCCTCGGTAATTAATCGTCCTATTCGTCATCGATGTTTTAGGGCAACGACGACACATTGTAATTTCTTTTCAAGCGTCTACATTGGCCTGCGTCGCATTTCCGTAACTTTGAGTTCGACCCTAAGCGTTCGTGGACCGAAAGATGACGCTAAAGTCTCGGCAAGCAGGGAGAATGCGCCGACCGTGCAACTCTCGACGATATAGCCCGTGGATCGACTTTGGATGTGTTGGGAATGCCCTAGAACCTCACGTAGCGCATAGGACAGCGTAGATCGAGGGGTGGCCGTGTGCGGCTGGTAAGCGGCCAATGGGGGCCGGGGGGTATTGTGGTTGGCCTAATGTGGGGCCGACCACAAAAGTAAGCCGACCACAAAAGTTACTTTTGTGGTCGGCCTAGGATTTGGCCGACCACAATATGCAACTTTTGTGGTCGGCCTAATTTCAGGCCGACCACAATACTCAACCTTTGTGGTCGGCATTCGTTAAGGCCGACCACAAAGACCCCCTCCCCCACGGTCCTAATTTTTGGCCGTCCCGCCCCTCGGTCGACACCGTCCTATTCGTCATCTGATGTTTTAGGGCATCGACGACACATTTTAATTTCTTTTCAAGCGTCTACATTGGACTGCGTCGTATTTCCGTAACTTTGAGTTCGACCCTAAGCGTTCGTGGACCGAAAGATGTCGCTAAAGTCTCGGCAAGCAGGTACGTAGAATGCGCCGACCGTGTAACTCACGGCGATATAGCCCCGTCGATCGACTTTCGATGTGTTGGGAATGCCCAAGAACCTCACGTAGCGCATAGGACAGCGTAGATCGAGGGCGCCAGATCTTGACGATGAGGCGGCCGATGGGGGCTGGGGGGTATTGTGGTCGGCCCGACGCGAGGCCGACCACAAAAGTGACTTTTGTGGTCGGCCTAGGATTTGGCCGACCACAACACTCCACTTTTGTGGTCGGCCTAAATTCAGGCCGACCACAATACTCAACCTTTGTCGTCGGCATTCGTTAAGGCCGACCACAAAGACCCCCTCCCCCACGGCTCTAATTTTCGGCCGTCCCGCCCCTCGGTCGACACTGTCCTATTCGTCATCTGATGTTTTAGGGCATCGACGACACATTGTAATTTCTTTTCAAGCGTCTACATTGGCCTGCGTCGTATTTCCGTAACTTTGAGTTCGACCCTAAGCGTTCGTGGACCGAAAGATGTCGCTAAAGTCTCGGCAGGCAGGTACGTAGAATGCGCCGACCGTGTAACTCACGGCGATATAGCCCCGTCGATCGACTTTCGATGTGTTGGGAATGCCCTAGAACCTCACGTAGCGCCTAGGACAGTGTAGATCGAGGGGCGGCCGTGTGCGGCCGTTAGGCGGCCGATGGGGGCTGGGGGGTATTGTGGTCGGCCTAGGATTTGGCCGACCACAATACTCCACTTTTGTGGTCGGCCTAAATTCAGGCCGACCACAATACTCAACCTTTGTGGTCGGCATTCGTTAAGGCCGACCACAAAGACCCCCTCCCCCACGGCTCTAATTTTCGGCCGTCCCCCTCGATCGATTAATCGCCCTATTCGTCATCTGATGTTTTAGGGCATCAACGATACATTGTAATTTCTTTTCAAGCGTCTACATTGGCCTGCATCGCATTTCCGTAACTTTGAGTTCGACCCTAATCGTTCGTGGACTGAATGATGACGCTAAAGTCTCGGCAAGCAGGTACAATGCGCCGACCGTGCAACTCTCGACGATATAGCCCATGGATCGACTTTGGATGTGTTGGAAATGCCCTAGAACGTCACGTAGCGCATAGGACAGCGTAGATAGAGGGCGGCAGTATGCGGCCGGTAAGCGGCCAATGGGGGCCGGGGGGTGTTGTGGTCGGCCTAATGTGGGGCCGACCTAGGATTTGGCCGACCACAATATGTAACTTTTGTGGTCGGCCTAATTTCAGGCCGACCACAATACTCAACCTTTGTGGTCGGCCAAAGGGCTGACCACAAAAGTACTCTTTTTTTTGAAATTTTGGTGCGTGTGCTAAGTCCTTTTTAGGTTAGTTTCTTCCTCTCTCTCTCTCTCACATCCTCCACGCCTCCACGCTTGCTGCCCTTGCTCGCCGCCACCCCAACGCCGCCGCCCCACGTTGGTGAGCCCCTCCACGCCGGGCGAAGCCCCTCACACGCTGCTGCCTCGACGCCGCGCGCGCCCGGCACGGCGCTGCGCGCGCTTTCCACGACGCCGCTTTACACGCCAGCCCGCGCCTCCGCCGCCGCCCCGCTGCGCTGCCTGCCGCCGCCGCTTGCGCAGACGCCTGCCGCCGCGCAGTGCCCCTCCACGCCGCCTTGGGCTCCACGCTGGCGCCCTCCACGCCGCCGCCGTGAAGGCTCGAGCGCGCCTACTTGCCGTCGTCTTTGCAGTGCCGCTGGCTGGCCCCGGACGGGCGGACAGCAAGCGACAAGCGCCAAGCCGGCAAGGCGCCATCGATCGAGGCTAGAGCAGCTAGCTTACTAGCTAAGCGGATTCTTGGAGCACCGAGTACGGTGATTAACTTTGTTGATTGCTTTTGCTTGATTACTTAATTGCTTGCACTTGTTTCGATGGTTGATCTTGATGCGGACATGCCGTGATGCTTGCTTAATTTATTCTAGGATTAACAAATGAGTAATTAGTAAATATGCCCATTTAGTGTGTACAAGTAGACTTTGTCACTTTGATTTTTATTTGTTGTTTGTTAATAAATACTTGGTAGTATGTTAAAACTCGTAATTCAGTTCACTTGCTTATTTATACATGAATTTGGATTGTACTAGTAACTAAAACCTATATTTAATATTATTTTGCTTTGTTTTCGGTGGTTCAAATGTTAAGCCTAGCCCCCCCTCGAATTTGGTCCTGCGTAATTAGTGTGCTAGTAACTTAAAACCTATATTTAATATTATGTTGCTTTGTTTTCGGTGGTTGAAATGTTAAGCCTAGCCCCCCTCGAATTTGGATTGTTTAATTTATAGAATTAGCAACTAGCAAATGAGTAACCCTCGAATTTGGATTGTTTAATTTATAGAATTAGCAACTAGCAAATGAGTAATTAGTAAATATGCCTAATTGGTGTGTAGACAGTAGACTTTGTCAGTTTGATTTTTATTTGTTGTTTCATTCTTTCATTATTGCCTCCAAATTCTACTCGTACCTAGAAGCTTTGCTATATGTGAGTATGTCACAAACTTCAAATTTGGAGTATGTCTCAATTAGTAAACTTGAAATTAGTGAGTTAATACCTATTCATTCTGTTTGTGAAATACATTTCATTTGTGTCGTTAACCGAGCCAGCGTCAAACCCGTTCGGGGCCAATGCATATTTTCGTAAAGAACTCGGACGGTGATTCGTTGTGTTCTATTACGAAAGGTGTTGCGGTCCCGAACTGTCCACGTTTTGGACAGCCCCCGGATGTGCGTTTGAGTGCGGTGCTCGTGGCATGGCAGCGTATGGGTTGGAATTCCGACGGCATAACCCTGACGTTCTTCTGGTGCAAAACATAAGCGGTACGCCGTACCCGTCGTTGCACTAGGGGAACTGCGGGGTTATGCTGCCGGAATTTCGACCCGTGCACTCTCATGTCGCGAGTACCGCACTCAAACCTACATCCGTGGGTGGGTAAGCCCTCCTATTTAGCTAGTATTATGCCGTCTAAACCTAAATTTTGAATGCATGCATGGACGTTAATTAGCAAGCAATGGAAGATCGGCGTTGGATGTACGATGGCTGGATGAAGTCTGGACGGCACACGGAAGAGTGGTTCGAAAAGGCAACAGCCTTCGTGGAAGATGCATTTAGAAAATTACCCAACCCTAACACAGCGGTCGTGTGGTGTCCCTGTGCTGCATGCTCAAACACCGAGAAGAGGACCAAAAGGGATATTAGTGAACACCTCTGTAGGCATGGTTTCAAGCCAAATTATTTTGTATGGATAGCTCATGGTGAGAGAAAGCGACCGGCGGCTGTGTGTAGCCCTGTGGATTTTGGTGAGGGTTATGATGAAGTCGAAGTCGACAGATTGGAGGAGCTCCCCAATGATGTGGCTCAGGCTTACGATCTCTCCCCCGAGGAAGTTTCAGAGCCACTTGGCCAACAATTCGAGAAGCTACTTGATTCTGCCAAGTTGCCGCTGCATGAGTACACCGATATGACCGTGCTCTCTGCAGTGTCGCGTCTAATGGCAGTGAAGATCAAATACAACCTATCGGCAAATTGCTTCAATGACCTTTGCAAACTGTTGGATAGCCTGCTTCCGAGTGGACATAGGATGACTGCAAATCTGTATGAGTCAAAAAAACTTCTGCATGCTTTATTGGAAGACCGATTCAGGGCTGACTCATTGTAAGCATTGCGATGAGAGTCGGTACGTGGAAGTTAAAGGACGAGATGGTAAATTGAGACAGACGAAGGTGGCCATAAAAACCTTTCGTTTCTTTCCAATAACTCAACGCCTGCAACGTCTTTACATGTCTAAGTCCACGGCACGACACATGAGATGGCACAAAGAGGGCAAACGACGAAAGGAGGGCGTGATGATTCATCCATCAGATGCAGAAGCCTGGAAGCACTTCGATCAACAACACCCTGACTTCGCCATTGAGCCTAGAAATGTGCGAATCGGACTCTCCACCGACGGGTTCACGCCTTTCAATATGACCGCCCAACCGTACTCGTGCTGGCCAGTTTTTGCTATCCCGTACAACTTGCCGCCTCAAATCTGCATGAAAGAGGAGTACATGTTCCTTTCGGTTATCATACCTGGGCCTAAGTCTCCTGAAAAAAATTTAGACCTATTTATGAAACCACTGGTAGAAGAGCTAACCGACCTGTGGAACAAAGGAGTTTTGATATATGATAGCTATAAGGGACATAACTTTAGGATGCGTGCCGCATATCTGTGGTCCATACACGATTTTCCGGCATATGGCATGTTCTCGGGGTGGAGCACGCATGGAAAGTTGTCATGCCCAAAATGCCTGTGTAACACTGATGCATTCACGCTGAAAAAAGGTGGTAAGGCTTGTTGGTTTGATTGTCACCGTTGTTTTCTGGAGCCGAACCATCCATTTAGGAAGCAAAGAAATGCATTTCGTAAAGGTACGACTGTGACGAAGAAGGGGCCACCAGACCGGTTTGAATTGCAAGACATAATCGAATGGCATGACAATCTCGAGGAGAAAGGGTACGACACAAACTATGGTAAGGAGCATCATTGGACTCATAAGTGCAGCATTTACAACCTTCCATATGCAACAGATCTGAAACAGCCTCACAATCTCGATCTGATGCACAAAGAGAAAAATATGTGCGAGGCAGTCGTGAACACAAACTGGGACATCCCACAAAAGACTAGAGATAACAAAAATGCTCGAGAGGACTGTGCTTTGATATGTAATCGGCCAGACATGAACCTCGACGAGAATGGGTCTAAGCCTAGGGCAAAGTACTGTCTTACGCGTGGGCAAATAAGACAAATTTTACTTTGGATTAAGGAAAAGGTTAAATTCCCAGATGGGTATGCTGCGAGCATTCGTCATGCCGTTAGTATAGAGCAATGCAAGTTAAATGGAATGAAAGCTCACGACTACAAAGTTTTCATAGGCGCCATTTAGAATTTGTATGGCGTGGATATGTTGACGATGCTATTTGGATCACATTGTCAGAGCTTAGCTTCTTTTATCGAGAGCTGTGTGCAAAAGAGCTATCCACATCGAGGATGGAGGAATTGGAGAAGGAGATTATTGTGCTCGTGACAAAGCTCGAGAAGATTTATGTTCCTGATTTTTTCAACTGCATGCAACATTTACTAGTGCATCTGCCATATGAAGCTAAAGTCGGGGTCCAAAGACAATCTGGTGGATGTATCCTGTGGAACGCATGATGAAAAGTCTTAGAGCGAAGGTGAAAAACAAAGCACGAGTCGAAGGAAGTATTGCCGAAGCTTGGCTGACTCAGGAGATCGCGTACTTCACGGATAAGTACTTTGCGACGAAGAACAAGGTTCATGTCTCACAGCCAAGGTATAAGAAGGCACGTCGTAGAATTAGTTCCACTCTTGAGGTATTTCTTGACCAAGCCGGATGCAATGTTGGTAAAAGCACCACACGTGACTTGGATGCAGAGGAAAAGATTGTGATTCAGTTATACGTGTACGACAACATGGAAGAAGTGAAGGTGTACATCGAGTAAGTTAGTAAATGTCTTAACTAAATTATAAATATATACTTTTGCTATAAATAATTGAAGAAAATATTGTAGTCAATTCATTCAAGAAGAGTGGAGAAGACCAGGTGATCCTTCGGGCGAACAAATTATGAAGCTGAAACGACGAGGTGGCGGACAAAACCGTCCGAACTTTCTAACCTGGTTCCATTACTACGTAAGTTTCTTCCTCTTATATAAGGTAAAGTTTCATTAGCATTTCAAATCCTTAAAGAATCTTGTCGCACATGATTGTGCAGTGTCAAAAACATTCCAGCATGCACAACGATCTTCGACAAATGTCACGTGGGTGCAGCCGTAGAATTAAGGTGCATGGATGCTATGATTGCCATGGTTATCGATTTCGGTCCGAAGCGGCTGAGGCTGCTCGTCCAAATGCAACTACGGTAAATAGCGGCGTTGTGAGT
This sequence comes from Raddia guianensis, assembly GCA_036346415.1. Classification (NCBI taxonomy): domain Eukaryota; kingdom Viridiplantae; phylum Streptophyta; class Magnoliopsida; order Poales; family Poaceae; genus Raddia; species Raddia guianensis. The sequence continues at coordinate 9,539,293 of CM070537.1, forward strand.
TATGTCACAGACGACCTTGGTGGTCCAGACATAGAATATTATGAAATCATTGAGGAGATTATAGAAATATCTTACGAAGGCAACAACGATCTCTCGCTAGTGCTATTTCGGTGCAGATGGTTTGATCCTGAAAGTGGGGTGCGGACTACTCCTGAACTTGGACTAGTTGAGATCAATCATAAGAAACTGTATCAGAAGCCCGACGTGTTCATTCTCCCCGAACAGGTTGAGCTGGTGTTTTATCTGCCATACGCTCACCCGGATTACAAAAATTGGTGGATTGTCCATAAATGTCATCCTGTTAGTGGATTGCCCGACCTAACGGAAGAAGATTACGAGCCTCGTCTAGACATGGAGCCATTCCAAGAAAAAGATCTAACAGGAGAGCTACACGTCGATATTGGTGATGTTCAAGAGATATCAGAAGAAGAAAACGAAGAGGAGGAAGAAGAGGAAGAGGAAGAGGAAGAGGAAGAAAAAGAGGAAGAAGAAGAAAACGAGGAGGAAGAAGAAGAGGAAGAGGAAGAGGAAGAGGAAGAAAACGAGGACGAAGATGAGGAAGAGGAAGCTGAAGATTTTTAAGCTATTCAAATCTATAGGTTTATACTTATATATATCTAATTTCTTTCATTTAAGATATTTATTTATTTTATATTATTTGATTTCATTCGATTCATATACTTCTAATTCATGTCATTTAGTTCGATTTTTGCAGGATGACTGGATCTTTGAAGAGGTTGGCTAAAAGGGCCCAGAAGGTCTGGGGAAAGGGGGGCAGGCGTAGTGCACCAGAGCACCAGGACGACGAGGTGGTGGCCACCGACCCCGAGGTGGTGGCCCTCCACTCCCAGGTGGTGGCCCCCCACTCCCAGGTGGGGTCCGTGGAGGCCGACGATGAGGGAGAGGGTGGGGCCGATGACTACGAGTGGACGGGGGCGTTGCAGGGCTACGAGGAGGAGTTTGAGGTGGAGGAGACCGACGAGGACGAGGGAGGGGAGGAGGTCTACGAGGAGGATTGGAGGAGGATGTCGGACTGGCAAGCCGATGTGGAAGAGGAGGAGGGGGACGACAACTGGGAGCCACCCTCGTCCTCTGGAGCTGAGTCCTCTTCGAGCTCCAAGAGAGGTCGCGGGCGCAATAAATTACAAAAAGCCCCCGCAGATCCAAGCGAGAGGATAGTGGTACAGGTTGCCACTGGTGAGAGGTATTTGATAACTACTTTTTCTGGAGCTGATTCCTCGATGTCTCTTATTGCTAACCACAAACTTGATAAATACTTTTTGAATTTGATCTGCAGGGGCTTGGTTTGCGTCAACAAGGGTCCGCAGGAGCCGGGCCACTTGTTAGGGGTGCTGCTCAAACAGCTCTACCCCGGGCGGGTAGGCAAGGGCAATGATCGACGCCCGGCGCTCAATTGGAGCGACTACTCGCTCGTGGAGGACGATGAGGGAGGAAGTATCGCCGATCACGTCATCAACGAGTTCTGGGTAACATTCCAAATTTCATTTATTTATGGTTTTGTGTTTATAGCTTTATGAATTTGGTCATGTGTTCCTTTCATTTCAGGAAAGATATCAGCTTTTTCCTGGCGCAACTCAGGAGGACTACGAGGCTTGCCGCCATGTGCTCGACACAATGGCGACAAGGAAGGTTAGGGACACCATCAGGCTGTCTCGTTTGGATGCGGTGTTGAAGCACCATGGCAAGAGGGGGATTAGAAAGATGTCGAGGGCAAGGGCAGCTCTAGAGTATCTGAAGGCTCAAGAGTACAAGCCTTGGTGTCCAGACTGGATGGATAAGTGTCCACGCGCCTGGAGAGACCTCTGCCGGATGTGGGCCTCTAAGGACTGGATTGAGAGGTCAAGGAGGAACAGAGGCAATAGGGATTCTAACCCCGACATCTGCGCCACCTACCTAGGAGGACGAGGCATGGGTCACGTCGCGCGGGATATCGTAAGTCCACTTATCTTTTATAATTACAATTAACTTTATGGTCATTTCACATTGCATATTAACCTACAGGAGTCGGAGACGGGACTTGAGCCCTCTGGGTTCACCTTGTGGAGGGTTGCACACACGCCCCGTGTCCAACCTGACGGCACACAGTCACCGATGCCACCGGCTGCGCAGGAGAAGCTTGTAAGTGACTAGCTCTTTTCTCTTCTCTACACCATTTCGATCGTTTTCAAACTAATCTATTTGATATCTCATTTGTTCGTAGGACATATATACAACAGCCATGAAAGAGAAGCACGGTGTCGACTGTGACCCCATCGACATGCCGGTCGACCCTGTGGTCATATACGACCAGTTCGGTGGGAGGAGTCACGGTAGATACGGCTTCATGGACTCCGTGGTGCCGTCCGACTCCTACAAGGCTGATATCAGAGCACGTCGACATCAGGCCTCCTCTTCCTCCCGTGCCCAGCTAGAAGCTCAGAACAAGCTTATCGCGGAGATGCAGCAACAGAGGTTGGGGGATGAGCAGCGTTGGCAGGCGGAGCGAGAGGAAAACAACAGGAGGTGGCAGGCGGAGCGAGAAGAGAACACTAGGCGGATGCAGGCCATCCAGGATCAAAACCTCTTCATGATGCAGTATATGCAACAGGTAATTATAATCGTACATGTAGTTAGGTTGTTCTTAATAATTTCCAACGCTAACATATAATATCCGCAGGCTTTCCAGGGAGCGGGGACCTCTGGCCAGCCGCAGGTCGTCTTCACACAGCCTCCGGGGGGCCCGACGACACAAGTCGGCACTCTTCCCCCATTTGTGCCGCCAAAGATCGCTTCCCATGCTCCAATTTGCTTCGCACTTGCGCGCCTTCTCCGGGGTAAAGCTTTTCTCTAGTTTATATAACATTTTCAAATAATCACACAAATGCATATGATTATGAAAATTACGGTTTCCTCTAATCTTGCAGGTTTCTGGTTCAGCGGCGCCAGCGCCTGCGACAAATGCTCCGCAGGAGGTGATTCTAGTGCCACAAGATCGGTCGAGGAGCAATTAAATCGAGGACATGTTTACCGATCCATTCGCGAGTTCGAATCCTTAGACGTGTTTAGTCGATGAAATTGTGAGCTAAACGATGCGATTGATCGATGATGAACTTGTGAGCTAGACGATGCGATCGATAATGTGAATTTTTGGACAATTTGTAATTATAATGCACTTTTGTTATTGATATTGTGATATGTGATTGTGATTGTGATTTGTATTAAATGCGTGATTGTGATTGACAAATGCGGTCGATATATTGTGATTGTTAAGGGGAATTGGGAATGTAAACTGTCGGGAATACAGTTTTTTGCAGGTCAAAATTGAGATTTTTTTAAAAAATTACCAGCAATTTTTATTGCCGGCACACTGTCATTGTCGTCGGCATATATGCAGGCCGACCACAAAAGTCCTGAGTATTGTCGTCGGCATATATGCAGGCCGACCACAAAAGTCCTGAGTATTGTCATCGGCATATAAAGGCCGACCACAAAAGTCCTGAGTATTGTCGTCGGCATATCTAAAGGCCGACCACAAAAGTCCTGAGTATTGTCGTCGGCATATCTAAAGACCGACCACAAAAGTCCTGAGCATTGTCGTCGGCATATTTACAGGCCGACCACAAAAGTCCTGAGTATTGTCGCCGGCATATATAAAGGCCGACCACAAAAGTTTAAGCAATGTCGTCGGCATTATACAGGCCGACCACAAAAGTGTAGTATTGTGGTCGGACTCCGGACACGCCGACCACAAAAGAGCAGCATTGTGGTCGGTCCTATAGTCTTGCCGATCACAAAAGTTAGCATTGTGGTCGGCCTTTAGTTTAGCCGACCACAAAAGTCTGCAACGTGGCGTCGTCACCTTGTCCGTGGGACCCACATGCAGAGCGCCGTCACCTGAGCCAGTGCCGTTTGGGTATACTTTTGTGGTCGGCCTGTATGATGGCCGACCACAAAGATCTCCCCTGGGAGCTCTGCCGAGGAGCCACTTTTGTGGTCGGTTTTTTGTTAGGCCGACCACAAAAGTGACTTTTGTCGTCGACTCATTGTCGTCGAACTTTTGTCGTCGGCTGTCCGACGACAAAAACTTTTGTCGTCGGTATTTGGACTTTTGTGGTCGGCATAGGCCGACCACAAAAGTCTCGTTTCCTGTAGTGATGGACACTAGTCATTCGATTCTAATTGAAAAGAAGGGATGATGAGGATTCTTACATTGTTAACGATGGTGACCAGACTTGAGAGGCATCGGAACGCCTCAAGTCCAACCATCTCCTCGCCTCAACTCCCCCATAGCCCCATCCCACCAACTCCGCAACTCCTGAGTCCTAATCCTTACGACGAAAACAGGAACGGGTGATTCTAAGGGATTGTGGAGCAGGTTGGGGGCAGAGCTAGCCTCTTGCGAGTGCGTAGATGCAAGCAGAGTGAATCATTGTTTTGTCCCCAACTGCAAAGACTGCACAAGGAATGAGAGCAAGGAAGAAAGACTGATATGTCCCTGCTTTGGCGACCCGACCAATGGCAAACAGGTTACAACTTTGCCCCATGATTCCCAATTCCTATGGGCGCAAATTGGGTAGATGAGTCTAGTTGTATATAACCTGATCCACAGAGCCTATTGCAACCTTTTTTGCGTCTTCTCTCAGCTTATCAACTTATTTCCGTTTTAAAAAGACATATGCTATGGGCTTTTTTAGTCTGTTTTCCACTCTCGAAGGTGGGTTCTAACATTTTAAAAAGCAAAAAAAAAAGAGTACCTCAAGTTCACTTAAAATTTCCTGTTGTTGACTTGTTCCTCAGATATCAAAAAATTTAGCTTAATATTTCTTCATTCATACATAATGCTTTGTTCTTTGACTTTCATACATAATGCTTTGTTCTTTGACTTTGGTATATTACTTTTTGAAAATAGCCAAATGAATTGACAGCACATTTAATTAATTTACTCTGCTACAGTGCGATGATGACTAAAAAAGTATTTTCCCACACCACCAAACTATTGTTCCATACAATCCTCAAGAAGGGGGAATAAAAAAGGAATTTTCACTGTAAAGAAGAAGACTTTTTTTCGGGCGCTCATGCGCCATTCATTTTACTTGATCTGTGGAGACTCCTTAACCCTACTGGGCAAGACGACGAGTACCTTAAAACGTCTTAGCGACTAGTCATTCGATTCTAATCGAAAAGAGGAGATGAGGATGATTCTTATATGGTTAACGGTGGTGGCTTGAGACTCGAGAGGCATCGGAACGCCTGCGTCCCCATCGCTACCGCGGAGCGTGGCTTTGAGAAATGTAAGAACTTGTGGATGTGTGGCCCCAAGTCCACTCTGCCATACTCCCATGATCCTTAGGATCCTTAGGACAAAAACAAGAACGGGCGATCCTGAGGGGTTGTGGAGCAGGTTTGGGAAGATGTCTTGGGCGTGGATGAGGAGAAGCACAAGAGCTGTCAGTTCGCGATTAACCGATGTCCCTTCGTTAGCTGGAGAAATGGACACAGAGGTCGGCAATGGGCCGACGTCGTTTCCTTAAGGCCCGGTTACCATGCCAACTAGGCCAGGGTGTGAGGCCTGTCCGATGGTGCATGTTCGCAACGATTTTCTTTTCAAAAACACAGCAATTTCATCATACTAGTAAGCGTGCACGTGCAAGGCACGTCAGAGAAAATATAACTAAGATTTACGAATTCAGAGAAAATATAACTAAGATTTACGAATTCATCTCTACCGAGCAGCAGCAACAGAAAAAACGACCTAAAAAATTCGATTCGAATAAATCAAGGCCTTGTTTTTTCAGCTTTAATAAGTAAAAATTATCGCTGTAAATTTTTATTTTATATAAGCCAAACGATGTAGTACTCTGTAGTTATTTTTGTGAGGTTTTAAATGGTTTTTCTTAGAGTTCCTGAATTTTTTTCTTATTTTTCGGTACTCTCCGAGGACTCCGTCGAGGTGTTACAATTTTTCCAGCTTTTAATTTTTTAGGTACTTTCAACTCAAAAGAATATGACCAAATGTCCTTACAAAATACGACAAATAGAACTATAGGATAATCTGACATGACGGATGTACAAATGAGAAAGTGCCCTTCTTGTCTTAGGTTGTGCTATTTAGTTTTTCTTATTCTATTATACCTAATGGCTATCTAACGGCGTGATGAAATAACTAAAAAATATATGAAAATAATTATATTCTAAAACCTGAAACATCTTACGTATACTTAGCTTACCGGAGCTAAAATCATAATGGAGAGAGAAATCAAACTATTTATTTAGTCATACTAATCGTTACACATAATATATCTATGATAGTGTTAACATCATAAGTAATTAATAGTGTTTTGCAATTTTATTATGAAACATGCTCATATAATTTTCACATGAACAATCTAAATATTCATAAAGATATTACAGGCCATAAAATAGTTCAATTGCATGTATTCTGGCAACACTTTTTTCCCTATTGAAGTATTCAACTAATGTACACTGTTACACCAAAATAAGTAATTTAGGTCATTCTCTTTAGAGTAAAAAAAATATTTTGAAGATTTTACTTGATAAGAAAGATTGTAGCCATACTATCCTAAATGAGATAACATAGAAGTTTGAGTGGTGCGATTCAGTTCAAATTCCCCCTTAGTTGACTCTCCATCAACTACAAAGTGATGAAACTTCTGTCTATAAATACTTTATATGAAGCTGAAAATCCCAACCTAATGCATCGACATAATAAGAATGAATAGTAGCAGGGCAAAAAAATGGAAGCATGTTACAATTTTCTTAAAAAAGAATGTGGAACCATACATTAAATGATTGCCCTAGCTATAGAAGTAACGGACAATTTTTTGTCATATAAAAAATATCCCTTGCTTTTTCTGAACATGAACTATAAAGAGTATTTATATTAGCCATAAAACACATTACTTTATTTGTTGGAACATGATATTTTCATATAATTAAATATGATTTAGTTTACCTATATTGAGGATGCGATCTAAATCTGGAAACACAAAAAAATAATTTGAACAATAGCATTCTACCCAAATTATGAAACAGATTAAAATGATGGGGTCATAACCAACTACAGAACAGGGTTGAGCACTACTGTTGTCGTCCTCTAACCATTAGCTGGGCATAATAACATTACATGCTATGCAGCAAACGACACGTTAGATTGTCCAAAATTCTGCACATAAGCGGAGGCCCTAATGCCATACTACATAGAGCGACTAAAAATTAACTGTGTTTAAGAACAAAAAAAATTCATAGAACCAGCTACATTATTTGCATAAGGCTAAACTTAAAATATGGGCTACTATGGATAACGACATGTGTAACGGCAAACAACAAACCGTGATTCGTAAATACACGTGCACACATATGATATAATATGTATTACCCCATATAAAATCCATATGAGAACTAAATAAACGGCTATACAGAAAGCATAAAGGAATGAATTTAGATATACAGGACATGCATCCCCATGAACGAAAGAAAACAAAGCGCATACTATCTAAATTATAACAGTGCCCTTGTTAAAATTTTCTATGCAACCAAAGCTAGCCACATTTACTTCTTTGAATGTAGTGGATAGTATCCAAGCCCTTAAAAACCACTTTGACCTAAGGTAATATGAAGAACTGTGAGAGAATACAACAAAGATTTGCATCCAAAGTAAACACCAATGCAAAATTTTGTGAGTCTCCTGCAAAAAAAAAAAAACATCCTGAGTTAGTATGACATGCTTGTTGGTATGCTCTACAAATGAAAAAAAAAGGTATTAGATGCAGGCAAAAATATTGTACCATAGCAGTAAAGAAAAGTCAATTTAGAGATACTCCACAAGTGAATTTGAAACCAGAGCAAGTCATGTACCATTTACCAATCGCAAAGGCCTTGTTTCTGTAGATGCAAAAAAAAAAATTCAATAGCAACCAAGAAGCTCAATATGATGGCATCACAATCCAGAAAATTGGTGTTAACATACTTCCCACTGCTGGCCTTTGCCTTGCGTGGCACGGATAGCTGAATTGGCGGAGATCTCATGTACCAATGAAACAAAACGTTAAAACCCAGTATATGTTTCGCTTGATGTGCATCAAAGGAAAACAACCAGAATCAATTTTCATCTAGGCCTCATTTGACTTCAGCTAAACACAATAAAGCATTTCTACTAAGATCAGCATTTATACTAAAAAAAAAAGAGCGGGTGACATAATATTGCATAAGACGTGAGGTAAAAACATTGTTTTTTTCTATCTGAACATATCAAATTTATACTACGGGCTGAATTTCAACACCATTTTGGGTGCAAAATATAATAGGGATGAGAAACCGAGAATTTCAACACCTGCCTGTTTTAAAAATTTCCCTAGCACAGAAATGGAAAATAGGTGCGGTTTGGAGCTCTGCCAAAAAAATCATTTTTGTTCTTGTTTCCATCTTAGATGTTTGCACAGGATGTGGGGACTTGTGCATGTTGTTGTACTCAATGATTTTTTACTTCATGCCAAAGATGATTAACTGATTGTCTACCGTATTCAAATTGCAGTGTAGTAAAGAAAGAAAGAATAGGCATACTTCACACAATAATGTATTTTCACACAATAAGAAAGAAAGATCATGTATTTCACACTAAATGCCCTGCTTTCCTCAGGTTCTGTATATCAGCTCCATATCCAACACTAATCATATAAATAGTACAAACTTGTTAGGGAGCTGCCCCCTCGCGCCACGTGGCTCGGCCCTCCGCGCAGCCTCCTCGGCCGAGCTCGACACCGGCCGTCGTAAGCGCGCCACGTGGGTGGCCTCACCGCGCGCAGCGCTCGCGCGCTTGAGCCCGTGCATTCCGTCGCCACGTGGTGCCTGCCCGCTCGCTCGCTCGGGAGCTGTTCGCTCGAGGCAAGCCGACGCGTGGCTGCCCAGTCGGTCGCTGAGTCGCTCCCAGCTTCCCACCGCTCGCTCGCACCCACCGCTCCCTATTCCGCCTCTTCCCTCGCACACCCACCTCCTCTCCCCTCTCCCTCTCCGCGACCCCGCCGCCTCTCATTCCCTCACGCCGTCGTCACCCTTCCGCTCCCTCTCGGCCTCTCCGCCTCCTAATCACCCCTCTCTCACGCATCCCTACCCGCCGCCGCATCTCTCCCGCGAATCAACGCTGGCGGCGGCGCGGAGAGGTGTGGCGGTGCCCACGGCGGCGGAGGCGGCATGGGCGCGTGTGGCGACTGCGGTGGCGGCACTCTCTCCATCTGGAGGCAAGTGCCGTCGGCTGGTGCCTGGATCTGGAGGGAGGGCGCCGTGTGGCATCGGCTGTGGCTCCCTCATGGCGGCGACAGGATCCATGCCACCGACGCCGCCTCTTCTCGCGTCTTCGATCCCGTTCCCTCCTCGATCTAGGTAGCCAGCACTTAGGGTTTGCCCTAATCGAAAGGTTTGCCCAAAAATACTCCTTATTTTGCTCGGATTTACACATTTAGGGTTCGGAGATTGGGGAGAGGATTGGGGATTCTCACTTATTTGGGTCTTAAGGACTTCTTCTCCCGTTAAACAATGCCACCACGGTACTGATTTAGGGTTTAGGGTTATATTTTGGGTATTGGCCAAATTGTGACCCACAGTCGCAGCACCAAATTGTTGTGTGTTATCATTGAGTTTGATATATTTCAGGATGCCAGTGACAGGAAAAAGAATGTGAGGGCATGGCTTTGTTGATCGGATGCTAATTATCAGGATAAGTTGCTGATTACCAGGTAATGAAAATGGTTAGTGTGATTTATAACATTTCCAATTTGCATAGCTAGCTTGATTTTTTTGAGGGTGATACATCTACATTTACCGTATATGCTTTGTCACTAAATCTAAATGAGGTTTCCTTTCAAATGCTGTGCACAGTTCGACTATTTATTCAGTGATTCTCCTTCTGAACGCAAGCATTGTACAAAATGTAATGTTTTTATTCATTGTACAGAATGCACAATTTAGCGAATGTTCACAATTACAAGAAATCTTGAACTCAGGTTAACAAAGGGACTTGCAAATTTTTCACAGGATCGACGCCAAACAGATAAATCACCCCACTGAGAAATAGGTGAGCTATCATGTATGTCTTCCCTTCTATGGTACAGTAGCTTAGCTACTTTCAGGTTTAACCAATAACTTTTCATGGTATGAAACACCTATAATAAATACATTTCTACTTATGTCCTAAACAGTGTACCTTATGTCAGGTGCTTTGGTGTAACTTTATAAAAATAGACTAATCATTCCTAATAATTTTTCAAGCAGAGAAAGGAAAATGCTTGCAACTATATTTAGTTGTAATCTTGCTACCTTGGTGTGTATAAGGTTCTGTTTCATACTTTTTTTGTCCCTAAACTTGCTAGCTTGCTGTGTATCAGGTTCTATTTCGGTTATACCTGCATCATATATTGTTGATCTTGCTCAAAAGCAAAAAGGCAGCTGCTTTTACTTTGACGTGCCATGCTTCAAATGCAGGTTTTGATTTTTGTGCTGTGTTGTCCGATGGATCTTTTGAACAATCCAGGTTCTATAAAAATTGGGTTATTTGATTACCATAATAGAAGTGACATGTTTCGTGCTGCTATTATCCAATCCTCTTGGTTTTTTATTTGGCCCAAGTGAGAGTGGACTAGCATGGTTGAATCACATACTTTGACCTTTTTTGCATGCTAATATTTTGTTCATTTCATAAGTGATGGTTAATTCATGAATTAAGTAATGTGCCTTCTATCCACTTTAAGGAAGTTGGCTTTGTCTTTTCAGGTGTGCTGTTTTTTTGGCATTTAAGTGAACCTCAGTGTACCAACAAACTTATATATTTCCTATATACCTTCCGCTAGGCCGCCATCGCAGCCCGTCCACAACGGCCATGCCGCCGCCTTCTGCAGCGTCGACCTCCTCGCCGTGCTAATCCTCGCATGGCCTCCATGGTGTCTACATCCCGTGAAAACAGGTAAATATGTTGTTACGATATTCCTCAAGCATGAAGTTGGCTCGGAATTAGGAATTTAGGGTTTGGCCAAACAGCTAAAAATTGGGCAAACTTTCTCATTCAGCTAATGCGACCCATTGCATTTGCCCCCAATTTGTCATGCACTCATGCCAAAGCCTAAACAAATTTTGGTCAATCTAACGGAAAAAAGATGTGGCCGGCTTACTGTTCTGGAGATTTGGGTGAAAAAAAAGTTTTTTTTATTCCTTTAAATCCCTTCAGTTCACCTGCTCATCGTTTTAAACCAACGGCCTAAAATGGAAAATAACATCAACATTGCATCATTAAGGGCTAACTAATTTCGTATCAAACAGTGCATCGCTTCATAATGTTGACTAATTGGTCCGGGCACTTCCTATCAAATAATTTAACAGAAATAATATTTTGCAGTTCATGTGGTTTTCAAGAACTAACTATCGATTTATGTTGGACTTGCCGCATTTTTAGATATACTGCCATGTCCGGTTACATTTCAAGTTGGGCAGAGGTGTATAACTTTATCCTTTTCCTGTCGAAATAAAAGATGCGCAGTCCAAATATTTTATTATTTTAGGACGTTTGTCAAAACATCAATCAACTTCTTCCTTACGAGCACTTTGGAGAATCAATGCTGCATGGAGTATGCAAACTGTAGTGCCAACTAATCATCCATTAACCATGGTACCTCTGTTACCTTTTTAGAACATGTTATAGAGGACATATAAATCTAGATGCTCAACCAGATAAATCACTATTTGATGCAGGTATACAATGATCGATGAAACAACATTTTCTTTTCCTTTACGAATGGTTATTACCTTTGTCTTCCACCTGCTCCAATGGTGCCTTGCAGTTTAATTTCATAGCACGAAAAAAAAAATTCATGTATGTAACTTGATCACTATGCAGAAACGATGAGGTTTAAGGTTTTCTTCTTCAAATTAATATAATTGTTCTGTATTGCTCTTTTAAATTATCGTTGCCAGCTGAAGCATTATCTTGCTCCAATTGAATCAAATAATGTATAAATGTGATATAAATATATTGACATCGTAATCTTTCAAACTATGTTTATCTTCAGATTATGAAATTAGTGATATTTATATGGTGTGTTCTATTCTGAATCAGTTATGTGCTTTCCTTTTATTTTGTTCGTTTATGTCTTCATTCATATTTGTTAAGCTACAAATTCAAGGACGCTTGCCATTACAAGGTACATCTGTTATTGTCGTACAAGGTGTATTCAAAATAGGCCAAATCAGACCAATTGGTTGTTGAAGATTCTCATAGATGGGTGCTTTTGTACGGTGAGCAGACTAATTGTTTTAGTTATAGAGGTACTACGCCCTTCAAATTTTAGTTTATAGCTGGTCGACAATTATAAATATGTAATTTGTTGTGTTTCACATTGTTTACATATATGGCATTACTTTTTGTTCTTATGGATAGGAAAAGTTAGATGGCTATATTTTCTATCGGTTGAATTTGATGGGATATTTACATGTATTTGTTTCTATGTTTGATTGATTTTGTTGAACGCTTGCAAACATATGGTTGACCTGTTTTATTTGGTTTAATAATCATTGTTATATTATGTTGTGCTAATCTTTGTATTTGCTAAAAACATAACTCAGCGTAATGCAAACTCGGTGGGCCATGGGCCCACCTACTCAACTAGTATATTTGATATAATTCATTGTTCATGCTAGAATTGCCTAGCTCAAGAACTTCGATTGTTTGGCCAATTATCTAGGATATATGCAGAAAGAAATCATATAGTAAATCAAATAATAGACAAATAGTTATTGCAGAACTGCATTCCAGTAGATGAGCCTTGGGATGGAACCTATAAGCTGGTTCTGCGCCAGACCCTATTTCAAGAGGATAGCACATGGACATCTCAATATTTCATTACTAAAAACTACAAAAGATAGAAAAAAGGTTTCAATTTTTTTCCGAGTGGTATGGACGATGTAATAGACAAATATGTTCCACATACTGTTTTTGTAATCTTGCTAAGAATTCTGATATTGTTCGAATTACTTCCATTTTTTTCCTCCTTGACGCCTCTGCTTTTCATCATTATTTTCTAAATTATAATGGAAAAGATAAGATTACTGCCGAGCAGTAGATATAAAGCGGCATAAGCTATTACCAAAACTGAAAAATAAATATAAACTTTAGCAAAGCATGTTTCGCAATATATTAGAGAAAAACCGTATGGCCAGTAATATTGACATCACGCTCCTACCAGAATAGTTCCACCATGAAGTGCAGTTTGAAGTGCAGATATATTTCTAAAACTACAAGCATTTTTAATTATCACGTTGTGCACCGTAGAAGTGCTCTAATATTTACTGGCGCAAAATGCTAGATGAAAATTGGCACTGTTATTTTCCCTCATAAAAGCAGGTTGTGCTAACATAATCTCTACTCCTTTAAAAGCACGAATTCCTAAATCAGCCTGATCGACACAACTAATTTCAACCGTTCATTTTCAAAATCTGACGGATGAAATCACGAATTGGATCTGGGCGTCAAATCAATCCTCGCGCCTGGAGCAGTTCCAAGCGAACCACAGCCGCCCACGATGCCACGATTCAGCTCCCCGCTCACGCACGCCCTCTCCCCCACGCACGCCCGCCACCTCCGCCCGTCGCCGCCGCCTGCGCCCGCCTCCGCACTAGTTTTTGTTGGATATCATCTCAACAAAACAACCTAAACCCAAAGAGGAACAAATAATTTCAGACATAATGTACCTGCGCACGAATATTGCTAGGATCAGCTCGGAGTCTTGATCAGCTACAGGAAGGAAGCCAAAGCATTAGTACTATTTTCATGTTTCTTCAACAGAAATCAGGATGTCATATGTGCAATCACATGATAAACAATATTACTTATTTTCCATTCAGAAAATCATAATTTCATAGTGTAGCAAGACATGTAGTGGTATAGACTTCCATTCAAGACAATATGGATACATATGACAGTATGATGAATTGTTGTCAAAGCTGCCCAAAACCCTCGCCAGGGCACAGGCATTGCACGGGAGAGAGAGAGAGAGAGAGAGAGAGACAGAGAGAGTTACCACTTGGAGAGATCCAGCAGGGGGAGAGGTGATGGCGGCGCCGGCAATGTAGGCGGGACGGGCGGAGGTGGCGGGCGGAGGCGGCGGCCATGGTCTGGTGGGAGAGGATTTCGTCAGGGGGAGGGCGTGCGGAGGTGGCGGGCGGCGGAGGCGAGCGCAGGCGGCGGCGACGGGCGGAGGTGGCGGGCGATGGAGGCGGGCGCGGGCGGCGGCTACGGGCGGAGGTGGCGGGCGCAGGCGGGCGCAGGCGGCGGCGACGGGCGGAGGTGGCGGGCGTGCGTGGGGAGAGGGCGTGCGTGAGCGGGGAGCTGAATCGTGGCATCGTGGGCGGCTGTGGTTTGCTTGGAACTGCTCCAGGCGCGAGGATTGATTTGACGCCCAAATCCAATTCGTGATTTCATCCGTCAGATTGAAAATGAACGGTTGAAATTAGTTGTGTCAATCAGGTTGATTTGGGAAATCATGCTTTTAAAGGAGTAGAGATAGAGATTATAGACCAACGAATACAGCAACAACGCTTACATCATTACTCTAATAAAAAATCAACCACCTGCTAAACACTTGTATCTTCCATTAAACTCAAACCAAGAACTTATACCTTCCTGATACATAAATATCGTAGCCCCGGCTTCAGCAGGTTCCACTTATGATCGATTGCTAGTCTCAGAAATCAATTGTGGACTGGTGGCTAATCGGGGTCACCATCGACAATGAATTTGATGTGGGGCGATGCGCTAGAATCAAACTAGATAGTAACACAAGACAAGGATTTATACAGGTTCGGACCCTCAACTCAGAGGTAATGTCTTAGTTCTGTGTTTTGGGATTATGTTTCTACGTAAATTCGCAGATGGCACGGATGCAGATGTCAATAATGATGAAGTAGATGATTCTATGTCCCCTACCCCTCCCTTTTATAGTGTAGAGGGGATAAGGTTGTATGATTCTATCCAGTAATGAAACTAGAATTCTGTTATACCAGCACATGATATGCACCGATATTTACTAGCATGAATCTCCTAATTACATGGAGCTAGACTCTATCATCTGAAACATCCTTGACAATCAAGTTATGCGTAACCCGAGCGGTCTTTATCCCGATCCAGCCAGCTTGAGTCGCCCCCCATTTGCCTCCTCATGAGCCTTCTAGAGGATACCCGGGGCCATGTAGTCCACATCAATGCTAGCAACTCATTGCTGGGAAACGGGTAAGCTACGCGAGCGCAAAATCAAAATTTTCTACCACGAATCACTCAGGAGCACATGCAAGTAGAGGATCACAAATCGTTACTCTTGACGCGCAGATGCAGCGGAAGCAGTTTCTCGCACGTAGAGGAAGTAGACATACACGTCCCGATCACCACCGAGTGCTCGCTTATGCTCGCCGGTGCTTGCCGAGTGCTCGCTGGTGCTCGCCGATGTCTCACTTGTGCTCGCCGACGATCCAACCGAACAGCTCGTCCGCGAACGGCAGCGCCTCTAGCGGTATCCACACATACCGAGCAGGAACGCCTCACGGGGTGTGCTAGCACCTCGCCGTACGGCTAGGGTTTCTAGAGAGCAGGAGGGCACGCGACGGCTAGGCGTCGTGAGGGCTTAACTTATCTGCTAACGCCGCCCCTATGCCACCCCTTATATAGTCACTCTAGTGGGCTTCGGCCCGCTAGGGTTTCTATCTCCTACGCAGATCATATCCACGTACAAACCCATTAAACAGTTTCATCTCATTAAGTGTATGACCCGTTAGGTTCAGTGCAAGTCGAATGTGGATCCGAAAACCCGTTTTCAATCCACCGATCAACAGCGGCACCTAGCAATATGTATTGAGCTCTGAATGCACAGAATCAATATTCGGCTGAACCTTGATATACTCACTTACCGATCCCTTTGCCACCCGATACCAGTCAAACTCAAGGTGAGATGTGTGCCTCCCTTGTTGATAGCTCAACCACTTCACTCGGCAGTGAAATGGATACATACCATGACTAACTCCTTAGTCATATTAGCACGGCCGTGTGATTTCCCTATCCATCCACATGAGGGCCAAGAGGTATCTCTTCTATTATCGAGGAGGGGCAAATCCCATCTTGATCATCGATCACATCCCTGGCTATATATCGTGGCATATCTAGTAGGCACCTTTATAACTACCCTATTACGGTGTAGCGTTTGATGATACCAAAGTATACGAGTTAACATGCTGGGCATCCTTGACAATCTCAGGTATAAGGACCATATAGGTATACCACTCGAGACTATACGATGATGGCGCTATAAGAGATAACAACTTACAGCGTCTCGAAATGGGTCTGTCTGACTGCTCATGTTTTCCAACATGCGTCCATACTATTGGTTTGATATTTCTATATCTATGGTATGTGAAACATTACCATCAACCAATACATATGCTGATCAAATCATAACCGCTCCTCGTAATGATATGGATCATGAACCGTTTAGAATAATATCACTTAACAATGTGTTTCACATGATATGGATCAGGGACCCGTTTAGAATAAGTCGTACCCAATGGACAAAGTCATGACATTTATTCAGGAAACCGATAAACAACGTTGTCAACAAATTTTGACTTGGGCTTCTGGCTTTGGCAGGTTTGGGCATCAAATAACTATCCTTCAAGTTTGCACTTGATTCTCCCACGTTTGCTCATCATTTCATGGGTCCGACAAGCTCTCGGCAGAATGGCAACACTCTACGGAATCATGGGCTACCCTTGGGCTTGAATTTAGAGGGTGACTAGGTGGTGGCCTTTTTATGGGAATGTTTCTAGAACTTTCAAAAAGGTTTTCTAGGGTTTTGGCTTAAACCTAATTTAAAATAGTTTAAACTAGGGTTTTGTATATAACAATTTCCTTTTATTTTATTTTTAGGGTTTTGAAATTACAAGTGACATACGACAAAATAGGGGATATTACATATGTGTACAAGATGATCGAGGGATCTCTCGTATGTTGTGTTCTCGGCCTCAAATTGTGTTATGAGTAGGGATGAAAATGGTACGGATAATTTCCGACCGTCCGACCGACCGAGGCATAATAATATCCGAAAATATTGAGCCGGATAATTTTATGGATATCCGAATCCGACAAGGCGGATACGGTACGGATACAAATAATATCCGATGGATATTATCCGAGCTTTTCTTGGATAATACCCGATGGATATTATCCGATTAGCTAAATCCATCTATAAACTATCTCTATTATATTTCTATAGAATGAATGACTAACACATATAACAACTAGATGCATGTGATTTTACATTTTTTTGCTTTATCGGGTATGATACTTACACACCATCATTTTTATGACTATGGGCCATAAAGTTGAGTCACAAAGAGATAACTATATGTATTTGGATATACTTATTTCTTTAGTATATGTTTTCGCGTATTATCCGAGAGAGTATCCGCGTCCGATCCGTATTTGTATCCGATATTATTTGTATCCGTATTTGTATCCGGTACTATCCGTATCCGAATCCGTATCCGATCAAACTAAATGGATCAAATACAATGTGAGTGGTTTCCGATCCGTATCCGATCTGTTTCATCCCTAGTTATGAGGCAAGTGTATTAGATTGGTTGCCAACTATGGCCCCCTACCCCTTTTTATATAGTGGAGGGGTTGGATTACAAGGAGGAGTCTGTTGGGCTTTTGCCTCTTGGGTCGTGGTCCATTTAGTGACTAATAGAGAGAGAGAGGGGAGGCTGCGGGGGACTTCACCCAGGTAGGTTTTCCCTACCCAGGTGAAGGCTGGTGGCGGCGGCTCGGGGCTGAACGGCCAGCTCCACCAGGAGCGGAGGCGCGTGTGCGCGTGGCCATGGTGGCCGGGCTTCTCGGAGCTCGTTGTGCCGACGCTGCCTTTAAGGGCAGTACTCTATCTCTTTCTCTGTGTGGGTTTTTCGGTGTATGCCTTACCGAGTTCCTGCTCCTGTCCCTCAATCTACTGCTGCTGCTCGCCGGGGTCTTGGTGTCCACGCCGGCTGGTTCGTGCTGCTGTGGTGGCGGTCTTCCTCGACGTGGTTCCCGGTGGCCACGGGGTGGTTGCCGTGAGCTTGCTGTTGTTCCTCTCTGCATCTCGGGCTCCTTCCGTGGCCTTTGGCTGTGGTGGGGGTGACGGCATCGTATCTCCGAGTCTTTTCGTCGGTAGTGCGTTAATAGCATGGCGATCTGATTTCTGGGACAGCGATTTCTTCGTGCTTTGCCTCTGCTTGCCGGCTTGATTCCGGTGCTCTGTAAGAATTTCGGCTTCTTCTCTTTTACTGTTTTGTGCACTGTACTGATTGAGGTGAATCTGGGGACCTTGCCGTGTGCAAAAGGGGCTGATTCATCTTGATTTGGTTTAAGTGCATTATGTGGGATCTTTGATTAGCTCGGCGATGATTGCTTAACTTGAGGCTTATTAATCTGTTATTAGGTGGTTTTGTTTGATCTAGAATAGCACTGTTCAATTAATTTGGTATTGGTAACTTAATCTGTATGGCATAGCACTAGGTGTTAATTCATATGATCATCTTTTTGCTAGTTGATCACTGTTAATTGGGAAAGTGTGTGCTGTTAACAAATTCTATTGCTGGTTATCAAGTGGTTGATTTGTGACCTTAACAGTGCTGGATCTCTGCACTGTTTTCTGGTTCTGTTGTGGCTAGGTTGCAATCTAAGTTGATCTATTAACTTCACTGGACCTAGTTGCTATTCGCCATACATATTGACTTTTGGTATACCATATTTTTTTGGTGCAAGAACAGTGCTGTTTTGGAATATAAACCTGATTTCAGATTTAATAACCTGTGATAATCAAAGCTCAAATTATTTGTTGGAAGGCTAAGTCATTTAGCAACCCATAATTTGCAATCTGAGAGCAATCCTAATTTAAACCTGAGCTGTATGCTGTTTAGATTGGATTAATGAATGCCATGTTTTCCAAGTTATTGCTGATCATGAATCTATTTGCTTCATTGCTTATATTTGGAGGATTCATGATTCTGAATTTAATTCATGGCTTTGTTGCTTGTGTTTTATTCAAAGTGAACCGTTTATCTATTATGCTCAAACTGCATTATTCTCAACAGAGTCATGGTCGGTTACGAGGTAGAATTCCTATCTCTATCCTCTAACTAAATATGTAGCTATCCGGGATTACAATTTTATCTTTCCTATTAGGGATAGACTTCTATCTTTATGTCTTTCTTTGCCGGGCAAGCCTTCTAAAGTTCGAGTGGTATTTGTCCTCATCCACCCGACTTGGTCCATCCCCTGTCGGGTAGTATTTTAGACCTTCTGTGTGGGTACCCGGGGCCTATGTTATCCACAGCGTTGTAAAAACTAGTGATGCCACTGCCGAACACTATCGACCACCGAAGTCATCAACTAAGATTGATAGATAAAGAAACAAATTAATGATGCTGATTGTTGAATATGGGGACACATGAAATTAACAAACTAATCTCTTCTAATATCGTATGTACGATCGGATGATGGACACCAGATATAGATTGGCACGTGGAGTACGTAGGGATGATTTTGTGGATTAAGTTGCGTGAAGGATCATGATTATCGGGTAGCTCTTGAATTAAGATCATACGGTTGCGATAAGAAGTTGCACACCACCACCGCCACAAGAGCATTTTAATAGTAGAGAATCTGAATTCGTAAAAAGCACCTCCCATGTCCCAATTATACATATTTCAAACACTATTCATATCCAACACTATCCGTATTCATACGAAAATTATCCATATTCGCTTTATAAATATACGTATCTGATATTGAAGTCATCACAAAATCCGAATTTGTATTCGAGAATATCCAAATCCGTATTTTCAAAAAATCTTATTTGTATTTATTCAAAAAATATAAATATGAATACAGAACAAAAGCACTGCCTAATCTGTTTCCACCCTTACATATGAAGCAAGTCAAAATTTCGGCTAGGTGTTGCTTCTTCGGGATCAACACGTATTTTACTTGACGCGGTCCGTGCGTTGGGGTGGGGTGACATTTGGATCAACACGTAATTTTACTTGACGAAGTTGGTAAGTTTGCGGTGACATTGGCCAATAAGGATAGCCTTGCACCGTCAAATACATTCATGAATTAATACATTATTTAAGTTAGCGGAAAAGCATCACATCTTTTTATATCATGTAAGAGCAGGATAATTTCAAAATACGTGTCATCACAAAATATATTTTCGTATTAAAATGATGACACAAACTTGAGGAACAGAAAGTTATTGTTTTCTACGAGGCACAAATAAACAGTCCACTCCACCTGACGAATCATCTCAAGGTTGGTCTCCAATATAAATGTGTCAGTCAATATGTTTTAAAAACAATATCTCAGAATTGAAGGGAAAAGTAGAGTTCAAATGCTCCTTATGACTGGGATACCTTTGCATGATCCAAGGCCCTCTTTCCGTCTAATTTGTTTGACATACTAAGTTTAAAATATTCTTCTACCATCACTGTCTTGTACAACGCCTTCTCTCCTGTGGTTGTGTCCACAACAGGTGAAACTGCTCCATCAAACTTTGGGTTGTGAAATGCAGATATGGATAATCGTTCCTGATGAGCATTTATGGTGACCCTATGCTCAATGCTCTTATACTTTCCATTTGTCATAATCTAAAAATTAATGAGAATTAATGGAAATTAGTCTAATGTGAAATCAAATTACTCGTTGATATTTATTATGGAAAATATTTGAGAAGCCCTTTTAGTTTCGACCAGACCCTTACAACTTTATTTCATCTAAATACCTCCATACAAATGAGTACAAGTAGTGTAATGACCACCTCAGTCGGGGCTTTCTTGCCATGTGTGAACCACATGAGCACCACATGCATTTTCTTTTTATTTTTCCTTTTATTTTATCTTTTCTCTTTCTTTCTTTTTCTTTTCTTCAATGTAGCAAGACTAATTGGTTCATAGAGGAGAACTAAAAAAGGAAGAAATAAATGAAACCGACAAAAGGAAAAATTGCACGTGGCACTAACGTAGCTGACACATGGTGAGGGAACCTGGCTAAGGGGGGTCATTAGACAAATGTACACACTTCTAAGAGGTATTTAGATGCAAATCGAGTTGCAGGGTCTTTAGATTTGTTGGTCACATGGACAGCAAACTAGTATATCCTTTATCAAAATTACTTCCATATTTCATTATTACTACATAGCAAAATGCCTGTTGATGCCTATACACATGTTAATGTATTTGTGCGCTACCATCATGTTTGGAAATTCAGGTGATAATTAATTTATTCAATCTCTCTTTCAATATGTCATATGTCATACCTCAAGTATGTCGCCCACATTCATCAGTAATGCTTCCGGCCGTGATTTCACCGGAACCCATCCACCTTGCCTTCTTATTTGGAGACCTTGAACAGAGTTAATTTCTAAAAGGAGAGTGAAAAATGATGCATCAGAATGCGGTGAGAATCCCAAAACCTTTTCCGGCATAGACATACATGGAGGGTAGTAATTCATCCTTAGAACTTGAACTGCATAATTGTCACCCATCAAGTTTGCATCAATATTTAGTGTTTTTGCGATGAATGTCGCAACAGAATGAGCAACTTTCTTCAACTCTAAAGAGTACTCTTCGATAGATTTCCTGCCATTATAAAAACAGAATTAAGGTAAGTTACTGTTTGGTATTTTGTACAGATTAAAGGTAAATGTGCCATTCTTTTACACAGTACAACTTAGCTGAGAATTTTTTTGAATTAAATTATAGTAGCTCAATCGACCATCCTTGCTGATGATGCTAATGTATTCAAGGTGACTGGAGCTTTTAGTGTCTCAATGCATATTGTACTCACAAAAACTGAGTTGCTTAATTGTCAGTACACTGCACATGCTGAAATGACACAAATATTTTGATTTCCACATCTATGCAGTTCCATACACATCAATATGTACCTGCAATTACGTATTCTGACCTGAAATCAGGTGGTTGAGTAGGCCAATGTCTCATGTCACGGGCTTGAGGAGGCTGAGCAATAACGCCCAACATGTCTGACCAGTCAAGCTTTTGATCATTGGACACAACGTATGCTTGACCATAGCCTTGAAGGTCTCCCGGGCGTTGGGCATAAGCGTTCTTCACCTCAAGTGGAAGCTGGAAAAACCCCTGTAAGTCGCGCTTTATATTGACAATGACCTCTTCTTCTATCCCATGATTTACAAGCTGAGTTGCAATAGTTCAGCAATCAAATCACTCAGTTTTGATCATTGATTGTTACGACGAAGACAATCAAGTGGAAGTCATGGATTTCGCCCAAACAATATGTAACATCCCAATTTATAGACTTGTACAAAATTATTTAAAATAATAATAAAAAAACATTTTATGTGACTAATATTTTGCCAATGAATTGAAAACCTTTTTTTTCTACCACTTGCATTTTCAAATATAAATGTATAAATATATTGATATATAATAAATTATATTGGAAAAATATCCTTTTATGGTTTAAAAAGCTATTATAGGTTTTTCTACATGGCATTTCATGTCATAGAGTAATAATCAAGTTTTGGTCATCTTTTAAACATTTTCAATAATCTAATTTTGTAAGCTTGCAAAGTAAATATTTTGAAAATGTAGAAAAGGTTCATCTAGCCCATATAAAAAGGATGAACTTATTCTATTTATTTTGTACCCCTTCTTGCAAATCTTGTATGCCCTCTTGCAAATGTTTATTTTAGAATTCAAATTTTGAATGCATGTATATTTGCATGTAAATACTTTCGTTAATTTTTGATTAGGTAAGTACTTTGGCCATCCAAAAAACAATGTTTTGGATTCCTAAATTATAGTAATTAATCCTAAAACAATGTTTTGGATTCCAAAAAAATTTTTAAATTTTTGTAAATTATAGTGTTTAATCCTAAACAGTATTTGCTAAATTATAGTATTTAATCCTAAAACAATGTTTTGGATTCCAAAAAATTTAAACCTTTTGTAAAGGTTTATATATCAAATTTGAATATCAAAGTATTTTATGCCAAATGACCATCTATTTAAATTTGTCCTTAAAAAAATAATTTCCAAAAAATAATATTTTGATTTCCAAATTATAAACCTTTTTGCAAATGTTCATGTTTCAAATATGCAATTTAAATTCTATTAGGTCAATTGGCCATCCATTTAAATTTTGTACATTTAAATAATTTCTCCAAAAAGAATATTTTGAGCTTTAGAATATATGTCTTCCACTAAATTCATATTTCAAATCTGGGTTTCAAATTCTATTATGAATCCCCTTTTTCCCCTAGGTGTCTCTCTCTCTCTCTCTCTCTCTCTCTCTCTCTCTCTCTCTGTGTGTGTGTTTTGACTGCTCTGCCCCAGCAAGCCTCCGGCGAATGCATCCGCACTGTCCGATGCCCATCTAATTGCTGAGATGTATCCACGTCGCCCCCAGCTTCCTCCATGCCATGCGCATGCGCCGACAGCGCCTCGGCCGTGCCTAGAGCGCGCTGTCCGCGCCTAGACCGCACCCTGTGCGCGTCGCCATTGTCGGGCCAGTGTCCAGCGCCATCACCGCGCCGTGGCCCCACCGCCCATGAACGCCTGGTACACCGCCTGAGCCCGCGCGCCCACGCTAAGACATGCCTGCTCTCACGTCGTCCCCGCGCATGAATCCGCTCAGGAGCCCTACCATTTGCCCTTCGGTCCGAAGCCAACGCCACCATCGTCGGGTGCTGACAAACGCGCCGCCCTCTTCCCCACGTGTTCCCACTGCAAAACCCTGTTTTGCCCTTCCTTCTCCGCCCACTAGGCTGGCCGGCGGGCCACTTGTGAAAAAAAATCTCACCTCCCCGCGCGCCACGTCTCCCCCAATGCTGACTCACCTCGCCGCGGGCATCGCCCCCCTCCTTTACCCGGTCTGAGCGACGCTCTCCCTCGCCTCGGTGTCATACCCCTCCTCCACCTTTCCCTGCCAATTCCGGAGCAACTTACGCCCTCCAGTTCATCCCTGGAATTGGCGCCCTACAAAGCCCAGCCGAGACGCCCTCTTCTTCTTCTCCTCTTTCCGGCCGCCCGGTTGGAGCCCGCGTCATCGACAGCTCATCCCGGTGAGCCCCAATCACCTACACCTCCGCCAATCGGCTCCCCCGTCCTTCTCTATCTCCCCTAGCAACCGATTGATCCATCTCCCTTCGGTTTGTGCAGGAGAGCTTCGCCACCGCCGCCACTGGTTTCTCCCCCTTTCGGATTGATCGTCGTCGGCGACCCCTCGAGTGCCCTGCCTCTGTCTAAAGCAGCACGACAGCGCGATCCACTTCCCCTCCAATGCAATCGATGCGATCTTCACTGGAGGACTCAGACGCCACCTCCCCTGTTCCGGCCACCGCACGACCTCCACGTTGCTGGACCTCACCAAGCTTTCCCCGGTGCCCCCATTGCCTTGGAGAGCATCCACTACCCTCTCTAATGCTCTCCCGGGCCTTAGTTGTGCTCCTCTCACCGCGAATAGCCGATGCCGTGTTCACCCGAACCCGCCGCCGCCGTACATGGCGCCACTTCCCTCGTCCATATCCGGCGATGATAATGGTACCATTAGATGCGCGCCGTCGTTATGAACTTGTAGAGCCCAAGAACACCCAAAACCGTGCCCTGTAGCGCCGCCGAGAGTTCGTCGGAGTTCACCCGGAGCTCTGCGAGCGCTGACATCATCAACCCGGCGAGCTGCGTCACTCCCTCCTCTCTCCCCCGCTGACCAACAGGCCCCACCAACAGAGCACACCGCTTCCCCGTCGGTTTTGCCTGGTGAGGCTGACGTGTGGGCCCTTGGTCCCACTTGTCATATTAAGTAGAAGTGTATTAGCGATTTATGCCTTCTGCGTTTCGCCCCGCACGAGCCGGTTCACCTACCGGCCTCTCCATCATGGGCCGCCTTCTGGCCCAACACTGTTCTCAGTGTTTTCCAGCCTTTATCGATTTTATTTATTGTCTAAGATGCTTTTGATTTATTAAATAGCTATATGCCCTATAAAATTGTGAGAAAATTATTATAGATACTAGATATCCTGTAGATTTTATTACAACTATAATCTTTTATGTTTGACATCTCTGTATTGTTGTATCTTATTTGTAGCATTGTTATAGCCTTTTTCCTTGAACAGATTAACTAGAATTGCTTTTCATGTTTATTAAAAATAGTTTCTGACCTCAGAAAAACATGAAATTTTGTAGGTAATTACTATATGCTATATGAATCCTAGGAAAAATATAACTTTCCCTGTTGCACTGTTTTATATTTCTATAATATTGAAATGGCCATTTAATCATGCTTTGTGTTTAGAATATTGCTCAAATTGTATTTCCTTGGGAAAGAAAACTATATAAATTGGTTTTGACCTCTGAAATTGTATATCTCACTGGCTTGCCATTTATTAGATATTGTTAGCATGTGAGCTTGTAAACCTACCTCTTTTAGCTTGTGGCTTGTTTAAAGAAATCAATTTTGGGTTAATTGCTTAGTCCAGAAAATGTTTGTAATATTTGGTTGCTATGAAAATGCTCTTGCCCTTGTTATTTATATACCTTTGCTGGACATGCTTTGTATCATGATTATAATCATTTTTTGCCTTGTTTAATTAACCCTAATATAGGTAAGTTTGGTATTTATAAAGAAAATGCTAGTTTGATCATATCATTGGATTGTTTATTATCATATTCTTTTTATTGCATAGAAATGGTTAAATACTTGTTTTTAATGCATTTATTTGTGATATGTTTGAAATAACTATTTTTGTATTATGATTCTCTATATGGGTAGATTTTTATCCTATCATGCATGCACATACATTCATATCATTTTGTATAAAAATAAGTGTAAGACTTAGTGGTTTAGATAGTTTTACTTCAATCGTGACGATTGTAGAATATTTTCATGCATCATGTTGCCATCATTCTTCTGATTTTTTTTGTGTCATTTGTATCTTCACGATAGATCTGGACGAACAGGAATGACAACCTGAAGGCCTAGTATTCAATGCCCAAGGGCCAGGCAAGCCAAATTCTCTAGATCATTCTTCTATCCCAGTTTTTATTTAAGTTATATTGCTTTAAATTATGAAGTTGCATGCTTTTGTATTCTTTGTATAAATTATGTGAAACAAAATGCTATTAGAGCTGGTCTAGATATCACCCACCTTATTATTAGTGTTGTTAAACACAATCTCATCCTTGATATACTTCTTACCCTGTCATTTGGTAACTTTGGAATAGATTATAACACTTCTTGACTAGTAGGTCCTTGGTTATGCTAAGACCTAGATAAGTCTAGAGTCCAATGGGTTTCATCCTGGCTGGTCAACGTTGCGGCATGGGATGACGGATAAGTCCTCTTGCATCGGTATAGTCTTGCTATCAATGCTCTATCCGTATAGCTTTTCTATCAATGCTCTGCAATGATTGGTTTCTAACCATCAACGTAAACGGAGCTGGTTCCTTATATGGGTTAGTCCCATCATTACCGTACTTATGGTGATGCTCTGTACACTATCTCGAGCTTACCATGCAAGGCAGATAAGCCCCAGATACTATCCATGCACATGGGTGCCCCTTTTTGCCTGAGTGCGAAAATTGAGTCAGTCAACACTCATATTCATGGTAAATGATATTGAGGATCCAAGGATCCTGGCCTTAGTTGAGCTCAAGTGGATCACGCCTCGCTGAGAGGGTGGTACCGGTCTGCCTACTTGGATCCGCTGTGTTTGGGAGCACGAGGTGCTGACCTGTTGATGAAATACCCGTGATGTTGAATCGCATATATAGCATAGTACTTCTTTGTTTAGTAAAATGGCTAAGTCCTTGGTTTTATATTATTATGGTATTACAAAAATTGGCATCACTGCAAATAAAATAACCCAGCCCCACGAAAAAGTCTATTATCATTAATTGCATTAGGTGGGGAGTTGGCTCGCGAGCACGGTTGATGTGCTCATCCTCGCCCACATTTACTCTTTCTAGGTGAGGGAGACATGAAAAGTGAGGATCTGGATTCTTCTCCCGGATACAAGGAGAACCAGGAGTTGACGTGCAGCACTGGTATTAGGCGGGACACCAGTCGCTTGTCTGGTGGATTTGGGCATAGCCTCAAGACCCGATACTTCTGTTTCCGCATTTTATTAAACTCTGATAAGAGTACATTTTGGTATTGTAACATTTTTTCCTAATGGCTTATGTAAACCGAGCAATTATGTACTCTGATTAATAAATAAATGCCCTTTATCGTTTTGTATGAGTTGATTCAGCTGTTGTAAATGATATTACGCTAGCAAGACAAATCCTGTGCTAGCGCAGAAGCCATCCAGGTGGTCCCCGAAAACAGGGGCCTACACAATAGAAATCATGCAACATTTCTGAAAGCCTTGATAACAACGAGATGTGGTGCCATGAGATTGATAGGCTAACATATGGACTTAATTTTTAAAATATTTGTTATGAAAACAATTGCTAGATGTATGAGTAAACATAGCTATACTCTTTACATAGGAAGCCCCGATGGTAAAACCGCTCTAAACAGTCTGCAGACAAGGTGAAATCAATTGCTGCCGGCTAGAGGGCGCGGGCAAGCTGCCTGTAGCTCCTCTGTAGCTTCCCTCTTTTGCGGTGCAAGTTTTTCTCTTTCCAGTTTCAGAGCTGTTTCTGTTTACCTTGTTTTTGTGCTCTCCGGGCAGTTCGGTCGCATGTACTTTGGTCGTTTGGCCCCTTGTCAGTAAAGGCGATTACTTAACACCGCGTAGTGCGAGGGGGACGATTTGAAGTCGTATCTGGCACGGCATTTACACTCGGCCTGGGCGCTATTTACCACCGAGGGCGCTGGCGTCTGGATCACTTCTAAAAAGTCATACGCTTTCACCGCACGGGGTTAAGAAGAATCCAAAGAGACTGCGGGATTTAAGTCCTAAACGACCTAAGAAAAGTGCTCTTATTGCCTAGAGCGTCCTGTTCGCCCTGTGGCGACCTTCTTGCTTTTCTGTTTTGCTTCGTTAGTCTTTTTTCGCAAATATTAACAAGACTAGATTGCGCAGGACGTGTCAAAAACTGGGCGCAGAAGAGCAAGCAGAACAGTTTATATGCAGAATTCAAAGATTAACAAACAGAGGTAATTTACAGTCAAACTTGTCTAAGCGCGAGCTAAACAAAAGTGCAGGCCGGGGCGAGCTTCGTCACTCCGCGGGTGCGGCCTCCTCTGCCTCTTTGTCGGTGGAGGGTTCGGGCGCCACCGTCATCAGCCCTGCCACATGGTCAGCAGCTTCGGCGACGCGCGCCTCCGCCACGCCGAAGCTCCATTGCATGCCGGCGCGGACCACAGACAGATTGAAGGCGGCGTCGCGGCTGGCATAGCAGGCCAGCACGTAGCGAGCCTCCCCAGCGGCGGCGGCGCGTCCGTCGCTCACCGATCGCTCCGTCAGCAGGCTCGGTAGGGTGGCGAGGGCCTCAGCGGCGCGGGTAACGCCGAAGGCGTACTGCGCCGCCGTGGGCTCCTGCAGATCGTGAAGTTCGGCGCCCAGCGGCCGGAGGCTCTCGCGGAAGCTCAGCTAGGCCGGGCGCAGCATCTCGACGAGGAGGCTAAGCTGGCGGCGTTGCTTGTCGCGCACCGCCGCAACCTCGGCCGATGAAGCCTGCGCGGCGGCGTTGGCAGCCTGGAGTTGGCCGCCCATTTCTTCGATCCTAGCGCGCCCCTGCGCCAGGTCGGCCTGCAGCGCCTCCACCGTCTGCAGGAGGCGATCCTCGCGGCGCGCCTGCGTCACAGCGTATGTGCGCATGGCCGCGACAAGGGTGTCAAGGTCGGCGTCTCTGGCGGCGGGCGAGACGGGCTCAAGGGCCTGTGTCGGGTCCATGCCAGGACCCTCCGCGTCCATGCCTTGGGGCGGTTCGGTGACGACGTCAGCCGGCGCAACGGGCGGGACGCTGGCGCTGGAAGAAGCATTGGTGTCACTCCTAGAAGAGAAAAGGAAGTAATCAAAAAGGTATTCCGAAAGGCCAAGTTTAAAAGTGTTTTCTGTTAGGGCTTACCTGGCAGGGAGCCCCCTGAAGTGAAAGGTCGAGGGGGCCAAGGAGATTCCTAGCACCGGAGTTGGGCGCAGCATAGTTTGGCGCAGCGCTGGCGCGTCGCGGGCGACCGGCGCTGCGCCATGGGCTTTGAGGTGGTCGACGGCGGAGCCGCGCAGTTGGCCGGTGCCTCCGGCGTAGTCGCTGGAGGAGAGGCGGTCGCCTGGGCCGTCAAGCCAGGGGCTACCGCTGCAGTGGCAGAGGGCGCGTCCGGGGGCACCGGCCCCTCCGCCGCGCCAGAACTTGCCGCCGCGGTCCCGCCAAGGGGGAGCGCGGTGGCATCAGCAGAAGACCTCCCGCAGGTGGCGGCAGGTGACGAACGCGGTGTCGGTGTAGAGCTGCCCCAGGGTATCTTGGGGTCCGCTCCGTCACCGTCGTCCTCCTTCGGTCGTTTCCCGCTGGCGTGGTCAGAGCGCGACGGCTGGTCTCGGATTTGTAGGGGGCGAGCTCCCGCTGGATGGCCGCCCACGTGGCCTCCATCGGAGGGATCTCGGTCAGAAGTGTGAGGCGGTCCGTCGGCGTCCACTCGCACAGAGGGATGACTGTGGCTGGAAGGCGGCGACCAATGGAGGATTGAGGGACTAAGCCCGCAATCCAGGTGACCAGGACGTCCTGCGAGACCTCACCCGCGGCTAGAGAAGATAGCAGAGGACCAGATTAAGGAGGATCAGAGCAGGAAGGCCAGAACCAAGTGCAAACCAGGGCAATGGGTTTGAGATACTTACGCCCTAGGTGGAGGCGGGTGAAGTCGCTGACGCCTGTGTACATCTAGGCGGCGCGGTCCCGGTGGCGCAGTGGGCAGAGTCGCCGCGCCAAGAAGTACGCAACCACCTGGGTGCCGGTGAGCCCTCCGCGGTGAAGTCCCTCGACGCGGGGGATCATCTTGCACAGCGAAGGTGCATCCTCTGGCGTTGTCTCCCACGACTCGGCGTTGGGCACCGCCGCTGCCTCGGGGAGCGCCAGGTTGTCCAGACCGCTGTCGTCGCCGACGTAGAGCCAGGCCTGCTTCCAGTTCTTCCAGCTGCTCCTCATGACGACGTCGATGAAGGATCTGGAGGTACCGGGGCGGGAGCGAAAATGGCAGCTCCCCACGGCGCCTTCGCCCTGCTGAGCGCGCAGGACGAAGAAGTGGCAAAATAGAGGAAGATTGGGGATCACCCCCACGAACATCTCACAGAGGTGAGTGAAGATGGAGAGGATGATGATGGAGTTGGGGGGAAGGTGCAGTGATTGGATTCCGTAGAACCCAAGGACTGCGGTGAAGAAGTGGGAATATGGCAGGACTAAGCCCGCCATAAGTGCCCAGCAGAAGGTGACGATCTCCCCCGCCCGGCAGCGCTGTGCCATGATGCCAGCTCGAAGGTGCAGGACACCGGCCGGCGCGATGTTCCGGAGAACACGGATCTCCCCCTCATCCTACGTCGGCGGAGGAAGGATGCTGGCCATTGGGGGAGGAGAAGGTGCGCACTGGCGCGACGAAGTGTGGCGGCGGGGCGGCGTGGTGAAGAACTTTTTGGGTGCGGGAAGCAAGGAGGAAGAATGCTAGGTTGCGGAAGTGTTGGAGCCTGCTTAAAAACTGCCACAGCGCCCAAGTCCCCTTTTTATTGGCGTGGTGCGCGTGGAGGCGTTTCCTTGCCCGAAGTTGGTGCGTGGGTCCTCCACGACCTGATAGTTCCCCTGCCTCGTCGTTTCTCGCGGGCGGCAGCGGCGGTATCCAACGCGGGCGTGATTAAGAGGGGACGAAGCGGCAGAAAGTGGTGGGCACACCATGATTCGCCTTCCGCTGGCGCGGGATTTCTCTTTTTTCCCACGCCGACGTTTCGCGTCTCGAAGTGGGCCTGGGGACTACTGTCGGTACATGACGTACCGGGGTCCCCACGCCAAGGCAGAGCAGGACACGTGGCAGCTCGGCGTAGGGTGGGCGACTAGACCGCCACGCCGGGCCGAGCAGGACGCGTGGCAGCTCGACGTAGGGTGGGCGACCAGACCCCCACGCCGGGCCGAGCAGGACGCGTGGCAGCCTAGCCGAGCAGGTGGCCATCGGGCCCACTTGGCAGGCACCCACACAGAAGGAGGAGGCTTCTCAGCGAAGGCTTCCCCAACGTTCAGCGTATCGGCCGCATTAAATGTGGAGATTCAAGCGTGCGAGACCGAGAGGGATGATTACCAATATGGTAGCCTGTCAAGAGCACTGTAGCGGTCATTCCATCATTTTGCGGTGACAGAGGCAGAGTGGCGCTTGTGTCAGGCGCCCCCCACGTCCCGTCCGACCCGGCGCTCCAGGGGAGCTATTTAAGGCGCGGACGTCAGCGGAAGCAAGTGGGCGGCACGATGAACAGAGTCCATCCAGTGGGCCACCCCGCCGCATTCTCTCTCTCTCTCTCTCTCTCTCTGACCAGCTGTCCGCCCGTTCCAGTATAAAAGGGAGCAGGGGCAGAGAGAGGGGGTTGGATCCTAAGCTATTCACACACACCTTGCGGTAAGAGCTCTCGAGATAGAGCGTTCCAGATCTGAGAAAATACCACTCTTGCAGCAGTAGGACTATTACCCGCATCGAGGGTCCGAACCTGGGTAAATCTGGTGTCTCCCTGTGAGCGTGTGTTCTTGAGGCGATCTAGCGGTGAAAATTTCCTTTGACCGAACTACGAAATCTCCCTCGAGACAAATTTGTCTGGTACCAAACACCGACAGTAAGGTTATGTGTATATATCAACATCGAGTGTGGAAACTAAATATGATTTGCTCTAAATCACAATAACATGTGTGACTTATGCAAAGTAATGTGTATATATAATTCAAAAGTTATGAGTATAATTCAAAATTTAATTATAGAGTGCTCTTTCATTGTGATGTATATGACTTAAAATAATGTTCTTTATTTATACAAAACCCATACATCACCTGTCACATATCTCATATTTTCACAACACGTCACTATCACCTATCCCATATGTCACCCATTTGGGAGTGACACAGATAACATTTATTTGTGATCTTTGTCACTCTAGAATTGTCCACATTTTTGAATAGCCTTGAAATTGTCATTGATAGCGTATTATGTATGACATGTCGTAGCATCCAAACGAAATTTCGACAGCATAACTATGTTGTTCTCCGATACACAACATTAGGATGTGCATTCGGAGAACAGTGAGGTTATGCTGCCGAAATTTTATTTGGATCGTACGACATGTCATACATATCGCGCTACCACCGACCATTCCTACGTGGGTTTAAGACATATCTTTGCCTAAAACTCTTGGTAGGACTTCAAACACACGTTCACACTAATTCATTCATGTAGTACCATCAAATGGAAGAAGATCGAAGATGGATGTATGAGGGCTGGAGATGCAATAAGGCACCGACAAGTGAATGGAGGGTGAAGATTCAAGATTTCGTGAACCTTGTTTATGCCTCGAACCCTGATGGTGGCTTAGCCAAATGTCCTTGCTCGATGTGTCGAAATTTTTCACGACAGCTGAAAGTTAACATGGCGCATCACCTGCGTTTGAGAAGGATGTTGCGAAGGTGGTAACTTGCCATTTTTTCTCGTACTTCCGCATTGTCAACAAACTGTATACTCATATTAACTTAACATTTTTTCATGTATTATCGTGAAGGTGGCGAAGGACATGATGTCCAATGCGCGTATCTCGACTGTATTCTTATACTATATGCGGGTCAAGAATAAAAACATGAATAGAAAGCCAGACACTTCAACAATATACCTTCGAGCTGATAAGTACCACCAGGCGGATATCCCTTGGCTTAGGAAGTGCCCAGATGCTTGGCGGGTACTTTGTGCATACTGGGCGTCCCCTGGCTTTGTGGAGCAGTCAGGGAAGAAAAGGAATGCTACCCCAAGAACAACCCATCGATAAGGCGTCGACGAACACCTTCATCTAGCTAAAAGGATGGTATGCATGGTCTTATTGATTCCCTATTTACAATTGGCCTGTTATTCTACTCATTGAAATATATATATCATCGAGTGCAATTCAGCAAGCTGAAAGTGGAAATGCACCAAGTGAAATCGACACATATCCGAGGCCACTTTGGAGACAATGCAAGACAGTCGGATGTACTATGCAGTCAGACTGCGATACAAAACATTGTAATATAGAACTACACGTCCTCAAATAAATTTTTTTTCAAGTATTCACTAATGTTTGCAAAATTTTTCCAGGAGTGGTATGAATAAGAAATGGTGGCCCGTCATGGAGAAGATTACAATTGGAGGCAACAACCAGTGGACCTAGCGGCATTGTACTCAAGAAGTGGTGGCATAAAGCATGAGAGGTTTTCCATGTTCAACGGGGTGATAGATTCAAGCCAGCTTTAGCCGAGGCAAGGTCATCTCATTCCTCACAAGATAGTTGGAATAGTTCTCATAGCTCTCGAGAGGTAGAGCTGGAGCAACAGTTGAGCCAATAGCAGGAGTATCTCAATTATTTTTTTTTTTGATAAAGGAAGCTTTATTCAAAACAAGATAGTTACATCAAGATGATACAACCATCCTGAGATCACTCCTAGCCTCTGCATAACAAGATGCACTCAGCCCTAAATAGATACAAGAAAAGGCAGACAACTTAATGACTATCAATCCGAAGACTATATCGCCACCCATGTGCCTGGGTAAAACACTCCTTGACCACCCGTTCCATATGCGAGCACGCCGCCATAATAAAATCCTGCGAAGCCGGCCGTTGAAGAATAGTCCAAGTACGTAGCCAATGGATAATTAAGTAAATAACCTGCAAAGGAGATGAGATAATTTTCTTATTAAAAACCATGTCGTTCCTGCATAACCAGAGCGACCAACAAGTTGCAGCCGCCCCCAACAGGGCCAGTGGTTTCAAATCCTTGTTTATACCACATGACCAAGCACCAAACAAATGGGATACAGTGCAAGGTTGACAGAGTACTGAAGCTGCGTAGATTATGGACCAAACTCGCCGCGCTAAACGACATTCAAAGAACAGATGATTAAATGTCTCCTCTTTATAACAAAAGCAACAGTTCTTATTACCATTCCTGTTCGTCTCTCTAAATTATCTTTTGTCAGAAGTACCCCTCGTCATAGGTACCATGGGAAAATCCGAACCTTAAGTGGTGTTTTTAGTTTCCACAGACGTTTATTAATATTTGGTACATCACTATGAATGAGCGCAAGATAACGTGATTTCACCGAGAACTGACCATGAGGATGTAAATTCCAGCGAAACACATCTTGCTCCTCAGACAAAACAATATTAGCAATGCGTGGAAGTAAAGTATTCCATGCGGCTAATTTTGGCCCAACGAGATCTCTGCGCCATGATAAAATAGGATTTGTTGTTTGAAGGACCTCTGCTACAGTAATCTGTTTGTGGCGAGCTATATTGTACAAACAATGGTATTGTTCTCGCAAGGTAGCGTTTCCCAACCACTTGTCGTCCCAGAACCTAATTTGAGATCCGTCCTTAATAGTGAAGCTTCTGAAACGAAAGAAATCTCGTTTCACCTTCATGAGACTGCCCCAAAAGTGTGAATCTCTAGGTTTCCACTGTACTTGCGATAAAGATCGAGATCCCAAATATTTGTTTCGTAGCATTTGCTGCCAAACTCCATCTGTGGTGAGTAATTTAAATAACCATTTGCTAAGAAGGGCAACATTCTTAATATCCAAGTCATGTATGCCAAGACCGCCTTGTTCTCGCGGTCGACATAGGATGTTCCATTTTGCAAGACGATACTTTCCCTTCTGGTGATCACTTTGCCAGTAAAAACGAGATCGAAAATAATCCAATTTTTTGAGGACTCCCCTTGGAACTACAAAAAAGGACATCATATACATTGGCAGGCTAGTAAGCACCGAATTGATCAGTGTCAGACGGCCCCCAGTTGAAAGATGTTTCCCTTTCCAACTACTCAGCCTCTTTTCAAACCTATCTTCAACCCCTTTCCAATCAATATTTCGTAACTTCCTATAATGCATAGGAATACCTAAATATCGGAATGGGAAATCACCATTGGCACAACCAAATAACTGAGTATATTGGTCTTCAAACTCTTGAGCCTCATCGAAACAATAAATTTTACTCTTGTGAAAGTTTATCTTTAGATCTGATAGTTGCTCAAAAGCACAAAGTAATAACTTCATGTTACAAGCTTTCTCCAGATCATGATCCATAAAAAGGATTGTGTCATCTGCATATTGTAGAATAGATAAACCTCCATCTACAAGATGTGATACTACTCCACTCACCTGCCCAGCCAAAGTAGCTCTGCTAATTATAGTTGCCAACATGTCAGCTACTAAATTAAAAAGAATTGGAGATAGAGGATCTCCTTGACGAAGCCCTTTTTTTGTTTGAAAATATGGCCCTATATCATTATTGACATTAATTGCTACACTTCCACCCGAGATGAAAGACTCAACCCAAGAAATCCACTTAGGCGAAAAACCTTTCATTCGTAATGTTTGAAGCAAAAATGGCCATCTAACCATGTCATAAGCTTTCTCAAAATCAATCTTGAAAATTACTCCACTTTGTTTTTGACGGTGTAACTCATGAATAGTTTCATGTAAGACAACAACATCCTCTAGGATATTACGTCCTCGCATGAAAGCAGTCTGTGTGGGACTGATAAGATGTTCCGCTACCGAATTAATTCTATGAGTAGCTACTTTAGTGAAAATTTTGAAGCTGACATTTAACATGCAGATTGGCCTGTATTGTTGAATGCGGTTTGCCTCTTGAACCTTCGGGAGAAGAGTAATGACTTCAAAATTAAGACTAAACAACGGCAGATTCCCAGAATGAAGTTCATGAAACATGATCATCAAATCATTTTTTATTACATCCCAGAATTTCTGATAAAACTTAGCCGGGATTTCATCTGGATCAGGAGCTTTATTATGTTCCATAGCAAAAACAGCATCACGAATTTCCTTTTCTGTGAAAGATGATGTTAAGAACTCATTTCCAGCATGTGTAACTTGAGGGATATCGAAGGTCCTCGATTCATCCAGAGAGAGAATTTTCTTCAGGTGGACCAAAGAGACCTTTATAAAACCGAGTGATAAAAGTTTTAAGATTATTTTGACCCTCAATTTTTCCTTCCTCATGGTCTAGGAAGAATATTCTCTTCTTCCTATGCTTGCTATTGGCGACCATTTGGAAGTACCTTGTATTATTATCCCCCAACAATATATCGGATATTTTTGCTCGCTGGTAATATTTTAGTTCTTCTTCCCGAAGTAGTTTGGTCAAGTGATCTCGAGACTGAGCAAGTAGTTCACTCTCAGTTGCATTCAGATCACGCACCTCGGCGGCGACATCCAAATCGTGAATAGTGGAGTATTTCAATTATGTGATGCAATATTAGACATATCAGCGAGAGCATTTCGAAGCAAGTACAATTGCCCTCTATGAAATGCCTTTCTTGCAATTGGACAATAATTTAGGATGAAAATTTGTGTGATAATCAAACAAGACAAGTGCATATGGCTTCAATTTGTGCCAAATAGCAAAGACCGTGGCGGCGGGCCGGCCCCCGACAACGCGTGCGCCAGGGGTTATTGAAGCTCGCTTACAGCGGCAGTGCGCTTGTTACTGAAAACTTCATATTTTTCTGGACGAAATTTTTTAACAAAATTTGAACTTAGATATTTGTATCGGTAGATATCTCTGAAGAACTTGAAAATCCTTGTAGAATTAATTAAAATCTAGGAAGGAAAACACTCGTGTGCTCTGTTTTTGACAGTACCAGTAATTATCATACTGACAGTGAATAAACAAACAGTAAGTTGCTAGATACTGGTGTTATTTGTGAATTTAGTGAGCCTACCTGGAAGAAGCCCCACTCCTCGCAAGCGAGTTTGAGCTTGGTGGCCTCTTCTTCTACAAAGTCCGGGCTGATGAGCCTGCCAAGGTCAACCACCGGAACCTCGCCGGAGTGCTCCGCCAGAACTGCGTCGCAGTCGATGTCCGGCCGGATGTACCGCTGGAGCTCGCCGGCCGTCAGCTCGCCGGTGCCGGAGGCCGCGAGAGCCTGCACGTTCCTGACGGGGATCGTCGTCGCCACCTGCGCGAGTCTTCTCTCGCTGGCCATGACGGTTGAGGAGCACTGCCGCTAGCTCTCACCAAACAAGCTGCTTTTCTTGGCTTACTTCTCTAATTCACGCTATCCCAATAAGCCTGTCAATTGTACTTACATAAGGTAGCAATTTGATTGGTGTTAATTCAGGTGATAACTATGGGAAATATTGCAACTTGCTTTTTGGAAGTACTTGGATTCGCATGTTTCCAAATGATTCCATGATCAGTTCAATGTTGATCGGTATGTTTGGACTAAACGGCATATAAAAAAAATGGCCGGCGGCTGCTGGTGCCCACTAATTTAAAGCCCTAATCCACAGCCCAAATAGCCCAACCAGAGGTGGATCTGCCCTGGGGAGTATAGGATCAGCTAAGAGCATATAAAATGGTGCACATCAGTTGTTTCTAAGCCATATATAAAGTTTACCATATAGGATTGATAATGATGTGACGAAAAGAGAATGCGCATAGAGAGTTGAGTCGTCTCCAATGCAAGAGATGACTCTCATGCGAATTAAGAAATCATGTGTGTGATTAAGTGGCATAAAAAATGTGTAGCTGTCTCTAAGCCATCTCTACCATTGTAAGAGTTATCTTTAAGCCATCTTTATAACTAACATAGCAATGGTTAGAGATGGTTGTTGTTTCAACCATTTTACATGCTCTAAGTAGCTAACCACCGAGTCACTCTGCTCTGCAATGCCTCTTCTCCCCACTGCCGCCTCCTTCTTACTCTTCGGCGGCACCAAACCCTTTTTCTTCTTTTCTTCTCTGACGACGTCCTTGTTGCAAATATTATGTTTTAAATAGATTAAACAAGCATTTCACATTGAATATAACAAAAAAAATAACAATAATACCATGAATAATTGTCAAAATCATGAATTCGCTAGGATTATGTAGAAGGGCACATAAATGCATGATTAACAGGCATCCAATAAACCTGGTCTCAACCGAATTCAACACAATCAGCATAAAGCTCAGATTTAATTGAAAAGGATTGCTCTCAGATTGCTTTAACGAGTTGCTAATAAAGTTAGCCTTCCAACGATCAAAGATGGCTTAATATCGCGGATTATTAAACTGAAATTTAGATCTAAGTAATAGATAAACAGCACTACTCTAGGGAATTCAATGTACAACACAATATGCTAATATACCACCAATTTAGAAACAGCAAAAAAACATTTCGGCTGCACCAAAATAGCCCAAATCAGTGGCAACACGCAACTGAATACGATACAGTCGCAAGAGCAAGCTCCCTAGGGGCTTATTTGGTTTTGATAATTGATGGCAACTGGGTTGTAGAGCTGGATCAGCCAAGATTAAGGACATTTGTTTTCTAGTTCTTTTGATTTTTCTTGCATGTGTGTAGCATACGGCCATCATGCCAATCGTTTGTCGTATCTCTGGCTACAGGGTCCCACAGAGCACATCTCCGGTCTCTTATCCTCATTCGTCTTTGAGAGAGTTCGGGATAGGTCCAGGGGATTCCATGGTGTAGCCAACTGTCCGAAGTTTCGTAGCCGCTAATTCTCAAAGCCAGATATTTCCTGTGGGCGCGAAACCTCCCGCCTTTGTGCCCAAATGTTTCTGCCGAGTCCACAAGTCGACAAAACATGGCACAAAACCCTAGGTGAGACATTAAGGGAGAAAGGGATGGCCAAAACGGAGTTGGCTGCAAAAACTAGCCCCGTCGAACTAGGTCCAATGGATGAGCGTGTGAGCGGATAAATCCCCCAAAATGCAACCCTACTGTCAGACTAGGTCCGACCACCGCCGAACCGGGTCAGCCCAAGCCATCGACTCCTAATAACTAAGTCCCAAATGCAACCCTTTTGTCGGACTGGGTTGGACCAGGCCACTCCTAGAGTGAAACACTTCATCGGACTGGGTCCGGCGACCGTCCATCGAACTGGGTCCGACAACCATCGGACTGGGTCTGACTGCAACATGGGAAATTCAATTTGGGCCGTCCATTCTTTGGGTTTTCGCCTTGTACGTATGAATAGGAGCCACTAGCACGGGGAAACTTGGGAGAGCCTCATTTAGCAGCCACCCCTTGCCCTAGCCACTCTAGAGAGCTCCTCCCATGGTGTTCTTCACTCCCAAAATCCAAATCCACCATGAGGGCTTGAGAGATTGAGGGAGGAGTGAGGAAGAAGAAGAGAGCACCCCCTAGTCTCCTTCTCGTCGCCCCTAAGGTCCGTGCCCTCTCCCATGGCTGTCTTGCCATCCTCCATTGTAGGATGAGGGCTGGGTGAATTGTGGTGTCTCTGGTCTTGTGCTCTAGATATTCTTGCCACAGGGAGACGTCGTCACTGCCAAGCTCCATCAAGCATACCACAAGCAAACCTTCTCGGTGAAGGTCACCATGCTTCCTACGGTGCTTCCTCTCCGTCCGTCAGAGTGTGCAAAGCCCGCCATCACGTCGGTGGCCACTTTGTTTCTCAAGGTGCTCTTCTCCATTGCGTTGGAGATGTGCTAAATCCTCGGTCGGCTTCACGTGTGAAGTCGGTGTTTTTGGGGGTCTTTCGTGTGTGGAGGCTACCGATTCGTGTTAAGGTTTGGAACTCACGTACCATGTGTTGGTGAGGAGCTACCACCGAGTGGATTGAGGGCTAGGGATGATAGTGTCCACTAAAGGATCGATACACCGCCTAGAGGGGGTGAATAGGCGAATAAAACAAAATTGCGGAAAGTAGACAGTCAAAACAGTAACCAGCATGTCGGATGTTATGATGTTTGTCGGATGTTCCGATCTGGTCCACAGAGCCTTGTGTCGGATGTTCTAATCTGGATCGGATGTTTCGATGTACGTCGGATGTTTCGATCCTGGCTATTCTGGAATCAACGTAAACCTGCAGTAAAAGTTAATTTCTCGCAAAACCAAGTTTACATCTATTTAATAATATTCAGAACAAGTTAAAAACCAATAGTAAAGCAAATACTTAAGACCAAGACGAAGAACACGGCTATTTTTGTTTACCGATGTTCGGATCTTTGAAGAAAGAATCTACTCACCATTAGGGAAGACACAAAGCCCGAATCACCAAAACCCTAATCCCCCTCCCGACGATGCACAACAGTACTCACCGGTGTCCACTAGATGAATCCTTTACCTTGCGGAGGCGGAATCACACCTTCACAAACTCCGAAGGCACACCACACAAAGGTCGGCGACTCACCGGCGAAACCTAGCCGTCTTAGGAGCCCTTCAAGCCTCCAAGAGTAATAAATGCGACGAATAAATTAGGAATCGCTAAGTGCTCAAGATTTGGATGTCTCTAATTCGTGGAGCACTTTGCGTGCCTTGATCTCTCTAGATCTAGATCTCACAAGATGAACAAGAGAGAGAAAGGCTAGTGTTCTTGAGAGATGATGAAGAAAGGCGTATTAGGTTCAAATCAGAGTGTAATCGGAATATGTAACCGTTTGGCAGGTGTTAGAGGAGGGCTTTAAATAGGGAATCTCGAAAAATAGCCGTTTCTGCAGAAGATCCCGCATTGGATGTTCTGACCCACGTCGGATGTTCCGACAGCCATCGGATGTTCCGACCCGCGTTAGATGTTCCGATGGAGTACTTACAGGATAGCGCTGGAAACAAGCAGACTGGGTTCACCATCGGATGTTTCGACCCACGTTGGATGTTCTGATGGTATAGGTTCTGTATAAAGTGTATTTTGAGTGGAAAACTCACACAAACTTCATGATATCTATTTTGAGCACTTAGGAACCTTTATATGCTTCTTCGTAGCATCCCTTTTCGTAGTACGGCATACCTATGACTCAATAAATAAAGATTTACAAATAATTACTAGTCTTGATGCTTTCTTGCAACATATCCATGTTTGAGGGGTACACCATCACATTTAAACATGTACTTCATGAATTTAACCTGTATAACACCTATGTAAATTTCTCCAATAAAAATATTAGCTCTATAATTGTTAATCATTAATCACCAAAACTATTTAGGGGCCTAGATGCACTTTCAATTTCCCGCTTTTTGGTGTATTGATGACAACAATTATAGCTCACAAAGAAATTATAAACAAGAATATAGCTGAAAACACCTCCTGAAATTATGACGAGTAACAACAAGAGCTCTCCTCTATCCTTGGCAAATTTGAATCTAAATGCAATATGACAAGATATATCACACAATACGAAAAATAAATAACTAACTAACAATTCACCTTGCAGCATCATCACAAGACAAATAATTAAAGTCTTACAACCACAGCGTACTACATAAACCATCGAGTTTAAAACATAGTTTTGCACTTACAACCTAATTTAAACATACAAGTTTCACACATAGGAGTCTAAAATGAATAGATAGCTAGAATTTTCTCCCCCTTTGGCATCAAGACGCCAAAATGAGACTAATCAATCCTCTTCGGATTGTTGCTGCTGGAGCCACCACCATCGCCAAGACCACCAATGATGGGGAACGGGGTCCCGATCTTTCGACAGGTATGGATAAACACGATTGGTGGAGAACTCGACGTTGACGATCCGGCTTCCAATCAGAACAGATCTAAGCCTACAATCGCTACACCACGGTCTCCGTTCGTTATCAACCACGCCAAGACACGGTTGACCTCACCACGAAGGTTAATTCTTACAAGTGAATCGAGAACACAAGCAAGAACGCGGCAGATGCAATCTCAAAATTACAGATTACCGATTAAGCACACAAGTTGGGGTTCCACAAACCGATAAACGGCGAAGCTGCAACGGCAGAACAACCTAAGCAAAACCCAAGTCTAAACTAGCGACGACTACTGAATTTATAGCGACGGCTAGGGTTTGGGACGCAGCCCTAGGAGGTACATGGGCCATGGGCCCAAAGTGGAGCGTCACAGCGCCCGGCAGATTCTTGTCGCAATTTTGTTTCAACGATTCCCATTGATCCATAAGGAATTTGGAGGTGGAACTGGATCCTTTGGAAAGATCTCGTCGAGAGCTTGTCCGTGCATACCAAGAACGTCCAAAACGGAGTTCGTATGCATCCGGGGCATCCGTTTTAAGTTAACTGCACGGAGATGGCCGAAACTGACCCGTGGACAAATTGGGATCCCTCTTGGACCGGCTTTGTAACGACGTGGATTGTGGGACCAGAGGGCGTCGAAATAGTCGAGATGCGCCTTTCTTCAATACATCTTGAACTCGGGGAGGTGGCCACGGTGGAGGCCGAACTGCTAACGGCAATGTCGGCTTATCAAGACGACAACGTACATGATGATGGCTTGTACGTCCTGGCCATGGTGGTGGCGGGCGAACCCATGCAGCCGTAGATGTCATTGTACGTGTAGATGTATTAAAGTATGTTTCAAGGTGTTGCCAACTTGTAGTAGATGTAGTGGTCGAAGATGATGTAGTGGCTTGAAATCTCGTCAATGACCATGCTGAAGAAAAGCTCGGCCATGACTAACATGTTGACGTAGTGTCGGTCATACCCGTGATGGGCATGGTCACATCAACCAGTGAAGACTTTATCATCACCATCATCGTCGCCATTGCCGCCACCGGATGGAGGAATCCCGAACAGCCCTCTAGTGTAGGTGTCAATAGAGGTGTTGGGAGACTCGGAATCATCAGATGACAGGGGCATGCCAAGATGTTTCTTGATGTCTTGAATGTGTTTGCGATTGTCGCAAAGACGCACAATAGTGTTCTTGACCCTTTCATTTGTCTTGCAACACATACAGAAGATGGCTTTCAACATTTTCTTGATGGAGCCACCAGGAGATGACGGGCTAGACCTTGATGAAGAAGGGCCCTCCCTATCACGAGGAGCAGAAGAAGGACCCGCTCTATCACGAGAAGCAGTACCCCTCATGGG
The DNA here is from genome assembly GCA_036346415.1 of Raddia guianensis. Taxonomy (NCBI): domain Eukaryota; kingdom Viridiplantae; phylum Streptophyta; class Magnoliopsida; order Poales; family Poaceae; genus Raddia; species Raddia guianensis. The sequence goes on from CM070537.1 coordinate 9,582,403, forward strand.
CGGAGTCGCAGAAGCACCACCAGGAGATGCCAGCCCCCAAGTGGTCACAAGATTGGGGTGTGCTTCACATCCATCACAAACTTGAGACCAGTGACATGGATGATCATGCTCATCAGAAAAGGGGCATAAGGACAGCACCTCTTTGGTTCGCAAGCACTGATCTTGATCTCACCACAGGTGAAGTCCAGCACATCAAAGGGACGCTCTTGCAGAACAATTTTCAAAAGAAGGTTGTGAGAGTATGACAGGACACGTGAGGCGTCACCTTCCTTGGGAGAGAGAGAGAGAGTCTTGTGAAGAAGGCGATTGAGCACTTGATAGAATGGATTCATGCTTTCCGTAGCTCTAGCCTTAGAGGGAATAGGCCCATCATACAGGAATTTCAGATCATGATTCTTCATAGCATCCATATTGTGGATCTGCTCCATGTTGCCTCTGGTGGACAGCTTGAGATGATTTCTAAACTCCTTTTTCATGAAGTGGTAAAACACTCCATCGCACATGAACCAGAATATGTCACCAGCTACGTCGCCAGCGAAGTACAACGTAGCATAGAACTGGCAGATCACTTCATCATTCCAGTCATGTTGAAAGCTCGGGATGTTGGTCAATCCCATGGTGTTGCAAGCAGATATCACTTCATTGATAACTGGATTGTTTGCCAGTGCCATTCCTTCCTAATCAATGAATTACATTCTCATGACTGGGTTCTTATTTCGAACAAAGGCAGCATCATAGAAATCTTGATGAAAGAAATTTCAGACTCTTTGATCAGTGCCTTCCTCCTTTTCATACAGCAGAGGATCCTCAACCCTACGGTGTTGGATCTCCCTGATGTCTGAAACATAGTAACCAGGGATCTTTGGGGTAGTGTTATGAGTGAAGGTCCTGGTTGACTTCTTCACCATAAGCGGACCAATAGGATCACAGACATTTGCTCTCTTTCAATGAGCAATTCTCTGATGATAATCCGTGGGATGCTCATTGTGTGAGGCAGAAGGAAGAACGACAAGCGAACTTGAGGTTCTTTGCCGCTTTGGAGGATTGGCAACACCCTTGCCCTTGGGATCAAGCTGAGAGGAGGACATCTGCATGACAAACAGAATAGAATCAAATAATTGCAAAGAGCATGCTCAGAATTACCAGAAACATGGTCTACACAGTACACCCCTCGTCGGAACATCCGACCGACATCGGAACATCCGATGGGGTTTTCTGTAGCAAACCATAATTTGTGACAAAACTGAGTGCGACTAGTTGAAATTGGTAAAATTTTTATGTGAATAGCAGAATTATGAAATTGGATATAGCAACCTAGGTGTGGAAACTACAAAACCCGAGCCAGGACAGTGAGTACCCCATCGGAACATCCGACATGGGTAGGAACATCCGATGGATACAGCAACTGCAAACTAGGGTTTGTCAAATTTCACATCAAAAGAACGAATCCGAGGCATCAACAGGTAGGGAATACTTCTATGAATAAGATAGGAGCATTTTTGGCCTTGAAATCAAGTTAAAACGGCGTACATTGCACGTTTTAGGGTTTTCGAGATTTGGCCATTGTACCTTCAGTGTAGAACAAGTGAGACGAGCAGTGGTGGAGCGGATGCCGGGAAGAAGCCATGCGGGTCCCCAGCAACCGCAGTCACCCCCGCCGTCCCCGGAGCTTCCTCTCCTGCCGCCGCCCGAGAGGAGAGACAGGGAGAGGGTAAAACTTTAGAGTAGAAACCATGGGGTAAAAATGACAGGACCCACGCGGTTAAAATGAATAGGTCGCAGAAACTAGGCCGGGTCGGAACATCCAACGGATGTCGGAACATCCGACGAAACATCCGGGGCCCGTACGGTGCCGCACTAGAAGTTTTGACGCTGGTCGGAACATCCGACGGGACCTTTCTGCACCACATCGGAAGTTCCGACGCAGATCGGAACATCCGATCCCCCTCTTACTGGAATTGAAAGTTTTACACTCCAGACACTTCGAGGATAGATAAGATCGCTCCGGGAGAATAGTGAGGAGTTCTAGGAATTGAATTTACCCATGAATGACCCGTAAGCATATCAATCATTCAAACTAGGATCACCTGAGGATATGAATATCCAAAGAGCCAAATCAATCAATTTATTTGTATAGACCTATATAGCTATAGTAAAATACATGACATGATAAGGAAAACATTTTTCAATCACCTAACAATATGTGCAATAGGTCAAGCGACATTCCGAGAGTCAAGGATATTCAATTCACTCTGCAACTCGTAGAATTTTCTCTCATCTAGAGGTTTGGTAAATATATCGGCTAGTTGATTTTTGGTTCTCACATGGGTAATATCGATATCACCTTTGGTTGAGTGGTCTCTTAGGAAGTGGTGGCGAATATCGATATGTTTAGTTCGGGAGTGTTGAATGGGATTGTTGGCTATTTTTATGGCGCTCTCGTTGTCGCACAAAAGTTGGATGTGACTAAGGTTAAGGCCATAATCTCGCAAGGTTTGCCTCATCCAAAGCAATTGAGCACAACAATGTCCCGCAGCAATGTATTCAGCTTCGGCTGTGTATAGGGCAATGGAATGTTGTTTCTTAGACGCCTACGAAACAAGCGACCTTCCAAGGAATTGGCAAGTACCAGAGGTACTATTTCCATCCACTTTACAACCGGCATGATCCGCATCCGAATAGCCGATTAGGTCAAAATTTGATCCTTTAGGATACCAAAGGCCAAAGTTGGGAGTGTGTATCAAATATCTCAAGATTCTCTTGGCTGCCACTAAGTGGCAATCCTTGGGTGCAGCATGAAATCTTGTACACTAAGCATAATATCAGGCCTAGATGCATAAAGATAGAGAAGAGAACCAATAATAGAACGATATACCTTTTGATCAATGCCCTTACCATTTACATTTAAATCAAGAGGTCCATTTGTTGGTATAGGAGTTTTGATTGATTTGGCATCGCTCATCTCAAACTTGTTAAGCATATCTTTTACGTATTTTGATTGGCTAATGAAAGTTTCTTCCTTCATTTGTTTCACTTGTAGTCCAAGAAAGAACTTAAGCACTCCCATCATTGACATCTCAAGCGTTTAGTTATTAAATGACTAAACGCATCGCAAAAACACTCATTAGTAGATTCAAAAATAATATCACTAACATAAACTTGACAAACAAAGATATCACCATCTACAAGCTTAGTAAAGAGTGTAGGATCAGATTTACCCATTTCGAAGCCTTTTCTTACCAAAAACTCTTTTAGGCACTCATACTATGCACGTGGTGCTTTGCTTCAACCCATAAAGTGCCTTATTGAGTTTGTAAACGTGATTTGGAAATTTTGGATCTTCGAAACCCGGTGGTTGCTCAACGTAAACAAGCTCGGAAAGTGGACCGTTAAGAAAAGCACTCTTCGCATCAATTTGCCACAACTTAAAATCATGGTGAGTAGCAAAAGCAATTAAAATTCTAATAGCATCTACTCTTGCTACTGGAGCGTAAGTCTCACCACAATCCAATCCTTCGATTTGCGTGAAGCCTTATGCAACTAACCGTGCTTTGTTCCTTGTCACTATGCCATATTCATCTTATTTGTTGCGGAAGACCCATTTTGTACCATGACATTTTGTTTTGATCTTTCCACCAGCTCCCACACTTCATTCCAAGTGAAATTATTTAGCTCCTCTTGTATGGCAATAATCCAATCGGAATCCATGATAGCTTGATCTATATTGAGTGGCTCAAGAGAGGAGACAAACTAGTAAAATGCACAAAAATTTGAAAGACGAGGTCTAGTAGTTACTCCCTTATTTATGTCATCGATGATGTCTTCGACGGTATGATCTCGTTGAATACTATGGCGTACTCGAGGTTGTGCATTTGGTGGTGTGGGGTCTTCATCATTACTTTCAATTGATTTCTCCTTGAAATTGTCATTATCATCTTCTTCAATAGTTGTGGGAGGCTCGGCTTGAGTTGATGAAGATGGTGAATCATTGTTTTCTACTCCTTCTTGTGGTTTGACATCACCGATGTCCATTTTCTTGATGGCCTCACACGGTGGTTCTTCTTTATCTAGCACATGTTGATCAACCTGCTCTACCTGAGAGCCGTTAATCTCATCAAATATTACGTTACGCGAGATTTCAACCACACCGGTGGTATTGTTGAAAACCTGATATGCGTAAGCATTTGATCAATAACCAAGCAAGAAACCTTCATCAACCTTCGGAGCAAACTTAGACCTTCTAGATTTCTTATTCAAGATAAAGCACTAACCACCGAGAACTCTAAAGTAAGAAATGTTTGGCTTGTTACCGGTAAGGAGCTCATACGAAGTTTTCTTCAATAACTTGTGTAAGTAGAGTCGGTTGATAGCATGACAGACGGTGTTCACGGCTTCCGCCCAATATATACCCTACACCTTGTACTCATTCAACATGGTTCTTGCCATCTCGATGAGGTTTCGGTTCTTCCCCTCGACCACCCCATTTTGTTGAGGGGAGTACGGAGCTGAGAATTCGTGGTTGATGCCTTCCTCATAAAGATATTTTTCAACATCAGTGTTCTTAAATTACTTGCCATTATCACTTCGTATCTTCTTGATCTTCACTTCATACTCATTTTGAGCTCTTTTCATAAACTTTTTTAGTATTCCTTTTGCTTCTAACTTACCATGTAAAAAGAATACCCACGTGAAGCGTGAAAAATCATCAACAATAACAAAACCGTATTGTTATCTCCTATACTTATATATGCAATCGGTCCATATGTAACAATTGTAGAAATCTTGTTGTAGTCATCATATTCTTAGAAGGATGAGATGCTCCAACTTGTTTTTCCGCTTGACATGTCTTTCTCAAACTTCACATTTGTTAGTCCAATGATGTGATTGCCTTTCGATAGTTTATGAAGATTTCTCATACCAACATGGGCTAGTCGGCGATGCCAAAGCCAACCCATGTTAAATTTAGCCATTAGGCATATCCCAAGGTTTGGTTTATCCGTGGAGAAGTCCACTAGATAGAGCTTTCCCATTCGATGACTCTTAAAGGATATTAAACAATTACTCCTTCGAATGACATTCACACCATCACAAGAGAAAATACAATCGTAACCGGTTGCACAAAATTGTTGTACCGATAATAGATTGTAATTCAATGAATTCACAAGTAAAATATTTGTAAGAAAAAGATTTTCGAAAATAACAATCTTACCAAAACCAAGTATATCATCTTTACTATCATCTATAAAAGTAATGCTCTCACCTGGTTGATTGTAGCAATTAATTTAAGAGAACATTCCCTTCTCTCCAGTCATATGATGAGTGCATCGGCTATCAAGTACCCAACTAGGGCCATCGAGAGATATTCCTATAAAGTTTAAGTTTTGGTCTTAGATACTCAAATTTGATTGGGTCCTTTGAGGTTAGTCATGAGAGTCTTTGGGACCCAAATGGATCTCACCAAAGGTGCATTGTTACGCTTCGGTTCAACATGATATGCAAGCACTCTACCAAAATTATTCTTTCTAAAAATATAAGAGGCATTAAAAGTAGAGTGAGAAACGTGAGCCTTTAAGCTTTGCTCTCTCACAAAGTGAATTGGTTTAGTGACCGGAGTCAGTACAATATGTGCCTTCTTGCCTTTAGGAGGAATATAGCCAAGTTCGACTTTATTGAAGTTTCCTCTTCTCTTGTCTAACATCTCATCAAGTCCCTTACTTGACTTGTTAGATTTTTGAATACCATCCTCAAGTAGACCCTTTAACTTTTCATTCTCACAAGCAAGATCTTGCAACGTGGCAAAATTAGTTGCACAAGCATTCATATTAACATTATAGCATCTTACACAACAGTTGCTCATGGAGGGAGATGAGTCGCAAGTTGCATTAGAAAGATTAAAGGTGCTCTTCAAAAGATTATCAAACTTCACCTAAGAGTCTAATTTGCTTCCTTTGCACAAATGAGTTCTTCTTTAAGTGAAACATTGTTGAACTCAAGAGAGCTTGCTTTGGATTTGACTTTAGAGAATTCTTTGATCATCTCCTCAACTCTCTTCTTTTCCAATGCATGTTTCTTCTCAAGCTGGAGGTTTCTCTCCTTTTCAAGGATGAGCAAATCTTTTCCTTTATCAAGAAGATTCTATTATTGCTCAACCCTCTCCATGAACTCGGTCAACTTACCCATATCGAACTTCTTCATAATCTTGACCAAACTAGCATTACTCATATCATCCTCATTATCATCACTATCATTAGTACAAAAGTAACAGGAGATTTAGAGAATTTTGATGATACCTTAGGGCCCTTGGTCATGAAGCACATTGATGTATTATCATCATCTGTCAATTCACCAAATAGTGATGAAGCCGGTTTTGAAATAGCCATTGCAATGCATGCAATACTCTCATCATCGGACTCGGAGTCAGATTCAGAGTCGGAATCGGAATCGGATTCCCACTCCTCACTAATGTGAGCTTCACCTCTCGAACTCTTTTTATTTCTTTTACTCTTCTCCTTGTCCTTCTTGTAACTCTTTTCTTTCTTCTTTTTTTCCTTTGTCCTTATCCTTTTTGTGTGGGCAATCGGCAATAAAGTGTTCGGTTTCTCCACATTCATAACATCTTCTTCTTGAGCTCCTTCAAGATTTGGGTTTTCCGGAATCCTTCTTACTTTTGCTATTATAGCCATTCTTTTTGAGGAATTTATTAAACCTCGTCAAAAAGAATGACTTCTCTTCCATATTCATTTGCTCATCTTCTTCATCACTGTTTGAGCTATCATCTTTTGCCTTTGATACTTTGCTCGCTGTCAAAGCTATGCTCTTCTTTTTGCAAGATTGAGCCATTTGTTTAATGTCCGAAGCCTCTAGATCCATCAACTCATCACTAAGGATTCTTCAAAACACTTCATGTGGAGTGATTGTGTGATAGTTGTCTCTATCTTAGACCATTTTAACTAAATGGCGATTGGTTGGAGTGATAGCTCAGAGTAGTATCTTGACCACCTCTTGTTCAGTGAGTGACTTGCATCCAAATCCCTTGGCCTCATTCACCAAAACCATGAGCTGACCAAACATAATTTTGTAGTCTTCTCCTTCTTCTAGAATAAACCTTCCTAACTTGCCATTGATGAGCTCTATCTTGGTCTCCCTCACCCTTGATTTACCTTCATGAACAATCCTGAGGGTATCCCAAAAAATTTTAGCTTCTTCAAATCCGTCCACCCGATTAAATTCACTTGGGCTCAAAGCACCAAACAAAGCATTGACGGCTTGATAATTACGGAAGGAGTCCCTCTCCTCATCAACGGTGAGATTCTCCGGTTTCGTGGGCTTGAAACCTGTTTCTACAATTCTCCAAATAGAGGGATGAATGGACATTAGATACATCTTCATCTTATGCCTCCATTGTGAGAAGTATGTACCATAAAAGTGAGGTGAACGCCAAGTAGGAACAGAGACAAAAGATGAAGATGTTGTATCAAGATAAACCTAAGGAATAGCAACTCTTTAATTACCTTCACTTGGAGTCCCAATCTCGTATCGTCTTTGTCGTTGTTCGGCATACTTCTCCAAGCTGTTAAGCTCAAAACAGGTGGTTAGACTCTGATAGCAATTGAAAGAATCGATACACCGCCTAGAGGGGGTGAATAGGCAAATAAAACAAAATTGCGGAAAGTACACACTCAAAACAGTAACCAGCACGTCGGATGTTCCGATCTGGTCCAGAGAGCCTTGCGTCGGATGTTCTAATTTGGATCGGACGTTCTGATGTACGTCGGATGTTCCGATCCTGTCTTTTCTGGAATCAACGTAAACTTGTAGTAAAAGTTAATTTCTCGTAAAACCAAGTTTAGATCTATTCAAAAATATTCAGAACAAGTCAAAAACCAATAGTAAAGCAAATATTTAAGACAAAGACGAAAAACACGACTATTTTTTTTTTTTACCAATGTTCGGATCTTTGAAGGAAGATCCTACTCACCGTTAGGGAAAGCACAAAGCCCAGATTACCAAGACCATAATCCCCTCTCGGCGATGCACAACAGTACTCACCGGTGTCCACAAGATGAATCCTTTTCCTTGCGCAGGCAGAATCACACCTTCACAAACTCTGAAGGAACACCACACAAAGCTCGACGGCTCATCGGCGACACCTAACCGTCTAGGAGCCCTTCATGCCTCCAAGAGTAACAAATGCGACGAAGAAATTAGGAATCGCTAAGTGCTCAAGAATTGGATGTCTCTAATTCGTGGAGAACTATGGGTGCCTTGATCTCTCTAGATCTAGATCTCACAAGATGAACAAGAGAGAGAAAGGCTAGTGTTCTTGAGAGATGATGAAGAAAGGATTATTACGATCAAATCCGAGTGTAATCAGAATGTGTAACTTTTTGGCAGGTGTTAGAGGAGAGCTTTAAATAGGGAATCTCGAAAAATAGCTGTTGCTGCAGAAGATCCTGCATCGGATGTTTCGACCCACGTCGGATGTTCCGACAGCCGTCGGATATTCCGACCCGCATCGGTTGTTCCGATGGAGTACTTATAGGATAGCGCTGGAAACAAGCAGACTGGGTTCACCATCGGATGTTCTGACCCACGTCGGATGTTCTGATGATGTAGGTTCTGTATAAAGTGTAGTTTGAGTGGAAAACTCACACGAACCTTTATATTCTTCTCCATAGCATCCCTCTTCATAGTACGACATACCTATGACTCAATAAATAAAGATTTACAAATAATTACTAGACTTGATGTCTTCTTGCTATACCTCTTCATAGTACGGCATACGTTGACCGGAAGCTTCCTCAAAGTGAGTAGGTGCTTACCGCATCTTGATATCCATTGCCTACAAGTGCCTTCATGCCTCCTACACTTGTGTTTTGATTACTTCCACCTAATATACTTGTGTAGGAATCCACGCGCTAACTGTGTGCCTTAACTTCTATCAAGGCTATTTGGGATTCTCTTGTTGAAATCCATGAAGGCACTGCTACGGTCAAGTAGGGTAGATTAGTGGTGGTTAAGGAGCAATTTAATAAATTTAAGATGCTTTCTTGTGAAAATACAAATGCCATGTATACTGGTCTTAACATCATAATCAATGAGTTTAAAGGGCTCGGACTCTCTATACCTAATGTTGATGTGTGCAGAAAGATGATGAGGATTATCCCAAGATAGGAGTATAGGGACATTATCACTGTACTCTCCAACAGCAATGAACTTGAGATGATGACTCCCGGTGCTCTCTTGTGTAAACTCTGTGCTCATGAGATGCACATCATCGAGCCCGTAGCCACTCCATCAGCTGAGAAGACCAAGAGAATTGCTTTCAAGGCTACTGAACACAAGACAAGCAAGTCCAAGCCTACCTCCTCCAAGGATCAAGAAGGATCAAACTTCTTCCCACCTAAGGCACTTGAGGAGATCATGGGTCTATTCAGAAAGCGATTCGACCTTAAGAGGCGAACCAAGAACCCACACTCTAGCTATCGATGCTGTGAGTGTCATGAGAAGGGTCACATTGCCTGCATGTACCATCATAAGGATAATATCAAGCGCAAGGGGAAGAGCAAACAAGGCAGTGATGATGAAAAGCCCAAATACAAGGATGGGAAGTACATGAATTTGAAGAAGACCGAGTTCAAGACCACATCCAAGAATGGAAAGAAGCTGGCGTTCGTTGAAACTTGGGTCCCCGTTGACAGTTCTAGTGACTCAGCCGCTTCTAAGGAGGATAAGGAGTCAAGTAGTGAAGGACTTATCATAATGGCAATTGCTGAGATGACTCCTCCACCTCCAGCCTTTACCACAAAATGCTTGGTGGCAGTTCCAGAACCACAAGAGCAAGTGTGGTATTATGATGGAGAAGAGTCTACTTCCACTACTTCCTCTACACTAAGAGCTTCATCATCATCTACTTCAGCCTTCGAGTGCTTGATGGCTCAACCATCTACTGAGGTATCTTCTGATTCTGACTCTGAAACTCTCTTTGAGTGGGATGAAAAGACTAATAGAGAGAATGTGGCTAAGTTGTTTGATGTTCTCCAAAAGTAGCATTTGAGAGCCACTACTCTCCATGAGTCTTTGAATGCCCTGACTGCTAAGCATGATTCCCTTGAGACTGAATTTGACCTCTTCAATGGTGAGATACTTATCTTAGTTAGGAGGGTAGACTTGCTTGATGTGGAAAACAAAGGCATGAATGAATCTGTAGATGGCTTGCTTGCTACTATTCTTCAGCTTATGGCAGAAAACAAATTGCTTACTGAAAAGAATGCTTCCATTGATGCTTTGCCAATTGCTCATGCCACTGATGATTTGATTGCTTTACCTGCTTTGATTGTGCCTCGTGCGATTGCACCATTTACTGCTTCTGTCATACTTGCTATCACCATGACACCTGATAGTACAGATATTTCTTATGAATGTGCATTGATTGGCTCTAGTGAGTACTATTGTTCATTTGGTCGATTATTACTCTAAATGTGTCATGATTGTTTCTAGTTCCAGTGGTTCCACTAGTGTAGAGTGCACTCTAGACTTACGTAAATTTGCATTAGCTGCATGGGAACAAGCCATTGAGCATGATGAACTTGCCATAGAAATTACTATTCTTAAGGTCAAGCTTCAAAAATTTGACAAGGGACTTGACAAGTGTTATAAGGGGAGTCGTGTCCTTAACCGGATACTTGAGAAACAAAGGAATCCGGCTATGAAGGGTGGCTTGGGATTCACCCATGAGAAGTTTGTGGAGAAGAAAAATAAAGGTCCTGAAATTTATAACAAAGGGCAAAACTCTGTTCATAATAAGCCTGAGGGAAACACCAACAATGCTAATAACTCTGTGCTTAAAACATGAACACTAGGAACAATCACCCTAGAAAGCACAATAGGCACAACAAATGTCAAGGACCTCATAGCCATTATAATTCCACTACATGACAACCTAGAAACCAATATGCTTGGCAATATGCTCCTAGGTACAACAATTGGAATGGTCATTCTCCCATGCCATACAATAATTGGCAATTTTCTTAAATGGTACTCCTAAACAAAACTTTGCTAGGCAAGCTCCACTAAGAAACCAAGCTAGGAACACTCCCAAGCACATCCAACCCAAGATTATAAGAGCTCATGCTGAGCTGTATGACCACTACTTAATATGAATGATAAGGGTAAGGTGGTTGCTAGATTTGCTGGCTTTAGGGCTAAGAATGAGCATAAGTCACATGTTTGGGTGTTTAAGTCTTTGATTGATCAATTTGCTCATGTTTCCTCTGGTATGAAGACTAACCCTCGGGGACCTCCTGTGTAGGTCCTTGTCACAAAAGTGATCTCTTCTTAATGCAGCTAAACTACCGGAGTGGAGGGTGCCATTGAATTGTCGACAGTGGGTGTACCCAACACATGACCGGCAACCCCCGGTTGTTCACCTCAATTGGGAAGGATGGATTAAACGCCCCAAGGTCACTTTTGAAGATGGAAGCAAGGGCAGGGTAATTGGAGCCGGAAGGGTAGCAATCTCTACGGATCTCTCAATTGACAATGTGCTACTGGTAAACACTCTGAACTACAATCTACTTTCCGTTGCTCAATTTGTGATTTAGGTTTCTATTGTAACTTCTCATATGAGGGATTGTTGGTTCTGTATCAAAATGGAAAAAACAATGTCCAATGCTTTTGTTTTGAAAACTTGTTTCTTGTGAACTTCAACGAGCCTGCCGCATCCATCTCGGTTTGCCTCTCCGCCAAAGTCTCACTTGGTTGGTTTTGGCATAGACGCCTTAGGCATATCGGGATGAGAAACTTAAAGAAACTTTTAAAAAACAAGTAGCTTCTTGGGGTGAAATATGTTGCATTCGAAAAGGATAAGATTTGCTTGGCATGTCAAGCATGAAAACAAGTGGCACGCGCTCATCCTGCCAAGAATGTTATGTCTACATCCCAACCAGTTGAGCTTTTGCACATTGATCTTTTTGGGCCAACAAAGTTTGTAAGTATTGGGGGTAATCTCTGCTGCTTGGTAGTAGTTGATGACTACACTCGACGCACTTGGATAATCTTTCTTCTAGATAAAACCCCAACTGGGAATGTTTTCAAGAAATTTGTAAGAAATCTCAAAACAAATTTGACTGTACCCTTAAGAAGGTGAGAAGTAACAATGGAACAGAGTTTACTAATACCTCCGTTGAGCTCTTCAGTGATGAGCTAGGTATTGACCACCAATTCTCAGCCACTTACACTCCTGAGCAAAATGGTGTGGTTGAGAGGAAGAACAGGATACTCATCGAGATGGCAAGAACAATTCTCAATGAGTTTGGGATTTCTGAGGTGTTCTAGGCTGAGGTAATCAACACAGTCTACCACTACATCAATAGGTTGTACATTCACAAGTCCTGAAGAAGACATCCTATAAGCTGCTTGTGGTAAGACGACCCAATGTGTTCTATTTCAGGGTTTTTGGATGCAAAGTTTACATCAAGAAGAAAAGGGGGCATTTGGGCAAGTTTTGGAGTAGAGTGGACACTGGGATCTTCTTGTGGTACTTAGCCAGAGGGTCATCTTTCGGGGTGTTCAATGAAGCAAGTGGTCAGATTAAAGAATCGTGTGACGTAATATTTGACGAGTCAAACGGTAGTCAAGGATAGCATAAGAACTTGGATGATGTTGGTGGAGAGTAGTTGGCAAGGGCAGCTGAGCAGATAGAAGTTGAGGATGTGAGACCAGTTGAAACTCCAAGAGAGGTTGAAACAGTTGCACCACCACTAACTCATGAGCCAGTGGCAGACTTAGGGGGAGCTGTGTCTCAAGACAGCTCAAACTTGGAGCCAGCGTCAGAGGCAGAGATATCTTGTGAGTAGGATGGAAAGACAGTTGAGGAGACAGTTAGACAACCTTCTCAGTTGATCAGGACCCATCACTCCGTTGTTCGAGATCACCCAGCTAAGCAAGTGATTTGGGACTTGACTCAAGGTGTACAAACAAGGTCAACAACGTCTAACTTTTGCAAGCATCATGCTTTTGTGTCATACGTGGAGTCAAAGAAGGTGGAAAAGGCATTGGCTGATCCTGACTGGATCAGTGCATGCATGAGAAGTTGAACAACTTTGAGAGAAATAGAGTCTGAACACTTGTGGAGCGACCCAAGCATTGCAATGTGATTGGCACAAGTGGGTATTCAAGAACAAGACAGATGAATTTGGATTGGTTGTCAAAAACAAGGCAAGACTTGTGGCTCAGGGTTTCACTCAGGTCGAGGGTGTGGATTGTGAAGACACTTATGCTCTTGTGGTCAGACATGATGCAATTAGGCTGCTTATGGCATTCTCCACTTGTCACAACATCAGTTTGAAGCAAACAGATGCCAAGAGCGCTTTCTTGAATAGGTGGAGCTGGTCTATGTTGAGTAACCTTCAGAATTTGAAGACCCAAATCACCCTGATCATACATACAAGTTTTCCAAGGCTCTGTGTGGCCTGAAACAAGCTCCTAGGGCTTGGTATGAGAGACTCAGAGACTTCCTCATCACTAAGGGATTCAGTGTTGGGAGAGTGGATTCTATACTCTTCACCAAGGTGGATGATGGATATTTGTTTCTGTGCCAAGTCTATGTTGATGACATCATCTTTGGAAGCTCAAGTGACAAGATGGTACAAGACTTTAGTGAGATGATGGCTGCAGAGTTCGAGATGTCGATGATTGGTGATCTAAACTTTTTCTTAGGTTTCAAAATAAAACAACTCAATACTAAGACATTCATAAGCCAAGAGAAGTACATTCTGAACCTCCTCAAGCGCTTCGACATGGACGGATGCAAGTCACTCCGGACACCAATGTGTACAAGCGGTCTCCTTGACCTCGACATAGAAGATAATCCTGTTGATCCCAAGCTATTCCGTTCGATGATTGGTGTATTGCTTTACTTGACAGCATATATGCCGGATATCATGTTTAGTGTGTGCATGCTCGCTAGGTACCAAGCATCTCATAGAGAAATGCATTCGAAAGCAGTCAAAAGGATTTTCAGATATATAAAATCCACTCTAGTTCCCTAAGGGTGCGCTATTTGAGCTACTTGGCTATTCTAACTCAGATTATGCCGGATGCAAGATTGATTGCAAGAGCACTTCTAGGGACTGTCATCTTCTCGGTGGATGTCTTGTGTCATGGCTTTTAAAGAAACAGAACTCTGTGGCGTTATCTACTGCTGAGGCTGAGTACATAGCAGCAGGGAGTAGCTGTGCTCAAATTCTGTTCTTGACACAATCCTTGTATGACTTTGGCATCAAACTTGATCATGTACCTCTTTTGTGTGATAATGAGAGTGTTGTTAAGATAGCCAGCAATCTGATCCAACATTCGTGCACCAAACACATAGATGGCTGACATCACTTCCTTAGGGATCATATGATGAAGGACGACGCCGTGATTGGATCTGTATGGACGAAGGATCAGCTTGCTGATATGTTCACCAAGCCATTGGATGAGGTACGATTTTACAAATTAAGAAATTAGCTGAACACATTAAATAGGTCAAATGTGATGCGAGGTAGCCGTGGGGAGATGTGTGTGAACCTGGCAAAACTTAGCGTTTGAGATAGTTGACTAAGTTTTGGTTGTTATACTTAGTTCAATTTGTGCACCCTTGTGAAATTATATGATTTGAATACCTTGCTCTCATAAATACTGTCACTTAGCCCAATATATGCTTAATTATAATTCACTATGCAAACTATCGTTTGGAGCATGTGCTAGACAAACTCAAAGCCCTTATTGCCTCTTTGTTGTTCAAACTTCATGTGAATAATCTTGTATATCTAGCTCTAGGCATGCTATCAACTCAAAAAAGTGCAAATTGTCAAATAAGGTCAATCAAAAGGAGTAATACATGTCTCACCAATGTTTTCTCAACGAGATGGCTTACCATTGCACTAGACATGAACTTGGGGGAGTTTTGGATGACCAAGATGTGGAATCCTTCAGAGTAATACTAGGCAACATAGCCAAATGTTTGAGACCTAGCAAATTTGAGAAAACTTGAGCCAAATTAATTTTTTTTAAAAAAAGGGATTGTGCAATGAAATTTGTTTGCTTAGGCATTGTAGCAATGTGATTTCTATTGTTGGCTTGAGCACATTTAGTCACTAATGGCTTTGATTCACCCAAATCATGCTCTAAGTCCTTAATTACTTGAACTTCATTAAAAATCAGTTTATATTGCCCTATGTGAGATGTTGACCTAAAGTAGCTTGAAAATGAAATGTGGAGGATCACTTGTGCCATCTGATTTTGTATAACTCTCAAAGCTCATGAAACCATTTCTTTTGCTATGCATATTGCTCATGTAGTCATGATCCTTGCTTGCCTCTATGCCTTTTGTTGATGATTAATGCCAAATGGGAGAAAGAATTGTAAATCTTGATCTTGGTTAGGGAGAAATTATGAATTGTTGTTGTGGAGTGAATTATGCATGTGAGGGGTGAGATGAGAGAACTTGGCTTGAATTGAATTGCTCATGCACTTGATGTGTTCATTCTCAATTGGTATGCATTGATTTAGGGGGAGCTAGGTGTTAGGTTGGCATTGCTCTGCATTTCAATTCTTAGACCTAGTTGCTATCTCAAGTGAAGTCATGCCATTTCTTTTGGTATCTCTCATATGCATGCTTTAAGTGAACTCAATTCATATTCACATGCACTTGATTGAAACTAACGCACTGCACCAAACAAATATTTGCTTGTTGAGATGGTTGTGCAGTAAGATTTGCAAGTGTTGTCATCAATTATCAAAAAGAGGAAGATTTTAAGAGCAAGCTCCCTAGGGGCTTAATTGGTTTTGGTAATTGATGACAACTAGGCTGTATAGCTGAATCACACCAAGATTAAGGACATTTGTTTCCTAGTTCTTTTGATTTCTTAGGTGTGTGTAGCATAGAGCCATCATGCCAGCCAATCGTCGTATCTCTGGCTGTGTAAGGATTCTAGGCCGAGAGGGGGGGTGAATCGGCTCTTTTCAAATTTTACTCCTCTCAATTCGCTTGCTTAGTTAATCAAATTAGGAACACAAGCTAACGATTTATCTAGAGTCTAGTAGTGGAAGCGATCACAATGAGACACAAGCGACTACTAGGAGGCTCGATGGCGCTCACATGCAAACGATCAAATCAATATGCGGAAGTAAATGAGAGAGACAAGAAAGCGCAAACCGAGTTGTTTCCCGAAGTTCGGTGCTCAACACATGAACACCTACGTCTCCGTTGAGGAAACTTCTCACACAGAGAAGTCGGGACTCTCTCGTCCCTAGCCCTCAATCCACTCGCGGTAGCTCTTCACCAACACATGGTAGGCGAGCTCCAAACCTTCACACAAGACGAGTTCTTCCACACGCGGAAGCTCCTCGCACCCGCGGCGTCGACACACAGCACCGACCCCCGACACACGGAGGATTTTTGCACACAACCTTCAACGGATGAAGGCCACGCACATCCGACACACGGAAGTGACCCCCGACACACGGAGGATTTAGGTTGACGTGGTCGAACGGTTGATGAAGCCCGTGGCGTGATGACGATCTCTCCGGCGGCGAAATCCCATGAGCACAAGATCGGAGACCGCCTCTCACCACTATCCCTTCTTCTTCCTTTTCCTCTCTTCTCCTTCCTCTCTCTCAATCTCTCAAGCACATGGAACCCTAGGAGGAGGTGGGATCGATGGGAGGAGCTATCATGGGTGGTTAGTGCAAGAGGTGGCTGCTAATGGTGGCTCTCTTAAGTTTCTCCCGTGCTCATAGCCCCTATTTATAGGCACAAAGCGAATCCCTAGAAATGGGCGACTCAGATTTAATCCCGAGTTCCGGATCGATCTATCGGACGCCGTCCGGTTCCCATCGGACGCCATCCAATGGACGAAACTGGTGAAATTTCACCTTCATCGGACGCGTCCGACAACTCGTCGGACGCCGTCCGACGGAGTGAGCTGTGCTCTCCTGCCTGTGCCCACCATGTGTTTGGTCGCTTGCCTAGCCGCCGTCGAACGCTGTCCGGTCCTGGTTGGACATCGTCCGACAGTGACCACTGTCGCGCCTCCTGTCGATCAGACACCATCCGGAGATCGTCGGACGCCGTCTGGTGGCCAATTTTGAACTTGGTCGGACGCCGTCCGATGGTCTCCGGACGCCGTCCGGCAGGGGCGATGTCGATTGGGACTTAGTCGTTTTGAGCTCACTTGCTAAGAATTCAGCGCTGTCGGACCCCGTCCGAAGGCTATCGGACGACGTCCGACAGAGGTTGTGTTTTTGGGACTTAGCCAAAATTTTGGCTTGGGCTCAACGGACGCCGTCCGACAGTGGTCGGATGCCGTCCGGTGGGGCTGAAAATTTTTGACCCACTTGGGTTTTGGCTCTACCGACTTCGCCCGACAACACACCTAGGGTTATGACCCTACTTTATCGACTTTGTGAGATCGGCGGGAGATTTTGATCACTTGGACGGGAAGTTTCGCGCCTAAAACAAAATATCTGGCTTGGGTTGCTTAGAGGCTACGAAACCCCGACTGCTGTCGCTCCCCGAACTCTCTCGAAGCTAGACAGATGGATTCGCTCTAGATGGTTCGCTCAAGACTAACACCTGGCACTCTCAAAACCCCATGAAACCCACGGTTGATGTTTCTGGACCTGTGCTTAGTGGGACCCTGCAACCAGAGAGATGTAGTCGAGCCAAAGACGCGCACAAGGAAATCAGAAGAACTATAAAACAAATGGTTCTTATCCTTGGCGTTCCAGCTGTACGGCCTAGTTGCCATCAATTACCAAAATCATTCAGCCCATGGGAGGCTTGATCTTACAATCTCCCCCTTTTTGGTAATTGATGACAACACCTGCAAATCCAACATGACAAGGCACAAATACAATCTCTGGTGCAATGGGTTAGCTTAAAAACATTGCATGCCAGCATAGCATAATGCAAAAGACCAATGAATAAGATGCAATGTACGTATAGACATGAGCTCCCCCTAAATCAATGCATACCACTTGAGAGTATCATCACATCACATGGAGCAAAGCATCTCCATTCTAATCTCCATCCCCCAATTCTTCCTATTTGTCCAAAGCATGGAGCATGGATTTGCAATTATTTATCCCCCTTTGGCATCAATGACCATAAAGTAGCAAAACATCAATGACCATAATTAAACGCTTTGGAAGTTGTACTAGTGCAAGCACGCCCATAAGTTCAGCACACTCAAAATCTCGCCATCTCAAGGTCATAATGTCACAAGATCAACTAGAGCACAATTGATAGATGTATAATTCAAGTTATTTTGACCTAGAGCAAATATCAGGTGAAACAATAGCTAGAAGTATCAAGAGTTGCTCCCAAACTCAAAGGGGACACAAGATGCACCATAGCACTAGAAGATGCGCTCCAAGTTACACATACTAACACCAAGCCTATTTGAGACTCAAACATTTTTAGTTGAGCTCATTTTTGAAAGATTTTACATTTGGCACTTTGCATTTTCTTAAATTTTGCCATGTCTAAAACCATAGGCGACGTTACTCAGCATGACACTGAAGATGAACGTCTCAGTCATCCAAAGCTCCCCTTAAGTTCATGCCCAGTGCCATAGTAAGCTATCTCATCGAGGAGGCATTGGTGAGACATGTATGACCAATTGTGGCCTTATTCATATTTTAGCACATTTTTTTCAAATTTGGCACAACATTTTCTCAAAATTTCTCAAGTTAGCAAAGTAAAGATATGTGCAAAATGAAAGAACACAATCTAGACTTAGAAGCACATGGTCAACCAAAGAGTTTAGACAATCAAATGAGACTAGAAACTATAGCCCTCCTAACACATGCTCATGGCTTCCAATTGCATGATTTTGAGTTAAGCACAAGTTGAGCTAGTGACAAGGTAAACACATGCTATAGCTATCAAATTCATGTGATGAACATATAGGCAATGAATAACATCCAGTATAACAAGCAAAGCACCTAAATGTTCAAACTGGCTTTAAAATATTTGCAATGACTGACATAGCCACACAACCCACTCAGACAATGTTTGACTTGTCTAAAATGTTCAACTCATTTCTTAATTTGCAGAATCGTGTCTCATCGAGTGGCTTGGTAAAGATGTCGGCAAGCTGGTCCTCCGTCCGCACGTGTTCAAGCACAATGTCGCCCTTTGCCACATAGTTCCGAAGGAAATGGTGGCGGACATCATTGTGCTTGGTCCTTGAGTGTTGGACCGGGTTGCACGCTATCTTCATCGCGTTCTCATTGTCGCACAGGAGAGGCACATGGTCAAGTTTAAGCCCAAAGTTAAACAGTGATTGTGTCAGGTAAAGAAGTTGTGCACAGCAACTCCCTGCAGCTATATATTCAGCTTCAGCAGTAGATAGCGCCACGGAGTTCTGTTTCTTTGACGCCCATGACGCAAGACATCTACCCAAAAAGTGACATGCCCCAGAAGTGCTTTTGCGATCAATCTTGCACCTGGCATAATCTGAGTCAGAATAACCTAGGAGCTCAAACCGTGCACCCTTCGGGAACCACAGGCCTATGCTAGGTGTGTGTTTTAGGTATCGAAGGACTCGTTTGACAGCAGTCATATGCATTTCTCTAGAGGAGGCTTGAAATTTAGCGCACATGCACACACTAAACATGATGTCCGGCCTAGATGCTGTCAAATAGAGTAAAGCACCAATCATTGAACGGTAAAGTTTTTGGTCAACATGTTTACCTTCTTCGTTGAGGTTGAGGTGACAGTTTGTCCCCATTGGTGTCCGGATTGGCTTGTAGTCACTCATGTTGAAGCGCTTGAGCAGGTCGTGGATGTACTTCTCCTGGCATATGAATGTCCCGGTCTTGAGTTGCTTGATTTGGAATCCCACGAAGAAGTTCAATTCTTCCATCATCGACATCTCGAACCCCTTACTCATCATGTCGCTGAACTCCTTGACCAAGGACTTATTTGTGCTACCGAAGATGATGCCATCCACGTATACCTGGCACAGGAACAGATCTCCATCCACTACCTTAGTGAATAGAGTCGTGTCGACCCTGCCGACCTTGAAACCCTTGCCAATCAGGAAATCTCTTAACCTTTCATACCATGCCCTAGGTGCTTTCTTGAGACCATACAAAGCCTTTGACAGTTTGTACACATGGTCGGGGTGCTGAGGATCTTCAAACCCCGGAGGCTGCTCCACATACACTAGCTCCCCAATGTACCCGTTGAGAAAAGCACTCTTCATATCCATCTGATTGAGGATGATGTTGTGGCATGTAGAGAATGCCACAAGCAGTCTGATAGCATCCAGACGGACGGGCCACGGGAGCATAGGTGTCACCACAGTCAACTCCCTCGATCTGTGTGAAACCCTGACCGACCAGCCTAGCCTTGTTGCGCACCACCAAGCCAAACTTATCTTACTTGTTCTTAAATACCCACTTGGTACCAATCACATTGCAGTCGCTTGGCCTTTTCACCAAAGTTCAGACTTTGTTTCTCTCAAAGTTGTTCAGCTCCTCGTGCATCGCATTGATCCAGTCTGGATCACTCAGTGCCTCCTCCATTTTCTTTGGCTCAAACTCAGACACAAACGCCATGTGCTCACAGAAGCTTGCCAAAGCACTAACCTCACTGATGCTGGTTGTCCTTGACCTTGTTTGCACACCTTGAGTCAAGTCCCCAATCACTTGATCAGCTGGATGATCACGAGCAATGGTGTGATGGGTCTTGATCAACTGAGGTGGTAGCTCGACTGACTCTGCATCTGGCTCACATGCTGTCTCTGCCTCTGGAATTGGCTCCACACTTAAGCTATCTTCAGGCAAAGCCCCCCCTGAGTCTGGTATTGGCTCAGGTGTGGAAGGAGGTTGAATTGTCTCACTCTCCTTTGGAACCTCAACAGGCCTCACATCTCCGGCAGGTATCTCCTCCACTGCCCTTGCCAACTACTCACCACCCACATCATCCAAGTTCTCATGCTCTCCTTGGCTCCATTTGACTCGTCAAACTTGACGTCGCAACTCTCCTCGATCAAACCACTGGACGCATTGTACACTCTGAAAGATGATCCCCTGGCTGAGTAGCCCAGAAAGATCACAGTGTCGCATCTGCTCTGGAACTTGCCTAAGTGCTCCCGCTTCTTCTTGATGTAGACCTTGCAGCCAAAAACCCTGAAGTAAGAGACATTGGGTCGTCTTCCCACAAGCAACTCATAGGATGTCTTCTTCAGGAGCTTGTGGACATATAGACGGTTGATGCAGTGACAAGCAGTGTTGATGGCTTCTGCCCAGAACAGATCAGAGGTCTTGTACTCGTCCAACATTGTCCTTGCCATCTCAATGAGCGTCCTGTTCTTCCTCTCAACCACCCCGTTTTGCTGAGGAGTGTAGGTGGCTGAGAACTGGTGATCAATGCCTAACTCATCACAGAACAGCTCAACAGAAGTGTTAGTGAACTCCGTTCCATTGTCACTTCTCACCTTCTTGAGGGTACAATCAAAAATATTTTGGGCTTTCTTTACAAACTTTTTGAAAACATCTCCAATTGGAGTTTTGTCGGGTAGAAAGAAAACCCAAGTGTATCGTGAGAAGTCATCAACAATGACCAAGCAATAGAGATTTTCCCCGATACTCACATAGGTTGTTGGTCCAAAAAGATCCATGTGTAAAAGCTCGAGAGGTCAAGATGTAGACATGACATTCTTGGCAGGGTGTGAGCTTGCCACTTGCTTGCCGGCCTGGCAGGCACTGCAAAGCTTGTCTTTCTCGAATGTCACATCTTGCACTCAAGAATCAACTCGTTTTTGAAAAGTTTCTTCAAATTTGCCATGCCGACATGCCCAAGACGCCTATGCCAAAGCCAACCAAGAGAAACTTTGACGACAAGGCAAGTCGAGACGGATGCGGCAGGCTCACTAAAGTTCACAAGAAACAAGTTTTCAAACCGAAAACTTTTGAACACAAGTTTTTCATTTTTATCCAAAACCAACAAGCCCTCAGGTGAGAAATTACAATGGAACCCCAAATCACATATTTGGGCAACAGAGAGGAGGTTATAGCTCAAAGATTTCACTAGTAGCACATTGTCAATTGAAAGATCTGAAGAAATTGCTACCTTTCCAACTCCAAGAACCTTGTTCTTACTTCCATCTCCAAAAGTGACCTTGGGGGGAATCTTTCCTTCCTCCCCTATTGAGTTGAACAACCGGGGGTTGCCGGTCATGTGTTGGGTGCACCCACTGTCAATGATTCAATGGTACCCTCCACTCCAGCAGTTCATCTGTCATGAGAAAGGATCACTTATGTGACTCAGGGACCCATACAAGAGGTCCCCGAGGGTTAGCCTTCACACCAGAAGTAACAGGAGCAAAACGATCAATCAATGACTTGGGCACCAAAACATGTGCCTTGTGCTCATTCTCAGACTTGAGCCCAACAAATCTAGCAATCACTCTACTCTGTGAATTTTTCTTTAGCAAGTAGTGATTATACAGCTCAGCATGTGCTCTTGAGAATCTTGGCTGTGTATGATTGGGAGTGTTGCGGTTTTGGTTCCTAGAAAAGTTTGTCCTACCATTGTTGTGCCTAGGAGTACCATTCCAGAAATTTTACCTAGGTGAATGCCAAGTGTTGTACTTAGGAGCATGCCAAATGTTGTAGTGCATTTGAGGTTGCCATGTGGGAGAGTTATAGTGCCTATCATATCCTTGCCATGTGTTGTGCCAATTGTGCATCCTAAAAGCATTGTTGTTAGTGTGCAAGTTGTTACCATGCCTCTTCTTGGGATAGGCATGATAGTAACTTTGCCTCATGGTAGATGCTCGAGGAACACTTGATTTCTTCCTCCCTTTTGGCTTCTCTGAGGTAAACCCCAAGCCACCTTTTTGGGAGGGTTTTCGTTGTTCCTTGAGCATCTTGTCCAAGGCCAAGCTACCCTCATAGCACTTCCCAAGGCCCTTATCAAATTTCTCAAGTTTAGACTTCAGCTCCGCATTTTCAATAGCAAGCTCCCTAGCAGCTAATGCGGATTTGCAATTATCAGGTGTACATACTAGTGCGTTGCTAGAGGAACCGCTAGAAATAGAAGCCAACACAGTGCAATCATGTACAACTTCAGGACAAGCAAGAGTCAAGTCAACAACAGGTGCAATAGCAACCGAAGTAACAGGCACAGCACAAGCAACATCCACAGCATCAACAGGTGTAGTATCAACTAGTTGAGCAAGAGGCAAAACAACCAACTCATCATTCTTAGCCAGAAGTATCTCATGATTCTCCCTAAGTGCATGATAAGTAATCATGAGATCATCTAAGGATTCATTCAAAGCATCGCGCTCTTCCTCTAACACATTACACTTTGATGACAGATTTTTGTTAGAGCCTAGCAAAGTGTCATGCTCAGATTCTAAACTATCACATCTAGTGGCAAGATTTTTGCACTTAGTTTGCAATGCAATCATGGTTTTACCAAGCTCTAGGTTCTTAAGTGTCTCATTCTTATAGCGCTCACAAGCTTCCCTAAGACAATCACGCATGCCTTCAACATCCACATCTGAGTCAGAACTAGAGTCGCTCACCTCGCCACTAGGTCGAGCCATCAGGCACTTGGAAGTGCCAGCAGGAGTTGGTGAAGCCTTTGCCGATGTAGAGAAAGTGGTGGAAGAAGAACCATCGTCATCAGAATACCACTCTCGAGGCTCAGCAACCACCGTGAGGCATCTTGAGTGAGGACAGGAGGAGGCGGCACGGATTCAGCTATTGCCATGGTGGCCAACTCTTGATCAGCTGACTCCTCCTCATCTCCTAAAGCTGACACGTCGCTGGAGCTATCATCGGTCACCCATTCTCCCACAAAGGCTAGCCTTTTGCCTTGTGATGAGCGACTCTTGAACCCTGACTTCTGAGGATTCTTCTTCTTGTAGTCATTTTGTCTTGGCTTCTCGCCATCGCCCTTCTCCTTTCCTTTGTCCTTTTACTTGGTATTGCCCTTCTGGGGACACATTGAAGCGATGTGCCCCTTCTCCTGACACTCATAGCATCGGTATGATGCATGGGAGTTTCTACTCATCCTCTTCTTACCACCATATCCATTTCTGCTCATGAACTGGCCAGCTTGCTTCATGAACAGGCCATAATGTTGGAAGCCATCCTCGAGCTCACTCCATGACATCTCACCATCCTTCTCAGCTTGACTTGACTTGGAACCACTCTACCTAGATCCACTGGTCTTGAGGGCGATCACTTGATTCTTTGCTGGAGCAGAGAAATCCTCATGATCATTGAGGAGCATCATCTCGTGCGCGGTGATTTTGCTAAGCAAAGCTGTGGGAGCCAGTTTCTCCACATCACCACTGTTGGTGAGATAGGTGATGTTGTCCCGGTAGTCCTTCTTAGGGAGGATCCGCAGCATTTTTCTGCACACTTCATCATTTGCAACAGTGTGACCGAGCCCCTTAAGCTCGTTAAGAATGGGGTTAAGCCGAGTAAACATAGCGTTGACATTTTCATTTGAAAGCATTCTGAACTGATCATAACGCTCCTTCACAACCACTAATCTACCCTCCTTAACAGCAGAAGTGCCTTCGTGAATCTCGATGAGAGTGATCCATATCTCGTGTGCGCTAGTGAGGTTGCTAACTCTGTCGAAGACCTCCATGCTCAAACCACAAAACAAAGTGTTCATGGCCTTAGCATCGGTCTCTAGGAGTTTGGTTTGTCCGGGTGTAGGAGGTACATCATCAGTGAGTGTGACACCATGAGGAGACTCTACGACCTTCCAAACATCCATTCCCATGGCCTGGAGAAATACTTTCATGCGCAACTTCCAAAAGCTAAAATTAGTGCCACTAAATAAAGGAATTCTATTAGCGGCTACACTACCCCCGTCGGCCATCTCTATGCGGTTAAGCAACTAGAGAACCTGGCTCTGATACCACTTGTAAGGATTCTAGGCCGAGAGGGCGGGTGAATCGGCTCTTTTCAAATTTTACTTCTCTCAATTCGCTTGCTTAGTTAATCAAATTAGGAACACAAGCTAACGATTGATCTAGAGTCTAGTTGTGGAAGCGATCACAATGAGACACAAACGATTACTAGGAGGCTCGATGGCGCTCACATGCAAACGATCAAATCAATATGCGGAAGTAAATGAGAGAGACAAGAAAGCGCAAACCGAGTTGTTTCCCGAAATTCGGTGGTCAACACATGAACACCTACGTCTCCGTTGAGGAAACTTCTCACACAGAGAAGTCGGGACTCTCTCGTCCCTAGCCCTCAATCCACTCGCGGTAGCTCTTCACCAACACATGGTAGGCGAGCTCCAAACCTTTACACAAGACGAGTTCTTCCACACGGGGAAGCTCCTCGCACCCGCGGCGTTGACACACAGCACCGACCCCCGACACACGGAGGATTTTTGCACACAACCTTCAACGGATGAAGGCCACGCACCTCCGACATACGGAAGTGACCCCCGACACACGGAGGATTTAGGTTGAAGTGGTCGAACGGTTGATGAAGCCCGTGGCGTGATGACGATCTCTCCGGCGGCGAAATCCCAGGAGCACAAGATGGGAGACCGTCTCTCAGCACTATCCCTTCTTCTTCCTTTTCCTCTCTTCTCCTTCCTTTATCTCAATCTCTCAAGCACATGGAACCCTAGGAGGAGGTGGGATCCATGGGAGGAGCTCTCATGGGTGGTTAGTGCAAGAGGTGGCTGCTAATGGTGGCTCTCTTAAGTTTCTCCCGTGCTCATAGCCCCTATTTATAGGCACAAAGCGAAACCCTAGAAATGGACGACTCAGATTTAATCCCGAGTTCCGGATCGATCCATCGGACGCCGTCCGGTTCCCTTCGGAGGCCGTCCGATGGACGAAACTAGTGAAATTTCACCTTCATCGGACGCGTCCGCCAACTCGTCGGACGCCGTCCGACAGAGTGAGCTGTGATCTCCTGCCTGTGCCCACCATGTGTTTGGTCGCTTGCCTAGCCGCCGTCGGACGCTGTCCGGTCCTGGTCGGACGTTGTCCGACAGTGACCACTGTCGCGCCTCCTGTCGATCAGACACCGTCCGGAGATCATCGGACGCCGTCTGGTGGCCAATTTTGAACTTGGTCGGACGCCGTCCGATGGTCTCCGGACGCCGTCCGGCAGGGGCGATGTCGATTGGGACTTAGTCGTTTTGAGCTCACTTGCTAAGAATTCAGCGCTGTCGGACCCCGTCCGAAGGCTATCGGACGACGTCCGACAGAGGGTGTGTTTTTGGGACTTAGCCAAAATTTTGGCTTGGGCTCAACGGACGCCGTCCGACAGTGGTCGGATGCCGTCCGGTGGGGCTGAAAATTTTTGACCCACTTGGGTTTTGGCTCTACCGACTTCGCCCGACAACACACCTAGGGTTATAACCCTACTTTATCGACTTTGTGAGATCGGCGGGAGATTTTGATCACTTGGGCAGGAAGTTTCGCGCCTAAAACAAAATATCTGGTTTGGGTTGCTTAGAGGCTACGAAACCCCGACTGCTGTCGCTCCCCGAACTCTCTCGAAACTAGACAGATGGACTCGCTCTAGATGGTTCGCTCAAGACTAACACCTGGCACTCTCGAAACCCCATGAAACCCACGGCTGATGTTTCTGGACCTGTGCTCAGTGGGACCCTGCAACCAGAGAGATGTAGTCAAGCCAAAGACGCGCACAAGGAAATCAGAAGAACTATAAAACAAAAGGTCCTTATCCTTGGCGTTCCAGCTGTAATGCCTAGTTGCCATCTATTACCAAAATCATTCAGCCCATGGGAGGCTTGATCTTACAGGCTGCAGGGTCCCACAGAGCACATCTCCAGTCTCTTATCCTCATTCGTGTTCGAGAGAGTTTGGGACAGGTCCAAAGGATTCCAGGGGTAGCCAGCTGTCCGAAGTTTCGTAGCCACTAAGTCTCAAAGTCAGATATTTTCTATGGCATTAAGATGTCACAAGGAAAAAATCAAATTAATCTTAGCCAAAAGGGTTTAAATATAATTGCCAATATTATTTTGAAAGATAGTTGAAGGCACATACTCATTTTCTAAATTTTGGGTTTCAAAATGTTTTAAAATTTTATTATTTTTGAATTTTGAAAATGAGGATATGACAACAAATGATATCATCCTTGATGATCTCCCAGCAAGCTTGATAGAAGAGACCCGTTAATCTGGTCATTCCTAGAGCCTTGTTAGTCCGCATGGAGAAGACGACCTCCTTAGTCTTGTCTTCTTCAAATGGGAGGCCAGGTCCTCAAGGTTGAGCGGAGTGTAGCCCAAGTTATCCCAGTGTAGAGAGATCTTGTGGTTATAACTGCTACCAAAGTGCTTGCAAAAAAAGCAATGACATCTTTCTATTAATGGGAAGCTGCGGTGCTCTGGAGGGTCGATAAGGAGTGGATGCAGTTCTTTTGTCTCCTGGTGTTCGCTCTAATGTTGAAGAACTTGGTAGTGGCATCACCAAGCATTAAACATTGCGTCTGGGCACACTGCCAGATACCGGCCTTCTCAATGACCGCGAGTACTAGACTGTGGTCCTTCAGACATATGTGGAGATCTCCTTTAGGGGGTGATAGTGGTCATCTCATACTAACTCGATCCAACAGTAAGATCAGCTCACACATGATGGCGGTGAGGATTCCGGCATTTCCCACCCTCATCTTCACCCAAGCACTTAAGGACTTAACCATGTGAGAGAGCTTGGTGTGAAGTCTTCGACAGGGATTCGGGCTAAGCACTGGCCGAATCCAAGCCTCCTACACCACCAACCAAAATCCCTATAGGCGCGGCCAGTGGTTCTCAAACCAGAAACACCTAGTAGGGTGTCGATCCAAGGCGGTATTGATGAGGAGGGAGCATGGTCAGAAATCAACGAAGGAAGGGCGCAGAGGGTTGCTTCAGAGTGACGTTGCTCCCACTCGGTCGTACAGTCGAGGCAGGTAAACGTGGGATTGCATCTCTAATTTCTTAAAGAGAAGCTGCCCTGAAAGGTGGAGTCGTTTTGGCTCAAGGTTACTCATTATCGCGTGGAAGGCATTCATCGAAGGGAAGTTTAGGTTCGTGTTGCTCTTGTCGGAGACTTGCAAGATGAAGATGAAGTCTCTCAAAACCAACCGAGGCACCACGTGCAGGGCCGTACCCGAAGGAGGGTGAGAGGGGCGATCGCCTAGGGCCCCGCACGGCAAGGGGGCCCAACCGATTCATGTAGCTTTGTATGTGCATCAATATATATATTCACTAATTCACATATCATTTTAAGTTGTTGTATTTTTTCAATAGAAAGTCTAACAAGGTTAGACTTCTGAAAATTCCCTCTAGCCCCTTTTTCAACAAAGTCATAATAATGAATTGTTTCTTATGGTGTAAATACTGATAGAGTACAAGGACAACACATTACTCTGCCACTTAAATTTCAAATTCACCTTCTAAAATTCAATTTTATGTTAGATCTAAACGAATAGTGAGCCCTCAACTTCATTGCACACATGAGAGCAATAATTCTGCATTAATGTGGAAATGGCAACTATATTTATATAACTTTTATTAATAGCTTATCTATTACTGTACACTTTTATGGAAGGTGTGAATCTAATTAAATAAAAAACTTATATATTTTATTAGTACGAGGGGCCCCTTTTGTATCTCACCCAGGGGCCTCTAAGTTGTCAGGAACAGCCCTGACGGCATGCTGCTTATGGGAGATAAGCTTTTGCAAGAAGAGAAGTTTTCTCGCCACCGTTTGAGGTCCGTTTAATGTATATAAAAATTCGATTTTGCTTCCTCATAGGCGCCTGCGTTTTGGGGAAAACGCAGCGCCGCCATCTCCCCCAACTCCGGCCGCCGCCATCACCGCCGATTTGGGTTAGGAAGGAGGAAGAAGAAGGAGGAGGAAGGAGCTTACTGGCCGCCATGGAGCTCGCCACGCTGCCGAGCTTCGCCGTCGCCGCCGCCGACGGTGGCGACCTCTCCGCCGCCGCCGCCGGTTAGGGTTTAGGTGGGGGTTCGGGTTAGGGTACATCGGGTGCCGCTGGCTTAGAGGATGGCGGGAGGCGGCAGCCGGCGGTTGGTAGGGATGGAGTGAGGCGGCATGAGGGGCGGCGGCGCCGCCGAGCCGGGCCGGGAAGGCGGTTAGGCGGCGGTGGCGGGGTGAAGGCACCGCCAGTTAGGATGGGCGGGCAGCGGCGGCGGGAGGTCGGGCGGCGGGCGGCTAAGCGCCGGCGCCGGCGCCGGCGGGCGGCGGCGGAGGCGGCGGGGTGGAGGAGGAGGAGGAGGCGCGCTGCGTTTGGGAAAACGCAGGCGCCTATGAGGAAGGCGCTCCCATAAAAATTACTTTGATCTTTCCGACATGTTTAATGTATATTAAAACCAACGCAATTCACCTCCTAGTGTTATTTCTAAAGTATATAAAAGTCAAATTGTTTTTTTCATCATCATGCTCTCCTAGTGTAATTTCTAATTCGTATAAAAATCAAGCGGGGTTTTTTCATCATCTTGCCCCTGACCTAACGTCCACCTCGAGCACCAACAACATACCATGCTGCCTATCGAGACAATTTTCTGTCTCCATGGCTCCTCACGAGTTCTCTGTTAGAATATGCCATTTACCATAGAATATGTCGCGCGCGTAATACCCCTGATTAAGCGTGCATTATTGCCATTATTGGTCTGCCACATAATCCCCCTGATTACGCGTCGTCATTAATGGCTTGCCGGATTCTACACTTAGTATGTCCCCTCTCCAGACTATTTATACTGTATTGTATGCCTCCGGTGATTATCGAAAGATCATTCTGATTTATCATGGTATCAGAGCCATTGCTCACCCTATTATGCAAACCCTAACTCCCATGGCCTCCATCGACGAATCCCACGTCGTGGCCTCCTCCGGCGAGCCCCTGACTGTCGAAATTTCTACCAACTCCGGTGAGATGCAAGTTGATGTTTCTTCTCCACCTACGTCGACTATCGCTGATGCCTCCCTTCCTCCTACGCCAAGTCTCGCCGGGCATGTCGGCGGCACTGTCATCCCCTCCATGGTTCAGCTTGCCGAAGCCGGGGCTGCTCAAGTCGTCGCCGCGCAAGCCGCTACCTCCGGAGCAGCTGCCGCCCTCGCCCAGGCCATCTTGGCCGCCCTAGGTTTTGGTGGCAGCGTCTCTAGCGGTGCCATCGCACCACCTCTCGGTGCCGTGCCCATCCGCGGCATGGTCTTCAGCGGTGGTATGGGCAACCCTGAATCCCCCCCTCCCGGCATGGATTTGGCCGGTTTGGGTCACTCTTTGGGCCAACCGGTGGGCAACATGGACTTGGCCGCATTGGGAACCATATGCCATCATGTTGATTTCCGGCTTGTCCTTAAACATATCAGCGTTGGGGCCTACACGGCCCTCCCCTACTATGTCACCAACTCCGCTTCTGCCTTAGCAACAGCCGACGCTACTCCTAGGGACACAGCCATGATAGCTGCACTCCATGCACAAGCTGTCGGTATCATGAATATCGGCTCCCTGGTGCATATTGTCCTCGACGTCGCCAGCTCCAACTACCCCAAGTGGCGTGGTATTTTTCTGGTCGCTCTTGGCCGGTTCGCCCTGGCCAACCATGTACTCTCTTTGGCTGGGTGCCCGTACGATCCTGATTGGGCTCGCATGGATTACGCAGTACTCTCATGGATCTACAGTCGGATCTCTAGTGATCTTCTCGAGGGTGTCATGAGCACCATCACCACCGCTCGCTCTATCGGGGTATAGCCCTCAAGCATCAGTTCCTTGGCAACCAGGAGACCCGAGCTCTCTATATTGAGGCCCAGTTCCACTCCTTCCTCCAGGGCGATCTTTCCATTACCGACTACTGTCGCCAAATCAAGAGCCTAGTAGACACACTTTGGGACCTTGGCGAGCCGGTCAACGACCGCACACTGGCCCACCAAGTGCTCAGTGGGCTGTCCGACTGGTTCGAGATGGTGCGGGCCATCATTCGCAACACCAAGCCCTTCCCGATGTACATGGAGGCTCATGATCAGCTCCTAGTTGAGGAACTGACTTATTCGCAACACCAAGCCCTTCCCGAAGTACATGGAGGCTCGGGATCAGCTCCTAGTTGAGGAACTGACTTTTTCACAACACCAAGCCCTTCCCGACGTACATGGAGGCTCGGGATCAGCTCCTAGTTGAGGAACTGACTTTTTCACAACACCAAGCCCTTCCCGACGTACATGGAGGCTCGGGATCAGCTCCTAGTTGAGGAACTGACTTTTTCACAACACCAAGCCCTTCCCGACGTACATGGAGGCTCGGGATCAGCTCCTAGTTGAGGAACTGACTTTTTCACAACACCAAGCCCTTCCCGACGTACATGGAGGCTCGAGATCAGCTCCTAGTTGAGGAACTCACTTAGACCCTACTTCAAGTGGTTTCGCTATCGCCCTCATCGCCACCGCACCAAGTCGACCACCGTGTGGTGCGTCCACTACTGGTTTGTCCTCCGATGCCCCTCGTACCAACAACACCGATCGTGTTAACAATAACTGCAATCGTCGTTGTGGTGGAGGCAGTGACGGTGATCGCCCTTCCCCTCAGGTGGTGGGGGTGGCGGTTGTGGGGGTGAGCCTACTATTCCTCTCCCCACTATTCAATACAACCCCTGGACCGGCATAGTACAACTGTGGCCTCACCAGGGTTCGAGGATTCTTAAGCAGCCACCTATCCCCCATCCCCCATGGAAGGGCATCGTCAAGCCCCACATGCTCTCACTGCCATGAACACTCCTAGTGGTGCCAACCCTACTCAGGTTTCTGGTCAGGACCCTAGGGGTGTGTGGAAACCTCCTACCCTAGGCACGTGGACTCCCATGACAGGGGTGGTTAGGACCAACAGTCCTTGGTGAACGCCTTCAACACCATGACTCTAATCCCACCAACAACAAACGCAGAGTGGTACATGGATTTTAGAGCGTCCTCCCACATGACTTCGAATGTTGGTAATCTTACTTCATCCCACCCCCATAGCAGTCCAACCAACGTCATTGTCGGCAACGATTCTCGTTTCCTAGTCACCTCCACTGGTTATCTTTCTTTTCCTTCCAACTACAGACCACTCACTCTCCATAATGTCCCTACTACACCTCACATAATCAAAAACCCCAATTCTGTTCGTCAATTCATCTTAGATAACCAGTGTTCTATTGAGTTTGACCCTTTTGGCTTCTCTGTGAAGGATCTTTGTACCAGTAGCGTGATCGCCAGGTGCAATAGCTCCAGGGACCTCTGCTCCTTCACATCGCCTGCTCATCCTCATCGTGCCCTCCTTACCACCACTTCTTCATCGACGCTCCGACATCGTCGCCTTGGTCACCCCAGCAGTGTGTCGCTCTCCAAACTGGCCAGCTCCTCAGTCATTCCATGTAACAAAGCCGACCTTGAGTCGACATGTCACGCTTTTCAACTTCGTCATCATGTTCATCTTTCTTTTACTTCCTCCAATCATCGTGTTGTCCAGAATTTTGCTTTAGTTCATTGTGACCTATGGGCCTCTCCTATACTCAGTGTTTCTGGTTACAAATATTACCTAGTCCCTCGTCATCTCCCACTTCTTCGCCTAGGTTCACACTCAATTCTCAACCACCATCAAAGCCATTCATTGTGATAACAGCCGCGAGTTCGACAACTCCTAGTCTAGACTTTTCTTTCTACCCCATGGCATTGCATTCTACATGTCATGTCAATATACTTCCCAGTAGAACGACAAGGCCAAACGCGCTATTTGCAACATTAATGATGTAGTGCATTTTCTTCACTTCAAAGCCACTATGCCCTCTTTCTTCTGGGTGGAAACCCTTCATACTGCCACCTATCTCCTTAATCGTCGACCCACCTCTACCATTTCCTAACTTACTCCTCACTTTTCTCTCTTGGTCGGTCATCTAACATCCTCTCACCTTCACATGTTTGGTTGTGCTTGCTACCCTAACCTCTCTAGCACTGTGCCTCACAAACTCACACCCCGCTCCACCCTTTGTGTCTTCCTCGGCTATCCTCCCAACCACAAGGGATATCTCTGCCTTGGCTTGTCCTCCAACCGTGTCATCACCTCATGGCATGTTGTCTTCGATGAGTCCTCCTTTCCCTATGCCCCTTCCACCCACACCTATGTCCTTCCCACTAACCTAGATTTTTTGTCAACAAAAGCGGAGTATTCATTGCCCCCTAGGCAGTGCTCCACCTCTTTTCCTCTAGGTACACCCACCATGTCGCCCACACCGGCCACCTTGGTCAAGCCACCGCCGACTACTTCACCGTCGGTCGCCTCAGACTCCACGGGCTTGACATTGGTACCCCCGGCCTTGCCACCGGCCGCCTCGGCGTCTCCAGGCTCACAGCCCATCGACCCGGCATCTCCGAGACTATTGTCGGCCGCCCTGGCCTTGCCGTTGGTCGCCCCGACCCTGCCGGCCTCGCCATCGAGCTCCCCACCGGTTTACTCCCCGCCGGCACCCGCTCACACCGCTGCCCTATCGGTCTCGTACCGCAGGCTCTTACCAGTGGTGTGACTAATGCCCATCGCATGGTCACCCATTGGAAAGCCAGTATCACTATCCGGCCTCACGAGCGTCTCGACCTCCATGTCACAGTATTATCTCTGATCCCAAAATCATACCGTGGCGCCTTGTCAGATCCCAATTGGCATGATGCCATGGCCAAGGAATTTGGAGCTCTCCAGGCCAACCACATGTGAGACCTTGTCCCCCACCCCCTAGCGCCGATATTGTCACTGGAAAATGGATCTTCAAATACAAGCTGCATGCAAATGGCTCTCTTGATAGACATAAGGCTCGTTGGGTCCTTCGTGGTTTCACCCAACATCCTGGTGTTGACTTCAACGAGACGTTCAATGCGGTTGTCAAGCCTGCCACCATCCGGACTGTGCTCTCTCTAGCTCTTTCTCATGATTGGTCAATCCGTCAGCTGGATGTCAATAATGCTTTATTATATGGCACCCTCACCGACATTGTCCACTGCACCCAGCCATCAGGTTTTGTTGACACCACTTTTCTAGATCACGTGTGTCGCATGAATAAGTCACTCTATGGGCTGAAACAGGCACCTCGCGCGATTGCCATTTATCTGCTCTCACTTGGTTTTGTTGAGGCCGAGACAGATACCTCGCTGTTCATCTATCATCGTGGCACTCACATTGTATACCTGCTTTTGTATGTCGACAACATTGTTCTACTGGCTCCTCTCCAGATCTGCTGCGACGGACCATTTTTCCCACCAAGTGAGAGTTCTCTCTCATGGATCTCGGTCCCCTGCATCACTTTGTTGGACTTTTAGTTCATCCTCAGCCTGGTGGCCTGCTTGTTTCTCATTTGCAGTATGTTTTGAACTGTGCTGGCATGACTGACTGCAAACCGTGCTCCACTCTAGTTGACACTCAGTCGAAGCTCTCAGCTGACGTTGTGATAGCCCGTTAGGCCTTCTTCTGGCCCGGCCCACTTAGTGAGATTAAGAGGCAGTGGGATGGAGGGAACCCGTAGGTTTTCCTCCAGGCAAACCGCTTCCGCCTCCATCCTCTCCCTGCCACTGCCGAGCCTCCGCCGGCTGCCGTCGCCGTCTTGCCGTCCCAGCGTCGTCGCCGTGTGCCTTGTATCCGAGAGCCACGTCGCCGCCGAGTGGCAGCGCCATCGCATGCCAGCGCCGCCGCCGCCACCGTGGTTGCTTGCCGACGTCTAGGGGCCTTCGCCGCCCCATGTCCACGCTGCCGTCGCCGGTGCCGTCCTTGGGTCCACCGACCTGTGGTCACTGCCGCCTAGAAGGTACTACTCGTAGTGATTTAGTAGATGAGAGGGTAGATAGGGAAAGGAGGAGGGGGAAACTAGGCTTGATAATTGATTCTATTGATGCAATTAGATGAGTCCCCCTGTGTCTTCCTCGCTCTAGATGGTGGATTCGTGAGGATTAATGGGTTTAGAAGAGGAATATAACATGCAGCGGGTTCGGGTGAAGTTTTCATCTATCTATGTTTCGATTCAAGATTTGGTCCTACGAAAGAATTTGTGCGTCTATGTTCTAGCTTCGTTTTGAGTACAAGAGCGCGATAATCGGATAGGCGGGTTGGGAGTTATGATGATCTGTCCGGAAGTTAGTTTCTGTCTTTAAAAGTCTATTGTTCCCAGATGGGCCATTCTAGGGGAGAGCGATTGTTGGCATGGTGTAGATTATCTTTGTTACTCTTGTAGATAGCGTTCTTTTGAGATTTATTATTATGCTCTGTATATAGGTGGAGGTTTGAAATCAACGTCGACTACGCATCATGCTTATAGCGTATTGATGTGATTGGCTTGTGGATGTTTCTAATAGCTATGTGATCCAAACTTTAGTGATTGTGATATTTATTGCTATATGTCGGAGATGTGTGAGAGTTGTATGACAAAAGAGCCATTGCATTATTGCATCATGTTGCATGAGCCAGGTCAGTGAGAAAGTCGTATAATTAGTCCGGTGAGGTCGGTGAGAAAGTTATACTACTAGTCTGGAGTGCTCGGTTTAATGCTCTGTGCCTAATCATAAACTGTGGCTTAGATTATGTTGTTTGTGTTATGACGGAGATGAGGCAATTGCATGGTAGATGAATGCATTATTGCATCATATTGCATATGAGCCGGGTCGGTGAGAAAGTCACTTTTGACTAGTCCGTTTCGGTCGGTGAGAAAGTCAAAAGTTACTAGTCCGGAGTGCTCTGGAGAAGACATATGCATGTGCATTGCATTGCATGAACAGGGAAGTGTGGAGTGTTGGTATGATTTGATAATGGATGGATTTCTCATTGTCAATTTATTATTCTGGTTGTTTATACATATACTTTGCTGAGTATTCTTAAATACTCACTCTTGCTTTATTTGGTTTTAGGTACAGGTGATGTCAATCATGCATGGGAGATGGGAATGTAGCACATCTATCTGAGCTCTCACTACCTTCCACACTAAACTAGTTGATATTGGTTTCATATGAGTTTTACTTAAATAGTCGAGTCATGTGTATAAGTGAGATTTGCAGTTATTGTAGTTTTAATTTGGCTGCTGGTTGATAGAAATGCTTATTTGTTCGTTGGTTATAAATTGCCTGTCGTGGATGCCTATATAAACAAAGGAGATGCTATCCAAATTTTATAGATTTTGGAGAGTTAGTAGCATTCTGGGCTCAAGAGGAGTTGGGGTGTTACAGACGGTGCCCCTGTATTTGATGCCACTCATTACCATAGTCTGGTGGGAGCCTTGCAATGCCCGACGTTCACTCAACAAGATATAGCCTACGCCATTTAACAGGTTTGTCTCTATATGCATGATCCCCAAGAGCCTCACTTCTCTGCCCTAAAACAGATTCTTCGCTATCTACGCGGCACTTCGGATCTCGGCCTCATTCTGCATCGCTCTTCGATGACTGATTTGACGGTCTATTCCGATGCTGACCGGGCTGGATGTCCGGGTACTTGCAAGTTCACCACGGGCTATGGCGTGTTCCTCGGTGGCAACTTGGTCTTCTGGTCATCCCAGTGCCATCACACTCTCCCGCTGCAGCGCTAAGGCTGAATACCGCGCCGTCGCTAATGGTGTGGCTGAGGCATGCTGGCTACGACAACTTTTCCAGCAACTTCAGAGTCCCCTGCGTCGAGTCACCATCGTCTATTGCGACAATGTCCGCACGGTTTACCTCTCCACCAATCCAGTTCAGCATCAGTGCATCAAGCATGTCGAGATCGACTTGCACTTTATTCGTGAGCATGTTGCTCTCGGTTATGTGCGCGTTCTCCATGTCCCGACGTCGTCGCAGTATGCCGACATCTTCACCAAGGGGCTTCCTACTTCGGTCTTTACAGAGTTTCGGTCTAGCCCGAATGTCCGTGGTGCAGCCGTTCCGACTACGGGGAAGTATTAGCTTTTGTTTCTTTGCTTGTTCCAATCTAAACGACGACATCCGCCGTTCAGACTGATTACGTGTAGAATATATCATTTACCGTAGAATATGCCGCACGCGTAATCCCTGATTACGCGTGCCTTATTACCATTATTGGCCTGCCGCGTAATCCCTTGATTACGCGCCGCCATTAATGGCTTGCCAGATTCTACGGTTAGCATGCTATACGTCTCTGCTGATTATTCAAATATCAATAATATAGATACAAGTCCGAATACGTGCGTCGTTCGCTCGCCACGTGGCTGGCCTTCCCACCCAGTGTCACGACGGCCGTCCGATCACGCAAGCCATGCAGATCCGGCCGTCCGTTTCGTTTTTATGTATAAAACAATTTTTCCCGCGCAGATGCCAGGCACGCGGGGGGTTGCCCAGTTGGTTAGCCTGCCGGGTTGTTACCTGGGAGCCCCGAGTTCGACTCCCGCGGGCTCCGCGCGCGTAGTGCATTTTTTCCAGGCCGCGCTGGCTTCGTGAGCGCAAGCGCTTGTTCGCCTCGCGGCTCGCGCTGCCGCGGTTTTTTTTCCCGCGCGCCCATGCCATTAGTCATTTAGGTTTATTATTCCCAATACTGACATAGTTCTTGGACATGTGGAGAGGTACTTCAAATCTTAATAAGATTGTCTTCAACATGCTTACCTAAAGCACTCTACCCTAAAATTAGGGACGGATTCTTTCTATGTGTTTTCAACAACGTTCCGTATTATGTTACCTAAAATAAAAAAAATTTCTCTCCATTCTCTTATATGTAAGGATTTTCTCTCCTTCTCCTATACAATTCTCTACATAGAGAACACTGTTAGAGATGGGAGAAATACAGGATGAGAATATTTTGAAAAGGACCTTATATATGACGTTATAGGGGACTAAATTTAGAGATTAGTGTTGGAGACAGCCTAAGTGCCTTTCAAATGACATCTACAAAATATTTTGAATTTGTATTTTCTATGCTGATCGATTTGCTTACATCAGTGAGTATTTGTTCAATATGAGGATCAAAATTGATTTACAAATGTACAAAAGAATGAAGGAACTAAAACTGGAAAAAAAAAATGCTGCAATTGGACTCTGTTCATCTCTTCTTCAGTATCATGGCAGCAAATGCGACGACCCTGAAGAACAGACCATACATAAACAGAATCAAAATGCAAAGACGGTAGTTGTGAATATCAAAACCACTCTTGAACAACAAGGCGCATCGAGTTATCAGCCAAACTCCAGGATACCTGTAAGATAACCGAAAAGTACACTTGTTAAAGTCAAATTTTAGAGCAGCGACGTTTATAAAGAGAAGACTATCTTAGCTTAATAAAAGAAAGAAAGTAATGTATTTGTCAAGAGAGGGTCATGAACAAATAACTCACTTTTTGGCATTTACAATTATGAAGCCCTCCAATGTCCACTTTGAATAACACAGTCTCTTCAGAATCATCGGTACATCCTTTTGAGTGGATAACAATGTCAGAACAACTGGTATCAGTGCTGAACACTGCAAAAATTGATCAGGATTAGACAACATATGTAAGCAAATTGTGCAGAAGAAGCTACACTAATGCACAAAGCAGCATGATACGTACCAGCTGCGCAGCACCAGGACTGAAGCAGATGGCGAAGGTGTATCCTATCCCAGTCACACAGTACACAAGCGCGAGGAGAACTATGTAGTTATCCACCATGGTTGACCTTGGGTTGTTGAAATAGTAGAACATGGAGAGGTAAACAATAGGCTTCACAACTGTGCTGAAATGATCAATTGTGTCCCTGGCGAGAAAGTATGCAAGCGAGCTCATCCCAGATTCTCTTTCCCTCCAATACTGCAACCGTTCGAGGGAAAACGACCTCAGTGCTGCAATTTTGCACAGAAGAGCTACACAACAATAAAAACAAATCAGTAAACCAAGTTCATACATCATACCGCAAAGATAGTGTTGTACGAATATATTTTTACTTACAAACTGCGATTATGGTGTAAATGTAGCCAGGCATTCCAAACGTCGGATCACTGAGCTTTGCAATTGTCCCCAGGCATATCCCAGCAAGTCCCAATATCAGGAAATCAACAGCAACCAGCCTAGCTTCACGTAACCGTTGTTTTGTGACCCTGCAAAACCAACAACTGATCAGATATCTGGTCGAATTATTCTGATGATTGATCCTTTTTGTCGTTCTAGCCTACCTGCCCAGGAAGTACACGTACTGCCTCAGGATCCCTGGTGTTCTTCTGCTGGACAGATCCTTCGGTTTCGACAATTGGTGCTCTTCTATGAAAGCGTTCCTGATTTGGGGGAGGCAATGAGGGGTTGATCCATGAATTGAGGGGCTTGGCCCGAGGTGCGGGCTTTGTTCACCCATTGCCTTGAGATCATCCTTCATGTCAGTTGGTACGTCATAGCCATTGTACACCATCCAGTGGACCGGTAGATGCTTTGCGTTGATGCCCGACTCAGGCTTCACGATGCCCTCCAGAATGTCGATGTAGTGGTCTGGTGGATTGACCCGGTCAGGGACATGGATTCCAAGCGTTGTAAAGTACTCCTCAACAGTCTTGACAGGTCCATTGTACACTATTAACCCCCCCTTGGCTAAAAGAATCAAGTCATCAAACATGTTGTACAGAGTATAGCTGGAAAACACAAACAAGAATACATAAGAAATCTTTCAGAAAGACAGAAATAACTATAGAATGAAAAACAAGAATTCTTTGAGAGCAACCTCGGTTGGTGAACAACGGCACATATGTTGACGCCTTCATGTGCCTCATGGCGAAGAGCTCTGAGAAGCAATTGTGACGAGGAGCTGTCCAGACCTGAGGTTGGTTCATCAAGAATCAGAAGGGATGGCTCCATCACCATCTCAATTCCCACATTGACACGCTTCCTCTGACCGCCGGAGATCCCACGCTTCTCTACTGTCCCAACCAATGAGTTTCTGACTCCCTGAAGGTCTAGGGAGTCTATAACCCTTTCCACAATGAGCACTTTATCACGGTGTGACATTCTTGCCGACAGCCTGAGTGTTATTCAACAGATGTGATTAGACGCCGAGGTTTTATAAAAAGTATACTTGATACAAAATCATTCATCAGCATTACCTGCACTTTGCACTGAACCAAAGGTTCTCCTCCACTGTTAAGTTCCCATGAACAATGTCATCTTGTGGAACAAAGCCAATGATCCTCTTGTAAGACCGTATGCTGCCTTCCTTCCCATTAACAAGGACTGAACCAGTCATCTTATAGCCGGTTACCTTCCCGGCGACGGCATTGAGGAATGTAGTCTTTCCAGCACCTGAGGGGCCCATGACTGCGGTAACGCGGCCAGGCCGGAGTGCGCCTGTGATAGATCTCAGTAGCTTCTTTTTCCCAAGTGTCAGAGTCAGGTCCTTGAACTCAACCTTGAGCAAAGGCCTAGTAAGCTCCTTCTGCTGATCCTTCACCATGGCAAGCACACCAGTGAATGTCATGTTCTTGTTCTCCTGCTGCCGGACCTTCTCCTTTTCGATCTCGCCATAGGCATACTTGAATATCTGTGT
The DNA here is from genome assembly GCA_036346415.1 of Raddia guianensis. Lineage (NCBI taxonomy): Eukaryota > Viridiplantae > Streptophyta > Magnoliopsida > Poales > Poaceae > Raddia > Raddia guianensis. The sequence continues at coordinate 9,622,926 of CM070537.1, forward strand.
CTGTGTTGATCTGTGCTTGCCTTTTGGAGCAGATTTGTCCTTGGCAGCAACAATCTCTCCGTCATTGCTTATATCAACGACAACCGAAGGCATGACTTCAGATATCTCACTTGTGCTTTGTGCTGCAAACACAGCAGAGTCTGATAGTTCCTGTGTCTTGGCTGGACCCATCAGTGGTGCTTCGTGCACCCTGCGGCTGGAATTTTCTAGGTCTGATTGCTGACGAAAGGACCTCCTGCGTGAGAATGTGTGAGATATATGATCTTGCAAACCGTTTACATGCCTTCGAGCGAGCTGCTTTGCAGCCTTCCATCCCTCGTGTGCTTTGAGCTGCTGCTGAGCCAGCTGAATGGCGTTCTCCCTAGATTTTGCTTTCCTCCGTTCGCGGATAGCGAGGAACTGATCTGAGCAATTGTATATAATCAAAAGCAACAGGCCCAATGCACTCTGCATCAAATGGAAAATTTTAATACATTACTGATTGTTGGTAAGACAATGCTTGGCTGCTTGGCACTGCAATCGGCTAGACACGCTCAGTTAAGAACTTGCAATGGAAAATTTTATCTTGAAAATGGGCCGTAAGTCTACAATGTTACAGAAAAAGAGGAAAGCTGGCAAAAAGTTTAAATTAATAAAATTAGAGAATTTACCACTAAGCAAGCACCAAGAACGACGATGTTTTCATTCTTTGCCTTTCCCTTACAGGATCCTTTTATGATGCATTCTGAACAATTTGATGCAAATTAAGATTGGTGGAAAATTAACACAACTATTATGTAATTAATGATTGAACTGCAGTATCAGAAGGCATGCTGGTTGTTCTTACTCTCTTCGGTGGTGGAACCCAACCTGCAGAAATGCCTGCAGAAAGAACAAAAAGGAAACAACAGTGAATAAATTAAGCAGTATCCGGCAGATCTATATAATATGGAATGCGATGTAGAGATAGCATTAGATCATTACCCACGGCTACAAGAATCTTTAGATGTTGTGGTTGGACAGTGGTAGCCGGCTGGACAGAAAATTTCTTCGGTGTTCCCAAAGTCAGCCCACATGTCAGCACCGCCGCAGCCATTGGTAGAATTTGGAGTAATCTGGTACTTGTATCTGGTACAAGTTAGGAAATTAGCTTCATTGCTGCTGCATTTGTTTATTAAGAAACTAAACACCAGAGAAATATTACAAGAAGAGCATCTTACGGATCGCAAAGACCAGTGGTGGCGTTTGCTTGGGCACGCGGGCAATATGAACCCAATGGACAAGCTACAGTCAAAAGAAACGAATAACCGGGTCATTTCACGATAATATGTCTGATTTCACTAAGCAAACATTGTCATGAGGACGATTCTGTGAAATTGCTGAGCAAACTCACGCAGCATGCAAGTAAGACCACGGGGGCAGAAGAAACCCTCACAACACTCCTGACAGTCGGTAGTCCTCAGTGGAATAGTGTTGTTCGAGATGACGGGGTTTGGACCTACAGAGCAACCCCATCCTGGCTCACACCCCTGCACCCAAGAGGCTCGGTTGCAGTTAATGTTTGTCTTCAAGAAGAGATTTTTCTCCCCTTTCTCATTGTACATGCTTTGGAAGTAGAATTTCACTTCCTCCGGTGTGCATAGTCGCCCCGCCAGATCACCTGAAAAAGATCAAATGTGAAAATGAAGGATCTGACTGGAGGCCTAATAACATCATGGTATAATAATTAATGAATAAAAGCTTTCTCGCAGAAATTTCCGACGTGACTAAAAATTAATGTGAGCTGACATTGAGTTTATGTGTAAAATAAGATGGAAACGTATATCAGCTACGAGAACAAGTCAAAGATGATCATACAATTGACCAGATAACAACAATATCTAGAGTTGATCATGTCAAACTCACCGGTAATGAAATCACATACAGGCACGATTAATAAATAATATTTAGTTTTGCTTAGTTTAATGAAGGAGTTCGTCACTATATGTTTCCAAGCTCCATTTGTCACGAGTGCATAGTACACTGTCTCTATCTGACCGTGTCGCCTTCTCCAAACTCCCAAGCGGGGGAGCAGAACGATTCAAAATAACAGCATTTTAATCAACATGTTGCTTCCATGGCATATGATTTTCCTAAGAGATGAACATTAACCAAAGTTCGCCGTCACCAACTGCTACTAATCTATTCATCTGTCCGTAGCCGGAAGGATTCCTTCAATTCGGAATAAACAAATCGAACGAGAACATTTTCAAGTGGACCGATCAACAAAACAGGGATCAGATCAAAAGCAGAAGAATCAAGCTGAAGAACTTGATGGTTCAGAAGCAATCAATTGCATTTACCCCTTGTCTCGGTGAGGCACGTATCCACGAAGCGGAGGTTGGAGGTGTAGTTGAAAGCCTCGTTCCAATCCTCGAACCTGAACAAACACGCAACCCAAGCCGAATCACCACAAAGCAAAACTAAGAAAGAGAGAACCCGACGGCGCCGCCGGCTCGGCCATGGACGGGCACGGAGGAGCGGAGGGCAGGGAGAGGGAGCCGGCGAGCTCGCTCACGGGTCGGCGACGCAGAAGCTGAAGCGTTCGGAGATGGTGTTGGCGACGTCCTTGGTGAGGTTGTTGAGCTGGGCCTGCACGTCGGCGAGCTCGGGCGCGGGCGGGGACGGCGGGGGCGGGCTCCGCTGGCCTGCGGCGGCGCCGGCGCCGGCGAGGACGGCAAGAAGCAGCAGCAGCGGTGCGGGGAGGGCGGCCCGATCGCCCCGCCGCCGTCGCCGCCGCAGGGGCCTGCAGCCGTCGCGCATTCCGAGGCAGGCGAGGGAGGAGCGAGAGCGCGAGACCTGCACGCGAGGAGAGAGAAAGTGGGAGGAGGGGGCAAGAGAGAGAGAAATGTTGCCGTTAAATACCATGGAATACGCGTGTGCGCGTGTGCTGATCGGTTTATACGAATTTTTTTTTTCCTTTTTTTGACAATTCCAATGGCAGGAAGGAAGCTCAGACGGAGGAGCAGAGCGCAGCACGTTGAGGAAACCGTGTGGTTGACTGGGTGGCGCGGTTGGTGAGAGCCGGGTTGGCGCTCACCTTTTCCTAGTTTGATCCACGGACTGTGTTGATGTACTTGAAGGCACTTTACAGGTTTGTTACATTGAGCTTTTGTACTTTGCACACTTTGTTTTCTTAAAAAAATGTAATTACTTTTTATTTGATGTTCCAAAACACCACATTATTTTTAAAAGTGTGCTTGCAAGGTGATGTGACATTGGTACAGAAGTTGGCGGGATCGATCTATCTGCGACAATTAACAATGATGACCCGAGTCGTCACAAAGGCTCATGTAATTGGGTGGATAGGTTTTGTACCACCAAAAATGCAAAGATCAAGTGGGCCACAATACAAACTCAACAACGATGGCTCTTAGTGGAGATGAAAAAGGTCACTTCGATGAATTTTGTAGCGAAATGGAATTATACTAGCCGAATCTACCCACATGGTGAATGAAATTCAAATCTATTACATAAATCTAAACTTACTATATAATAGACTAGTTTGGGGATTGAGCCTAGGTTAAATCCAACTACAAATCTCATCCATCCATTATTCCCTTCATCCAATAGCCATGATTGCGAGTTGTATCACATAAACTTTGCTTAAAATACCCACCTTTGCCACTCCACCTAAACCCTAATCACCCGTCTAGCTTCAAATCAACACGCGCATCATCCGTCCTAAATAAAACACGCCCATGACATGCGCCTCGCCCCGCCACCGCTCCTCGCCCCCCTCCCCCCACGTGTGTGACACGTTGTTGCTCCTGCTCCACCTCGCCCACAAGCCCGAGTACCACTGTGCGCCACCACACCTTTGTGCCACCACAGGTTGCACTTGCGCTCCACCTCGCCATGCTTCTAAAGCCCGAGCGCCTTCTCCACCACTACACCTGCGCCTCGCCTCACCTTGCCGTCGCCGCTGCACCTGTGAAACACGCGTGAGGCCAACCGGCCTCACAAAGATCTGATGGGCGTACTACTCAGCCACGGCACTCATTTGCGCTCAACGTCGTCGCATCAGTCGTCAATCACGGCAGCACCCACACGCATCATTCTCCGATGAATCCTCACCAGCCCCGCTAGCCGTCGCCACTTCTCACACCATTATGTTGTCTCCTTCCCGCCGATCCCTGCGATGATGGCTATAATTTATAGCCATTCATCATGTGGGCCGTTCAGAAGGGGTTGGGTCCAGTGGGGGAAGCTATCTTCTTTCTATATTTTTACCATGTAAATTAAATTAATGCTAGCAAACAAATATTTTATTCAAACAAATTGGACGAATGTTTAAAAAAGTGACATCATCTATGTTGTGCTAACTAAGGATTTTTTCCATTCTTTAAAATGGCAGTTTAAAAACATAGCAATTTGTGTGCAAAGCATTAATACTCAATAGGCCCTTCTCGGATTTTCTTATTGGTTAGAGAAAATGATATTTGATCAGGTATATATTGTTTTCCCATATTTGGACGGATGCATGGTGCTTCATTTTTCGGTGGAATAATCCCTAATCATAATAAGTGTTTGGCTGAACTTAGTTGGATATGCACTACGTAGACCCATATGTTAGCCTGATGTAGATTCTATGAGAAGATAAGCATTTGAAAGATTAGCAATGCTCAAGTCATTTTTACATTTTCTATGGTGAAATGGTAATAATCTCATAGGAGCTACGTCAAAATCTTCATGCTAGGGTGCTTGCATTTTGGAAAAAATAATAATTCTGTTAGAAACAAAATAGTCGTTGTCAGTTTTTTTTTTTTGAGAAGAAGGTAACACACCATTCATTACTAGTGCTTCACCCATACAAGAAGACCCTTGTAAACAAAGTAAATTACATCAAAGTCCCTCAAGGATCTAAACACAAACTCAGCACAGAAGCTCTCTTCTCTCCTCACACCGGCCACTAGAACGAACTGCAGCGAAGACCGAAGCATCCTCCGATTCAGGTCCAACAACCAGCTCCAAATTCGACGGAGAACAAGGTCAAAACCAGGAATAGTCGACGAAGAACACACTTCCGTCGTGAGCATGGAAGAGGAAGCGAAAAACAAAGAAACACCACCGCCAGTCATCGTAGCCAGCCCCAGAAGCACGAACGTCGAAGTCTCCCACAGCCACATCCCTAACTCACCTTCTTTTCCAAAAGCATAACCGCCGCACCGCGGAAACACCAAGGTCCCATCACGCCGCCGATCCCCCATTTCCTGCTGCAACAGCAAAGAAAAAGAGGCAGCGACGCAGGGTCTGAAGAGGGAACTTCCCGAGAAGGAGTATGCCGAGGACGAAACCGCCACCTCCGACGAAAACTCGCCGGAAGCGAACCACCACGCCACCAGCCAACTCCCCGGAAACCCCTTATTTCTACTCCCCAAACTGCAACTATACCTACCTCTGTACAGGCCCCGACCCAGATCCGCACCCTCCCCGACCCAGCGACGACCCGGAGGCCGGCGGTGGCGAAGGGGAAGGCCGGATCTGGGCGAAGCGCTCGCCTCCCCTGCCGCTCTTACTTCCGCCCTTTCTAGTCGCGGGAGCTCGGTGTTGTGTTGTTCTGACTTCGCTATTGTCAATTGATCAGTTCTTTTTACATCATTTTTTATTTCGCAAATTTGTTTATTATACATCATTAATAGTACAAAAGTTTATCATTATTTTCAAGATATATTGCTTCAACATGCTTTGCACGTGCACGCTTGCCAATATTATTAAAGTAGAGGATAACGAAGCCATCACAATGCACCACATCGTCCGAAAATCCTCTACCACCCGATCAATATTCAGCAAATCAGATAACCGTTCAATTTTCGTCCACTAATATAATATATTAGATATAAATATTTCATGGAGAATTAACGGAAGTCGTAAAAATCCATAACCAACCTATTCTTATCTCTTTGCGTTTATCTGCTGTTATCCACCCTATAAAGCCTCAAAAAAACGCAGCAATTGCTACGTTGCCCTCTGAACTTGCAGCGATTCTCACGTAGCCCTGAACTTGAGTTTTACTTTCTCGTCCCCCGAAACAGTTTTACTTTCTCATCCCCCTATGCTTGTCTCTGTTTGTACAGATGCCCCAGAACCGTTAGGGCAACCGTTAAGCGCTAACGTGGCAATTATGTGGCCGTTAACCGCAAACGTGAATGCCACATGGCAGCTGAAGACTGACATGGCAGCCCACAAGGTTAACTGTCGGCGAAAAATCATAATTTTTTTAAAAATTTGAAAAAATAATTACAATTAGAAAACTAGAAAAAAGTCAATAAAATAAAAAAAAACCCATACAAAATAAAAAACATAAAATGATTAGAAAAACTCAAAAAATCATAATAATTGAAAGAAATTGAAAAATCATAAAAATATAAAAAAATGCAAGAATCGAACAAAATCATAAAAAGTTGAATAAACGTACAAATTCATAAAAATAGAAAAGACCTAAAAATCGAAAAAGTACAAATTCATAAATATTAAAATTAGAAAAAAGACATAGAAAAATTTAAAAATTAGAAAATGTGACAATTCGAATATTTTATTTTAAAATTTATTTTCCAAAATATAAGCGCAAATTGACGCCATCATCAAAGGCTGTGGATCTCATCATGACATTTGAATCTATCTGCTCAAATTTCTTCCTTCTTCGTTCATAATTTTTTCTATTTTTTATGACATATTTTTTGATTTTTTATGTTTTAATGATTTTTTATTTTAAATTTTTCCTTTTTATATTTTTTTCCTTTTTTTCCTTTTTACCTATTTTTATATTTTAAAAATTTTTCTGAATCTTCATAATTTTTTTCATCCATAATTAACCATGTGGGTTGTCAAGTCATCGTTCAGCTGCCATTTGGCATTGTTATCAACGGCTAACAACCACATAAACGCTACGTCAGTAATTTATGGTTGCTCTACCGGTTTTGGGCAATCGTACAAACAGAGACAAATTTAGGGGGGCGAGAAAGTAAAACTTAAGTTCAGAGGGCTACGTGAGAATCGTTGTAAGTTTAAAGGCCAACAGTGCAATTTACAGAAATATTTATGTCAAAATGAAAAAGTGAAAATAATTTAACATAATAATTAGATGAGCAAATTAGGATCATGTGTATTAACGGAGGATTTCCGAAAATGGTTCAATTCCCAAGGAAAACAAAATTGATGCATTTATGTTTGTGATATCAATGTTCTATGGTTGAATCAACTACTCAAGTTAGAGCATGAACAATGGTACACATCTCTAAGCCATTTATAAGGTTTGTCATGTAGAATGAATAATGATGTACAGGAGAAAGGGTGCGGATAAAGAGTTGAGCCGTCTCCAATGGAAGAGATAACTCTACACACGAATTAAGAAATCTTGTGTGTGATTAAGTGTTATAAAAAATGTGCAGTTGTCTATAAACCATCTGTACCATTTTAGTAGTTGTTCTAAGTCATCTCTATAATTGACATGGCAATTGTTAGAGATGACCGGTGTCTCCACCATTGTACATGCTCTTATACTCCCTATTAAAAAAATAACTTCAGTTTTTAATAAATATGTGTACCACGATCAATTGAAACTAGGCAAGTAATGTGTAGTTAATTATTTGTTAGAATAGACGTGGTATTTTTCGTACGAATGTAATTCCATAACCATTACGGGTTTTTTTACGGACTTTGCGGTAGTTCCATTCAATAGTTGATAGGTAGCAGAAGGCTGAGCCTGGAGATTATCCGCTTGTAATCGATCGTGACAGCAACGCGATGGATGGAACGTTCAAACGAACATATTGAAGACGTAGGCCTCCATACTTCCAAATGTCCAAATCAACTAATCGAGCAAACTGCAAACCACCGTGTCTCTCTATGCTCCATCTGCTCTTGCAGCTCGACTAGATTTTATTTTTTTCAAAAATAGAACAATACTTTGCCTAATTAATCCGATTATTCTTGTGTTCCCCTCAAGGCCCCAATCCGATCAGACCTCCACGTGCTCCCTCCCTGTAGCAACACTGGCTACCACTTCCAAAACTCTTGCTCCGCTGCTCTCGAGCTCCGGCATCATACCTCGTGATGGATCCAGGTGTCTGAGCTCCGATGGATCTGATGTCATGCAACCCTAGCACAAGTAAGACCCAATTCTCTACTGCTTATTCGATTTATTTGGTCTAACTATTTATTTACTTAACTTTGTTTAACATATAAATAATTTAGGTTTTTTAATCCATCTATTTTCTATCTTGAAGACATGTCTAAAAACCATTTAAAAAAAGTCAAACAATGAGAACACGTCTCTCAAGTCCACACTTCATATAAGTTGTCGAAGTTGGAAAATAAGTCAAATAAGTAAATAAGTGAAATGAAATAAGTTGTACATAAATGGGTCTAAATCGTGTTCGGCAGAAATGATGGTTCCTGTGCGTGCGAGGCTGCGAGCCCGACCGTAGGAGATAAGGCATCATCAATTTTTGCATCGAAACATGCATGCAAGTTTAAAACATCGTGAAATACATCATTCTTATAAACAACGCGCTAGCGCGTTGTACGCTAGCAGTGCGGTGTACGCATGCTACAGTGCCGAGCTTCCTAGCCGTCCGATCGGCAGCCACTGCAAGATCCGGCCGTCCGTGTTTCCTTTATATATAAAACAGTTTTTTTACCGGCGCGAGGTCTCAGCTCGCCCAGCGCGGTTCGAATCTCAGGCACGCTGCGCCCTTTTTTTCGTTTTTTTGGATTACCTCTGCTTCCTCTTAGTCTTTATTGATTTTCCCCAGGAAAGCTCTAGCACACAGCGCACGTAGCTCAGCTGGTAGAGGTTGCCCGTGCGTTCCCCCAGGGGGGCTGGGTTCGAATCCAACCCAGCCCCGCCTCCTATGCGTCTCTCATTTTCTCTCCCAATTGCTTTTCTTTTATTTGCCATGTTTTCTTACAATGTGAAAAAAAAGAAAAAACCGAAAATGGATCAGCATTTACTTCTTAAATTTTTTTAGAATGCAAAAAATAATTAAAAATAGAAATGAATCAACATTTTAATGTTTCACAAAACAACAAAAATATATAATGAATAAAGAATAATTGTAGGAAGGTTAGGTAATCACTTCTTTCTTTTTATTTTTAGTTTTTTAGGACGGAACAAATGCATCGTAATATTTCGTACGGATCAATAAGAGAATAAAAAATTATGTCTTGCTAATAATTATAGGTTTACTTTAGAAATGGATTAAGAAATAACTCGTTCTTCTCTTTCGTTATACCTTTTTATGGCAAACTAAAAAAATAATTTCCAGACCAAACCTTCATAGATGAGTTCAAAAATAAAATGGATAGAAATTTATGGTACCGAAGTTAGCCAATCACTTCATTCTTTTCTTTTTAATTTTTTACGACGGAGAAAATGTGTCGTAGTATTCGTACGGATCCATAAAAAGAATATGTCGAACTAAAAAAATTATTTTAAAACCAAACCTTTACAGATAAATTAGACAATAAAAATGGATAAAAATTTATGGTAGAGACGTTAGTCAATCGCTTCATTCTTTTCAATTTTAGATTTTTACGGCAGCGCAAGTGCGTCATAATATTTTATAAGGATCCATAAAAGAATAAAAAAATATTTTCTAAGAATTTTAGGTTTAGTTCAGAAACGAAATACAAATAACACATTCTTTTCTTTCGTTCTACCTTTTTAACAATGCATTAAAAAATAGAAATGCCTCACCATTTATTTCTCACTTTTTTAGAATGCAAAAAATAAAGATGAATTGTATCAACATTTGAAGATTAGAGAAAACAAGGAAGATAGAAAATGGATAAAAAATTATGATAGGGAGGTTAGCTAATCACTTATTTCTTTTCATTCTTAGATTTGTAATCACCACAAACTCACAAATAAATGGTCGGCCCATCGAAAAGCACATCCAACCTATCTGTTTCGAAGCACGTACCACCAAACTTGATTTATCCGGCTGTTTATGCTATCACATAGTCCTCAACCTTAGTCATAATACATATGCACTGTAAAAATTAATCTAAAATTCATTGCCTACGGCGCCCCGCGGGCGCGCATACCAACATAGTGTAATATATTCAGCTTGCTCTCGTGAGACATTAGCTTCTACGAATTAGAATATCTTGGTCGTCGTTATGAAAAATTTTGTTTGCATACAACATACGTATTGCTGTAGTGAAACATTTTTCTAAGTAGGTTGAAACATCTTTATTTGCGCTATGTAACATTTCTGATATACGTCTTAAACATACCTAAAAAAATTGTTTACTGTGTGAAACATTTTCCAGATTTTAGCGAACCCTGGGAATACGGCTTCGGCCTAGCATGCACTGACCTGTGATGACGGGCCGGCCATTACCGTGCGTGCGATTTTCCAGATTTTAGTTAATTAATAACCACAGTAAATAGCAAATAAATCATTAAAAATATGTAGAGACTTCCTAAAATCCTAAAAAAAGGATAAGAGAAAATTTCAATTTTACCCCCAGAACTTGCAACAATTCTCACGTAGCCCCCGAACTTGAGTTTTACTTTCTCACACCCTAAACATGTCTCTGTTTGCATGGTTGCCCCAGAAGGACAACTGTTAGATGTTGACATGGCAATTAAGTGGCCATCAATCACTGATGTGGATGCCACATGACAGCTAAGGCTAACATGACAACCCACGTGGCTAGATATTTGTAAAAAGTTAGGAAAAAATAAAAAACATAAAAGTCAAAACAATCATAAAAAAAACCCATAAGAAGTAAAAAAATAAAAATTGGAAAATGAAAAACATAAAAATCATAAAATGGCAAAAAACTTTGAAAAACAAAAAAAATTTTAAAATCCATAAAATTTGAAAAAAATTAGAAAGGAAAATTTAAAAACATAAAAAATAAAAAATAAATTCACTAAATTAGAAAAATAAAAAACGAAAAATCAAGACATTTGAATCTATCTACTTACCTAATTTCTACCTCCAGCGCACATATTTATTTCTGTTTTTTTCCCTTTTTTGAATTTATTCTAATTTTATGTTTTCATTTTTATATTTATTTTTGACAATTTTCTGTTTTTAAAAATGTTTTTCATTTTTCATTTTTTGGTTTTTACGATTTTTATGTTTTTAATATTTTTTAAAACTTTCTGGTTTTTATTGTTTTCTATTTTTTTGGGTTTTTATGATTTTGTCTTCAATTTTCTCTATTTTTATTTTTTTGAATTTTGATGATTTTTTTGATTTTTTATGAATTTTCATCTAGAACTAGCTATGATGGTTGGCATGTCATCTTTTAGCTGCTTTGTGGCAGCCACGTTAACAATTAACGGCCACAATGGTTTTTGGGCAACCGTGCAAACAAACACAAGTTTAGTGGGGCGATAAAGTAAAACTCAGGTTTAAGGGGCTACGGGAGAATCGCTGCAACTTCAGAGGACAACAGTGCAATTTTCTCAAAGGATAAATACTAGATTACCTGCTGGACCTTATTAAAATAATGTTAGGAATATTAATGCCGATATAGGCTCTTATGTAAATCGCGAAGGTTATTTTAGAGTATTATGCTAAAACAAATTGGCTGAAATGATTTTTTACTTAAAATTAGTAAATAAATGAATAATAATATGAGAAATTATAGAAAATTAAAATTATTCCTCTGGACCTAAGAAAAATGTTACGTCCCTAGCATCGTAAATTGAACCATACATACATACTATTCCTTGTATAATTAAATTAGGATTTTTTACATGAGTGCCATTATAAAGTTGCGATACTTTAGAAATGCCATTACAAAACGCGTATTGTTATTAACGCCATTATTTCTGCAACTATATATCACCCATGCCATTTTCGGGTATTTCGAAGGATTTACGACATACACTAAATCAAATATGATCAAAATACGTTTATGACAGGCGGGGTCCACATGTCATCCTCTTGTATCTTCTTCTTCTTCCTCCTTCCTCTACCTCTCCCCTTCTCTCCTTCTTCTCCATGGCCGGCAAGGCAAGCAAGGGGCGGCGGCGGACGGCGAGGTGCAGGGCGAAGCTCGTGCACGGCGGCGACGGAGCTCATGGAGACGGCAGAGCTCGCGCGCAGACAATGGCATGGCGGCGGAGCTCGGCGAGGCGACGAGCTTCGTCGCGGCAGCGTGAGGCGAGCTTCATGGAGGCGAGCTTCATGGCGACGGCAGCGAGCTGGCGGGCGGCGGCTTCAGCAGCTGTGGCAAAGCTTCATGGAGGCGGAGCTCGTGGAGGCAGAGCACGCGGCAGTGGCGAGGAGGAGGCAGAGCACGCTGGCGACGGGAGCTCTCGCAGATGGCGGGGAGGCGAAGCTCACGGCGATGGCGGAGCTCGCCGCCGCAACAAAGCTTCATGGAGGCGGCGAGCTCAGCTGGCGGGCGGCAGAGCTCGTGGCGGGCACGGCGAAGCTCGCGGAGGCTTCCAGCGGCGAGCTCACGGAGCTCCGGTGAGGTGGAGGGGCGGTGACGGGATGTGAGGAAGAAGAAAGTGGAGGAAGGAGGAGGATGAAGAAGAAGACGAGGATGACATGCGGGCCCCGCCTATCAGAAATTTATTTTGATCGTATTTGATTTAGTGTACCTCGTAAATCCTTCGAAATACCCGAAAATGGCATTGGTGATAAATAGTTGCAGAAATAATGGCGTTAATAACAATACGCGTTTTGTAATGGCATTTCTGAAGTATCACAACTTTATAATGGCACTCATGTAAAAACTCCATTAAATTAATATAGATATTATTAGTATTATTATTCACCCCATATTTAGGTTAACGACATCTCATCACCCATCGTGATTTTATGGAAGTATTCATTATTAGGTTTTGGGTATTTCTTGGATAAGAAGGATGAAAAAATTAGGCATCTTTGCTACAAGCGACAAGTGACACAATAGTTAGCAATCATTTAACGAATGCACTCATGCATCATATTTACCTATAGCTGGTTGTTCATTTGGTGTTAAAATTTACGAATAGATGTAAATGACCCAGAAGGCGAGTTCGAAGATGCCGATAGCACGTACTACAGCTCACTTGGTCAAAGACGAGTTAGCATTCCTTTAGTCCATGCCTATACCCAGTTTTCTAAACTATGTTGCTTGCAATGCAATTGCATGCTCTATGAATTTTGCCCACTTGCTACTCATGTTATAAACATGCTTATCCATTGTTACGATTGATTACACTACATGCATGACTACGTTGATTATCATATCCTTTGATTAATCTAAGTCTAACTTGCTAACAACTTTAACCCTACTTAATAAGTAAAACTTGCATAGACTTGCGTAGGTTCAAAATTAACATTTAGGCATAAATGCCAGAGAACGGTGAACCGATATTCACCGGACATTCTGTAGCATCTAGGCCCCTCAATTCCTTGAGTGATTGTTTATTTAAAAATTTTGGTGATGATGGCCTAAAGAATCACAGCTGGATTTACTTCAAAGCATTTAGGCTCAAGATTGTGAGTGTTCTCCTTGCTAGTGCGACATCAAGCTCAAAGACAAGATTAAGGACTTTTTTAACTAGTTTAAGCTTGGGAGAAGTTTTAAGCTTGTATCTAGTTTTTGTTTGTTCTTTGCCGTACTATTAAGGGGGGGTTTCATATTTTTACTTATCTAGGTAATTAGTCTCTCAATCACATAAAATACCTTGGAGCGACTCAAATCCTAAGAGGATCTTAACAATTTCCTTCGCGCCAGATAATCTTTAGTTAACGCCGGACCAGACCTCTATCTGCCTTTGTTTCTGTCCGTTGGTTCTCCAGAAGTATTCAAGTTCACGACTGACAATTAGTGTCAGTAAGTTTCCTATTTATTCCGGACGAAAATAGACGGACCACCCTTGGTGTAGTTTCCCCCTCTTGGGCCGAAATCTCCAGTTAATCCTATCTTTCTAGGGTTTTGTTTTGCATTCCTTCGATCTGTCCGTCTCTTGAAGGTTTTGGGGTTTCTTCAGCAGTATGCCTCGGACAAAGACCACAGATAAGCAAGGATTGATCGGTACAATGGTGGATAAAGTAAGGAAGAAGAAAAGGGCAGTTTCTCCTCCCTAGCCAAACAGGAGGATTGTTTGAACTAGAAGTACTGGAATTTCAATTGAGAGAAGTCCCCAAGATCTAGTAATCGAAGAGAGAAACATATGGCAAGTACTGTCATGAGAAGGGACAAGCAGCCTGCTAGTGATTCTGAGAGTGAAGATTTAGATTACAATCCTAGTGATATGGCCGCATCTGAACCTGAAGATTTGGAATCAAGTGAAAGTGAACTGTCTTTGGATGACCTAGGCAGCTTGGGTGAAAAAAGATTAAGAAATGTCACATTAGTAAGGGAGAAATCTTGGTTTCCTATAGATAGAGCATTTCATAGAGAGAGATTTGTCACAAATCTCCAAAGCAATATCTATGAAGTGTACAAGCAAAGAAAGAACCCTCTATCACCAGTCCAATACATAGATTGGAGGCAAGTTTGTGAAGCAACTGCATCCTCATATCTGGTGGATTGCATCAACTCCACTCTAGGCCTATTGAATATAATATCAAATCAAACTATACCATGGAGTGTAGATAGAGTGATGGAGTTTTATGCATCTCTGTGGATCAAGAATAATAGGCACTATCTGCTTTTCTCCATAGATGGGAAAGTTCACAAATTGACTTATCCTCACTTTGAAGAATGTCTTGGCATAGACTCAAGGAATTATAACAAGTTTAGGATCTATAGTCATATGTTTCCTAATAAAACGTGGAAACAAGTTGGAGAAATGCCATCTCTTGAAGAATCAAGGCATATTTATCAAAATTCAGATCAAGATAACTTTAATCCCTTAGAAGTTAAGTATCTCACACCTGAAGCCAAGGCTCTTTTGATTATTCTAAGACACAATTTATCCCAAGACTGGATATAGAGAAGTAGTCACCCCTGTCCTAGTTTGGCTCCTCCATCTAATCTTGAGCAGGAAACCTGTTGACTTAGTTGATTACATAATGGGAGAAATGAAAGAATCAATTTACAGAAAATCGTCTAGTCCTTTGCCATTTTCCCAAATCATTTTAGTAATGATGCTTGGAAGAGACTTGATAAGCACCGCATAATTTAATAGGGAGTTTAAAGTATTCCCTAAACAGTACAAGCTTGGAAAATCCCTTAGAGATGCAATTAAAAATGTTAGAGGCATTCATCCAGTCCACTCTCCAAGTGTGGTGCATGAGTTCAGTGGTGGTGAAGCAGAAAACAGTGGAGATGAGGTGCACATTCAAGAATGAGAGGGTCATTATTCAAGCTCTTATCACTTAGGTCAGTTTGACCATCCTCTTAGTGCTCCAAGCCATTCACATCATCCTATGGCTATTGCATCTCAAGAAAATGAATTTAACCTAGCTCCTCAAATGCAAATAGCTAGTGAACATACTCAAGAGGTACACTCTGGATCTAGTATTGCTAGAAAAATGAGTGAAAATGGTGGATCTCACACTAAAGTTAGAGCATGCTCTGACAGTGAACAAATAGATAGGCTGAGAGAATTAGCTGCTGCTGCTCGATTCACTAAAAGTCAAATGGTCCATTTTAGTCCTAGGCAGCATGATGGTGAAGCAGGGGGCTCAAGACCTGCAGGACCTGAACCTTTGGACTCTCACTTTGTGCCCCCAGTATATTCTCAGTCCCACCATGAGTTCCCTACTCATCAAGAGATTCCAAGTCCTCCAGCTGGTCAAATGCCCCAAGATCACTTTTTTCAAGGATGGGAGAACTTTTCCACATTATTTAGCAACTTGGGAACTCAGATTCAAGAATTAACTTCTAAAGTGGACAACTTGGGTACTCAAGTTCAAGGGCTTCATTCTACTGTTAACAGTCTTCAGGACAAATATGATGAGGAGTTCAAAGAAGTCAGAAGCATGCAAAGCAAGTTGTTTGACTCTAAAGGCCGAATCTTCTCAAAAATGGATTATCTAAAAAATATACAAGAAGCAAATGCCAAGCGTCTTAAGGATCTAAACAAAAGGACAAATTCCACACATATAAGACTGGATAGTGTGGTAGTCGATATTGATAATCATAGTCAGGATATTCAAGACTTGGTCTATCAATGCACTGGTGAAATATATGATCAAAATATTCAGCATCAGACCGCCTCTGAGCATGTGTGGAATTGTAGAATGATACCTTCTCAAGAGAACATGTTAGCCGCACTGCAACATCAAGATGAAGGCATAAGAGATCTATATAAGAGGCAAAATGAATATGAGCAACAAATGAGAAGGGAACAGGCTGTGGCTGATTCTGAACTTCACAATATTAGCTCAAGTCTACAACAACTCCAACAAGATTTTCATCAGTGGACTATTCAAAAAAATCCTAAGCCAAGATGGCATGATCAAGCTATGGAAGCCTCATATTTCAAACAAGAAGGTGATTCAGCTGAGTTTTCATCTCCTTTGGGCAGTGACTCTCCAAGGCCAAGTTCCAAAATGTCCAAGTTGACCAAGGCCTTCAAGAGAACTTTCTCTAAGCGCCATTAACTTCATTCTTTTCTTTATGGTGCTTGATGTCAAGGCGGAGAATTTGTCTTAGTATTGGCTTAATAATGTTTAATAGCTTTAAGCTTTAGAGTTTATTACTGTTTAACTGTGTATTGTTGGTTGTATGCTGTTTTTAAAACCCTTTGTCAGTTTAAGGGGGAGTTCTTGTGTGTCTTTCTTGAAATATTATCTATGCCTGGAACTAACTTTATTTTGTAGAGAGCTTATTGTCATCAATCACCACAAAGGAGGAGATTGTAGCACCTAGGCCCCTCAATTTCTTGAGTGGTTGTTTATTTATGAATTTTGGTGATGACGACCTAAAAAATCACAACTGGACTCACTTTAGAGCATTTAAGCTCAAGATTGTGAGTGTTCTTACTAGTGCGGAATCAAGCTCAAAGACAAGATTAAGGAGGGAGAAGTTTTAAGCTTGTATCTGGTTTTTGTTTGTTCTTTGCCGTACTATTAAGGGGGATTTTATATTTTTACTTATCTGGGTAATAAGTCTCTCAATCACATAAAATACCTTGGAGCGACTCAAATCCTAAGAAGATCTTAGCCATTTCCTTGTCCAGATAATCTTTAATTAACGCTGGACTAGACCTTTATCTGCCTTTGTTTATGTCCGTTGTTTCTCCAGAAGTATTCAAGTTCAGACCGGACAATTAGTTCTTCCCATATCTTTCAGTCCAGCGTTCTACCAGAAACATCCAAGTTAACGCTAGACAATCTAGCCTTGTGCTTTGGGTCTTGTCCGATGTCATCTCCAGAAAATTTCTAATTTACACCGAACAGTCCGTCATACACTTGATACAATTCCATATCAATTCCTTTTCATCCAGTAAGTTTGTTGTTTGCACCGAACTTGTCTGTTCCCAATTAAATCTCAAAGCTTTCGCACGCAGACAAAAACCTGTTTGCGCCGGACAGTCCGTCGTATGAAGTGGTTTTCCTGAACTTCCCTCCGTTGCAAACTCTGTTCAAATATTTTTACCTTTGGATTGTGTCCGTTGCTAAAGCAACTTTGATAGTGCTTTTGCAAAAGCATTTTTGTCATATTATTAACGGCTAGGATTACTTTCAAATGGCCATTATTTGATTCTTAGCCTATAAATGGTCGGAGAAACTCCTTCCACATTGGGCTCTTGGCCCCAAAATATCATTCTCATACCCATCAGCCTGAAATTGAGCCTGTTCTTCAGCTGCACCAAATTGACACAAAAGGCCAAATATTCAAATAGCTCCAAAAGTATCTTGATTTGATTGAGAGTTCATTATCCATAGAAGTGATGATCTGAAACTTATTACTCTTGGATTATCAATCCTAGACGGCTAGATGGAGGTGTTCTTGAAGAGCTTGCCAATGGCATTTGTGGAAGCCTTCAAGATGGTTTGTGAAGGCTAGGTGCTCGCCTACCGGAGTGGTGAAAAGCAACAAAGAGTGAAATGAGGCTGTGGGCTCAACGGTCTTTTGTGAAAGGCTTGTCTCAACGGGGAGTAGGAGGAGAACTCCGAACCTCGGTCAAAAATCCATGTGCCCCTTTCTTACTGTGCATTTAAATTCCTATTGTTTGTCTTTGCAGTTTTTTCTTCCGCTGTTTACTACTTTCTGTTTAGAATAGGACTTGCTAGTTAGTTTGGGTAACTACTTGCTAAAAGTCTAAACTTTAATTGAAATTTTTAAAAGTTGCCTATTCACCCCCCTCTAGGCCAACTAAATCCTTTCACATTCATTCAGTGATTTAAATTGATGGCATATGACAATTAGGATTGGTACTTAAGGTTGGCATGATGACATATGGATGCTTTGGTCTATGATGGTGTGTTTTTGTCTGGGATGGTCGGATGGGTGATGATGGTTAAGGATTGATGCATTGGTGGAATTGGTCGGTGGAGATAATTGGATTGATTATGGAAATGTCTCGATGGGGAAAAATGCGAATGAGGTTTGGCTTAAATGGTCTTCGGAGCTATTATTAAGAGGAAAAATTAATCAGGGCAAGGAGTGCCCTTGTGCTAGGAAGAGCGTGGGCTTGCCTAGAAGGAGCGCAGAGTAAAACACATGGCTGGGACGCTATCATCAACGAATGGTTCCAACACAACACGTGGCCATCTCATGTTAGTACAAGTTTGGTGCACCAGCGGCGTGTGCTCCGCAAATGCACCTTGGGCCTGCTCTTGCGTGACTGCATTGGGTCGTCACTATAGTGACTTGGCTACACACCTATGGAGCCATGAGACTAGCTTGAGTTTGCAGCCCTCCTAAGTCAAGGCCGGACACTTCATGATATCTGGGGGCCGTGAAACTAGCTTGGTTTGGCAACCCTTCTAGGTCAAGACCGGGTCCTTCATGGTGTGTGTGGTCCACAACGAGATTGACAATTCCAGATAAGATGGCGGTAGTTGAAAGGAACATAGTTTGGTTATGATTAGATATGGTTAAATGCATGGTTGATTATGATTGGTTGGCTCGGATAGGTTGACTTATGGTTAGGTTGGTTATGATTACAGAATACAGATTGAGTGGTTTGGGTGTTACAAATGGATGTACATAGAGTTTACCCCATTTCTCATTCACAAATAATCACTAAATAAATAAGCTAGAAAGGGTGATTTTACATATCTTCTAACACTGGCCTTACGCAAATAAAGGAACCTTCCCCTTCAATCCCTTCTCACTAAATGTATTGGGACGGGTGTTAACTGCTCTGTGTTTGGATGATACTGACCTCATGTACTTATACTATTTTAGATGGAGGTCATGATGTGCTCTCTTATGAGTATCATGAAGAAGATAATCTGAACTACGACGGCCACGGCAAGGTCTATGGGTCACTCCACTCGTTTGCAGAGACGAATAGTCATTGGAAATTGGCCATCCTTTTGTTTCGTTGTCCTTCATAAACTTTGATACCCTTTTTAAATATGGTACATGGAAGGTCAGCCATACTGCTAAAGGAGTTTATGGGCTAGAACTATGTTGTGTAATATTCAGGTTGTCATTATCTTTGTGTATATGAAATGATATCGGGCTATGCATTACGGACACTAGTATACTGATTTAGAGACTAATCTATGTAAAACAACGACCCTACAATAAGTACAATTTGAGTGCCGACATGTAATCCCTGCCTAATTAATTAGAAGGGCAGAAATGTTCCATAAACATAAATGGATTATAGATAAAGATAAAAAAAAACTGACCCGCCTAAACGCTCTATGCTGTAAAACCGCTTTGACTGAAGTAACGTGGGCTTCCAGCCTCGAAGGTCTGCATGCTCGTGCAGTTCTAGTTCTCTACTTAAGTAGTTAGTAATTGTCAGAGACAAATCTTGATTTGTGCTGGAAAGCATCTTGTTATAGACAAATCAACGCTAGTTCGT
Organism: Raddia guianensis; assembly: GCA_036346415.1. Lineage (NCBI taxonomy): Eukaryota > Viridiplantae > Streptophyta > Magnoliopsida > Poales > Poaceae > Raddia > Raddia guianensis. The sequence goes on from CM070537.1 coordinate 9,642,850, forward strand.
AGGCCATGCATGAATTCAACACGGGTTCGCGTCATGGGGAGACACAAGGTTGATTTTTTTATATTTTGCAAGAATCGATCCGCGTCACACAAGGTTTTTTTATTATTATTTTGGGCGTTGTTTACAACAATGTACTATCCATGTCATCGAAAACGGATAAAAATATACCCATCCAAGGCGAAAATCTTGCAATTTTATTTATTTCTGTCATCTGCGATCAACAGTCATGTTCAGATTAAGGAGTGCCCTGACCTTCCAGGAAATTACAGTATTTCGTGCAAGCAATCGATCTATTTGCGGACGTTGATCGAGTTATCTGCTGAATTTTATCAGGATGTCGCAAAGGGGTTAGGAACTATTAATTTATATGCTTAAAAGTTAAAATAGATGTTTTACTTGAAAAGGTCTAATGAAAATAAATGATGAATATCCCAACATGCTTGGCTAGGTCCTTTCCTATATATGTATCAGTGTCCCAACATGTTCTTAATTGTGAAAAAAATATGTCATGGCACAATGTTAAATTCGCAACCCTTACGCGCCTGCTTTCATAGGTACTTTGTGGGATAGAGCTTATCGAACTGGTACGGTGTCAGAACAAGTAATTTACATCTCCATCAAGAGCGGGACAATTGGAAAGTTGTAAAAAATAACCGGTTTTCGGTTCGTTCAATTTGTCACAAATTTGTGAATTTTTTAATGTGGCTACTCATAACAAGTTAACATCAGCAATTGTGAAATCGATTCCCTACCAAGTTAATAAGGCTCCTTTCTGCTGGATATTGGCTTTGGGGCACAGGAATGCTCCACAGACTCAACAAGCGAGAAGCATGATTTGTCCTGGTTTAGGTCTCTCGCGACGATGATACAATCCTGCTCTAGTATATGATTTTCGGTGCAAGTAATGGTTTAAAAATAAGTTGACACCACGACTCCCTCATAGGTAATGGTTTAAAAATAAGTTAAGAATACTTGGAGAATCAGGGCTCGAACCGAGACCTCTTGATTTTAGCTTCACCCATCTAGCCAACCCACCTATTATCGCTTTCTAACATAGTTAGGATATGCGTCCCTTTTAACCTACCCACCAACCGAGACATCACTAACAGTTCGTGACTCAAACCTATACTGATGCCTAGGTATCATTATCGATTTGTAGCTCAAACCGGTAGTGATAGTGCAGGAAGCATCATTATTGGTTCGTATCACAAACCGGTACTGCTGCGAGCACATGTCAGTATCGGTTTGTGCCTCCAACCAGTATTGGATGGCTCCGGTGCCCCATAGCCATTGAACTGGAACAGATGTGGCCATCAATTCTAGTTCATGCCTAACAGTGTTAATGGGCCGGTATCTAAACCCAATTCGCTAACAGTGTTCAGCGGTTGCATTTGGATATAAGCCTCTAAGCTAGCATGCTTGATAGTTTTATCCAGCACATTCTCATGGCACGACAAAGCATACATACTAGGACTAACTTACAAGCCTGTGCTAATGCGATAGTGTTCGCACACGTCGGACTCACGAGCTATCTGAGCTTTTCCTTAAGCATGACTTCCAATGGCATCGAAAGGGACCCTGACCTGCGAGCCAGGGGTATACTTAGAATTATGTGTTTTACCCAAGCACTGTCAGGTAATATGGAGTCTTTTTGTTCTACTTGAAATAACAAAGTCTAATTTACAGAGAGATGTCATTTTGACTAAAGATAATCTTGTAAACATAATCAAATAGTTTGAGGTGAGACTTCTATATTACATTTATTAGGACTGACACTTGGCTAGGTGTAGTGTTTGGCATTTAATCATAATAGCCCTATATTTAGAATAATCTAGAAATATGTTTTATTTGTTAGGAACTTGATGTTTGGGTTGGTGTTAAGAGTAACAACAAGGTTATTATGGTTGCAACACTACTTTCCATGTCATTGTGATGTTAATATGATATGATTTCTTATATATAAAAACAATCTCTTTTTTCCATAGGTTATCTTCAAAGAGCTCATTGGTTGCACAATAGAGCATCAATGCAAAAGGAGGACGAGCAATAGGGTTGTGCTACTCTCTTAAGGTTATTGCTATCATATTCGTATTAAACATGATTTGGAGAGCGAATAACATGATTACTGTTTACTGTTGTATATATATTCCTGTGCTAAGACAACTCTTTTTTAATTTCAGCATGTTGGTTGTTTAGATAAAGAAAATATTTCGACTAGCATTTTCTATATTCGTATGAACTAAGCATATATAGACCGAACAAATCCTAGTTATAGAAGTCGGAAATATTTTTCCATCTAAAAGCGCATAACCAAGGTAATTATTGTCGAAAAAAATGGAATTGAGTGCCCTCTTTTCCTGCAACGTATATACAACCTGTACTAACTGTATATTCATCTCGTACTAACTCCCTATGCTAACTGATCGCATTTTTTTTTTTTGGGTGGGGGGCGTAAGCAGCTCTAAAGCGAAATCTAACAAGAGGGATGATCTACTGATCGTTTAACCAAAAGAAATTTGCAGCTAAATTAAAGTTATGCCACACATTTGTACTTTATCATGACCGGTTAGTAGCCGTACTGCACCGCGTACATCTGGATCTAACAAGATTAGAGAAGATTATCTTAATTGGACTAAGCAGCAGGCATGTGAGCTCCCAGACTCCTTTGGATCCGTCACGTTGTGAAAGCTGCACGCGGAGTGCTGACAATGTTTATTATAGGCGAAGACTGAAGACAAGGACGGACGCAATCTTTGAAGGTTGAACAGACACCACCGGAAAACAACAGCAAATTATAGTTTGGGACCGACTTGTACACACGATCGGACGGACTATAGGGTGGGTGCTCAATCATTTTTTCGAGCCGTTGGATCTTAATCCAACGGCCCAGATCAACCTGCGCGCCCCCCACTCTCTCTCTCTTCCTTTCCCTTCTCCTCCCTTCACCCCTTAGCGCCCGACCCGACTCCTCCCCGCCGCTCCACGCCCTCCTCCTCCCTCCGCCGCCTCGCCACCGTCCCGGCGGCGCCTGGCCGGCGCTTAGCCGCCCGCCGCCCTACCACCGCCGACGCTTCCCGCCACCCTAACCCGGCCGTAGCCTCCACTCCACCCCCACCACCGCCACCCGACCGCCATCTCCTCGGCTCGTGGCGGCCGCCGCCCGCCGCCGCCGACGAGCCCCACCCACCGCCGGTCCGCCGCCTCCCCCGACCTCCCTCTACACCCCGCCGGCCAAATATATTCCCTAACCCGAAACCCTAATATTCCCTAACCCGAACCGGTCGGCGGCGAGCTCGAGGGCGGCGACGACGAGGTCGACGGGGAGCTCGACGGCGGCGAGGTACGCTCCCTCCTTCCTCCTCCCCCTTCTTCCCCTCCTCCTCATCCCCGCCGCAATGGAGAAGAACATGGCGTCGCAAGGGTGAATGCCGCCTGTGCGATCGCCATTGAGCAAAACCGTTATAGTTTTGCTAAGTAGCGATTGTTAACGGTCAAATGGACTCGATCGTTGGGCACATAATAGGGTGAGATATATATAGCTTTTCTAATTAAGTATACAGGTAGTATTTATGGATTTTAATTTATGCTTTGACCATCAGGATAATGCAAAAAAAAATTCAGCGCCAGCACGGCTGAAAGATATCTCATATATTCTTCTTTTTTTTAAAAAAAAAGTAATATCTCAACTTACATATTGTTTTGCTTTCCTTTTGTCTGACTAACGAGAGCACATGGCAGTATGCGTTTGCAAATGGCCTAGCAAGAAGTTTCGAAAATGTTTCATGAAAAATCTCAACGTGCCCAGTATTTCGCAGATGCTCGTGGAAGTTGCCCGAAGATGGAAGAACTATTCTATTTTGTTGTCGTCAGAATCGTCTTTGATTTGGCACGCAGAGGCGGATCTACAGTGTTGGTATTGGGGTCAAATGATTTCGGTGCCTTTCGAAAAACCCTTTTTGTTTTTTGGTACCCTAGTAGTATATATACATATAAACCTGTAATTTAAAGCTTAAAAATAGTGATTTATTGTTAAAATAACCCCGACAACCCTAGCGACTTGTTTTTCTACATCCGCCCCTGATGGCACGGCGTATGATTTACGTGTGAGGTTGGACACTTGGACAAGCCACTTGAATTCTATATAACAAAGGGCCTAACTAGCCTATTGCTGGTTAGGCCATGTCTCCGCCTCCCAAACACGCCATGTCGTCCAATTTTGCGTAGGCCACGTCACCTAAGAAACAACGGCCGTCCGATCTTGCGAAATCAAATCTGGCCGTCGATTCTAAAATAACATTTAAAACAAAATGTTCTGCACAATGCAGAACAAGGTGTGTGTCTTGCCCTCTTGGCTAGATGAGAGAGTTCTCAGCCCGGAGACCACCGTTCGACTCCTACCTCCGCCCTTGCTTATTGCTCATTTTACCGCGTGGAGTTCTCGCTGCCCCGCTGGAGACCAACGAGCGGAATGCTCAGGCAGGGCTGTGCCCTTTCTTTATTCCTCTCCTATATCTTTTTTTTGTGTGTCAAAAAAAATTCAAAAAATTTGAAAGTTTCTGAAAATCAAACCATGGCAGCACAAAGAGCATCCATAAAATTTTGATGTTATTCAAATTTTTCAGGTCCAAATTTACAAATGGTTTGCTCTTTCTTAATAAGGGCATATTTCTTCTAGATCTTTCACTTTTGAATTTTGCTTATGGTAGGTCACAAAGAACATAAGTTTGAAAGTTACAAAATCATATGCCAACAAAAGAATATCCAAAATTAAGATTTTTAAAGAATTAAACGTTTTCATAATGCAAGATTCGAACTAAGGATATTGTTTTTCCTGGATCACCAAAAAAAAAAATAAAAAACATAAGTTTCCCAAAATTTAAACCATGCATACACCAAGAATATCCATAAAGAGTTCGATGTTATTCAAAACTCTTCAAAGTAAAAATTTACAAATAATTTGCTCTTTCTTATTAAGGGCATATTTCTTCACGATTTTTCACTTTTCAATTTACTTATGGTTCGTCACAAAAAATTAAAAATTTGAAATTTTAAAAAACATGACTTCAAAAGAATATCCAAAATTAAAATATTTCAAAAATTAAACATTTTTATAATGTAAGATTTGAGCAAAGGATTTTATCTTTGGCAGGCCAAAAAAATAAAAACTGAAGGTTTTGAAAAAATTAAACCATCCATGCACAAAGAAAATCAATAAAAATTTTGATATTATTAAAAAAATGTTAAGTCCACATTTACAAACAGTTTGCGCTTTCATATTAATGGCATATTTCTTCTCGATTTTCTACTTTTCAATTTTATTTATGGTAGAAAAAAAAATATAAGTTGAAACTTTCCTAACATGTCTGCAAAAGAACATCCAAAATTAATTTTTTCATAAATTAAAATTTTCATAATGCAGACCTTAAACTAAGGATTTTGTTTTTTGTAGGATGCAAAAAACATTCATAAAAATTAAAAGTTCCTAAAAATTAAACCATCGTTGCAAAAAGAACAAACATAAAAATTTTGATGTTTTTTTAAAAAATTTAAAGCCCTAGTTTACAAATAGTTTGCACTTTCTTATTAAGAGCATTTTTTTCCTCAATTTCCAATTTTTTAGTTTTATTTATGGTATGTCAAACAAAATAAAAAACTAGAGTTTTCAAACTGGCTGCACAAAGAACATCAATAAAAAAGTTTGATGTTTGCACTTTTTAATGAAAGGCATATTTTTATCAATTTTCTATTTTTCTAGTTTTATTTATGGTACGTGACACAAAAATTATATAAATTGAATTTTCTCAAAAAATAAATATGGTAATGGTCTGTTAATGCAACCATGAAACATGGTGAGGATCCATAAATACATTTCAACTTTGCAAATGTTGGCTTCTATATAAAATGAATTAAGAAATAATAGAAAATTTTGAAAATAATAAGAAATCCAAAAAAATGAAAAGAACAAAAAAAAATAGAATACAACAGTGCCTTACGAAACTAATGCCACGTGCCGTCACTAGTTATAGTACAAGGCCATCACCAAATCACCAATCTATTAAAGCATGCTTTCTATGCAGTGGTGGGAGTTGGGCCGTGCCGGGTCCGTCGTGCCTCGAGCCGGTGCAAAACGGGCTGGCACGGCCCGACATGGGCCGGGCCAGCACAGAGTGCCAAAATCTAGGCCTGGCACAGCCCGAAAGCACGGCGGGCCGGCTTCGGGCCGGGCCGACCCGAGCACGGCACGAGTAACAAAACAGCAGGCAAAATGATTTTTTAGAAATTCATATGCTGCTCAAATGAAAAAGTTGTTTATACAAAAAAGACCCGTCTCGAAATTATCTACAACTTTTGTGTTCAACTAAAATTCATTTTAGCAACATAAGACCTCGAAAACGATGAATTACCGAGGACAGTGCTGTCGGCCCGAAAGCGGGCCGCGACAAAAATAATGTTTATAAATTCATACGTTGCTCAGATGAAAACCTTGTCTACATGAAAAAGACGCGACCCGAAATTATCAACAACTTTCGTATTGAACATAAATTCATCCGAGCAATATAAAACCACGAAAAACACAAAATACTAACTCGGTCCTCTTTTTGGGCCGGGCCGGCCCAAGCACAGCCCGTACAGTCGGGCCGGGCCGGGCGACATGTCGTGCCTGGTTTCCTGGCCCAGCCTGGCACGCCATTTTGGACTGTGCTGGTCCGGCCCATCAAATATCCGTGCCGTGCTGGGCCACAGGTATGTTTTTTCGGGCCGTGCCTGGGTTAGCCCGTTTGACACGGCCCGTTTCCCAGCACTACTTCTATGACAGATAAGGTCAACGCAAGAATTGTGCTTGACCTGCAGAGCTGAATTTGCCACGAAACTGCTGCAGCGACACACGCCCCATCACGTTCACACCACACAATAATTCCGGGTCAGGTAAGTAAACTAATTGCTTGGGCTACCTACTAATTTACATGTGTGTAGGATATAGGCCTACGTGTTGCACAAAAATCTACGCCCAAAGTTTTTTTTTAAGAGGGCAGAAGAAAGGACATCATATTTCATTGATCAGCAGAAGAAAATAAAATAAAAAAATATAAATATGGGGTACAACCAGGGGCGGATCTACATTTTGGCCAAGGGTGTCACAGGACACCCGGTCAAAAATAATTTTTAGTAGGGATTAGTGAGTATGGACCATTGGTGCATCCCCATAATTTTTTATTAATTATTGTCTTGTTGAATGGTGAACCCCGGTCATGTTCGCTCTAGATCCGCCCCTGGGTACAACTACAACGTATTCTTACACAGAGTTTTTATTTTATTTCGTGAAAGCCTTAACATATTCGATATGTACAACATGTAGAAGGGATCTAAGAAAAGTCGAGACAATTAATTGGATTTTTTTAAAATTAGTAAGAAGTAGCTTCAACACACACACAAAAAAAAAGACTCATTTAGCTAAAATAATAAGCAGAGAGGCCGATGATTTAGGATATTCGGGTTCTCTAAATATACTGATTGGACAGTTTGCAACATTCTCTCACTCGCTTCTATTGGGTGATGTCATATGTGCTTTAAATTTGGGGTTTTCTAGCGTTCATTTGAAACCAGGTCAGTGATCATCCTCTTTAAAGAAATTGAACAAGACCATTACAATGTTAAGTTATATATTGTTCTTTCGCACAAACTATTAGTCTTTTCATGGGTTACCCTTACTGAGATAGTCTACCTTTCGCACAAGCGGTTTCTTTTTTTTGGCTTCCAAATTTTAATAAGAGTATACTTTTTGGTTGTATAGTGTTTAATGGCCTGTGTAATGCAGGGAAGGAGAGTTTAGTTTCCTCGTCTAACAAAATTAGCCAAAAAAAAACTATCTCTTAGCTAAAAACTGTTGGACCCGGTCACAGCCCACGCAGCAAGCAATAGAGGCCGATCAACCGATGCCTAGTTTGGATGGCCTTCTTCTTCGTTGGGCCAAGCGAAGTATCTTGTAGGCAAACCAGCTACGGCCTGTTTCTGCTTGACATGTGCAGCCGTCCGCATGATACATTTTTGTTTCCACATTTGTTTTCTTCGTGTTCCTTCTACTGATGTATAATCGAAACCTTATATTACATTCAAAAGCAAGGTTACATAATACTACCTCCGTTTTTTTTTGTTTGACGCCTTTGACATTTTAACACTCCTTTGACCATTTGTCTTATTCAAATTATTTTTGTAAATATTATTTATTTAGTTGTGATTTGTTTTATCAATAGAGGTGCTTTAAATATGTCTTATTTTTTAACATTTTGCACAAAATTTTTGAATAAGACGAATGGTCAAAGACGTACTAAAAAGTCAAAGGCGTCAAATAAAAAAAACGGAGAGAGTAGATTATAAGCACGAAGCTCTTGAAGATCGGATCATGAAAGGGAGGAGGATGACTAGACACACAAGAAGATCGAACAACAACGATCAGTATGGCGGGGTGCGGGTGCGACTAGCGGCTCCGTGGTGGCGGTGCTGAGCCACCACCCACCAGGCCGAGTGCCACAGTATGGGTTGGCCGAAGGCCTTGACCACCGAGCTTTGTTCAAATTATTTTGTAAATATTATTTATTTAGTTGTGATTTGTTTTATCAATAGAGGTGCTTTAAATATGTCTTATTTTTAAACATTTTGCATAAAATTTTTGAATAAGACGAATGGTCAAAGACGTACTAAAAAGTCAAAGGCGTCAAATAAAAAAAACGGAGAGAGTAGATTATAAGCACGAAGCTCTTGAAGATCGGATCATGACGGGAGAGATGACTAGACACACAAGAAGATCGAACAACAACGATCAGTATGGCGGGGTGCAGGTGCGACTAGCGGCTCCGTGGTGGCGGTGCTGAGCCACCAACCACCAGTAGCGGCAGTGGTGGGGTTGGCCGAGGCGGCGTGACCGACCAGGCTTTGTTCAAATTATTTTGTAAATATTATTTATTTAGTTGTGATTTGTTTTATCAATAGAGGTGCTTTAAATATGTCTTATTTTTTAACATTTTGCACAAAATTTTTGAATAAGACGAATGGTCAAAGACGTACTAAAAAGTCAAAGGCGTCAAATAAAAAAAACGGAGAGAGTAGATTATAAGCACGAAGCTCTTGAAGATCGGACTGCGAGCAGGAGGACAGCTAGACACACAAGAAGATCGAACAACAACGACCGTATGGCGGGGTGCCGGGTGCGACTAGCGGCTCCCGTGGTGGCGGTGCAGGCCAGCCAGCCAGCCAGGGCGCGCGCCGTGGTGGGGTTGGCCGGGCGGCGCAGCCAGCCAGGGCGCGACGCGCGCGTGGCGGGCGGCGGTGCCGTGCCGTGCGGCGCGGCAAGGCGGCGGGGCGTCGGCTCCTGGACAGGCGAGCCAGCGTCGGCGGCTGGCGAGGCTGCGGGGCCGCGGCCGTACTGCAGCGGTCGCGACGTTGGTGGCAGCACGACGACTGGCAATGCCGAGATGTGGCTGTCGACGTGCGTGCGCGGCGTGGGAAGTGCATGGCCGATGTGCCTCATGCATAGACTGCCGGGAATTAGAAATAGATCGGTTCAGCCAATCGAGTAACGAATCCGAATTGTTTCATCGGTTTTGGCTCCAATGTTCCTTCAAAAGCCAACAATTTGGTGCGATTCACTTCAATTCGATTCAATACCTTGTGATCTTGCGATCTTCTCCTACAATTCACTTCAATTCGATTCAATACTGTTTCGGCAAACCGAGCGGTAGCCGCCGACATGAGGGCGAGTTGATTTCAGATCGTTCCAGCGATCAACCGCCTGCAGTAGATCGTTTGTCGCCTTCTCCTCCTCCTTGCGGATCGTTCGTCGAGAACAAACATGCCAATAACGTATTATAAAACCTTTATACCAAATGTAGTTTAAGGCATAGATGAACAATCACGCATACACAAAGAAGATAAGAAAATAAAATGTAAGAACACAGATGAGTAAAGATATGCCTTTCTTTCTATCACAAATGTATCTGCAGAAAAGCACTACAGCATAGAAACAAATCTATACCTAATATTAAACAGAATAGAGTTTTTTCCTCCGTCTTCGTCCGTCCCCACGCACCTCATGCCGCACCAGTTGCGAGTACACTTGATCAAATGTCGGGCCGGGCCTAGAAAAGCCCGGTCCCAAGGGATCAGGTTCGAGCCTGGCTCGAGGCGTCGGACTCGAAAACCGGGCCCGAGCCCAGCCCGAAGCCCAAAAGCCCGGCTCAGCCACGGCTTAGATCCCAAAAATCCTAGGCTCCAAAAATGAGGCCCGAGGCCGGCCCGATGCACCGGTCAGCCTAGGCCGGGCCGGACTTTTTCGAGCCAGGCTCGGGCCGGGTTGTCAAGCCTGGCTTCTCGTGATCAGGTCTAGTTGCGAGAGACCCCGTCCCAAACAAGTCTATCGTCTGTCGCACCCAGTCCTCCTAGGTGATCTCAGCCGTTCGATCTCTCGTGTTCCCTCCGCCAAAATCGTAGCCATCGACTCCCACACCTCCTACCCCCCGAATCCCTAGCATGACCCGCCCCCGTCCTCGCCTCTCTCTCTCTCTCTGCCCTCACCACGCGGGTCCCCTCTCCTCTCACGCGCGTGAGAAGAGAAGCGATGACTCCGCCCCTTCTTTGTCCGTCAGCTTCCCCACGCCCCGCGCCCTGCTCTTTCTCCCTCGCACCAGCGTGGCCGCCTTCTTTCTCTCTGCCACAATACCGCCGCGGGTTGGCTAGCTCATCACCCATGGCGAGGCGGCGGATCTCCGGCGAGGTAGAACCAGCGCGCAACATTGGCTTGCATGCGTGCAGATCTGACTTCCCTTGGCCGGCGGTGGCGCGTCAGGCGCTCCTTCTTGGTGGCGCGGCCTGCAGAGATGGAGATGGCAGCAACTTCTGCTCTACCCGGCAGTAAGCTTGGCAACATGAGATCGATGTCAATCCAATTCCTGACAGTGAACTATGGCAATTTTTTCACTTCACTGTATAGTCTAACATTGCTAAGTCTCTTTCAACTCTCCCTTTGTATTCCTTGCATTAACTAAATTACCGTGTCCATCCTAATTTTCATGGATTTGTTCTATTTCTTGAAATAGAGAAGGTTTTTGTCAATGTATTATTTGTAGCAATGACTATTTGACTAATTGCAGTGTGCACATGTTGAAGATTGTTTGGTGACACATGGATGCAAAGTCCATGTTAAACTAAGTAGATTAGCCGATTGGAAGTTGGATCAAATATGACCTACTGGAGCTATATGTCAGGTGACATACTTAACCTAAGTTTAGTTCTAGATCACATTTATCTATATCTCTTGATTATGTGTACGAGACTTGCATGACACGAGCAGGTATGGGTAGAGTTTTATCGTCGGTTGATGAAGGTGTATAATGCTAGAGAGTAGAGAGCTTATGTGAATACCTCCGACCTCAAGATGTATCCTTGATCAAGGAACATTGTGAGTTTCAGATACCAAGTTAATCATTTACTTTAGAGCAAGTGTTTATCTGGGGGTAAACCTTTCTTTTGGAGATGTGATCTACATGGCATGACAATGCCATTAGTCTTTTTATGCTAAGTCCAAACAAGTTATAAATATGCTATTAAAGTGTCAGTATCACAGGGTACTAAATCATGGAATTATTTGCAGGGAAGCTAAATTTTCACATGTCTCATCTTATCTCATCACTCATGGTTGCAGGTCCAAGAGTCTATAAATTGGTCAGGTGCTCACTATTATAAAATTTGAAGTCAATATTGCCTTTCAAATGAAGGCTAGGTCGAATTGAATGTCTTCTGTGGAGAAACTGCATGTGCAGGACTGCGTGTTGTCATTTTAAGTATAACTAGCCATGGATCGAATCGAAGAACAATTGGTGCCAATGTTATATCTTAGATTATTTCCATAGGCTGACCCGCACCTGATGAAGCTTGAACCATTGTGTTGATGCTATCTTTGTGCTTAACTTTTTTAGTTTCTAAAGACCTAATTTCACCAAAACCCGAACAACTTGACAACTATGTGTACCTATGACTTATTTGAATGAGAAGCATGGAATAAGTGGGAATTTTTGAATTACAATCCTGACAGTCAAGTGTCCAGACAAAAAAGTAATCAATTCAAACTTGCTTTTAATAAATAGATTAAGCCAAAACATCAAAGTAACTTTCTGAAAAGAAAAATCAGATTATAGAAAATGTATCTTGCAAAAAAGAATGTGTTTCCTGCTGTTAGAAGGCTACAAAAATTTTCAAACTTTTTTTCTACACCCATGTGGGTGAGTCGTGATGGTCTTCTCTAAATTTCAGCATCAAACACCATCTACAGAAAATAATAAAAATCGAGCACCAAGAACTATTAGGAACCCGTGACTGCAAGTTTGGGGCTCGGTATTCACCTCATAGCTCCTAAACGGGGAAACCAGTGAACTTAAAATTTTTACCACAGATGGGTATGTCAGTCATGCATCTTTTCCAACTAGAAGCATCCCAAAATGAGTTTTCTGGATTTTTCTAAAAAGCTTTTATTGACTGCTGCGCTGAGGAAAGTTTTTCTACAGATTTGCAACAAATCAAAAACTTGATTTATTGCCTCTCCTATGGTTACAAAGAGTATGGAAAATCATATTAGCAATCTCAAGTCATCATAGACTATCAAGAATCAATAAGGAATCACAAAGATTCATCTCCAAACAAGAGATTCAAAAAGAAAAATGAAAGCTAGAAGAAGTAGGAGCAAATCAACATAAGATATTCAACCAGAAGAAGTATTTCATTGCATAAAAGTTGGGAGATTAAAAGACACACTCCTTATGACCACAAGCACTCTAAGTGCCACCAAAAACACACCCAATTCACCCTCTATATTTATAAAATTTTTAGCTCTAAGCGGATGAGGAGGAGGTGCTCCCCTCCCCCTCTATTTATAGCCCAAGGGTGAGATGCCTAAACCCTAGAGCCCATCTCCACCCTTCATTTGAGGATGAGTGGAGTACAACTCACACACTAAAAGACACACTCCCGAGAGGGAATATTGTCCACATATTTCTTCAGAAAATATCTTCGCAGCTTCCTCGTTCGCCAGCCCACGCCTGGGCCCATCGGACATATCAACTTCGCCACTAAGTAACCGACACTACAACCTACAGCTGCCTTGGATCCCTAACCATGGTCGAAGCTTCTCGAGTGCACCACCTTATGTGACCGCCAGGTTATCGAACCTGGTCGCCTGCATGCCTCCGGACGCACCTGCCTCCAGCTGTCCCCAATCAATGTCTGCCACGTACCGTCGATACCTACATCACTTAGGTGAACATGCACGAAACCAACACCTCCTGCAAGGTTTGTACATCACAAAATTATCAACATCATAATCCATTCGTGACACCACAATTAGCTAGCTCTAACATGGTATGTGTCAGCTTAACAAATTCCAACGGACCACGTCCATTAAAAACTATTACCTATCACAAGCTCATCACAATGGTCCGGTTCCAATTCCAAAACAATTTTCACAAATGCACCATTAAAAATTCTTTGAAAACATTTCAAATTCCATCTTGTCACATATAGTCATCATTAAACCGAGGTGCCCTACACATGGGTCTCAATAGTTTTCTTGCATCCCTTTACTGTTTCATTCCCCTTTTTGAATTGCAAATAAGATTTAGCTAAAAAATTACAAGTAAGCTTATAAGCTTTTGTTACACATGTGGGTTTACTTATCTACTGAGCTATGCTCCTTTTATAGAACTTAGATGTATTTGTCTAGAGTTTAATATTAACTAGGACGTGATTTTGCTTACTATTTCAGGTTCGTGATCGAATGTTACTTTCTGAAGAACTGCAAAATCGGCGGAATCTCACCCAAAAATGGCACATAATACAAGTCTGTATCGCCTTTCTTCTCATCTGGTTACTAAAGTTTAAGGATGGTGCCGATCTTATAAAATTTTTTGTGTTATTAATTTGTCGCACATATATATTAGAAGATACACAAAGTTTTTCTTAATCGAATTCCGTACTATATTGTACGTAGGCTATCAATGTGCTTTGGTTTTGCAATGTTGAATAACCCACTGTCAATTGACATGGTGCCCCTTTGCATAGGTCCTACTTGTTGCTCAATTTGTTGTCAAGAATCATTTTAACTTTCTGTTATGGTTTGTTAACGTTTTATGAGAATTTCTACCTAGGAAATAGGGATGCAAGGGGGTTGCTTCGCGGATACCCACGAGACCGCCATGCCTACCAGGAAATGTATATATTCTATGAACCGGATGTTGCCAAGTCGGTGTTTTTTAGAAGGCGATGGGTCTAAGGAGATGGACTCGTCAGGTGGTTCGATGTGAGCTACAAAGCAAGCAAACAAAGGCTGGGTTCAGGGTTCGTGCAAGATGTTGAAAAAACTTTAAGGTGGAGAATGTCATATTCTCGAAGGTAGAGTTTGTTAGATTTTGTGTCGAATATATATACAAGTAGGTTACATGGACTCTGTGTTGCAATATGCAGGGTTGGTTGGAGTTGGAGTTGGACTCTATCCAGGCCCACTATAGAGAGGGAGATATCACTGGTGTAATCATGACAACGACTGCATAATAATAGCATAGGCTTGAGTAGGTCAGTGGCCGGCATGTGGACGTGACCTGGGCAACCGGTATGTTGCGGTATTATAGATTGGGGAGGAGCAATTATAATCAGAGCCCCGCATGTGTAAGCGAAAACCAAACTGTGTTATCAAACATCGTTTCTCCTGGTGTCATTCGTGACCTTGCATTGGCGCAAATCCTAACATGGAGGTGTGCTGAACCAAAAATGTACAAAGACCTTATACATGCTATTGACTTGCTGCGATGGGCATTAGTAGCTTGATCAAGAAGGTGGGTAAAAAGGATGGCAAGATAAGGAAAAGGGAAGACTGTTAGGAAGAAACAGTAGATATTTGTAGTGTAGAGGCATTATAATATTGTTTAAAGAGAAAATTGCACCATTAGCATCCAAACTTGTTCCGCCTATGTACATAAATCCGTAAGTATCGAAACCTCTTATTTAGTTACTAAAACTTGCGAAACCGTTGTAATCAGGTCCATAGGCTGGTTTTCAGACTATTTTGGTAATGTGGACTGTCATGTTAGCGCCTATGTGGCATTTTTATTTTTCTTTCTTATTTTTAATGTGTGACCTACTTGTCATCTCTCCCCCTCTCACCTCTCTACCTCTCTCTGTCCTCCATTAAAAGTAGGTCCTACATTAAAAGTAAGAAAGAAAAGAAAAATGGCACGTAGGCGCTGACATGGCAGTGAACATCACCAAAACAGCATAAAAACTAGCCTATGTATCTGATTGCAACGGTTTCGCAAGTTTGGGCACCTAAATAAGAGGTTTCGATACTTACATATTTATTTGCACAGGCGGTACAAGTTTGGAAACTAATGGTGCAATTTTCTCTTTTTTAAAAGTAATGCTCACATGTACATCAGTTGTGCAAATATTGTGCATGTAACTATCGAAATTGTTCAATGAATGAGCCGTAGTATCCCCTTATGAGTAAGACAATGATGATCTTAAATGATTTAAATAAATTTGTGAAATATATTTATCTTCTTGGATTAATGCTCTGTTATGGATATACTTCTTCTTAAGTTAAATGAATGGAAGGTCCCTACTATATGTTAAACAATGACTATGATAACATACAAGGGCAGATCCTGGAAAACAAATTGTTGAGGTCGTCGGGGTCATTTTAACACTTAATCACTATGTTGAAGCTTCAAAATGTAGTTTTATATGTATATATATTAATAGGGTAGCAATAAATAAGAAGGGTTTATCCGAAACGCACCAGGGTCGCTTGACCCCGATGCCAACAATGTAGATCGGCTCCGTATAACAGAGTGTTTCAAAACCCACATTTAAATGTTCATTCTCAATAGGAACTCTAGGTTTTTCTAAATTATTCCCCACATATGCAAATCCAAATATATTATTCAATCCTTAAGCTTCCAATCGTAACCTAAATTTGAGGTAGATACCCTTTAAATGGGAGCTACATCTTAATATAGAAAACACCAATCATATATGCACAACAAATTTGTTGCAATCTAGTTTAACAATAGGTTAACTACCCGAATAAAAAAATAACTTCGATCATACTCTAAATGTAACTTATATTGACATTTTCACTGGGAACTAGGGGCGGGCATTCGGTTTTTTTGGTTGGTTTTTTTGGTATTTAAAAAGTTCGGTTGTCAGAAACTAGCTACCAAAGTTTATACGAAATAACCAAAACCAATTCGATATCCGGTGCCAACAAGCTAGCTAGTTGCTTCGACCAGACTACGGGCCGAACTAAACTCAAACTGACTAAACCAGTGACTAAAAATTTAGCTACCCCTGTTTGGATCCATGGACTAAACTAGGGACTAGAGGCTTTATTGCTCTGGAAAATGACTCAAGTGCCCCTGTTGGATACACCTGTGGGGGAGGGGACCAGGGGTTGGGGTGGGAAAGGGGGAGTTTAGCACCAGTTTAGCTCCTCCAAGGGGCTAGAAGTGCTAAACGATTTTAGTCCGTTTTCTAGTCCTTGTGTTTGGTTTTCTAGCCCTAAAGTGACTAGAATCTAGTCAGTTTGCTCTAGCACATGAGATCCAAACAGGCCCTACAACTAGCTGGCTGTTCTTGCTCTAGACCACCATGCACCAGCTAGCTACTATAGACCACCTGCTAGCGCTGCTGCTGCTGAGACAGTCGAGCAAGCTGCTTGCTGCACTAGGTAGCCTGCTCGCTAGTGTTGCACTAGCTAGCTCTGGCTGCTCCTCCTCGCTGGCTGACGCGTGCATCTCCAGAGACTCGTTATGTTCTGTAGTGCGAAATACCTAGAAACCGAACAGAATAACCGAAGTTTCTCAAAATGGCTACCAAATTTTTTTAAAAAATACAGAAATACTGACTTTTTGGTATATTTGGTTCGACTCGGTTTTTCGTTTCTAGTTTTTTTCTGCCCACCCCTAACGGGAACTACAACTTAATCTAATCCAACTTCATACATACGCAATAAGTTTTTTACAACCTAATTAAAAAATTCCTTTATTCATCATGAAAAAACCACATTTTCAAGACGTTTGAAGCAAATATGCAAGTACATTTAACTACAAATGAAGTACGGATGATTTTACTAACCTTAAAGTGCATGGATTGGAATAAAATCACTAAATTTTGAAAAACTTTGGCAGTACCTCACCATCTCGCTTGGGTGCCTCTATGTTCTTGGTTGTGGCTCCTCTTTGTTCTTGAACATGACAACGTGGCGTGGGGAGAAAAAAGAAGACGGGATTCAAATAGTTTCTAAATATTTACTACCGATTTGTATTATGAATTGGTAGTGATGCTGTATAATTACTACCGGTTCGTACCAAAACCGGTAGTGATTGTACCCAGAGAATCGCTACCATGGCATCACTATCAATCCGTAACTCCAACCGGCAGTGGAAGCCACTCCGGCCTTATAACCATTGATTTGGTTGTGATATAGCCATCACTACGGGTTCACATCCAACCGATAGTGATGGACAGGTAGTAAAGTTCAACTCTCTGGTGGTGTGGACTCGTTCGTGCTATGGCCGTGTGCTGCAAAAAGTCGTTGATGTAATGCTAGGTTTCATCTCTACTCATTGTTATCGTAGATTGATTAATAAGCCTCAGACCTAGGATGATGCATCGATCTGATATATAATTATATTGTTCGACTTCTAAGTGCAATTTCAAGTAATTTGACCGTTCCAATCTTCCATGCATCATCCATGGAGGAGAAATTAGTTTGGCACATGCTGATGATATTTAGGAGTCGCTTCTATTCAGTTTGCCAAAGTGCTATGACAGACCAATCATAATGCACTCCTTGCAGGTAGCTACAAGGCTTGGAGCTGATTGAACGAGAAACTCAGTTTGTAAAACTGACAGGCCCACGACTAATAGAATCGTTGTGCAGCCTGTGCTTCAAATAACATGTGAAGAGCAAAATTTGAGCATCCATGAAGTGGAAATTTCGGAATTAAGATGATGGATTAGATATATTAAGTTGGCAAAAGTACTAACCGTGCGAGATGGTAAACCAGTAGAAATTGTTCCTGGTGCCTCCTACGCCTACTGTTGCTCAACTTTGAGAGAAACTATCTCGTTCATTAATGAGGCAAAACTTTCACATTTGAGTAGTTGAGTATGAATATGTTTTTGTATGCTCGCTGTGTGCTTGATTTAGTCTGTATTTCTGCTGAGCACAGTGGACATTTATATAGCTCCGGGTGTTGTATGAAATGTACGATTCCATCTTTATGATGCACCCGAAATGTACATCGTGTGATTCTATATAATAACTCCACATCTAACCACCAGTGCAATTGGTCTCGAGTATCACAATTTATAATAACGTACTCTTCACATGTAATGCTGTAAGGTGGATATGGCATGACGAAGATAGTTGGGTTTGGCTGGAGCGAAGGATGTTCTCGAGTACAAGCATGTCTTCCATTTTCTTTAACGAGTTGATATTAATTGAATATCCTTCTTTTGTTTTAAAAGATTTTTGCAAATGTTTCATTTACGCCTAATCCATGTCGAGTAGACCCTGTCATTGTGAGAATTCTTAATTCATGATTGCAAGCTAGCGTTAAGGATTATAAATTGACTTGCTACACCCTGGAATATGAAACCAAGAATACTGATATCGACACAACGCCCATCGTCTAGATGAAAAAGGCACGACATCACACAAGGCTCGAACACGTCCAGACAAAGCAAGGGAGACGCACCACTTAGCGAGGGAAGGAACTTCACTTAGCCATCAAGAATGTTAGGGAATAGGATGTACCGTGGGGTCTATTGTGAGTCAGGAGAAACATTAGCACTACTGACTGCTTTTGTGAGGAGACAGCTTGTAACCATCTCGCCATTGTAATTACGTTTGTAACCCTACTTTAGTTAGATGGTAGAGGGGCATAATGGTCACTCCAGTCACACCCCTTGTTCAAATCTGTGAAGTCGATACACTTCTTCATGTACCATTGGACTTCTTGACCATCACCATATTAGCAAGCCACTCAGTTTGTAGGGCCTCATGGATGATCCCAAGCAAAGCAGCTTGGTAACCTCTTCTCTAACGACCTCCCACCTCTTCGAGTCCATTTCGTGGAGCTTCTGCTTCCTGGGCTTCGCCTTTGGCATCACTGCCAGAGAATATTGGATGGTTTCCTTTGAGACGCCCTGCAAGTCCAATGCGTCCTAGGCGAAGATCTCTTCATGATTACGAAGGACCTATGATAGGGCCTCCTCCTATGCAGGGGTAAGCCCCACTCTAAGGATGACTTCCTTCTCCCCCTTTAACCCCGTCAAGGACACCTTCTTCGTTTTCCCCTCCGGCCTAGGCTTTGCCAACCATTGTCCTTTGCTCCCACTGTTGCTTCCACGTACCGCTTCCACCCCCATAGTGCACACCACCCTAACCTGGGGGGTGTCCCTTCGTACTCAATCTTCTGGTCCAAAGCATGGTCCCCTTGTACTGTCACAACCCCCCCGGGGGGCATCTTCATGCAAACGAAGCCATGGTGAACGATTGCTCCGAATGAGGTTAGTGAGCCCGAACCAACACCATATTGTATTAGAAAGGGAGATCCACAATGTCAAAAACGATCGTCCGAGTGACCTCCCCTTCCCTTGCTCTGAAGGTGACCTGTAGCTCCACCTGTCCTAGAGTTTGGATGGAGTTTTCTCCGAAGCCCACTAGGGTACCTCCGAAGGGCAGAGCCTATCTGGCGAGATAATCAATTGCCTGATGGCACTTGTTAACAAGATGTCCATAGCGCTTCCCCCATCCACCAGCACCCATCTAACGTCGAAGCCAGCTATTTGCGTTGTGACAACTAGGATGTCTTGATGGGGGAAGTGTACACCCTGCGTGTCCTTCTCATCGAAGGTGATCAACCCTTGGTTTGGCAGGGTGGCCCATGCAGCACCAAAATCAGTGTAATTGATTTTCCTTGCATATGCCTTCCCCTCTCTCTTTTTTACGGAAACTGCGCCAAGGATCCTCCGGCGATTGTGTTGACGACCATCCGAGCATGGTTGATGGGCGGCTTAGGGAGCGAAGGAGGAGGGGATAGTTGCTATTGTTGTGGCTGTGGCGGAGGGGCCCCTTGTCCGCCTCTCCTTAAACTCTCAGTGGCCCTCCAAAGTCTTGCACTCTCCAGAGTTGTGGGAGAAATTGTACCCATGATAGTCACAATAGAACCTCCTCTCCTCACTTGGGTGGGCCCTAGGTCCTTCATGTACATCCCTCGGAGCATATTGCCACCGCCTCGAGGCTTCCTTGTGGAGGCTGGACCTCCCTCTCTTGGAGTTGGTTCGAGTGTCTTGTTCCACCACCTGATTCACCGTCTTCCCCTTGTCTCTGAGCCAGAGGTATTCCATCTGCCGCTTCTCTCCTCCTTCTCCAAGCAGCCAGAACCTTCCTCCTGCCTCGTTTTGCTGCTCTCCTGAGGGTGTGTCCTCCCTAGTCTGGGCATACTCCATCTTGAAGAAGAGTCCCTCCATAGTTTTAACCCTTTGCGAGCCAATCACTCCACGAGCCCCTTCCCCCCCCCCCCCCCGCGCGTGCGGAGCCCACACTTCACGGCGTTGATCTCTACAGCTTCACTGATCGATGCCATCGATCTAGCATTTGACCTTCGAGAACCTCTGAAAGAAGCTTTTAAGAGATCGCTTTCCTCCTTAATCCCTTCAAAGTTTCCTTGGAAGTTTCTCTCCATCTTCTCGCAAAGTTGTGGCCACCTCTTGATGGAATCGATCTCGAGGGAGGAGTACCAGGATAGGGCGACCCTTTGCCTTGGTGTCATCGTCTCCTCCGGCCGCTTCCACGGTGATTTTGTAGACGCGAAAGAATTCCTGCGGGTGAGTCTTGCCGTTGTAGGGCTTGATAGTGGGTAACTTGAAGGTGCCTAGTGCTGGCCACCTTTTGCTTCGCATACAGAGGCACAACGGGTTTGGGTCATTATCGTGGATTCGGGTTCCCCGAGACCACACTTCATCCTCCGATCCAACATCTTCATAGGGGTGTGAAGCTGGGTGAGAGCACTCCTTGTGGACCTGCTCCTTCAGGAGTTGTAGATTCTTTGTGAGGCGGGCGTTGGCATCGATCAGCGCTTGGATGATTGGGTTCAGACCAAATGCATGCAAGTGTTGCCCTTGGGTGCCAAGAGGGACGCCCTGGGGGTCACCGCAAGGTTTCCCCTCGAAGCGAGCGCAGACGTAGAGGACTAGACGTTGGCCACTGGCACTAGGAAGGGGTTTGTCTGGCTCATCGTTGTGGTGACTTGCCAGTTCATTGTCTTCCTTCGGCGCGCATGGGGCGGGGATGAAGTGGGTCCGCCTGATGTGGCCCCTCCGCCCCTCTTGCACCCTAGACTCCTCTGGTTGCGGCGCCGCTCCCCATTGGATTGGAACACGAGGCTCCTCCGGCAGGGCAGGTGTATTCTTGGGTGATGTTTTGGTGGCTTTGGCTGGGATTATGAAAAATTTGTGTGTCTCGTTTCTCACGTCCGTTCAATGTGACCTTTAGCTCTCCTTCTCCACGGTCGGCGCCAATTTCGTTGGCCCGAGCCAAACAACCTACTTGCGGGGGTTGCTCCACCGAGGGTGGCCTGGGGCTCTCACGAGGAAACTCATGGAAAGCAGAGATCAGGAAATAATGTCTTTTTTCAAGAATTGATCTCTCCCTTTTTGTGCCCTCCGGGCAATGGATAAAGCATGGGACAAGAAGTCTTTCCTAGAAAAAGACTTCTTAGTCCTTCGCCTGCTCCTTGTCTCGAGGACTGAAGATTGAAAGCATTTGGGGTCAGGGCTATGACTTAATTGCCCCTAACTGACTTAGTTAAAGCAGGGTTACATGGCGTATTACAAGGGAACCAGGTTGTCATGATCCTTTCTAACATCATAATGCCAAATGATATTGTAAGAGCAAGCTCCCAAGGGGCTTATTTGATTTTGGTAATTGATGGCAACTAGGTGGTAGAGATGAATCACGTCAATATTAAGGATATTTGTTTCATAGTTCTTTTGATTTCTTGCGTGTGTGTAGTCTACGGTCATCATGCCTGCCGATCGTCGAATCTCTGGCTGCAGGGCCCCACAGAGCACATCTCCGGTATCTTATTCTCATTCGTCTTCGAGAGAGTTGGGGATATGTTCAGAGGATTCCAAGGGGTAGCCACGTGTCCGAGGTTTCGTAGCCACTAAGCCATCCAAAAACCAAAACCCTTTGTGGACGCGAAACTTCCCGCCTAAGCCTACGAACCTTCCCGCCCGTTTGAGCTTAAGTTTTGACTCCAAATGTTTCTAAATCTTCAAAAATACCTTCGTTCGGGCAATGCTACAGTAACAGAGGGTTTTCTGGGCTGCTGGCAGACCTGGGGCAACTGGGCCCGGACAGTCCGGCCCAGGTGGCTGGGTTCGGCCTCCGTGGCATATTTGTGGTATTTCGAATTTTTAAGAGCCTTCCCGTGCTTGGATTAAAAACGTCAAAACATGAAAGTTGTAGAGAATTTCAAGGCGCATCTTTTTTGTGTTGACAACTTTTTCATTTGAGCAACATAAAAAATCATATAAATTCGGGAAGCTTTCAGCACTGGGACACTGGAGGTGACGAATTGTGCCTTGGCCGGACTGTCTGTTCTCAGAGGCGGAATGTCCGGCCCAAGTGTTATTTTCCCCAGGTTTGCAAGTTCAATTTTCAGCGAGCGCATGCCTTGGTCCGGACTGTCCGGACCCTGTTGTGTCCCCTCTGTCTCGAATTGCATTTTCTACAGGGAGCGCCTGCCTTCGTCCGGACTGTCCGGGAGTTGTCCGGGGGTTGTCCGGCCTAGGGCTTGAGTTTAGATCTGAGATCTATTTTTCTAAGGTTTCGAAGTGGGGAGTATATAAGGGGATTCCTGGTCGTGAGAGAGGGGTGAGAGACTCATTTGCAACCCTAGCCACCATTCCCCAAGTGTGAGAGCTCTCCCTCATGGATCCTTGCTCTAGGGTTCCATGTGCTTGAGAGATTGAGTGAGAGAGAGTGAGGGAGAAGAGTGAGGAAGAAGAAGAGAGCATACCCTAGTCTCCTCCTCGTCATCCCCAAGGTTTGTGCCCTCTCCCATGGTTGTCTTGCCATCCTCCATGGTGGGATGAGGGTTGAGTGAATTATGGTGTCTCCTGTTTTGTGCTCTTGGGATTCTTGCTACCGGGAGACGTCGTCATCGCCAAGCTCCATCAACCGTATCACAAGCAAACCCTTCTTCGTGAAGGTCACCGTGCTTCCCACGGTGCTTCCTCTCCGTCCGTCGGGGTGTGCAAAGCCCGTCGTCGTGTCGGCGGCCACCTTGCTTCCCAAGGTGCTCTTCTCCGTGCGTCGGAGATATGCTAAATCCTCGGTGTGCTCGAGGTAGGCTTCGCTTGTGAAGTCGGTGTTTCGGGTCCTTCACGTGTAAAGGGTGCCGATTCGTGTGAAGGTTTGGAGCTCGCCTACCATGTATTGGTGAAGAGCTACCATCGAGTGGATTGAGGGCTAGGGACGGAGAGTCCCGACTTCTCTGTGTGAGAAGTTTCCTCAACGGAGACGTAGGTATTCATGTGTTGAGCGCCGAACTTCGGTAAACAACTCGGTTTGCGCCTCTCTGTCTTATTTACTTAACCGCATCTTGATATCCACTGCCTGTGAGTGCCTTCGTGCCTCCTACACTTGTGCATCGATTGCTTCCGCCAACTAGACTTGTGTAGGAATCCACGCGCTAGCTGTGTGCCTTAACTTGCTTAAGTGACTAAGTGCAACAAAAGTAAAATTGAAATAGTCCGATTCACCCCCCCTCTCGGCCTTAGGTTCCTTCAGATATTAAATCTTGGTGCCTATGAGCACAAGGTACCGGCTGTCCCTGAGCTTCTTGACAGTCAAGGAAACTCTGTCCATTCGTGTCGGCTCCATGAGGGCATTGGCTCCCGCCAAGACCGCCTTTATCCTTTAAAACACCCCTGCCTCGCCCACGAGATGCAAAGGTTTCTCCAGGCCTGCGCTCCTTTTGGTCGACTCTGCTTCGCCCGCGGGAGGCGAAGGTTCCGCCGGTCTATCGCTCCTTTGCTTTACCTCTGCTTCACCCACCAAAGGCGAAGGTCCCTCCGGGCCGTCGCTCCTTTGGTTCGCTTGCTCCGGATTCGTAAGGGATGGGTGTTCTCTTTCTACAGCATGGGGCAATTCACTTGTCATGAAATACCAGCTAATTTCATGACTTGCACAAGCAGGCAACCATCTCATTTTTTTTTTAAAAAAATTGTGCTTCTACATTCATTTATCCATGCGACCATTCTGTTTTGTTCTACCCTTTGTGTGCATATCATTTGGCGGCAATATTTCAACATGGCTAGGGTGTTGGCTACCAACAAACTATTGGGCTCATGCCCTTTTTGAGCCTTGGTCGTTGGTTATATGGGCTTTGGCCCACTTGGCTGGTTGAGAAGGAGAACGAGGGCACCTGTGTTGTCCCCAGTGGCTTTCCTGTGTTAGGATCCTCCGAACCCTGGAGTCGGCGGCGTCGACTTCGTCTCTCCGGACATTGCAGTCGCTTCGTGCGTGTGGGTGTGGTGGTCGGCTTCCTCGAGAGTCGTTGTGCCATCTTCTACATATATGTATGCCTCTCTCTCTCTCTCTCTCTCTCTCTCTCTCTCTATAATTGGGCTTCCACTCGTTTTTCCCCTCTCACACATAGTTGCGAACTAGTCTCGCCAGAGCTCCAGCCGGCCACTGACTTATTGGTGGTGGTGCTTGTTGGGACCCTAGAACGGAGTCGAGTCCCTTCTGTGCTTTACCTGTTCTAGTCCCTGGATCAGTAGCTAGAACACACATATATACAGCTATTGGATCATAGCCATCAAACGAACAAAATTTATTACATCAGAATATTAGCCAAGATGGCATTTACATCAGAGTATGCGCCAACATGCCGTTTATTACAAAAGGTAGGCACGCAGGCCATACAACAGTGGAAGACTAAAATACAAGTTCAACTTCAAAAGACCAAAACAAGACGATTCCCACAGGCAAGCTATAGTTAGCGCTCCTAGATGTCGCATAATCTTCATCTTCAATCCCGTTGGTGAAGCCTTCATCCTTGCGCATCTTCTCGTTAGGGAATATCTTCTAGTAGCAACCTACTCGTTGGAATGAGCAGCCCGGATGAAAGGCAGGGTGAGTACGCGAATACTCAACAAGCAAGGCTGACTATATGCAACTAAGGCTTACAAAGGAATGTGTGTAGGGGTCATTTTGCATAAAGCCAGCTTTTCAAAGGTTTTTTCTATATTTTGCAATATGAGGAAAAAGTGATTTAAACAAATATTTTGTTTTCAATTTCTTTTCTTTCCTGCGGCTGCAGCCGGAATTTCCCAAGTGGCCAGATCATGGTTCCCCGCCATGAACCCATACCCTCATCACTCACAGTTCCCCACTGTGAGGAGAATAAAACAAATCTCTTTTGAAAAACATTTTGAAAATCAAAACGAACATTACCAAAGAGGCAGCTCCCCGTCGTCCGCCCTTGGCCTTGGGCAAGGCTATCATGATAGTTGTACACTCTACAGAGTTTGCGCGCTTTACCCACGAGACAGGATTTCCCGGGCCAAAGGGTCTTCCTAACAAGGCCTTTGGCAATCTTCCTCCTAATTCGGTAACCCTGCTCCCAACAACACAACAGTGGGTACCATTGGCCTCGGCTTAGTACCACACTCGACTGGCTGCGGATTGCACCATTGGCCTCAGCATAGTACAATCCAGACCATTGCCCTCAGGATAGTCCCACCGGATGGGCACCGAACTAGAATTCCAAAAGCTACTAAGCCAGGGCCTGCCCACACAGGCACTCAATGGTCGCACTGTAGTACTTAGCTTGACTACCTCAAGGATTCAGTCCTTAGCGATCTGGGTGGGTCCTACACTTGACCCAGGTCTAGTGCAAGATTGGCCTCAGCATAATGCACACCACCTTGCATCCAGCCACCCCAATCAGGCTTTGCAAAATACCGTGTTCCCGATAGTTCTCCACTATCATCTACACCCATTTTAAAAGTGATAGGTATAGCTGTCTTTTCAAAACACACGTAATTCATCATCATGGCAGTTTAACAGGTGCAGACAGGGACATTGCAATTCTAAACAATTCTAATGAGAGCAAAACCTTATTTCAATGGAGGGCTATAATATAAGATTTTATGTTTTCTCCTATGGCAGCAAGGAATGTTTTAGTACGAATTAAATAAATATTTGGGAATAACTACTCTAAGTACATAGCCATTTTTACTCTTAACATACATGCACATTTCATAAACATCTAAGAATGCATTATAAAATAGTAGGTGGCAAGGTTCAGCACTTGCATTGTTGAGCACAGTGGACACACTCCCTCAGTGCGTCGGCGATTCGATCCTCGCCGCCCGATCCTAACGTACGACAATAACGGGAATAAATTCAATAATGTGAGAAATCCAAAATATGTGAATGCAATGCATATAAGAACATGCTACTAATGCAATGCAATGTAAATTCAATAATGTAAATACCTTAGAGATGCTAGGGTAGCCTTCTTAGACTCGCTACTAAGTTTGTAGAAGCGATTGCATATCATGTACCATGTTTTCCCGCAGCATGGTGTTTATCTAAGTCATTTGGTTCCTGTCGGTAGATCCCAAGGGTTTAAGGAGGATCTCGAGGCGAATCAAGATCCACGGTTAGGATACAAGTTGTCCAGACGAGTTAACACTTACTCTTTAGATGTGATCCGTATTAGGGAGAGATAGCGGCTTTCCCTAGTGCAGATTAACATCGCTAATATCATGTTCAGTACCTAGTTTTTCTTAAACTATATTGTTTAATTATTAAAATGCATGCTTATTAGTCTGCCTAATTGTTAATCATGTAATATGTATACATATCTGCCTTGAACTGTTTTAGCCTTAATGACTGCCTTGATTGTCATTACTCTTGTTAACCTATATATGATTAGTTTGGTAACCACTTTAACCCTACCTAATGGGTAAAAATTGATTAGACTGGCTTCGACTTATCAAATTTTCTGGCTAATTGCCACAGAACGGTGAACCGATATTCACCGGTCAATCATTATTCTCATTTAATATGACATGACATATAACAGTTACGGCTGGTAGATGCATGTTGGTCTGCTTGTGCCTGTGGGTATGGATATGTGGGGACTTGGTCGGTTTGGATCGGTCGGTTGGGAAAGTCCAAGTGTGTGGTGGGGTGTGGTCGATGACCGTGGAAGTAGAGAAAGAATGGTGGGTTGCCCCTAGTTGGATTTGGATATCCTGAGGGATGATTAAGGCACGAGATGCCTAGTGCTGGGTTTAGCCAGGGTTTACCCAGGAGGAGCGCGGATAAACACGCGTAGCGGAAAGAACGCTGCCATCTGCGGGATGGTTCCAACACAACGCGTGACCATCGCGCGGAGCACCAGACTTGGATCGCTAGGGGTGAGCACTCTACGAAGGCCCTCTAGGACCAGTATCGATAGGGGACCGGCATTGGCCATCACCGAGGGTGATAATGGCCACACATCCCTAGGATGACGGTCGGCTAGTGTGGGCCGGCAACCCTACTAGGTCGGGGTGATCATTTTCCTGGCATGTGTGGTCCGCAACATGATTCGCCAAATCCGAGAAGGATGGCAGAACTAGGATTGGTTGGGGCAACCAGGAGAAAGTCTGGAAAGTATCAGCTGGTATGGTGATTGTGTAAGCTGGTCGGGTTTATGATCGAGGGTTTGTCAATTTGTGTGTTAATTGTGTATAAGCTGGTATGGATTGTGGTGATCTGTTATGCTGGTTGTGTTTTGGACAAGAGTTGGTCGATTGTGGGTTGTGTACTTGGAGGAGAGTTGGTCGATTAAGGGTTGGTTGGTGTGCATGGTTGGTTAATTGTGTTTGGGTGCATTGTGTCGGTGTTTGGGAAACGCGCCTCGGAGGGCAGCGGGTCCACGGATCAGCAGACGAATTTGTAGTTGGAGTAAGGCCCAACGACAACCCTTCCCAGCAGCCCGGGGCGACGGCCGAGCTCGCGGGGGCTCTGGCCACGCGGTCTTCCCGGACTACGCCTGGTGCGACCTGGGATCCGGGTACAGATCCGTCGTACGGTGAGATTGAGAGGGGGTGAGAGAAGAAGCGAAGAAAATACAAACCATGGAGACAAGTGATTTTACCCTGGTTCGAGCCCCCACTGCTGGGTAACAGCTCTACTCCAGCCTTCGTTGATTATATGGTGGAAAACAGTATAGGTGTGCTGAGACCGGGCTAGAAGGCGCCGGTCCCGAGCTTACAAGGGGAATGTAGGACACTACCGATGGCTAGAGACTACAGTTACTGCTAAGGAAGCTTCGGATGTGGGTGTTGCTAAGGTTCGGCCCCAGGGCGGTTGAAGGGGTCCAGAGATCGATCCCCGCTACGTTGGGGAGGCTTCTCCTTTTATAGGCGTGGCGGGCTGCCCGGAGCTGATACGGCGGGCTCCGCGCCTATTCTTGCTTTGTCCATCTTTAGTGGCAGCGCCCTTGTCTCATTCTGGGCTCCGTCCTGTCTGTGGCCTGTAAAGAGAAGTCGGTCCGTTAGTCTTGGACACGTGTTAAATCTTGGTGTGCTTACACGGGAGCAACTTTGCAGGGAGAAAGCACTTTCCCTTTATCCCCAATATAGCATTGACTGGACCGAGCCAGCCCCGCGCCACCCGTTGGGGGCGTCGCGTAGCGTGGCAGCTGTTGCCATCTGCCCAAGGGGCAAACGACAAGGCGAGCTGCCCGCGCGGCTCTCCCCGGGCTATGGATACCCCGGGGAGGTGCAGTCCTCTCGATCAAGGCCGAGGAAAGCGTGGTGGGGCATGACAGCTATCGCCACCTGCTCAAGGGACAGACGGACTGTCCGCGGGGCCCTCTCCCGGGCTGAGGATAGCCCAGGAGGTGCGCCACTCTCCTGGTTAGGACCTAGGGAGGCGCGGTTGACTTGGTCAAGCCCGGGGATGACCCTGGCGGGCTAGACGTTCCTTTTGGTACGGCCAAGGGTGGCCTTTCAGACTTTCTGTACGCGCGGCAGGCCGGTACGGATCTGGCCCAAGGCCCATCTCAGGGTGGGCCAGTCACAAATCACCAACACATTGTTAAGATGGAAACCCTTGATTGGTATTAATAAGATCCAATTCTAGTTGATGCTAGTTAGGATGTTTCCAAAATCTTATAAACTTGGCTGTTCGCAAGTAAAATAACCTTACCCTCAATTAAAGCCTTCTAAGCACTATATGCATTAAGTGAAGTATTAACTAGCCAGTGTTTGGATGACGCTAACCTCGCATATTTCCACTCTTTTAGATTAACCTTAAGGAGAAGGATTTGCTCGAGTGTCGCAAGGGAGATGACTTGGCTACGATGGCCATGATGCGGTTTAGGGTTTGCTCTAGTCGCCTGCAAGATTGCATAGCCGTTGGAAGATATTGCAGTTAAACCTATATGGTCTGCTGACTCTGATGGTTTACCTTTAACCATCGTCAGGCCCGTCGGCTTAATTAATATTAAGTCTGCGTAATACAATCAGGTATGTAATTCTTTGAATAATGAAACGTATGTATGCATGATACTCGGCTATGTATTGCACACACTAGAGTACTGATCCAGGGTCTAGTGCATGTGTACAGCGGTCCTCTGTTAAGTATAAAAATGAGGGCTGACACAAAATGAAAAGTCGAAGCTAAAAGGAGAAAACTCATGCCTAGGCATGCAACACAGAAGGGCAATAGCGAATTGGGCTTAAGATGGGTGTAAATGGGTTGAAACCCATAAGAGGGGAATGGGTTAGGGTGGGGTGGGTTTAAATTTCATGTGGGATTGATATGGGTGGGAGGGGGTGGATTCTAGAGTTTCTTCTATTGGGTTAGGGTGGATTGATATGCTTTCTATTAAACAACGGGTACGGGTTTGGTTTGGGGTGGGTTTTCACCCATTACCACCCCTAGTAGAACGGGAAGGCTAGATCGCGATCGATCGGCGCTCCTTCGCCTGTTGCATAGGTGCACGGGTACGTCAGATGCACTGGATATGTTGCCTTTAGAGCATCCCATAGGCTCTCTATATTTCCTTCTAAAACTACTGATGTGTCAATGAATATTGTTTTATAGAGAGATATAGAGGGGCTGTTGGGGATGCTATTAGATATTCTCTAAAAATTAAGCGAGCTCATTAATTCAATGAGGCTTCGTCTCTTACTCCACTTTTTAGCTTTTCTAGTGCGTCTATATTGAGTCGGATATACTCCTATTGCTGAATACATTTAGAATAGCAAATAGCCTTACAATATAATATATACATAACATAAATGGAAGCTTTTTTCTTTTTTAAAAAAGAAGCTATTGACCGCCCTTGCAATGGAACCGCTCAACAACTAAGAGCATCGCACATAGAATCTTCATATTTCATATTGTATGTCTGCTCTAAATCACTATTCGTTCCCTATATTTCCTTCTTCTCCAATATAGTCTCTATTTTTAAAAAGATATAGATATCCGATAGAGAGACTCACTATAGAGATTCTAGAGGGAGTCTCTAAATTTAGAGACCGAGAAAAGTGTCCCAACAATAGTAGATAAAAATTAAACCCCATATATCGGTGTACCTACTGTCTTCCATTCGATTTTTATTTTGGCAACATATTCAGTGCAAAACAGTATTCAGTGCACAAATGCAAACATCAATCCTCGGCCTTTGGATCTCATCCCAACGGCCCAGCCCCAACCACCTCCCTAATTCACAAGAGCCTGATTATCTTACTTGCATATATCTCTTGCATTTGGGATGAGATCAATCAGGGAGAGCGGGTTGGGGCTGGGCCGTTGGGATGAGATTCAAGGGCCGAGGATTGATGTTTGTATTTGTGCACTGAATACTCTTTTGCACTGAATATGTTGCCTTTTTATTAAGACAAATAGTCTAAATAATCTTGTTTAAAAATATAAAACATGCATGTAAATTTATTGATGTTTTTCTTTTTCAATATTCATTTATTGTATAATTATCTCTCATTCATTTACGAATAACTCTTACATTTTCAAGGAATTTATAACATGAGTAACATTGTGATACAGATGGTTGGGATGGTTTTCGTGATATGCGTGTGTGCCGGTCGAAGACCAAAGCGAGCATTGGGAAACGAAGCCGTAGCGGCCGAGGTGTCCACCGGCGGTGAGATAGTTGGAGCCCCCGGCCGGTTGTTTACGGCAGCGACTGTGATACCATTGTTTGTGGCACTGAACGTACCTTTTCTGATCCTGCTTTCTTCTCTTTATCAGCACTCGCATACATAGGCGAGGGGGCAAACAACTTGCTCCTACAAACACGGAATGGCTAAACAAATGGAATACTAAAAACGAAATAAGAGAACAGAATTGAGCAGCGACGCTGCTGATCCACTCGCGGCGGCTCCTGCATGCACACCACACCCATGCTGTTGTTGCCGTTGGTAGACGCAGTCCGTGGTGCGGTCCGCAACACATTATTGTCAATTTTTCTTAGCTTTCTTTTAGATTTCCCAACTTCCTTAATCCGTATGCTAATTCAAAATACGTCTTACATTTAAAAAAAACAGAACAGAGAATACTATACATTAAAAAAAACAGAACAGAGAATACTATCTAAAAGATGACATTGTAAAATGTATAGCTGCATCTCACGCATAATAGACTCAATACAAACCTTGCACACATCAAAATGTGAATTGTTAGGCAACACAGTTGAGCAGGCCACATATTTTAGGATCATGATGATGTGAAATAATCCTGTCAAACCAAAAAAAAAAGAAATCTGGGAAAATAAGCTCATGGCATAATTGTATTGAAGCTTCTAGAGATAAATTGAAGTGTGTATTAATGTCACTCTGTTTCACAAACCTTTAAAATTTTTCAATCCCATGTGGATGCAAGCTTACGGCATTCAATGAGTTAGCAGGAGAAAAAATCCTCCACTAGGAACCAAAATTTTTTACAAAATAAGTACATAACACAAATCATCCAGACCATTATGGTTATTTACCAAGCAAGTAATTAGGAACTACATGACCGTACGATAGCAATTCACAAGCAACTGAATTGAGCACAGGGAGAAATGTGTAATGCAAATGGCAATGACAATAGGGCTGTGACCAGCCTAGCAGTCACTTTGGTGAAAAGGAGGTGACTCATCAACCAGATTCAAAAATACCATGATTCCACAAGAAGATTCTTACTGAAAAAATTATAACCAGGAAGATGAAGAAAAGCCTACAAAGGAAGCAGAAATATGAAGCAGGGCATACAAAAGGTACGAGTATCAAGTAGTAAGGTATCCAATCAGGTACGAATATCAGGCTGTGTAAGCTATCCAATCTTTCTTGGCAGGATGAACTAAAAGCATGAATGGGATGGAGAGAATGCAATAAGCTAAAGCTGCACAGGTGAACCTCCTACTGCTTAATGGAGTGGAGACCAGCGCAAGTAGAACCACCACCTGTACATCTTCTATCATCTTAACTGAGCAAGACCTTTGTTTTAGTAAAAAATTGCATCATTTTCTAACAAATCCAACTTTTTAAAGTCCAAATAGTTCAGTTATACATGAGTCTATCCATATAGGACAAAATTTACAATGCAACAATTCAAAGTCCTTATTGCAATATATATGCAATCAGTGTTCCAGAAATTGGATCTTGGCCGTGTTTGTTTCAGCTTCAAATGAGTTGAGTTTTACTGTAGCAAATTTGTGACCCCTCAAAAGACGTTTTAAAGAGTTCAAAAAAGAGGTTTTTACATATATGCCCCAAAGTTGAGAGCCTATGGCATATATGCCCCATAGTTGCTTGACCTTGCAGAAATGCCCCAAAGTTCTTTGACATCTAGCAATTATGCCACATTTTAAAACTTTGAGTAAGATTCACTGGTTTGGCTGGATAAAAAGACCATTGTGCCCCTCCCTTCTTGTTCTACATGGGTCATATACTTGTTTGCTTACAAGTTTCAGCAAAAAGCAGCAGATGTAGGTTTAAGTTTCAAGTCTGCTAACTTGCATTGAACTAACCACTTGATAGAACTGAAAACTCATGGTGATAATGGAATGGGACTAAAGGAGCGACACAGCTATCTGTGAAAATGGTTCAAGGAGAATAGAATCAAAGAACATCTATCAGATTTTTTAATGAAAAT
The DNA here is from genome assembly GCA_036346415.1 of Raddia guianensis. NCBI lineage: Eukaryota > Viridiplantae > Streptophyta > Magnoliopsida > Poales > Poaceae > Raddia > Raddia guianensis. Next base: position 9,676,133 of record CM070537.1, read on the forward strand.
TCTGAAGGTTTTCTATGCCTTTTGACATAATTAACGGTGACTACAACCTAATTCCTGCCTCCTAATCTGAAAGAAAAACTAGATTGCTGAAATCTAGACATCGCCATATATATAACATATATAAGACAGTATAAATCCTGAAATGTGGACATCGCCATTGTCATTTAGCTCTTCATAAGGACATATACACCACAATTCATCCAAATTTCAGACTGGAACGTATGCATTCACAAAATTTTGAACAATATTGATAGCAGTCCTACAGCTCGTACAGAAGTTTCAAGACTCTTTGAACAATATTGACAACACTCCTACAACAACATTATGCATTCATCTAGGACCACATTTTAGATTGAATATAAACAAGGAAAGGAAACATTTCAGCATGTCTCTGAATATTTGAGCATATAAAACAAGTTTTTACATCCAAATGCAGCAAAAGGGATCATTTCTTCAGCATGTACACCATGTTTTTACATTCAAATTTAGTAAAAGGGATCATTTTTCATCATGCATTGCATCATGCTAAAGAATCCTCTATCTTACACCATGTTTTTACACTCAAATTTAGTAAAAGGGATCATTTTTCATCATGCATTGCATCATGCTAAAGAATCCTCTATCTTAGAGCCTTCACTTGCTCCACCACCTAGAGGTGTGCTTGTGGAGTTCCTTTTTGGCTTTCTCTTCCTGTGAGCATGTACACCATCATAGTTCCCCTCAGCAGCTTGGCTTCCGGAGATTGGGGGATTGTCGATGCATACAGACTCGTTGATGCCACAGCTTGTAGGGTTGCCACTGCCGCCGACACTTTGAGACGCATCACCGTCGCTGCCCTTCACAAGGTGTTCCGCCGACCCACAGGTTGTGCCACCGCCGCTGCTCATGGCCCTCACCATCTTGCCCCAAAACCTGCTACTCATGGTTTGCGACATATCGCCCCAAAGCTCGCTTTTAGGAGATGTGGGGGCTCCGTCGTCGTTGCCGTGGCCGCTGCTACGGGCGCATCCACTGTGGCGCTGTTTCGATTGGGAAAGGGAAGGGGGAAGGGAGGGGTCGCCACTGCCATTGCTTCCTCCGCCATAGGGGCTCATAGGGGAGGCGCGCCAGCTGCGGCGCTGTAGCTGGAGTGGGGAGGCGGCACTGTAGGTGGGGAATTGGGGAATGAAGAGATGGTTGTGTTATGGTCATAGTTAAAAAGGGAGGGCACAATGGTCATTTTACCTAGCCAAACCAGTGAAATTTGCTCAAAATTTCAAATGTGGCATAATTGCTAAATGACAATGAACTTTGGGGCATTTCTGCAAGGTCAAGCAACTATGGGGCATATATGCCATGGCCTCTCAACTTTGGGGCATATATGCAAAAATCTCTTCAAAAAATTATGAAAAAATTATTTTATGAACTCTAACAAGAATTAGTTAAAACCCCACAAGAATGACTACAAAATATTACATCATTTGGCTTATACAAAAATAACAAATTTTCATTTAATTTAATTTAATTTAAACTGAAACAAACAAGGCCCTAAGGTCTAGGCAACAATTTTAATCGTGGTATAAGCGCTAGTCAGAACCTTGTCGCCTGGATTACCCCCAAATTGGTTCTCTACATGGTCTCGATGCCTAGACTATCAAAGCATGATTACTAAGGTCCTGTTCTTTTAAGCTGATCTGAACGGCTGAAATGACTGAACTTCGAGAGCTTCTCGTGGTAGAGTCGAGATTCGGATCCATTTCGTTTGACTTGCTTTTTAAAGTGTTAGGACCCACCTTCAAAACAGCAAAAAAACGGACCCAAAAAACTCAAAGCATATGCCTTTTCAAAACGTAGATAAGTTGATAAACTGTTAAGCCGTTAAGCTGAAAAGAACTGGGCCTAAGTATGCTAGGCGTGAGTAATCCCTGTGGCCTTTGGCAGAAAGGCAGAACCTAGGTAGCGATTAGCCGATTAATAGGACACCGTGGCGATGAAGACTTAGAGACCAGGTGTGCAAAGGGAAGGTGTGGATGTGGCTCAGATCGGATTACGGTTTACCTACGGGAGTGGCAATTCTCATGTGAAGGGCGCCGCCAAAGCCGAACTTGCAGCAGCGACAACACACACACTACCCCCGGACGTCGCTGCCATTCCTTTGCCTGCTACTCTAACTCCACTATTGATTAGTCCCGCCTTACTTGCCTCTTTTCTCCCGCATGACCGCCTCTCTACAGCTGCTTCTCCGTTCTTTCTTCTTCATTTCTTTGGTCAAGGCTATCCTCTCTTGTCTGGTTTTGAAGTGTTAAATAAGTGGGTGAGTAGAATGCTAGGAGTACACTATAGTGGTGATTTACCAGTACTGCTACTGCTACTACAGTAGTAGTCAAGACTCAAGTAGTGACACTAGCATTCATTTACTGTTGACATGTTAATTTACACTGCAGCTAGGATGTTTGGACTCTGCAGTATGGCTGATGCCTCCTGCCTGCCTACTATTTAAGTCAGCTCCCTACTCCCGATAATCTATCTAGGTGCTAGGATATAGCTCACCACCCGACTACAACCTAGCACCTTCTTGTGCATTGTATAGCAATTCATATTCACCTTTGTTGGTATCAGGATATTCTTAACTTGTAACATGTCCTTTTCTAGAAATATGTATGAACAATTCACATTAGAGTGCATTTGTTCCGGTTATGAATCACTGCCACTTTGGGTAAAACTCAAAACTATATGGTAAGATGTAAGACAGATAATACCATTAGTCATTTACTCACTGACAGGTAAATGCCTAAAGAAATACTTACACCCAAAAAGGTATAATGACCTATGACCTATGGTCTTAGTCATGGAGTGATTAACAGATCAAATATTCTTGGAAAATACATTAAAACTTAATACATTAAAACAAAAAACGATATAAAAGACTCGAATTACATTCTTAACAAATCTATCTTGCCAGTAATTGTAGGCATCCATATGGATTAATCCATAATCCATCATATAATGCTTTTAGTTGCTGCAACGCACTAATGCTTCATAACACCTTAGAAAGATCATGTCAAGAAGCCACTTCTAAAACAAAAAATATATATATACTGTGCTACATCCAGACCTGAATCTGTGCAAACATAATACAACAGTGAGCCCAAAGTGCATGATCTTGCTAAGCATTCAGGTTAATAAACTAAATGGATCTTCAGGAGCACACTACATGTTCTCATAGATTGCTATTCATCAGAATCGTGTTCAAAAAGAAATAACCAGAACCATCATATAAAGTCATCGTCATGTTGAAGTTCAAAAGTAGAAATAAACGAAATGGAACATAGTTTAATCATAACTTGTCATATTTCTCTTGTGCATAGTAGTATACTCCAACATGCATAGTTGAAGAATGCATGTAGAGCACATTGTTGCAACAGACAGAATCGTGATACTTCAGATAGAGTGCACAGGCACATCGCTTGCCTTCCAAACAAGCAAAGTAGCAATGCAAACATGTATCTGATGATAAGAACACCTCAAAAAGACCATGTCAAGAAGCGACTTCTAAAGGGAAAAAAAATTATGTAATGTTGCATCCATACCTGAACCTGAACAGCCTTACTAATGAGCCCAAAGTACATGATCTTGCCCAAGCATTCAAGTTAATAGACTATCTTGATCTTCAGGAACAGACTGCATGCACTCTTAGATTGCAATTCATCAGAACTGTGTTCAGAAAGAACTAACAACAACCATCACATAAAATTATCATCATCCTGTTTCTCAAAACAAAAAGAGGAATCAACCAAACAGAACATTGCAGTTTGATCATTACTAGTATAGAAGAAAATATACCCCCAACAAGCTTAATTGAGGAATACAAGTAGAGCACATTGTTGCAACAGACAGAATCTTGATACCTCAGATGAGCGCACAGGCATATCATTTGAATTCCAAACAAGCAAAGTAGCAGCACAGGCATGTATTCCATGTTACCAACTCTCCTGGTCGTCCAAATGCAACAAAATGCAATTGCATGGTACATATTACCTGACAGCTAAAAAACATCTGAATAAATGTTGACCTGACTACTAAAACCATCCAAATAAATGTCAACCTAAAATACTCTGCTACTCTTTGCATTTCAGTTTGAGAAAGACAAACAAACAAGAAAACATTTACAGCCAGAACAGAAACAGATGAGCTATTGGATTGCTTTCAAAATCCCCATGCCCACAAGTTTCTCTTATGATAAGCATGAAACAAACATCCTACCAATGTGTTCTTCTAGCAAAATCTTGTTTGGGTAAAGGCGCTCAGGCTAAAGTGCCAAGCACCGCATATTATAAAAATTAGTAGCACGAAACCATTTACAAGACGTGGCATTGTTCCATTCCAACATCATGAGCACACACTCAGCCTCCACATAAAGAAAGCCGTCTCTTTTCCAGACTCCTGTCACCATTTCGATTACCCCCCTCCATTGTTTAACTGAACCCCCATCTAAAGAACCTAACCCATGCCGTGACCAAAAGACCCAATTATTCAGGAGGGGGAAGAACACGACTAAAGAACTCGATAAACACAGGGCCAAACCAACTTTGCCAAGTTTTGCCAAACTTTGCCTCTTGTCTTAATAAAGTTAAGATGTGGCAAAATATGGCATTTGTTGGCAAGCTTAGTACATCAACCATTCAGTCCCCCTAACACACTGGACCTAGCAATCTAGCTCCTAACCCTAGCCGCCCTTGACTGTTAATTGGTTTCCTCCGCGGTGGTGAGGGAGGCGGAGGCGGAGGCGGCCGGTGCCATGGGGGGATCGTCGGCGTTGGGCGGCTGCATAAGGAGCGCGGTGTAGTACGGGACGAAGGGGACGGCGTGGCCGGAGGAGGAAGCTACGGGGAAGGCGGCGGGGGGCGCCTCCTCGGGGGAGACGCCGGTGCCGGTGGCGGCGATGATGGAGGGCTCGGCCTGGCGGAGGAGCCACTCGATGGTCTCGCCGTCGGTGCGGTGGCCGAGCTCGCGGGTGAGCTGGAAGACGCGGGCGGCGACCATGGCCGGGATGCGGACGCGGCGGCCGCGGCCGCCGACCTTGGAGTGGCGGTCGGTGCGGCGGGCGCGGGCGCGGGGCGGGAGGCCGGAGGGCGCGGCGGCGGCGGCGGAGATGGAGAGGTCGACGGAGGGGGGAGGGGTAGGATTTAGGGTTTGGGGGGGGACAAGGCAGACCATGACCTCAGAGGGGGAGGGCATGGACATAGACATCTCGCTGTGTGTGGATTGGGATCGGCTCTGGAGTGTGGGGTCGGGGGTGGAGCCGTGGAGGTGGTGGGGCACGGACGGCCTTATATATAGCTGATATTCTTTGAGAGTACTTGTATTTCTGGATGCTGATTGGGTCGTTAATGGGCCTGCATCGTTTATCTATCGCGGGCCTTCCATTCGTGACAATCCATCGCTTTTTCAGCGTCCAGCTGCGGAGAAAATTGCCACTAAATTCATGTGTCTGAGCTACGACGAGTGAGACCATTTAACTTTACGACGGTGGAGGGTAATGTCAGAAAAACGAATTAAAGTGTGTCATATATATTAGTGGTTGTGTCGTTTGTTTATGTAATATTCTGTTTCGATGTGTTTTGAGGCCTATGTGGTCTATGTGGACGCGATGGTGGAATTAGTCTCATATTGCTAGTGTAGACAGAGTAGTAGTAGCATAAAATACCTATTGGAGCCAAACATAGCATCCTGGATTAACTCTTTTGGACGAAGCGATGCCGAAAAGTCTAAGGGTGTGTTATGCATGCGTGGGCTAGCCTTGTAGGTGGACTATGCTCTAATCGAAATTGGGTCAGAGTGTTACAGTTTACAGTGGGACTCACGTAGACTTGGCCATTTAATGTATTCAATCAGCTAAAACAACAATTTTGATTCATAAAACATGACAAAAAAAAAAAGATGAAACAAACGCAAAGTAACGATGAAATGAAACATGTCAAAGTGATGCTGAAGCGATAAGAAGTATTGATGAAATATGGCGAAGTAGTTACTGATATGTAGTGAAGCATAGATGAAACATGGTGAAGTGCTGATAAAACATCGTTCAAACAAGGTTTTCATAAGTAATTTAACGATGTTGCAACGATCAAATAATTCAAAAATACAAAAACAATGTTTAACATTTTTTACATCTGTTATAGAAAAAACTCATGATGCTTCAAGTTGAAGTGCATCGTACATATTTTCCATCAATCTCCCTTGCTCCTCCCAATGTAGTACCAAGCACCCCCCTATGTGGTGAGCTCCAGAAAGACCCTTGTCCTCGCCCTTTAAGCTCGCCTAACACCAAGAATTGTGCTCACAGGCTCACCGTCTATGGTGCAAAATGGACATATGGGGGGATGTGATGAGGACATCACTGACGGGCTCGCTGTCACTGACGAGCTTGCTGATGGAGTAGAAAAGCGACAAGACGGCATAAATCCTCAAGCCATACTATTCAAGCCTTCATCAACTAAAGTTCAGAAAGTTAGTTACAAGGTTCAAGAAGTCCCCGACCACCGAGCCCAAGTTGAGGGGACGTCGAACTCGCTGCCGAGTCCGGTTCGGACTTCCGATACCATTACACCTTCAAACGGACGCCCAGATCACATACGACATCCAAATGAGGCAAGCAAGGACTCTACGGAAAGCTTACGAGATAAACTTTACAATGATCCAACCACGCCTTCAAATTCAATCCGAGTCAGCAAAAATCGCGAAAACAAAACGGACAGAAACTTCCTGGTTCTGCGTCGCCGTATTTTTGGACCCATAGCCCGTGTACCCCTAGAGTTAGGGTTGAGCACGTGTGGACACCTGTTTGAGTGCCCCTCCTCTGGCTGCCGCTCTATATAAGTCAAACGCCGTGCTTCGTCTTAGTTGGGTTTTGTTTAGTTGATTTTGTTACGGTTGTGTAAGATTTCGTCTTGTTCTTCTTGTGTCGGCTAGACCAACATGACCAAGTTTCTGAACCCCATTATCTTTAATATATATTCGCAATTGAGATTGCTTATCTTGTGTTCTTACTCGTTCTTCGGTTGCCTGCAGAAATCGTCCTTCATGGACAGGTCGATCGTGCCTCTAGTTCGGTCGATAACAATCGTCGTGGTGGTTTAGCGATCGCCGAGATTTCCAATTCCTTTTGTGGGGTTGGAAGCCGGATCGTTTAGGTCTCCGTGACACCTACCGAGTTATCCTTGTCATTTCTCACCAGAAGATCGGGACCCCGCGTCTGCGCCCATCAAGTGGTATCAGAGCATCCGGTTGCCTAGTGAGAATTTTTGTTTCGTAGATTGATTTCATACCTAGAGTCCAGAAAATTGCCACACACACAAAAAAATATCCAAGCCCTTTGAGCCTTTACTATTACTGCATAGTTTAATTCTTGTTGAATTTGCATTGCATCGTCGAGTCGTTGCTGGTCTTAGTGTTTGATCTTTAAAGTTTCAAGCTCGAGTCATGTTTTTGTCATAGCGTTCATTGTGTTCTTATTCATCACTGTCCTGCTATATTCCACCCGATCATATCTTCCCAAAAATAGCGGATTGGTTTCTCAAAAAATAGCGGATTGGTTACGTTGCAAGAGTCTAACACTTTCCACCTACCAAAACACCTTCCATATCCCCCCTTGCCGAGCCTCATCCCTCCCCAATATCGGCCAAGCCCAAAAAGGAAACTTCAAAACCGTTTCTAGTTCGTCCTCGTGTGCAATTTTATGACTATTGCAGTAAAACTGTCATAACTTTTGCATATGAACTCGGATTTGAATGTTCTTGTGCTCGTTGGAAAGATTTCAAAATTTCCTATCGGATCCAACTTTACGATGGTCGAAATTAAGATTTCGAAATTAGGCCTCTAACAGTGAGAAAACTAGTCATCTTTGTTAGGCTGATTTCGTATTCACTTGTATCCAGTTTGGTGTTTTGCCCATATCTCACTCATATAAACTCGGATTTTGATGATCTTTGATGTTTTGGAAAGATTAAAAGATCCTCTACAACTTTTGTATTGAAGTGTGTCTCAGATTCGGAGTGTTTGTGGTCTGTAATTGCGTCTAAAGTATTGTTTCTTCTTCTGTTCCGTTTGAAAAGTTGAAAAAAAAGGCAAGTGCAAAGAAAAAGCCGCACTATAAAAATAAGAAACGGCAAGTGCAAAAAAAAGAAAAAAAGCCACACTAAAGAAGTGAAAAAAATTGAGCTTGTTTTGAAGTGTACTAGTTGGATTCTCGTGACAACATCTATGATTAAGCTCGCGTCTCTATTACGGTCTAGCCTAGGACCAGCATAGTACCGCCGTTGAACTCTTATTCAACTTGTATTAATTAGTGTGGTTTTAGTACTTCCTTTGCTACATATTAAAGCCTGTCCAAGCTCCACTTTCTACTAATCAAGCAGGGACGGATTCTAGGCATTACTTTACCACCTCGTGATTCAAAGTTATCATCGACCAGTTGCTGATCGTACCTACTGCTTGCGTAGTAAGAACTGGAGTAAAAAATAGGTTAGAGAGAGTTTTGCCACTCACATAACCCAGTAGAGTATAGGATATATATACATCTGTGTATTTTTCTTGTTTCTGCTAACAATAACAGATTCACATGGAAAGAAAGATAACGAAGATGACAAAGAACAATTGAAAGATGTGCCGCCTGCAGAACTTGAAAATAGAGATGGTGACATCGAATAGAGGAACCAACGACATAATCATTTTCAAACAAGATTCATTGTCAAGGATCATGCTGTCCAAATCATTATTGATGGAGGTAATCACAATAACCTTGCTAGCATGCATATGGTTGAGAAGCTTGGCTTGATACTGAGTCCACATCCACATCCTTACGTGATTAAATGGTTCAACTCTTGTGGTAAGCTGAAGGTAACTGTGAGCATCGTTGAGCCCTAATTTTTATTAGTGGCATTGATGACAAAATTAATTAATATTAAGTGCTAGGGGGTCTTTTGGACTTCTCGGAACCCTAGCGAAGACTCGGCGTTTTGATAAACCCTAATTTGAGCGTCGACAAATTTACGAATTTGCTCCAAGGTCTCAAGTGCGTGGCCAAGGCGAGAGAAGAGGTCACGTATAGATTAGGAGTAGTTAGGTTTATTTTCTGTTTTTCGTCGGATTTCAAAAGGGTTTGAATTTCTCGGATCTTGCCGGAATCTTTGCGAATTCTCGAAAAACTCGGTATCCGTTGTCCACCACTTCTAAAAATACCCAAATATCCCTTTGTGAGATTTCTAGAGATAAGACATACCCTAAACTCTCCCACATACTATCTCAGGCCTTTTACCCGAAAACCCTCTCTGTCGGACGGCGTCCGGGCGCCACGACGGCGTCAAACCACCAAATCAGCCTGCATCGTCTTGTCGGACAGCGTCAAATGAAGTTCATTTTCTGGTTTTTCACCGTCGGACGGCGTCAGGAGAGGGTGAGAGCGTCCGTAGTTCTAAGCGCGGCATTCCATCTTTGTCGGACGGCGTCCGGTGGGAAGCTGGACGGCGTCAGAGCAAAACTACTACGTGAGCGATGAGGCTCTGTCGGATGGCGTCCGGTGCCCGTCGGACGGCATCCGGTAGAGGCTAACGGCTAGTCTTTTTGTCCTCTTCCGAGGGGTAACGGCTAGTTTTGTTCTTGGAGCTACAAATACCTACCTAGTGGCTGGCTATTTTGAGGTTTGTTGCTCCACTTCACCTACCACATTCATAGCTCATCAATTAGGTGTTCTATAGCCATTCCTCCACCCACAAATCATCCAAAGCCATAAATCATTAAACCCCAACACCGAGCTTCATGGAAGTCCTTCGATCCGGTATGATCGGAGCGTTTCGGCCTTGTTACTTTTGAAGACATCTTTCATAGAGGCGAGGGCTTGGGAGTAGGCCTTGGCGTGTGGCTACTCTCGAGTCGGTGTACGGGTGACGGAGTCCACCTCGCCGGAGTGGCGGAACGGCTACCGGGAGTAAGTGAGGCGTTAGGCTCGAGAGCGAGCCGGTCCTTGTGCGCAAGGGGTAGCCTCAACGGAGATTAGGAGTTGCGGCTCCGAACTTCGGTCAAACAAATACCGTGTCACTCTCCCATTTACATTTCCGCACTTACTTTCCTTGCATCTCGTGTGTTAATTTGAATGCCATGTCTTAGTTGCCTTGTAATTATTTATCGCTTCCGCTTACTTGATAATTGCAACTAGGATTGGGTCATTCTCAATATGATGCTAAATTGAGTTTAATCGAAAAAGAAATTAAAATTGCCTATTCACCCCCCTCTAGGCCTTAGGATCCTCTTTCAAGTGGTATCAGAGCATCTAGGTTCTCCGGTATTAGCTTCACCGCTAGGAGATGGCTCAAGAGGGGCCTAGGATAGAAATTGGAAAAGCTCCTATCTTTGATAGAACAAATTACAACTATTGGAGAATTAGGATGCAATGTTACTTAGAGGCACTTAGCTATGATGTGTGGGTTGTTTGTGAGACTGGCTATCCGGACCCTCCGGCCGAAACAATTGCTCTTGATGAAGTTCATGCTAAGTACAAACGCTTTAATGCCATTGCTAGAAATGTTTTACTTTCTAGTGTGTCTTCCGATGTTTTTGATAGTATTGACAATCTCTCTAAAGCTTATGACATTTGGAAGCATCTTAAAGAAATTCATGTTGGTAGTGCCGAGATGCTTGAGGAGATGCTATCTTGAGCTAGAAAAAGATTTGATCAATTCAAGATGCTCCCTAATGAGAGTGTCAATGAAATGTTTCTTAGGTTGAACCCCATTGTCAATGAAATTGCCGGATGTTCGGAGAAGAAAGTCTTGGAAGACATTGACATTTGTCGGAAGATGCTTGATGTTGTGCCATTTAGTTTCAATCCACTTGTGACCTTAATTCGAGCTTCAAAGTCAAAACTCAAGAAGATGACACCGACAAAGCTTCTCGGACAACTTAACTCATATGAGATGCGGCTTCTTGAAAGTGAAGAGTCTCCGCTCAACAAGAAGTCAATTGCTCTCCCCGCCAAAGCCAAAAGTGGGAAGAAGAAGATTGAAATTGAAGAAGATGATGATGACTCCGATGATGCAATTCCAGAGATTGAAGAATTGGCCCTCCTTGTCAAGCGATCAAGAAAATTGATCAAGAAGATGAGCTTCCGCGGTGGATCATCCTCTTCAAGGCGAAGACCCATCTCCGAAAGGGGTTGCTATGAATGCGGAGAGAAGGGTCACTTGGCGGCGGATTGCCCAAAAAGCAAAAAGAACAAGCACAAGGCAAGGAATCAAGAGGAAGATGAGGATGACGACAAGAAGAAGTACCGTCACTACCGTAAAAGCGATCACAAATCAAAGGATAAGAAGAAAGCTCTTGCCGGTCAAAAGACCAAAAAGGAAGATAGCTCAAGTTCATCATCCTCCCAATCCTCCTCCGAAGAAGAAGATACTAGAGCTCATGGGCTAGCCGGACTTGCGATCAAGGAAAATGCTCCTCCAGCTCTTCCCAAGCAAAAACTATGTCTCACCGCCAACATACAAGAAGAGGTAATTGGGGAATGGATCACCGACAATGAAGACTCTTGGGCGGACTCCTCCGAAAATGAAAGCACCAAGGTGTCCAGAGTCGCCATCGACAAACCTACACCTCCCATGTGTCTCATGGCACTAGAGGAGAAGGTAACAAATGAGCACCTCTCTAAAAGTGAGTTTAAGTTTTTGATTGATGATTTGAATAATGCTCTAGAGAAGGAAAAATCTAAGATGAGTTTAAGTTTTTGATTGATGATTTGAATAATGCTCTAGAGAAGGAAAAATCTAAGAGGAAGAAGTTAATGAAAGTGCATAAAGAGATTGCGAATGAGTTTGAGAATTTGCTTGAAAAACATGAAACTCTAGAAGATGATTATGAAGTTCTAAATTTGCAAGTTGAAATTCTAGAGAACAAACTAGCTAGCTCAAATGTTGAAGAAACTTCTCTTGATTGCTCGATTGAAAATTGCAATGTTGGTGTGACTTGTGACTTGATTGACACTGTTAATGGTTGACTTAGCTTATCTCATGACTCATCTTTGAACTTGTCACCCACTATCACACCTAATGCTAGCTCATCTTCACCCACTAGTGCTAGTACTTTAAATGAAAATGCTTGTTCTATTGGTACTTGTGGTGTCGCCAAATGTGCTAATGAGCTAGTTAAGGAAAATTTGCTTCTTAAGGATAGAATTGAGCAACTAGACTCTAGCTTGGTTAAATTGCTTGTGGGAAACAACTCTCTTAACAAGGTGCTTCGGGAGCAAAGATACACCTTGGGTAAGCATGTGTCGGGGATTAAATCACGGTCCACTACCATGGCCCACTCCCTGACGGCCCACTCGAACAGCCTACTAGGGCCCAGCTCCCTGGAAGGTTCTATCAGGCCCATATGCGTCCTGCCGAACAACTTCTTGGTCGGCACGGTGCGTAACGGCCTAAGATTCATGTTTGAGTCCGACTCGAACAGAGTTCTGCACGGCTACGTGAAGACCCGGACGTGGTTTCCCGGATTGGAGTAGAAGTCGTGATCCCCAAGACTAGGAGTATGCCTTATCTACCTCGGGATATATTTGGCATGTATGAGTTAGATTCACGTACTCGTTGTTAGCGACCCGATATTCCTTGGTAGGTCGGTTTGCTCAACACTATATAAACAAGGCCCTACGGCGTGTAGAGGGCCTCTGGCACTGATCTTCGCATTGTCGGCGGTACACACATAATCTCGCCGAGACTTGTTCGTCTCGTCGAGCCATCTCTGTATGTCGTCTACGATATATAAGAAATTTGGGCGTGGGCTATTATCTCTCGAGAGGCTGAACGAGGATAAAAACCCACATCTCTGTTCGTTCTTTGTTCGTGGTTGTTCGGCGTGTCTCCTATCTCCTCTTTGAAGAACCTTGGTTGACTTGGGTCGATATCCCAACCGTCGGCGGTGGCGTTGTCGAACTCTATCGGCGACCGGAGATTCTCCACGAGGACTACGACTCGGAAGGCGGGATGTCTCTTCCCTGTCGGATCGGATCGATCCTTCGATCTTGATCGCCTTCGAATCTGGTTCCCGGCTCCGTGCTCGGGGCGGGATCTCTTCGCGCCGGCAGCTCTTCGTCCCGGCGCGTCTGATCCCATGACGAGCTCCGTGCTCGGTTGGATCGCCAGCGCCGGCAGCTCTTCGCCGGCGCGCGTCTGATCCCGCGACGAGCTCCGTGCTCGGGCTGGATCAAAACTCCTTCCGGATCGAGGGCTGTTCGCTGGCGGTGGATGTCGGGAGAAAGGCGACCGACACTTGGAACATCGACCGACCGTAAGTTCCTCGTGCAGGTCTTCGTTTCTAACCCGGCGCTTTTCTCAAATTCGCGCCTTAGTTCGTCCAAGTCTCTCGGCTGCCATGTAAGTTCAACCCATTGAGCGGTGAATGTTCATGACCCCTGCGCGCCCTTCTCACCACTTGTCTTCTCGGACCACTCTTTCTCTCGGTAACACTTGATGGCTGCCGGTCTTGCGAACTCTTGGCTCCGCGATCTTAAGGTTTTCCTGCCGTATCTAGCTTCAACAAGTTCCTAAACTTCGAGTTGCGTAACACGGCATCGGCCTCACGGCTAAGCTTGCTCTCGTAAGCCCTCCATGGCGAGAGGCACTTACCGCTCACGGCACAACCACTTGGCAAAGCACGCTCTCGTAAGCCCTCCATGGCGAGGCACTTTCCTTGTTCGGTTACCTTGAATCGCCTAACTTACGTTAACGGCGAGTTCACAGAGCGAGTCGATCAGATACGGTGTCGCTCTAACTCTCTACGCACGTGCTTGAAGTCGCAAGTTCAGGTCTTCATGCATCGTCCGTCTGCAGGGGCTAGGCGTCGCTCTTTCTCTTGTGCACTGTTGTTCGCAAACTTAGGTCCTCGGCGGTACTGCACAAGTGGGAGTTATGCTAAGCGTTCTACCGGTTTTCTTAAAACTTTCTAGCGCTGTTCGTCTTGCTCTTGGTTTCCTGTTCGTCCTTGTCTTTTGCTGCTCTTGTTTGCAGGAAAAGTTGCTCGGTCAGACTCTCGCTCTGATTCAAGCGCTACTCGGCGGTCTTGAGCTGCTCGGCCAGCTCCTCGGAGGACTGCCTCTCCTCGGTCAGTTGGGACTTGAGCTGAATTTCGGCAACCCGGTACGTTTTCAGTTTTCCAGTTCCTTTCCTTAGCGTTAGTTTTCCAAAACCTCGTTGGTCTTCGCTCGTGGCGCTCCCAGCGTCTGAGCATGTCTTTTATCTGGCGGCGACACATGCGGCTCCGGTTAACCAAGCGGTGCACCGAGGAGTTTACGCCCCGTAAGCGATTCTCTTCGCGAGCGGGCATGCCCACCGTAAGCCGATTCTCGCCATAGCGGGCACTCTGGCGCTGGTTCCGCACCCGCTAAAGCGACACTAACGCCGCTGCGGGTCCATGCCGGATAAGATTTCGCCTCGCCGTCTTGCTGCGGCTAAGGTCGATCGCCTTCCACGGTTAGCGGTCTTAGCCACGGCTGGGCTGCACTTGCCCGCACACGTCTTCTTTATCCATGCTCGTCCTTCACCGCACGGTAATCCGGAGCAATGTACCACCAACGAGTCCCGCCCATCGTAAGCGATTCTCATAGCGGGCACTCTAGCGTCGGTTCCGCATTCGCCGAGGTGACACTAACGCTATCGGGGGCGTGCGAAAAAATTATGTCTTGTGCGGGTAGGTCGTCTTTTGCGTGTTTTTCAAAACTCGCCTTGCTCTTCTTAGAGCCTGTTCTTTCTCTCTTTTTCCCCCTTGCTGGCCTGTTTCTTGTCTATCTTTTGCAGGAAATACAGGAACGGAGAACGTCGGACTCCGGTGATGGTCGCGGTGAGGTTCCAGGCTTCCCACCAAAACCGACGTCTGCATCCCTCTCTTCCCGGGTTTGCTCCGCGCATGCCCGGGGATTGATTCACTTCGCCCGCGTATGATTTCTTGCCTTTGCCCGGTACTAACCTTCACAATTCGGCTAAGTCAAGGTGGTGCGCCACCAATGGAGTACTGTCCATCGTAAGCCGATTCTCATCGCAACGGGCATGCCCATCGTAAGCCGATTCTCATCGCAGCGGGCACTCAAGTGTCGGTTACGCACTTGCCAAGATAACGCTTACCTTGCACAAGGAATCGTCATGGGTAAGCGTTGATTTCACACGTTCTCTTGCGGCTCTGACTGCATCGGGTTGTGATTCACCTCGCACCGGGCAGTTCTTCGCCCGGAGCGCGCATCTGGTCCCCTCGACGAGCTCCGTGCTCGGGGGCTGGATCACCTCGCATCGGGCAGCTCTTCGCCGGGCGCGGGCTCCTACAGATGCGTCTTCGCTGGTCGTGCTACGGTTCCTTTAACGAGCTCCGTGCTCTGGGGTGGATCTCTTTACTGGTTTCTTTGGCGGTATGCGCTCTGGGGTGGGTCACCTTTCCCATTCGTATGTATTATGCGCTCCTAGCACACGATCTACGTCGGGCGCATCACCTTCGCTCCCGAGCACGGCGTTCGCTCGAGCGCAATCTCTATTTCCTCGGGCAAGCTTTAGCCGAGGTGGCTCTCCTATCTTTTCCTAGGCATCTGAATGCACGGATGCGGAAGACGCAGTGCGTCTCGCGACTTGCTATGTTTATTCTCCGGAAGATCTGATCTTACGGATGCGGTGTCGCTCTTCACTACCAAGAATCAATCCCTCCTTGATGACGTTCAGCCTCAAGGAGATGATTCGCCTCACACCGGCGATTCTTCGCCCGGTATGTCTGGTCCCGGACGAGCTCTGCGCTTGGGGACTGGATTTCGATTTACAGATCGAAGGTGAGTGCTGCTGCTCGGACAAGCGTTGCTTCTGTTCGGCGCATGTGAGTTGCTTTCGGCGCCAAGGCGGGTTTGTTCGGTCCCGAACAAGTTTTGTTGGTTGAACCCTAACTGTTCGATCGATTGTTACATGTCTTTGTAGCAGCAAAATTTCCCTCTTCGTGACTTGGAGTCTCAAGAGGATGACCCCACTCTAGTGAGTCCTGTCAGCGTATTTTTCTGCCGCTAGACGAGAAGAATCAGAGATCCGACATGGGGGGTAGCACTGCTGCGCCTCGAACCGCCCTCGAGCTCTCAAGAACAGGATGAACACACGCGATGTACCCAGGTTCGGGCCCTAGAGGTGGGTAATAGCCCTACTCCTGCTGAGCTCCAGCTCTATGTGTGTATTGCGAATGCAAATGAGGTGGAATGAGAGAACATGAGACTCGTCCCCCCTCCCCGTGGTGGCTTGATCCCCTTATACAGCGTGGGTGAGCCCGACCCGACGGGGAGAGAGAAAACAGGGGGGACGCATCTAACCCATTACATGATCCTTTGCCTTTGGTAGGTATACAATAAATGCCGTGCTGTCGTAGCCGCCTGCTACGCACGTCCTGCTGCCTTGTCGCGTCCCATCGGTGGCAGGTGGGGCCTATAGTCCCGCCGACCCTGCCAGCTGCTCACGTGGTCACCGATGCGGCGCGGGGCCTGATCGCCCTTGACTGCCGCTCGCCACGTATCACGGTCGCCGAAGCGCGCATGTCTCGATCGGCGAGCTTTCGCCCGGCGTCTTTGCGTGTCCTTGTCGGCGCTGCTCGCCGATATCTTGGAGCACTGTGCGCCCGCGACACATGGAGGCTTCGCCCGCGTCTTTGGGTGCAGTCGCCCGCGACCGTGGAGGCTCGCCAGCGTCTTTGAGGTCTGTCGCCCGCTGACCGTGGAGGCTCGCCCGCGTCTTTGAGGTGCAGTCGCCCGCCCGATCCGTGGGCGCTTCGCCCGGTCTCCGGCGCGAGGTCTAGCTGCCCCCTGCCGAGAGCGCCTCGGGGCGATTCCGTGCAATGGGGCCAGCGTGCCCGCCGATCCACTCGGAACGGACCGGTCTTCACGATCCCACGGATGGCGCCGTCTTCTACCCCTTTACGGAGGAGGTGGAGAGGACACCCCGGTACCTTATGTACCGACAAGTCCTTCCACTTGAGTCTCGGGGGCTAGCTGTCGGGGATTAAATCACGGTCCATTGCCATGGCCCACTCCCTGACGGCCCACTCGAACAGCCTACTAGGGCCCAGCTCCCTGGAAGGTTCTATCAGGCCCATATGCGTCCTGCCGAACAACTTCTTGGTCGGCACGGTGCGTAACAGCCTAGGATTCATGTTTGAGTCCGACTCGAGCGAGTTACGCGGCTACGTGAAGACCGGGCGTGGTTTCCGGATTGGGTAGAAGTCGTGATCCCCAAGACTAGGGTATGCCTTATCTACCTCGGGATATATTTGGCATGTATGAGTTAAATTCGTACTTCGTTGTTAGCGCCCGATATTCCGCCGGTAGGTCGGTTTGCTCAGCACTATATAAACAAGGCCCCTACGGCGTGTAGAGGAGCCTCCTGGCACTTGATCTTCGCATTGTCGCGCCGGTACACACATAATCTCGCCGAGACTTGTTCGTCTCATCGAGCCATCTCTTGTGTCGTCTACGATATATAAGAAATTTGGGCGTGGGGCTATTATCTCTCGAGAGGCTGAACCAGGATAAAAACCCCTGTCTCTGTTCGTTCTTTGTTAAGTGGTTGTTCGGCGTGTCTCCTATCTCCTCTTTGAAGAACCTTGGTTGACTTGGGTCGATATCCCAACCGTCGACAGCATGGTTTGGGATTTCATCCCGGGGATTTGCCCAAGGGCGGTTAGGGTAAGCCCAAGCTAACTTTTGTTAAGGGAGGGACCCGTTGCCATATTTGCAAAAATAATAAACACAAAGCCATTGCTTGTACTCTTGCAAAATCATCTCAATTCATGTCTAAAACTCCAGTGCTTAATGCTAGTTACATGCTTATGAGGAAGAATGGCTCTACTTATGCAAAATATGTTGGTGCACCCAATGAAAAGAAAGATGTGAAGGCTATTTGGGTGCCCAAATGTTTGATGACTAACTCGAAAGGACCCAAAAAGAAGTATTGGGTACCTAAAACCCAAGCTTGAATTGTGTGTGTAGGTGAACTACAAGGGCGGTGGCCGGTATTGGATATTTGATGGCGGTTGCACCCAACACATGACCGGTAGCTCAAGTATGTTCACCTCACTAGAGGAGGAGAAGGATCCCGAACACAAGATCACATTTGGGGATAACTCCAAACGAAAGGTAAAAGGTATAGGTAAAATTGCAATATCCAATGACCTATCCATCTCTAATGTGCTCTTGGTGGAAGCTTGCAACTTTAATCTCCTCTCCGTTGCTCAAGTGTGCGATTTAGGTTTTGATTGCTTCTTTTCGGTCAACGGAGTTCGTGTTGTTTCCACTAAGTATCAAATTGTTGCATTTGAAGGCACCCAGTTTCAAAACTTATATTTGATTGATTTTTCAAACCGTGAATCTTCTCAAATCAAGACTTGTCTTATTGCTCAAACCACTCTTGGTTGGTTGTGGCATAGACGTCTTGGACATGTTGGAATGGGCACCTTGAAAAAGATTTTTAAAGACAACTTGGTTGTTGGAGTGAAGGATGTCAAATTCGAGAAAAATCGTTTATGTAGCTTATGCCAAGCCGGCAAGCAAGTGGCTAATTCTCATCCGACTAAGACATTCATGTCTACATCCCGACCACTTGAACTTTTGCATATGGATTTATTTGGCCCAACCACCTATGCGAGCATAGGCGGTAATTCTTAGTCATGTGATTGTCGATGATTTCTCTCGCTTCACTTGGGTATTTTTCCTTGCAAATAAATCACTTGCCCGTGATGTGTTTAAAAGATTTGCTTTGAAAGCTCAAAAGGAATTTGTCTCTTTTATCAAAAAGGTGAGGAGTGATAATGGCACCGAGTTTACTAATACAAATGTTGAGCAATTTTGTGATGAGTTAGGTGTCAAGCACAAATTCTCGGCGGCATACACTCCCCAACAAAATGGAGTGGTGGAGAGGAAGAACCGTACTTTGATAGAGATGATAAGATTAATGCTTGACGAGTACAACACGCCGCATGCCTTTTGGGCGGAAGCCATCAACACGGCGTGCCATGCCATCGACCGCCTCTAACTCCACCGACTCCTTCACAAAATCTCATATGAACTACTAGTGGGACGAAGGCCCAACATCTCGTACTTTCGAGTCTTTGGTTGCAAGGTATACATCTATAAGAAAAGGACTCATTTGGGTAAGTTCCAAAAGAGGTGTGACGTTGGTATAATGTTGGGGTACTCCTCTCGCTCAAAAGCTTTTCGAGTTTTTAATAATTCTACCGGGCTAGTTGAGGAAGCCTATGATGTTAAGTTTGATGAAATTAATGGCTCACAAAATGAGCAAGATTTGACAAGAAATGTAGGTGATGAGCTACCACATGAAGCCATGGAGTCGGGGGAAATTCGACCCTCACCGGAGGTGCCAAAAGATGAAATCGTCTCTCCTACCACCTCCATCGATAATCAAACTCAAGACACCTCTCCAACAACTGAAGATCAAGCGGTGGACGGAGATACAAACTTTGAAGTTGATCAAGCTCAAGGGGGAGGCATTGACCTACAAGTACCCGTCCAACAACACCGCTCTCTCTCCAAGGATCATCCCCTAGATCAAGTCATTGGCAATCTCAATCAAGGCGTAAGAACCCGTTCTCATACCGCTAATTATTGTGAGCATCACGCTTTTGTGTCTATTGTTGAGCCTAGGACTATTGATGAGGCATTGGCGGATGGGGATTGGGTGAACGCCATGCATGAAGAACTAAACAATTTCACCCGTAATGAAGTTTGGGAATTGGTGGTGACGGCGTGTTCTCCGCTCAACCACTGCGGATCACACCCCTGGCCAGATTTTTAGTCTGCTAGCCAACTCGATCAAGCTCGATTCGATTTGGCGTCGGGCACAACAAGGGCGACTTCATGATTTACCCGAGTTCGGACCCCTCGCGGGTAATAGTCCTACTCTGCTGAGCCTTAGCTCTTTTCTGATTGTGGTTGAATGGGAATGTGTTTACAGAGTGTCTCGAATGCACGAATGCTTCTGCGACTGTGTGTGTTCGTATGCCTCTCCTCCCTTTCTCCCTCTCTCTCCCTCCTTTTATACAAGCTTTGGGGTTTGGCGGAGAGAGGCGAGGGAGTAAGCGTCTGATGCTCTCGGTACAGCGACAAGACACGACGAGAGAGGCAGCGTCTGCATTGCCCCGCCCGCCTTGGCCGCGCCTCGCGTGCCGCAAGTGGCCTCGACCCGCATAGTCACACGGTGAGTCTGCGGGTGGGGCCTACACTGCTCCTCGACAGGCGGCCTCCTCAAGCAAACCTTCTCTCTGCCGGTCAATTCTTACTGCGCCCACAGTGGCGGCCGCTTTCCGGACACGCAAAGGGTCCAGCATGCGGTAATCATTTCTTCTCTGTCTATCCGCGTGATGTCTCATTAAATGCGCTCCGTCCTTCGCGGCGGGGGCCGCCGTCCGAGACTCATACGCAATGCTCCCCCTGCCTTGAGCCCGCTGGCGTCGGGGCCCTCGCTGGTCTTGAGAGGGGCTGCCCACGCACCCACTGCGCGTGGGGCCCTCGCCTCACCGTCGGAGGGCTCGCCCGCGCGCCCTTTGGCGCGTGGGGCCCTCGCCTTGCCTTGGGGGCTCGCCCGCGCACCCGCTGGCGCGTGGGGCCTCCGGCCTTCGAGGGCTCGCCAGTGGCTGAGGCCTTGCTCGCCCGACGCGTGGGGCCCTCTGTCCTTCCTAGGCCTCTTTGCACCCGGTATTTATTACACCGCAGTAGCCGGGTCCACCATGATCTGTGAACCGTCGCGCGGATACTTTCCGTTTCTTGTGCGGCGGAGGCGAATCGTGGGGGCCCACCACTGCGGCGGCCGTCGCTGATTCTCCACTGCACACGATCTTCCTTGGGAACCCGCGCTTTTCGCGGAAACCAAAAGCAGCGGGGCAATGATGGCGCCCGCTGCGGCGGAATCAAACCGTCGCGCTTCGCGCCACGCCTATAAATACTTCTCTCGGCGTAATAATCCTTCCATACGCTAAGTCTTCAAGCCGTCCTTTGCCTTCTTATTGCTACCACGGCATCCTCGCCAGTGCCACCAAGCCTTTCGCGGCGCCACGCCAAATTTTCCATGGCTCCCAGCGCGCAAAAGCCGCGCGTGAGGATGCCGCACCATCTTCGGGGCTGCTGCGCTGCTTCCACCGTCGATGAGGATCGGTGGCGGCGGCTTGAGTCTTCGTGCCACCGGCCCGCCGGTTCCGCCGGCACCATCGCGCTGAGTCCTCGCCGGGGAGATCGTGACCTTCTCTGGCGTCTTTGGCGGGCCTTGCCCGCCGTACTCGAATTCTTCTTGGGGTGCTCGCCTTCTACGGGATCTGGCGGCGCACCTTGTTCTAACTTCGATCATGGCCTGGTCATCTTCGCCCGCCTCTGCGAGATGTTCGTGGGGCGATGCGAACCTCCGCTCTGGCGCCGACTCTTCGTCTTGCACGGGCTCGCGCTCGGCGCGGTTGGGGCTGCTACTTGGCGCTCCGCGTCACCTCGCCTTTATCCTGCCGCGGTCAAGTCAGCTGGAAGGGCTGGCACGGCGATGGTATCACGTGGAGGACTCCGGTAGCTGCGGACGATCTTGTTCTTCCAGCGATCGCGGAGCCCACGGCCCAGGGGCCCGGCGAACGATCTGGCGAATCTGAGCGATGGCGGCGCGCATTGCGAAACTCGCCGCCGAGGCTCACCGGAACCCGTGGTGGCGGACTTTTTTGCGGCGCCGTCTTTGCCGCTGCCGCTTGGCGCGCCCGCTGGGCGTACTACGGCGACAACAGCGGGACCCGCCTTGCTCTTGGAGGTGAATACCCTCGCGCTCTTTTGGATTCGTACCTTCTTTCTTTCCATTTTGGCTAACGACCGGCTCATTATTTCTTCTTTGGGTGTTGGTGATGGGAGCGTCTTGGGCGGCGTGCTCCGGGGCGGCTAGCGGGGCTTGACCACGCCGACCGGCGACATCGCCTGCCAAGCGGGCATCCGCCCCTCTGCGATTGGGACCAGCGGGCCTCACCCTTACTTGCGGCGTTGCCCCCATGGAGGTCTCGGTCCTGCGGTCCAAGTGGCCGGGGACCACTGCGAGATCCATGAGCCGCCTCGGCGACCGCCCAAGCTTCGCGGCAGCTGCTGCTCCTGCCGTGGCTGGCGACTCCGCCAGCGCTCTCGGGAAGCGCGCCTCATCCTTGCCGTCGGCGGCGGCGGCGGAGGAGGAGAGGCGCGAGCCGAAGAAGCCTTGACCTTCAACCTCGAGCTTCGCCGCCACCGCCGGCTCCAACCAGCGAGGGCCTGCTGCTACGCCGCCCGCTCGCCACCGGGCGAGCGCGGCGACTCATCGAAGCTGGCGCCGCTGCGCCGGTTTCTTCCGCTCCTCTCGCCGGCGCTCCATGCGCTGGCGCTTGTTACTGTGTTGGCGCTTCTGTCTTGCACCGCTTCGTGCGGTAGCCGCCGTCTGGCTCGGCGGTGGTGACGCGACAGCGCCGCCACGCCGCCACAAACAAGCGACTTGGAGCTCCCGCTGACTTTCGCCTTGGCGCACCGCTTCAGTTGGTTTTCCTGCGCTTACGCACGCCGCGTGGGGTTAGCCGCTACGCGGTTTTGCATACTGAACCTGTTTGTCCCTCTTGGAGCAGGCGGACGGGGCATCGAGCTCCGCTCCACGCGACTTCGCCGGCCCCGACGCCGCGCTCCTTCGGCGGAGGCTGCCGGCGTGAGAAGTCCGGCAGCGGCGGCCGGAGAACCCTCAGCCACCTCGCCCGGTGGCGCTGCCGCCATCTCGGCCGTGACCGCCCGGCGTGGGGCGTTCCTTTGGTAACCGCACCCTCTCCGCACAGGCGTGCGGGAGAAGCCCTTGCCTTGGCGGAGCGTCTGTTTGGCGGCTGCGGCGGGCCTTGGCCAGAAACCGCCCGCGAAGAGGCGATGGCCCGCGAGGCTGCGGCGCCAAGCCGCCGTTGCCTCGGCCGCCAACAGATCGAGACCTCCGCTGGAGCACTTGGCGCCTCCGGACCCTCGCCGACATACTACGCACCGCTCTACGCGGCTTCGAGCGCATCTGCATCCTTGGGTGTTTCCTGCATCCCCATTGGAGGAGGCGGTGCGCGATCTGTTGGCGCCGTGGGGACGAGCCGCCGAAAGCCTGCGCGTCCTTCGGCGGCGGCTGGCTGTGAGCGATCGAAAGCGGTCGCCAAAGCGCTCTCGGCGGCGCGGTTCATCTTGAGCAAGCTGTTTTGCTCAAACGCGCGTTTGATCTCGGCGCGCCGCTGGGATCGCCAGCGCCCGGTGGACCGGTTTAAGCGGTAGCGGGTTGACCTTGCCGCCGACCGCGTGTCCATGATGAAGCGCCGCTCGGCGGAAGGCGAAGGCGAAGGAGTAGCGAGACTCCCGCCTTGTTGCCTTGTAATTGTTGCCTATCAATGCAAACAAACTTTTGCTCTTTTGTTGTGAGTCTCATTTGAACTTCGCTTTAACTTTAACGCGGAATTGGCGGGGCACTGGCGCCAAAGGTTTTAGGATGAGCGTTACGCGCAAGTGGCGCTGTTCCTTAGGCATCGGCTACTTCAACCCTTATGGCCTCTCGCGAACCGACCTTAAGCGTTGCGTGGCGAGAGCTTAACCGAAGCGGTCTAGTCGCCGGTGCCGTCGTTGGCGCATTACCCGAACCGACCGACACACCGAGCTAGACCCTCACTTCCATCGCATCGCCTCGCCCGACCGCAAGCTTAAGCGTTTGCTTTTGCGACTAAGGGGCCATCGAGCCCTAAGTACTTTCGCTACCGACTTTTCGGCGAGAATGTTTTCTATGAGACCTTTCTAAGGCTAAGCCAGCGATCGCCAAAAAGCTTTAGGCGAGCTTTCCGTTGAAAGTGGCGCTTTTCCTCGGGCATCTGGTTACTTCAACCCTTATGGCCTCTTTGCGAACCGACCCTAGACATCGCGTGGTGAGAACTTAGCTTCGGAAGTGGTCTAGTCGCGGTGCGCATTGTTGGCGCATTGCCTGAACCGAGCCGACACACCGGGCTAGAACCGCCTTCCGTCTGCGCGCCTCGTAACCGCGAGTCATAGGCGTTCATCCTTGCAACTAAGGGCCATCGCCTTGAGTACTTTTTTTTGCCGGCTTTCACGGAATGCTTTCTAACGGACTTGAGGCGAAAAAAGCACAGATGCCCACAAGGAGGCAGAACTTATCTCTTATTGAAGATGGCTTTGTATAACGCAGACCCGGCGGTGAAGGAAGAAGACCTCGCCGCTCGGCTCAAAGGAAGGCCAAAAAAGCAGGCTGCTACCTCGGGTAGAACTTCCTCGGTACTTTCGGCGTTCAAGTGTTCGCCAATTCGCGACCGTCCTCGAATCACGAGCTGGCCGAGCTGGGCGGGAGATCGAGACCACCTTGAAGGGCCCTCCACGGGGAGCAGTTTATTGCGCCCTTTGCACTTGGATTTTCTTGTGAGCAGTCGCCCAGCTGCCGGTGTTCTCACACACCGCCTTGCTTGATAACGGCGGCCTTTGCTGATACTTGGCGGCCGGATCGCCGCCTGTCTCGGATCTCCTCGGAGATTTACTTCATCTGACGCCGGTCGAGTCTTGATCTTCGCTGAATGCCGCCACTCTTGGGGAGCAAGGCGAGCTCGATGGGAACACCGCCTCGAGCCATACACGGGAAGAAGGGGTCTCGCCGGTGGCTCTGTTGGGAGTTGTCGCGGCGCCCTGTCTGGTGGGAACTTCCTCCGCCCGGCGCTTGCAGCGCTTCTCGAGCGGTCGAACGCCCTTGTCTTGAGCCCTTTGAGTACTTCGCGTTCGCCGCTCCACTTGCCCATTGCTCTTCGGATGCGCGCGGAGGCAAAGCACGGCAGTACCCAACTCTTCGCGATCTTGGAAATCAGCGCTTTTGAGGCGGCGCCGTTGTCGATGATGATTACATTGGCGACACCGAGCCGGACGAAGATGCTCTTCATAAACTTGATAGCCGCTGCGGATGTGATCGCCGGGACGGCGAGCTTCCACCCACTTAGTGAACTTGTCGATGGCGGCGAAGCAGATGAGTATATCCTCCGTCGCCCAAGGGAGCGGGCCGAATATCGGCCCCGGACCGCGAGCGGCGGGAGGCGGAATAGTTTGCAGCGCTGGGCGGTCGGTGGATTTGCTTAGCATGAAATTGGCACGCCGCATCTCCTCACCGGCTCGAAGGCATCACGGAGGCGGTGGGCCAATAGAAACCGTGGCGGCTTTCCCAACCAGCGCGGCTCCTGAATGGCTCCGCACATGCCTCCATGGATCTCGGAGAATTTCACTCCCGCTTCCAGTGGCGCGCCGGTAGAACTCCGTTTGCGCCACTGGCGTCTGGTCCCCACCTACGGGCGTGGCGCTTGGCTTCTGCGCGCTATCTTCTCGGCCGGCAGCGTCATCGTCGGGGATCCTCCATCCAGCGGTAGGCTGGATCGGATCCATCCGCGACCTTCCGGACGAGTGTGGCGGCGTTACGTACATTGTCGCCGGCGTACTTTGCACGGCCCGGCGTTTCCGTCTCAACCGCCTCAAGAGTTCTTCGCCTCCTCCCTCTAGCAAGGGGGCTGCGGCGGAGATCGGTGGCGTCTCCTCGAAGGTGGGAGTTGCGTCGAAGCGTCGTCCCGCCGAGGTGAAAGCTGCGACGGACGGCTGCGTAAGTCTTTCTTCAAAGACCCCGCCGGAGCAGTGCCCTTGGCGAGGCAATGCAGGACAATTCATCCGCCATGTAGTTGTCGTGGCGAGGATGTACTGCAAGCCCAAACCCTCAAAGTGCCGCTCAACGGCGCACCTCCGCTAGGTGAGCCGCCATGGCGGGATCCGGCGGAGAAATCCTTTCTCGCTGGTTGATGACCGGAGAGAGTCGCCTTTACTTGTACCGCCCGGATGCCAAGGTGAAGCCACCACGAGCCCGGCGGCGATCCTTCATACTCCGCGGCGTTGTTGGTGGCGCGGAAGTCCAGCACCACCGGTGCGGACGACATCGCCGGTTGGAACACCGGGCGGCCGCCATTGACCCCTCCGGCCGGAATGAGCCGTCGAAGAAGAGAGTCCACGGCGAGAGGTGGGGTATCTTCAACCGGTGTCGCGAGTCCACTCGCTAATGAACTCCGCGAGCTTGCCCTTTGATAGCCACTCGGGGCGCAATTTGAATCGAATTCCGCCCGACTCCATGGCCCATTTAGCGTCGACCCGTCGCCTCGCGGTTGAAGAGATCTCCGCAAGGGATACTTGGTCAACACCGTGACTTCTCGCCCTGGAAGTAGTGGCGTAGCTTTCGGGATCTTTGTCGGCCGGCGTAGAGCATCTTCGGTCTGCGAATACCTTGTTTGGCGTCGTGGAGGACCTTGGCGGCGTAGTAAATGGGGCGCTGAGCGCCCTCTCTTTCGCCACTAGCACCGCTGACCGCTGAGGGTTTGCGCGGCGTAGAGGATCAGCGGCTCGCTGGAGTGCAGGGCGACCAACGCAGGCGGGAGGTAAGATACTTCTTCGGACCGTCGAGCGCCTCCTGCGCCTCCGCCGTCCACTCGGCTGGTTGGTCTTCTTTAGGAGCTTGAGCAATGGGAGACTTTTATCCCCAGGCGAGCTATAAAGCGGCCCGGGGAGGTCAAGCGACCCACCAACCTTGCATCTGCCGAAATCGCGTCCGGGGCTTCATGTTCTCGATCGGCTGCGATCTTGTCGGGGTTCGCCTCGATCCCCCTCAGGAGAGCGAGAATCGGCGGTTGCCAGACGGGCGGCGAACACGCATTTCTCTGGATTAAGCGATGCGATGCTTCCTCGGGTTGGCGAAGGTTTCTTCCGGTCGCCGATCAACTCCTCCGCCTTCTTGGACTTCACCACCGTGTCATCGACATACACTTCGAGTTCCGCCCTATTTGGGAGCGGTGAAGCGATATCATAGCCGGCCCGATAGGTTGGGCCCGTATTCTTCGATCGACGCCATCCTTGTATAGCAATATCGCCTATGGGCGTGGCGAAAGCGGTCTTGTCTTCATCTTCTTGACCATGCTAATCTGGTGGTACCCGAGTGCGCATCCGAAGCTTCTGTTTTCGCACCCGCGATTAGTCGGCGATGAGATCGATGCGGGGCAACAGGTATGGATCGCCAGGCACGCCTTGTTGAGGTCGGTGAAGTCACGCACATCCTCAACGCCGTTGGATTTCTTAGCGAGGCGGGGTTCGCGAGCCACAGGATGGGCGACATCTGCGGACGACCCGCCCTTAAGAACTGTCCACCTCTGGCGGATAACTTCGGCGCTCCACCGCGCTTCGGACCTTCTCGCATGACGGTCGTGGCCGAGAACGTCGCCAATTTGTGCTCAATCACCTCCACAGGGACCCGGCCATGTCGGACGGTTGCCACGCAAACACGTCTGCGTTAGGCTGGAGGAAGGAGACGAGCGCCTTCCTATTTGGCGCTGAGAGGCGCCCACCCGAGCGGTCTTCGCGGGTCGACTTCGCTTCGGAGACCGCCTTAACCTCCGCAGACCGAACCGGGGAGGCACGGTCTTCGCCGGAGGAGCTCCCAAAGTCGAAGCCTCGGCCTTACAGGCACCGTCGCCCCGCCCGGTAGCGGCGTCCTTGTCGCAGCGGGCGCCTCCAGGCGGTCCACTTTCAAAACGATGGGGCGGTGGCCGGGATCTTCACCACCATGTGCGCATAGTGGCACACCGCCATGAACACAGTCGGCGCCCGGCCGACCTAGTATGGCGTTATAAGAGGTCGAAGTCCGCCACCTCGAACTCGAGCATCTCGGTGCGGAAGTTGCCGAACCTCGAAAGTCACCGGAGGCGATGCGCCCGGCTGGACGGACTCGGCCCAGCGCGATGCGAAGAATGGGGCGTTAGGCGAAGCTCCCGCTGCTTTGGATCTGGGCGCCCATGGCAGGCCGAGGCGGACGGGAGGTTGAGGAACTCCTCCGTCTACCGGCACCCGCCCTAGCTTTACATTCCGGACCGTGGGTGCAACCACGATCGGGAGATGCCAGGGCGGCGGTCTTGGTTGGGTGATCGGCTTTGTTGAAACGCGATCGGTTGGTCCGACCCGCCATTGCCTCATCGACCCAAAGCGAACGCGGTGGCGCACACCTCCTCATCGCGCGCTTAAAGCTAGCGTGGGGCGGATAGGTGGCGAACTGCCGTGGATGGCGGCAACCTCGCTCCGCTTGCTGAAAACCAAGCGAAGCCGTCTCCTTGCCCTTGCCATCGCCGGACGCTGTTGATCTTTGCTGCTCGTGGACTCGCTTGTCCACCATCTTCTTGACGACATGGCAATCTGCCAAGTCGTGGGAGTTATTGCGGTGAATGGGACGATGGGGCCTTCCGCCCACTCACGAGGCGATGATTTACGCCCTTCGTCGCGGCCATGAGGGCCGTCGCGCCACGGCGTCGCCATAAGCCGCCGCCTCGGCCGCCCTGCTGGGACCGTACCAGCTGGCGCGCGACCTCCTCCTCTTTTACGCCCGCCCGCCCGTTCGCGCGGCTGGTCCTGATCGTCGTCGTCGTCGCGCTCGGCGGCCATGACCTGCCCGGTCTCGGCCACCTTGCGCTTCTTCTTGTCCTTGCCGCCGGGATCCTCGAGGTTCCGGCCTCGCCGCCCATGGTGGCCCCGCCAGCGCGGCCGGGCGGATCTGGCCTCCTTTGAAAGGCGACTTGTGCGCCAAGGTGGAAACTCCTCCGTCGCTTTGATCTTGCGGGTGGCCATCTTCTCTCGACCTTGGGGTCTCGGCGCCTCTCACGAATGCCGTGACCACGGCGTCGATGGAGATGTCGGGGATGGTGTTGCGGACTGGTGGCGCCCGAATATAGTCGCAATGACTCTCCTTTCTTCTGCTCCACGTTGTGGAGGTCGTCTTCTACCGGGCTGCTCGAAGGTGCCACGGAAGTTGGTGACGAAGAGCTCGAGAGCTCCTTCCATGATCCACGGACTCGGTGGCAGGTTCATGAGCCACGGCGGGCTCGCCGGTGAGGACCGGGGAAGTAGTTCGCGAGAACCTTCCCGACCCTCGATCGGCTGCATCACCGTCGTATAGATCTGCAAAAACTCATCGGGGTTGGTGGAGCCGTCGTACTTTTCGATGGGGGCGGGGCGAAACCGTTTGCCATGGGACGCGCGCAGCTCCTTAGAAAAGCGCGGCACCCAACGTCCGGAGCCTCTGCTCCTGGGCGCGGTCCTCGCCCGCCCGCCCCGTCGCCTAGGCGGCGCCAAGAAGCGCCACCCTCATCTTTGGCCGGGCAGCTCTGGGAACCCTCTTGTTGGTCCCAGCAAGGCGGCGGCCTTGATCGCTGTCGCCTTCGGTCGCGACCCTGCGGAGCTTGTCACTCAGGTCTTCTCCATGCAGCAAGTGGCGGTCCTCCGGATGGGACCGGAGATCGCGACCACTGCACGCCTGCCGCCGAGCCCCGTAGAGGGTCGCCGCTCTTGTCGTCTTAGCCCGCCCCCTCACAGAGATCTGCGAGAGGAGCGCGAGGGCAACAAAGAACGGGAGGACGCGGAAACGCCGGTTCCCCCGCCCCCCGAAACTTGCACCACCGCCGCGGCGGCGTCGACGTAGCGGGCCAAGCTGGCCAACCACGGCGCCGCCGGGGAGTCCGGAGTTACGGAACGGTGGGTTTTCCAGCAAGGCCCTGGCCGCGTGGAGGTTCTGTGCTGGAGTGCACTCCTCCAAGGCCAGGCGCCGTCTAGCTTGGCCGAGGCGGCTGCTTTCCGCCAGGGCTCCAACCCTAGGCGGGCGGCCACCGCCCGGGTGATCCACCGCCATCGCCGCGGCCGACTCCGCCATCGCCTCCTGAAGAAAGGTCGAAGAGCCTGAACCGATGCTAGCGCTCCCCTTCCTGGCGCGCCTCTGACGGCGTGTTCTCCGCTCAACCACTGCGGATCACACCCCTGGTCAGATTTTTAGTCTGCTAGCCAACTCGATCAAGCTCGATTCGATTTGGCGTCGGGCACAACAAGGGCGACTTCATGATTTACTGAGTTCGGACCCCTCGCGGGTAATAGTCCTACTCCTGCTGAGCCTTAGCTCTTTTCTGATTGTGGTTGAATGGGAATGTGTTTACAGAGTGTCTCGAATGCACGAATGCTTCTGCGACTGTGTGTGTTCGTATGCCTCTCCTCCCTTTCTCCCTCTCTCTCCCCTCCTTTTATACAAGCTTTGGGCTGGCGGAGAGAGCCGAGGGAGTAAGCGTCTGAGTGCTCTCGGTACATCGACAAGACACGGACGAAGAGAGGCAACGTGCAGCTGCCCACGCCCGCGCAGCTCGCCCTCGCGTGCCGCAGTGGCCTCGACCCGCATAGTCACACGGTGAGTCTGCGGGTGGGGCCCTACTGCTCCTCCTCGACAGGCGGCCTCCTCAAGCAAACCTTCTCTCTGCGGTCAATTCTTACTGCGCCCACAGTGATGGCAGCTCGGACACGCAAGGGTCATCATGAAGGTAATCATTTCTTCCTCTGTCTATCCAGCGTGATGTCTCATTAATCGCTCCGTCCTTCGCGTAGCAGGGAGCCGCCGTCCAAGACTCATACGCAATGCTCCCTGCCTTGAGCCCCGCTTGGCGCGGGGCCCTCGCTGGTCTTGAGAGGGCTCGCCCACGCACCCGCTTTGGCGCGTGGGGCCCTCGCCTTGCCTTCAGCTCCGGCCTTGAGGGGCTCGCCCACATGGCTGGGCCTTGCTCGCCCTTTGACGCGTGGGGCCCTCTGGCCTTCGAGGGGCTCGCCCACGCAGGGGCCTTGCTCGCCCCTTTGACGCGTGGGGCCCTCTGGCCTCTGAGGGGCTCGCCAGCGCGCGGGGCCTTGCTCGCCCGCCTGACGCGTGGGGCCCTCCCGGCCTTCTGAGGGGCTCGCCCACGCGCTGGGGCCTTGCTCGCCCGCCTGACGCGTGGGGCCCTCCTGGCCTTCCTAGGCCTCTTTGCACCCCGGTATTTATTACACCGACAGGTGGAAAGACCGAAGGACCACAATATCATTGGAACCAAATGGGTCTTCCGCAACAAACAAGATGAGAACGGTGAAGTGGTGCGAAACAAAGCAAGATTGGTGGCGCAAGGTTTTACACAAATCGAAGGACTTGACTATGGAGAAACCTACGCCCCCGTTGCTCGACTTGAAGCTATACGGTTACTCTTGGCATTCGCTTCTCTCTATAACATAACTCTCTTTCAAATGGATATTAAGAGTGCTTTTCTAAATGGTTTTATTGATGAACTCGTTTATGTCGAGCAACCGCCCGGTTTTGAAAATCTCAAACACCCAAACCATGTCTATAAGCTCACTAAGGCGCTATACGGTCTCAAGCAAACTCCTAGAGCATGGTATGAGCGTGTAAGGATCCTAGGCCGAGAGGGGGGGTGAATCGGCTCTTTTCAAGTTTTACTTCTTTTAATTTGCTTGCTTAGTTTGACAAATTAGGAACCCAAGCTATCGATTGGCCCGAGTCTAGTTATGAAGTGATCACAATAATGCAAGCGACTACTAGGAGGCTCGATGGCACTCACACGCATAGCGATTAATTCAAAGTCGGAAGTAAACCGATGAGACGGGAGGCATAAGCCGAGTTGTTTATCAAGTTCGGTGCTCAACACATGAGCACCTACGTCTCCGTTGAGGAAACTTCTCACACAGAGAAGTCGGGACTCTTTCGTCCCTAGCCCTCAATCCACTCGTGGTAACTCTTCACCAACACATGGTAGGCGAGCTCCAGACCTTCACACGGAGGCGAAGTTCCCTCACACGCGAGAGTTCTCACACCCACGGCACCGACACACTGTGCCGACCACCGACACAGTGGGTTTCACCTCAACACATGAGGTACCCCAACACATGGAGGATTTGGATCCGACACACAGACGCTTTGGCACCTCAGGCACACGGAGATGGCCGCCGACACACGGCGGACTTTGCACACCCCGACGAACGGAGAGGAAGCACCGTGGAAGCACGGTGACCTTTCACGGAGAAGGGTTTGCTTGCGATACACTTGGTGAAGCTCGGCGATGACGGTGTCTCACGGTGACAAGAATCCCAAGAGCACAAGACCGGAGACACTCAACCTCAACCCACCATGGAGGATGGCAAGGCAACCATGGAGAGGACACAAACCTTGGAGATGATGAGGAGGAGGCTAGGGGATGCTCTCTTCTTCTTCCTCACTTCTTTTCCTCAATCTCACAATCACATGGAACCCTAGATGGAGGTGGGAACCATGGGAGGAGCTCTCTAGGTGGCTAAGGCAATAGGTGGTCGCTAGGGTAGGCTCTCTCAAGTTTCTCCCGTGCTCCTAGCCCCTATTTATAGCCCCAAGGCGAAACCCTAGAAATGGACGGTCCAGATTAAATCACGAGATTCAGATCGCCCGATCGGACGCCGTCGATCGCCGTCGGGACGCCGTCCGCTGAAGGTCGAAACCATTTTGTGCCGTCGGACGCCGTCCGTAGCTGACAGACGCGTCCGGCTGTGGTGCCGCTGCAGCGTGAACGTGGCGCCCGCCAAGTGTTCGTTGCGGTTTACCCGTCATCAGACGCGTCCGGTGCTGGTCGGACGCCGTCCGACAGCAGGGTGGCGGCCGTCGGACGCTCGCCAGACGCCGTCCGATGCTCCTCGCCGTCGATTTTCTACTTCACCGGACGCCGTCCGGTCCTTATCGGACGCCGTCCGACAGGGACGGTTCGTTTGAGACTTAGCCATTATCGAGCTCGCCCTTTGGGAATCCCTCGCTGTCGGACGCCGTCCGGTGGCGGTCGGACGCCGTCCGGCAGAGGCGGTGTTTCCGGGACTTAGCCAAATTTTGGCTTGGGCTCACCGGACGCCGTCCGATGGCGATCGGACGCCGTCCTACAGAGGCTAAGTTAACCGACTCGCCTCGCTCGCCCTCTCTCGTCACCACGCTTCGGGTCAAGAGACGCTTTGTCGATTTGTGGACACGGCGGGAGGTTCAAATCATTTGGCGGGAGGTTTCGCGCCTAAATGTAATATTTGGCTTGGGAACTTGGTAGCTACGAAACCACGACGGTGTCACTCCCCGAACTCTCTCGAACTCTCTCGAACCTAGACAGGTGGACTCGCTCTAGATGATTCGCTAAAGGCTAACAACTGGCACTCTAGGAACCCCTATGACCTGTGCTCAGTGGGACCCTGCAACCGGAGAGATGTTGTCGATCTGCTGAGTTGGGCCGAAGACGCACACAAGGAAATTAGAGAAACTATGAAACACAAAGTCCTTATCCTTGGCGTTCCAGCTGTACGGCCTAGTTGCCATCAATTACCAAAATCAATTAGCCCATGGGAGGCTTGAACTTACAATCTCCCCCTTTTTGGTAATTGATGACAACACCTGCAAATCCAACATGACAAGGCGCAAATACAATCTCTGGTGCAATGGGTTAGCTCAGAAGCATTGCATCCCAGCAAAAACACAGTATCAAAGACTAGGCCAAAGAATGAAATGCAATGTATATGTAGACAAGAGCTCCCCCTAAATCAATGCATACCACTTGTAAGACACGATAGTACCATCACATCACATGGAGCAAAGCATCTCCATCCTAATTTTTTGTCCTAGGAGCAAAGCATCTCCTAAGTCTACCACTTGTAACCTAACACATTTTCATTCTAGGAGCAAAGCATCTCCTGAATCTACCACTTATAAACACCCCAAATTCCATTCTCCCACCTTTGCATCTCAAAACATGATAATGCCTAAAACATGGATTTGCACTAATTTCTCCCCCTTTGGCATCAATAACCAGAAAGTAGCAAAGTATGGGATTAGCAAATGAAGCGCGTTGGAAGTTGTACTAGTGCACGTATGCCCATAAGTTCATCACACTCAAAATCTAGCCATCTCAAGGTCACAATGTCACAAGATCAACTAAAGCCCAATTATTAAATGTGTAATTCAAGTTATTTATGACCTAGAGCAAGTATAAGATGAACAATAGCGAGAAGTATCAAGAGTTGCTCCAAAACTTCGAATGGACACATGATGCACCATAGCACTAGAAAATGCGCTCCAAGCTACACTAGCTATCACCAAGCCTATTTGAGACCAAAACATTTTGGTTGAGCTCATTTTTGAAAGGTTTCGCATTTTGAACCTTGAATTTTCTCAAATTTGCCATGTCTCAAACCATAGGCGACGCCACCTAGCATGACACTGAAGGTGAACGTCTCGGTCATCCAAAGCTCCCCCTAAGTTCATGCCTAGTGCGATGGCAAGCTATCTCATCGAGGAGTCATTGGTGAGACATGCTTAAACATATTTTAGCAAATATTTTTTTTGTAAATATGGCTCAACATTTTCTCACAATTGCTCAAATTTGCGAAGGAAAGACATGTGCAAAATGGAGAGACACACTCTAAACTAAGAAGCACATGATCAATCAAAGAGTTCAGAGCAATCAAATGAGACTAGAAGCTATAGCTCTCCTAACACAAGCTCATGGCTTTCAATTACATGATATATTGAGTTAAGCACAAGTTGAGCTAGTGACAGAATGAACACATACTATAGCTATCAAAATCAAGTGATAAACATCTAGGCAATGAATAGCACTTAGTATAACAAGCAAGGCACCTAAATACTCAAACTGGCTTAAAAGATTTGCAATGAATGACATAGCCACGCGATCAATTCAGGCAACGCGATCAACTCAGGCAATGTTTGACTTATCTAAGATATTTAACTCATTTCTCAATTTGCAGAATCGTGCCTCATCGAGTGGCTTGGTGAATATGTCGGCAAGCTGGTCCTCTGTCATGCGTCTTTGAAGCACAATGTCGCCCTTTGTCACATGATCCCGAAGAAAATGATGACGGACATCAATGTGCTTGGTCCGTGAGTGTTGGACCGGGTTGCACGCTATCTTCACCGCGCTCTCGTTGTCGCATAGAAGAGGCACATGGTCAAGTTTTAGCCCAAAGTCAAACAGTGATTGTGTCAAGTAAAGCAATTGTGCACAACAACTCCCCGCCGCTATATACTCAGCCTCAGCGGTAGATAGCGCCACGGAGTTCTGTTTCTTTGACGCCCATGACACAAGACACCTACCCAAGAAGTGACATGCCCCGGAAGTGCTTTTGCGATCAATCTTGCACCCGGCATAATCTGAGTCAGAATAGCCTAGGAGCTCAAACCGCGCACCCTTCGGGAACCAAAGACCTATGCTAGGTGTGTGTTGAGGTATCAAGTATTCGTTTCACAATAGCCATATGCATTTCTCTAGGGAGGCTTGAAATCTAGCGCACATGCACACACTAAACATGATGTCCGCCTAGATGCGATCAAATAGAGCAAAGCACCAATCATGGAGCAGTAAAGCTTTTGGTCGACGTATTTACCTTCTTTGTCGAGGTCGAGGTGGCAGTTCGTTCCCATTGGTGTCCGGATTGGCTTGCAGTCATCCATGCCGAAGCGCTTGAGGAGGTCGTGGATGTACTTCTCTTGGCATATGAATGTCCCGGTCTTGAGTTGCTTGATTTGAAATCCCAAGAAGAAGTTCAACTCGCCCATCATCGACATCTCGAACTCCTTGCTCATCATGTCGCTGAACTCTTTGACCAAGGACTCATTTGTGCTGCCGAAGATAATGTCATCCACATACACCTAGCACAGGAACAGGTCTCCATCCACCACCTTGGTGAATAGTGTCGAGTCGACCCTTCCAACCGTGAATCCCTTGCCGATGAGGAAGTCCCTCAGTCTTTCATACCATGCCCTGGGTGCTTGCTTGAGACCATACAAAGCCTTTGACAATTTGTACACATGAGCAGGGTGACGTGAATCTTCAAACCCTGAGGTGCTCCACATACACTAGCTCTCCTATGTACCCGTTGAGGAAAGCACTCTTCACATCCATCTGCTTGAGAGCGATGTTGTGGCACGTAGAGAACGCCACAAGCAGTCTAATAGCGTCCAGACGGGCCACGGGAGTATAGGTGTCTCCACAATCTATACCCTCGATCTGTGTGAAGCCCTGAGCGACCAACCTAGCCTTGTTGCGCACCACCAATCCAAACTCATCTTGCTTGTTCTTGAATACCCACTTGGTGCCAATCACGTTGCAGTCGCTCGGCCTCTTTACCAAAGTCCAGACTTTGTTTCTCTCAAAGTTGTTCAGCTCCTCGTGCATCGCATTGATCCAGTCTGGGTCATTCAGTGCCTCCTCCACTTTCTTTGGCTCAAGCTCAGACACAAACGCCGTGTGCTCACAGAAGCTTGCCAAAGCACTGACCTCACTGACGCTAGCTGTCCTTGACCTTGTTTGCACTCCTTGAGTCAATTCCCCAATCACTTGATCAGCTGGATGATCACGAGCTATGGTGTGATGGGTCTTGATCAACTGAGGTGGTAGCTCGGCTGACTCTGCATCTGGCTCACAAGCTCTATCTGCCTCTGGAACTGGCTCCACACTCGAGCTGTCTTGAGGCAATGCTCCCCCTGAGTCTGGCATTGGTTCAGGGGTGAGAGGTGATGGAACTGTCTCGGTCTCCCTCTGAACCTCTACTGGCCTCACATCACCAGTAGGCATCTCCTCCACCGCTCTTGCCAACTGCTCACCGTCCACATCATCCAAGTTCTCATGCTCTCCTTGGCTCCCATTGGATTCGTCGAACTTCACATCGCAGGTCTCCTCAATCTGACCACTGCTCTCGTTGTACACCCTGAAGGAAGACCCTCTGGCTGAGTACCCCAAGAAGACTCCCGTGTCCACTCTGCTCTGGAACTTGCCCAAGTGCTCCCGCTTCTTCTTGATGTAGACCTTGCAGCCAAAAACCCTGAAGTAGGAGACATTGGGTCGTCTTCCTACTAGCAGCTCGTAGGACGTCTTCTTCAGGAGCTTGTGAAGGTACAGCCTGTTGATGCAGTGACAGGCTGTGTTGACTGCTTCAGCCCAGAACAGATGTGAAGTCTTGTACTCATCCAACATTGTCCTCGCCATCTCGATGAGCGTCCTGTTCTTCCTCTCAACCACCCCATTTTGCTGAGGGGTGTAGGTAGCTGAGAACTGGTGATCAATCCCTAACTCATCACAGAAGATCTCAACAGAAGTGTTAGTGAACTCCGTCCCATTGTCACTTCTCACCTTCTTGAGGGTACAATCAAAAGCATTTTGGGCTTTCTTTACAAACTTTTTGAAAACATCTCCAGTTGGAGTTTTGTCAGGTAGAAAGAAGACCCAGGTGTATCGGGAGAAGTCATCAACAATGACCAAGCAATAGAGATTTCCCCCGATACTCACATATGTTGTTGGCCCAAAAAGATCCATGTGTATAAGCTCGAGAGGTCGAGATGTAGACATGACATTCTTGGCAGGATGTGAGCTTGCCACTTGCTTGCCTACCGACAGAACCTTTGCATAGCTTGTCTTTCTCGAATGTCACATCTTGCACCCCGAGAATCACCTCATTTTTGAAAAGTTTCTTCAAATTTGCCATGCCGACATGCCCAAGACGCCTATGCCAAAGCCAACCAAGAGAGACTTTGGCGACAAGGCAAGTCGAGACGGATGCGGCAGATTCATTAAAGTTCACAAGAAACAAGTTTTCAAACCGAAAGCTTTAAACACAAGATTTTCATTTTTGTCCAAAACCAACAAGCCCTCAGGTGAGAAATTACAATGGAACCCCAAATCACATATTTGGGCAACAGAGAGAAGATTATAGCTCAAAGTTTTTACTAGCAAGACATTGTCAATTGAAAGATCAAGAGATTGC
This sequence comes from Raddia guianensis, assembly GCA_036346415.1. NCBI lineage: Eukaryota > Viridiplantae > Streptophyta > Magnoliopsida > Poales > Poaceae > Raddia > Raddia guianensis. Next base: position 9,713,862 of record CM070537.1, read on the forward strand.
TACCTTTCCAACTCCAAGTACCTTGCTCTTGCTTCCATCTCCAAAATGACCTTGGGGAATCTTGCCTTCCTCCCTATTGAGGTGAACAACCGGGGGTTGCCGGTCATGTGTTGGGTGCACCCGCTGTCGATGATCCAATGGCACCCTCCACTCTGGTAGTTCACCTGTCAAATGAGAAGATCACTTATGTGACTCAGGGACCCACACAGGAGGTCCCCGAGGGTTAGCCTTCAAGCTAGAAGCAACAGGAGCAAAGCGATCAATCAATGACTTGGGCACCCAAACATGTGCCTTGTGCTCATTCTCAGCCTTGAGCCCAACAAATCTAGCAGTCATCCTACCTTGAACATTTTTCTTGAGCAGGTAGTGACCGTATAATTCAGAATGTGCTCTAGGAACTCTTGGTTGTGTGTGGTTGGGAGTGTTGCGATTTTGGTTCCTAGGAGGGATTGGTCTACCATTGTTGTGCCTAGGAGGACCATGCCAGAAGTTTTGCCTAGGTGAATGCCAAGCGTTGAACCTAGGACTTTGCCAAGTGTTATACTTAGGACCATATTGCCAGGCACTATGATTTCTTTGTTGCCATGTGGAGTTATAGTGCCTAGGAGGTCCTTGCCATGTGCGGTGTCCATTATGCATCCTAGGAGCATTGTTGCTAGTGTGCAATTTGTTATACCCAGAGTTGCTTCTCTTCTTGGGATGAGCATGATGGTAACCTTGTTTCTTGGCGCAGATGCTCGAGGAACTTTGGATTTCTTCCTCCCTTTGGCTTCTCAGGTAAAACCCAAGCCACTCTTTAAGGAAGGTTTTCTTTGTTCCTTGAGCATCTTATCCAAGGCTAGACTACCCTCATAGCACTTCCCAAGTCCTTTATCAAATTTTTCAAGTTTAACTCTAAGTTCACCATTCTCAATAGCTAATTCCCTAGCAGCTAAAGCAAATTTGCAATTATCAGGAGTACAGTCATGAGCATTGCTAGAGGAACCACTAGAGCTAGAAGCAATCAGGGTCAAGTCAATCAAATCATCACATGAAGTAGAGCTATCAACCCTAGGAGGTGCAACAATTATGGAACATGCAGGAGCATCATCAACAGCATCACTAGGAACAGGCAAGATAGCAGGCAAAACATCAACCAAAGCATGACAATCAGGGACATCAACAGATTGAGCAACATGCAAAGCAATCATGGAAGTATTATCGGCTAGGAGCCGCTCATTACTAGCCCTAAGCTCATGAATTGTAGCAAGGAGATGTTCTACCGACTCATTCATAGCCCTATTCTCTTCTTCTAGCACACTTGTTTTCTTAGTCATAGCATTACTAGAACCCATCATGGAGTCATGTTCAGTTTCTAGTGATTCATACTTAGACACAAGATCATTGAACCTAGCATTTAAGTCATTAAGACGCTCCTGAAGTCTTATGTTTCTTGATCTTTCCTTTTCAAGAAAGTCAAGTGCTTGAGCAAGGTAACCTCTAGCAACTTCTGCCTCATCTTCGGGTTCAGAGTCAGAGTCACAAACCTCATTTCTAGATGGCTTGACCATCAGGCACTTGGCGATGTCGGTCGGAGTCGATGTCGCCTCTGGTGTAGTGGAGGTAGAGGAAGCAGACTCGTCATCATCGGAGAACCACTCTTGAGGCTCAGTGACGACCGTGAGACATCTTGGAGGGAAGGCTGGCGGTGGTGGCACAGCCTGAGTGATTGCCATGCCGGCCAATCCTTGGCCACTTGACTCCTCGTCATCACTTGAAACTGACATGTCGCTGGAGCTGTCATCGGTCACCCATTCCCCCACAAAGGCTAGCCTCTTGCCTTGTGAGGAGCGACCCTTGAATCCTGACTTCTGGGGATTCTTCTTGTAGTCCTTCTGTCTTGGCTTCTCGCCATCACCCTTCTCCCTTCCTTTGTCCTTGTACTTGGTATTGCCCTTCTGAGGACACATCGAAGCAATATGTCCCTTCTCCTGACACTCATAGCATCGGTATGATGCATGCGAGTTTCTGCTCATCCTCTTCCTGCCTCCATAGCCATTCTTGTTCATAAACTGGCCAGCTTGCTTCATGAACAGACCAAAGTGTTGGAAGCCCTCCTCGAGCTCGCTCCATGACATCTCACAACCATCCCCCGCTTGACTCGATTCGGGGGCACTCTGCCTTGATCCACTAGCCTTCAGTGCGATCACTTGATTCTTCGCTGGAGCAGGGGAAACCTCGGGATCATTGAGGAGCATCATCTCATGTGCGGTGATCTTGCTGAGCAGAGCTGTGGGTGCTAGCTTCTCCACATCACCGCTGTTGGTGAGATAGGTAATGATGTCCCGGTAATCCTTCTTGGGGAGGATCCGCAGTATTTTCCTGCACACTTCATCATTGGCAACAGTGTGACCGAGCCCCTTAAGCTCGTTAAGGATGGGGTTAAGCCGAGTAAATATAGCATTGACATTCTCGTTTGGAAGCATTCTGAACTGATCATAACGCTCCTTGACAACTACTAGTCTACCCTCCTTAATGCAGAAGTGCCTCGTGAATCTCAATGAGTGTGATCCATATGTCGTGTGCACTAGTGAGATTGCTAACTCTATCAAAGACCTCCATACTCAAACCACAAAACAAAGCGTTCATAGCCTTAGCATCGGTCTCTAAGAGTTTGTTTTGTGCGGGTGTGGTAGGTATGTTGTTAGTGAGTGTGACACCATGAGGAGACTCTACAACCCTCCAAACATCAATTCCCATGGCCTGGAGAAATACTTTCATGCGCAACTTCCAAAAACCAAAATTAGTGCCACTAAGCGAGGAATCCTATTGGCGGCTACACTACCCCGTCACCATCTCTATGCGGTTAAGCAACTAGAGACCCGAGCTCTGATACCACTTGTAAGGATCCTAGGCCGAGAGGGGGGGTGAATCGGCTCTTTTCAAGTTTTACTTCTTTTAATTTGCTTGCTTAGTTTGACAAATTAGGAACCCAAGCTATCGATTGGCCCAGAGTCTAGTTGCGGAAGTGATCACAATAATGCACAAGCGACTACTAGGAGGCTCGATGGCACTCACACGCAAGCGATTAATTCAAAGTGCGGAAGTAAACTGATGAGACGGGGAGACGCAAACCGAGTTGTTTACCGAAGTTCGGTGCTCAACACATGAGCACCTACGTCTCCGTTGAGGAAACTTCTCACACATAGAAGTCGGGACTCTTTCGTCCCTAGCCCTCAATCCACTCGTGGTAACTCTTCACCAACACATGGTAGGCGAGCTCCAGACCTTCACACGGAGGCGAGTTCCCTCACACGCGAGAGTTCTCACACCCACGGCACCGACACACGGTACCGACCACCGACACACGGTGGGTTTCACCTCAACACATGAGGTACCCCCAACACATGGAGGATTTGGATCCGACACACAGACGCCTTGGCACCTCCGACACACGGAGATGGCCGCCGACACACGGCGGACTTTGCACACCCCGACGAACGGAGAGGAAGCACCGTGGGAAGCACGGTGACCTTCACGGAGAAGGGTTTGCTTGCGATACACTTGGTGAAGCTCGGCGATGACGGTGTCTCACGGTGACAAGAATCCCAAGAGCACAAGACCGGAGACACTCAACCCTCAACCCACCATGGAGGATGGCAAGGCAACCATGGAGAGGACACAAACCTTGGAGATGATGAGGAGGAGGCTAGGGGATGCTCTCTTCTTCTTCCTCACTTCTTTTCCCTCAATCTCACAATCACATGGAACCCTAGATGGAGGTGGGAACCATGGGAGGAGCTCTCTAGGTGGCTAAGGCAATAGGTGGCTGCTAGGGTAGGCTCTCTCAAGTTTCTCCCATGCTCCTAGCCCCTATTTATAGCCCCAAGGCGAAACCCTAGAAATGGACGGTCCAGATTAAATCACGAGATTCAGATCGCCCGATCGGACGCCGTCCGATGCCGTCGCCGTCCGTCCGCGAAGAAGGTCGAGGCCATTTTGTGCCGTCGGACGCCGTCCGTAGGTGACCGACGCGTCCGGAATCGCCGCAGCGTGAACAGGGCGCCCGCCAAGTGTTCGGTTGCGGGTTTACCCGTCATCGGACGCGTCCGGTGCTGGTCGGACGCCGTCCGACAGTGTGGGTGGCGGCCGTCGGACGCTCGCCAGACGCCGTCCGATGCTCCTCGCCGTCGATTTTCTACTTCACCGGACGCCGTCCGGTCCTTATCGGACGCCGTCCGACAGGGACGGTTCGTTTGAGACTTAGCCATTTTCGAGCTCGCTCTTTGGGAATCCCTCGCTGTCGGACGCCGTCCGTGGCGGTCGGACGCCGTCCGGCAGAGCGGTGTTCCGGACTTAGCCAAATTTTGGCTTAGGCTCACCGGACGCCGTCCGATGGCGATCGGACGCCGTCCTACAGAGGCTAAGTTAACCGACTCGCCTCGCTCGCCCTCTCTCGTCACCACGCTTCGGGTCAAGAGACGCTTTGTCGATTTGTGGACACGGCGGGAGGTTCAAATCATTTGGGCGGGAGGTTTCGCGCCTAAACAGAATATTTGGCTTGGGAACTTGGTAGCTCTGAAACCACGGACGTTGTCACTCCCGAACTCTCTCGAACTCTCTCGAACCTAGACAGGTGGACTCGCTCTAGATGATTCGCTAAAGGCTAACAACTGGCACTCTAGGAACCCCTATGACCTGTGCTCAGTGGGACCCTGCAACCGGAGAGATGTTGTCGATCTGCTGAGTTGGGCCGAAGACGCACACAAGGAAATTAGAGAAACTATGAAACACAAAGTCCTTATCCTTGGCGTTCCAGCTGTACGGCCTAGTTGCCATCAATTACCAAAATCAATTAGCCCATGGGAGGCTTGAACTTACAGAGCGTCTTAGGGACTTCCTCTTAGAAAAGGAATTTAAAACCGGTGCGATTGATTCCACATTGTTTCTAAAGCCAATTGAAAATGACTTATTTATTTGTCAAATATATGTGGATGATATTATATTTGGATGCACTAACAAATTTAAATGCAAGGACTTTGGAGAAATGATGTCCAAGAAATTTGAAATGTCGATGATTGGAGAACTTACTTTCTTCCTTGGATTTCAAATCAAGTAACTTCGGGAAGGGACCTTCATTTGTCAAGAGAAATACACAAAGGACCTCCTCAAGCGGTTCTCTATGGACGATTGCAAATCGATCAAAACACCAATGGCCACTAATGGGCATCTTGATTTGAATGAAGATGGAAAGCCCGTGGACCAAAAGCTTTATCGCTCCATGAACGGTTCGCTACTCTATCTCACCGCTTCTCGACCTGATATCATGTTTAGTGTGTGCATGTGTGCTCGTTTTCAAGCATCCCCTAAAGAAGTGCATCTTATTGCCGTAAAACGCATTTTGAGATATCTAAAAATCACTACTAGCCTAGGTCTTTGGTACCCCAAGGAGGCGTGTTGAGCTTATTGGCTATTCGACTCAGATTATCTTTGGTTGCAAAATTGATCATAAAAGCACCTCGGGGTTGTCACTTGCTAGGGCGCCACTCGTGTCATGGACTTGAGGAAGCAAAACTACGTGGCGCTATCTACATGAAGCGGAATATGTAGCGGCGGGGAGTTGTTGTGCTCAACTCTTGTACATGACACGGATGCTTAGTGACTTTGGGCTAAAATTTGAAAAAGTGCCACTTCTATGCGATAATGAAAGTGCGGTGAAAATAGCCAACAATCCGGTTCAACATTCCCGTACAAAGCACATCGACATCCGACATCACTTTATTCGTGACCATGTTGCAAAGGGTGACGTTGTGCTTGCCTACGTGCGAACGGAAGACCAATTGGCGGATATTTTCACCAAACCCTTAGATGAGGCACGGTTTTGGAAATTAAGGAATAAACTCAACATACTAGATAGATCAAATGCATGTTGATTGGTTTTTGTGATTTTTGGGTCTTATTTGAATCTTTCCATTTGCGTTTGACCCTTGTCACATTTGGGGGAGTTTAGTTTCAACTCATGATCTCAAAACTCCCTCTAGTGGTGAAAAGATAAATTTGATTTTGGGTTAGCACATTCTTGTCCTATATTTCAAGCCAAAACAAATTTGAACTTGATAGACTATCCTTATCGTCTTATCACTTCAAACTTCTAATTTTGAAAATCTTATCCCTTTTGAAAAAATTTGCTCCATATGCATATTTCTTCTCTTGAAAATCATATGGCATCAAAACTGTTGAAAATATTTGAAAAGGAGCCAAAATTCAAAAACATGTGCTTAAACTCTAAAGTGAACCCCTATGCTCGATTTTCATGCCTATATGAGAAATCAAGGCAAAATTTGGGTTCACACATTTTCTTGGTCTCTATGATCAAAATTTAGGTTTTTGAATTTAATTTGGTTTCATTTGTCAACTTAGTATCCTATCCCTTCAAAATTAAAAATTTTAAAATCGCTTCAAATTGCTCACATTTGAATCTTCCTTTGAATTTTGAGAAAAAAATGGAGAATATCACTTCAAAACATTATTTTTATAAAAATTCTTGCACTGGTGGGGCCCACTGGTCAGAAGAGCAAGCAGCTGCAAAATCCGCCTTCATCGGACGCCGTCCAGGACACTCTTGACGCCGTCCGAGCAGGTCTTAATGTGGGCTGAATTAGATCTTGTCGGACGCTGTCCGGTCACCACCGGACGCCGTCCGACCAAGTTCAATTTGCGCCGCAATACTTCTGTCGGACACCGTCTGGCCTCTCCGCGACCCCGTCCGACAAGGCTCCTCTGCGCTGCACCCTTACTGTCGGACGCCGTCCGACAGGGCCCAACCGTGCGGATCGTCTTATAACTTACCTCTCCGCCTCCCTCTCTCCTCAGTCGTTTTTCCTCCTCTCTCCAAACCGGCGCCGACCCTGCTCCTTCTCCTCACCGGGGAAGGCCCTCCGGCGATCTCCGGCGGCATCCACCTCCACCGGCGGCCTCCCCTCGCCCTCCTCTTCGATTCCCACTGCGGGGATTGAAGGTGGACGGCCCGTTCGTGCGCCTCGTCTCCGTCAAGCTCCCCTCCTTTCCCCTACCGGGAAGGGCCTAGGGGACGATCTCCTTCCCTCCTAGGGCTCGGTAACGGCTTCCCGCCTCTCTTCCCGGCAAATTCTTTGTTTACCGAGTTCTAGGTTTTGAATAGGTTTTTCCCGCGCTTGTATTCAGGGTTGGCTCGTGGTGTGGTTGGCACATGTGGTTGGCACCTTGGTCAGTGGCATTTGGCAGTGAGGTTGTTTCGTCAGTGGACTCTTTGTCAGAGGGGTTAATTCGAAGATGTCTCGCTCGTTGAAGAAGTTTGGAAAGGCTCTGAGCAGGACCCTCAGTGGTCGTCGTGGCAGTGGCAGTAAGGGTGATCCTGATTATATTGATGAGACGGCTAGCAGTGCCGCTCCTCCTCGCCCAAGAAAAGCTACTAGAGGGGATATACAGCAGCAGCCAGATCAAGGATTACATTGGACTCGGGTTGCGGGGTCTTCTTTTGCGACCGCCGAGGATGCTGACGATGACACCTACGCTGAGGACCCGATTGATGAGGATGTCACTGAGACAGTGGTCGCTGAGGACGACCCCGTGGATGATATGGTCCTAAAACTATCTATGGAAACTTTGAGGAAGAAGAGGTCTGTCACTTATGCAAGATGGTTCCCTCAGCGGCGAGAGGACACCAAAGACTTGTGTTTTACACCAAGTTCGAAGCGACTTTACATGTGTTTTTCGCTCCCAAGGGTGGTGCGAGAGACCCCATTGTGTCGATTGACGGAGATATCAGCGATGGCGAGGACTGAGGTACACACCATATTCAGTTCCACTCCAGGCCTGGCAGAATTGATCTCAAACAAGAAGTTGACCTGGAGCAAAGAAAGGGTCTGTGAGTTCTTTGCTACTCTTCTAGTCGCCGAAGATGAGACGGAAGCTAATTATTATCACTCAGTTGATGGTCAGGTTCAGGGCATCACAGTGGCAGAGATGAACTTTGTTTTGGGCACCGCTGACTCTGGAACAGACTTAAACGAGATGGCCTATGAAGATGACCTCTGGAGGGGCAAATATCCTCCTTTGGATGAAGTCGGATTTATGTATCTGGATCTTGATGATGAAGAAATCAGCATTGATAAGACAAATCAGTTGCGACAGGAGTCTGCCCTTATCAATCTTATACTCAGAAGCACGTTGTTTGTTCGAGGTGGAAATCGTGACAGAATCCTTCCCATTTGCAGCTGGTTCATGTTATTTCTTCTGACAGGCAGGACCATCAATATTGGAGCCACCCTCATGGGAGAATTCGATGACGCCATCTTCAGAGAGGTCAATAGGGCACTACCTCTAGGTCCCTATATTGGCCTATTGCTTTCCAGGACTCAGCACGTATCACATGATGACGTCAGGGGTTGGGACAACAGGATCAAAAAGCATCAGATGAAGACTCTTGAACTCACTTGGGAGCAAACCCAAATTGGATCGTCCTAGCGATGATGCTCCTCCTCCAGCTCCAGCTCCTGCTGCTCCAATGCAGCCGTTTGTGCCAGCGCCTGGTGCGGGTTATTCTGCGGCTGCCCCTCCTCCTTGGTATGACGCTTTGATAGGTGAGATGAGGGGGCTGCGCACGGAAATGAGAAATTTTCACACTAAGGTGAAAGAAGAGCTAGCAGCCACCCGCAGGGAGATGACAAATCTGGTAGGGCAGCAGACGTATTTAAATGATGAATTTGCAGAGTTCAAGTCAGCTGTACAGTACATGGGTGCTATGTTCATGCCAGTTCCAGAAGAGGCCAATCCTTACTCATGGTACTCTCATGCTCATACCAGCTACCAGGCCTACCAGCAGAATCAGGGTTTTCCTCGCCCACCTGCCTACCCACCACCGGTTCACCCTTGGGTATATCCTTCCTCAGGGCCTGCTCCTTCCTTTGTGCCTCCACCACAGTCATATCCTCCTCCTGGTAAGATTCATTTTACTGGTGGAGAAATCTGTCGCCATCTCAACTTTTCTTTGCCAAATCCTCAACCGACCCAGCTTTTCGATGATCCATCCTCACCTCGGCCGGTACCCTCTGCAGCTCATATGCCTTTATTCAAGCGTCCCAGAGGTCAGGGCTCCTCTTCCGGCGGCCAAGGAGATGGCGGTGGCGACGACATGGATCAAGACCAGCAAGATTAGGACCTTTTCTCCTTTGTGTCACTTGGTGACAAAGGGGGAGAAGTTAGAGGGTTAGTGAGGGGTAGTGAGATCGAGGTCTTGTTTTACCTGTAATTTTGTTTATTACCTCGATACTTGTTTAAACTTGTTCTTGATACTCTAGTTTGTTTTATGTCATTTGAATCTCGTTGGTTTGTGTTTTCAAACCTATGCATGGATTTAGGGGGAGCTTCTCTTGTTTGCACACCTTTGTGGTCGAGTTGTGGTTGTCTTATTGCTTTGTATTTGCTCGCATATTTGTATTGCACTAACCCTTTTGCAGCTCAAAATTTTATTTTATCTTGGGTTGCCATCAAGTGCCACAAAGGGGGAGATTGTGAGCATCGTTGAGCCCTAATTTTTATTAGTGGCATTGATGACAAAATTAATTAATATTAAGTGCTAGGGGGTCTTTTGGACTTCTCGGAACCCTAGCGAAGACTCGGTGTTTTTGATAAACCCTAATTTGAAGCGTCGACAAATTTCTGAGCTGCTCCAAGGTCTCAAGTGCGTGACCGGGCGAGAGAAGAGGTCACGTATAGATTAGGAGTAGTTAGGTTTATTTTATGTTTCTCGTCGGATTTCAAAAGGGGTTTGAATTTCTCGGATCTTGCCGGATCTTTGCGAATTCTCGAAAAAATCGGTATCCGTTGTCCACCACTTCTAAAAATACCCAAATATCCCTTTGTGAGATTTCTAGAGATAAGACATACCCTAAACTCTCCCACATACAATCTCAGGCCTTTTACCCGAAAACCCTATCTGTCGGACGGCGTCCGGGCGCCGCCGGACAGCGTCCGACCAGCCAAATCAGCCTGCAATGCGTACTGTCGGACGGCGTCCGGTGGTTACCGGACGGCGTCCGACAAGCTGCTTTCTGTGAGCAGTAGGCTCTGTCGGATGGCGTCCGGTGCCCGTCGGACGGCATCCGGTAGAGGCTAACGGCTAGTCTTTTTGTCCTCTTCCGAGGTGCAACGGCTAGTTTTGCTCTTGGAGCTATAAATACCTACCTAGTGGCTGGCTATTTTGAGGTTTGCTGCTCCACTTCACCTACCACATTCATAGCTCATCAATTAGGTGTTCTAGAGCCATTCCTCCACCCACAAATCATCCAAAGCCACAAATCATTAAACCCCAACACCGAGCTTCATGGAAGTCCTTCGATCCGGCATGATCGGGGCGTTTCGGGCTTGTTACTTTTGAAGACATCCTTCGTGGAGGCGAGGGCTTGGGAGTAGGCCTTGGCGTGTGGCTACTCTCGAGTCGGTGTCACGGGTGTGAGTCCACCTCGCGGAGTGGCGGAGCGACTACCGGGAGTAAGTGAGGCGTTAGGCTCGAGAGCGAGTCGGTCCTTGTGCGCAAGGGGTAGCCTCAACGGAGAGTAGGAGTTGCGGCTCCGAACTTCGTTCAAACAAATACCGTGTCACTCTCCCATTTACATTTCCACACTTTCCTTGCATCTCGTGTGTTAATTTGAATGACATGTCTTAGTTGCCTTGCAATTGTTTATCTCTTCTGCTTACTTGATAATTGCAACTAGGATTGGGTCATTCTCAATATGATGCTAAATTGAGTTTAATCGAAAAAGAAATTAAAATTGCCTATTCACCCCCGCTCTAGGCCTTAGGATCCTCTTTCAGTAACGAAAATTGCTTGAGTACCCATCTCTATTAGTTCTTATCATGATCATATTAATTGTGATGTTGTACATATGGATACATGTTCACTTTTATTAGGTAGGCCATGGTTGTATGATAGAGATGTTGTTTACATGGTAGAACTAATAAATATACATTCAAGTTTGAAGGTAAGAAAATTTTGCTAGAACCTAGCAAAAAGAGAAAATTTGGAATGTGCTAAAATTGAGAAACATGATGTTGCTAAAAAAATGAACCATGTGAAAATAAATATGAAATTACATTGAAAAGTCCTGCTCTCTTAGCTAAAATGAATTGTGTAAATCATGAAATAGTTAAAGAACCATGTAATGATTTAAAAGATCTGTCTATTGTTTTGTCCTCTGTTGCTCCTAACCTTTTGAAGAACAATATGCTCGAATCGAGGACTACTCAAATTTAAGAATGGGGGGATGATGTCTATCACTGACGAGCTCGCTGTCACTGACGAGCTTGCTGATGGAGTAGAAAAGCGACAAGACGGCATGAATCCTCAAGCCATACCATCAAGCCTTCATCAACTAAAGTTCAGAAAGCTAGTTACAAGGTTCAATAAGTCCCCGACCACCGGGCCCAAGTTGAGGGGACGTCGAATTCACTGCCGAGTCCGGTTCGGACTTCCAGGACCAGTACACCTTCAAACGGACCCCAGATCACATATGACGTCCAAATGAGGCAAATAAGGATTGTACGGAAAGCTTACGAGATAAGCTTTCCAACGGATCCAACTACGTCTCCAAATTCAATCCGAGTCAACAGGAATCATGAAAACAAGTTGACGGACAGAAACTTCCCGGCGCTGCATCGCCATATTTTTGGGCCCATAGCCCGTGTACCCTAGAGTTAGAGTTGAGCACGTATGGGCCGTCGCGCCACCGCCCTGCAGGGGGCCGGTGCCTTCCCGCCCTCTTCCCCTACCATAATGGCCTCCCCTCTCCCGTGGCTCCCTCTTTCTCTCTCCCCCTCCCTCTCCCTCCCTCTCTATTTTCTCTCTTCAGTGCTTGGCTAAGGGTGGGGGATGAGACAAGGGATTGGGGATTTCCCCTTTTGATGCTACCGTTGGGGCAGCACTATTCCACCGTGAACAACACCTCTTCAATATTTTATTTCTCCTAGATCATAAGTCGAATCTCCTCCAAACTAATTTTTTTAATCTTTGTTTAACACATATTACCTACTATATTAATTTGGTATTTTTTGAAATTTTCCTTGCAGCGGCCTCCTCGCGTGCGCCTCATTTTGTGTGCGGTCATCGCACTTTGCCAAGCGGGCGTTTAGCGACGCTGAGGAAGGAAAAAATATTTCGTGCTGAGTTTGCTTAAATCTTATGCGTGTTTCGAAGATCGATGCATGATCGCTAATAACTTGTTTAGTATTTTATACAACATATATTTGCTATTGTTTATTTATTTGCATCTCGTTTTGCGTGAGGACTGCATCGGTATTTTTACCGGAGTCGTGTGTGCGATAAATTTTTGGAGGATGGCTAAGACCAAGGGGTCAGTCAGGACGTCGCCGTCGGTGGCACTGGTGCCGAGAATGCCGACAATGTCCGTGAGGAACCTGAAGAATCGGACTTTGGATCGAGACGTCGCCATTAAATAAGTTGAGCCGAGACCGCCGATAATTTATCGAGAAGCGTGCAACCGTAGTACCAGGCAAGCATAGATACATATTACTAGGAATGTGATCGGATCGGATAAGGCCGGATATCGTTTTATCCATATCCGTATCCGTATTTTTTTTACCGGAAACAGATTCGAAGACGAATGTGTCAAATATTGATACAAATTTGAATAATACTTGATAACATCGGTTACGAATATGGGCGAATACAGATAGGATAAGGAAAGGATACGGATATTGTTAGTCGAAGTTAAAATTAATTTTCAAAAATCTGTTCCAAATTTTAACAATATATGGTCAAAATTTAAATTTATAAGTGGGAATCTATAACATTGGTAAAAACAAAACATTACAAAGTCTATACACGAACATTATTGAATTATTCTAGATTTAAAAATTTTAAAAAAATAAAAGTTAGGAAACTATCAATAAAAATTACAAAAATACATTCAAAAAATTCCAGATTTATATTTGGATGATATCAATATTTTATATTCAGATATTATCCAAACAAAACTCGGTATTCCTTATCCATCGAATAATCAGTGCTCTATATTTATATGCATATCCACGCCAAATTATCCATATCCATATCATTATCTGTAAAAATAGTCGAATATTCATAAAACTATCCAAATCACTGTCGATCAATTTGATCGTTCGGATAATATCCGTACCATTTCCACCCCTACATATTCCTCTTCGGGTTTTACAATTTAAATTATTTATTTTTTGTTTGAATCGATTGCATGCATATAAGCTAGTGCGTGAGTTCCTAGACATATTAATATTCTATTAATGTGCCCTAGCCGCCTTTGTGAACCCGTTATTATTTTTCCTAGCCTATCCTTAATTAGATGTGTAGGATTGCATTGAGATTCACTATAAATTGTGCTTTTGTGAGTTGTATGCTTCGTGATGGTGTTTTTATTAACTATCAACTAAAGCAATGTGGTTAGGGGGAGACCCGGATGAGATGGTTTCTAGGTTGTGACTATGGCTGTGGTATGGAGGCCTTCTCTTCTAAGGACTCAAACTTGTGACATGCAGTACCAAACCAAGCAGTACAACCACTTGTGCCTTTGGCCCTAGCTTAGTAACTTACGTAACCCACTAACCACTTCCTCGCAGGATGGCCGATTATGGTTCGAACTTTGGTCTTATGGGAAGGTTTAGCCGCCCTTGGCCACCTATACCTGAGGTAACGACCCTGGGTGGTACCCAGAAGTAGTGGGCGCCCTACCACAGCGGGTACCGGTGGGGCAGGGGAAACCAATAAAAAAGGCAGGTGAAGTGGTAGGTGAAATAGGAGGAACAACCTTGTACCGTATATCCCTAGGGATGAGATGGGGCTTGTGGGGAATGTATACCCACTCTGCAGAGTTAAAATTATCATGACAGTCGTGTCCACGGTTACGGATGGGGCATGATGTTTTCACATGTAGTCCCACCATTTTAATAATTAATCTTGACTTGTGTAGACTGTGATTGTCATGGTGTGATGATGCACCTTCCTTTGATGTTCGTGATGACACTAAGAATACATGCATTCAACAATTAAAACTTAACTACTAAAATTTGGATAGTAAATAAGTCTCGTGTAAAATAGCCAATTCCCCTGATCCTTGTCATTGCATACATTTGTTAAGAATTGCTTTCTGGGTAGCTGCGTACTCACTATACCTATCGCGGATAATTTTATCATTCAGGTTGGAAGTCCGATCAGGAACAAGCGGGTCAGAACTTAGGTGTGGAGAACTAGCTGCGGGTGTCCGGGTCAATTTCTTGAATATCGTTGCTGAAAGGTGTTGCTGCTTTGAAGTTCTTTTTGTTCATTCTTAATATTTGATAATACCCGTCTTATTGTAATAACATACAATGATATCTTGAAATACTCTGTTATTTTAAATAATTACGAAATGTTGATAACCGTTAAATTGTCCATCATAAGGTACTAGTCTAGACCTAGTATCAGATTATGATGTTGGATTCCTTGTGGAGACGCAGGTGTCATGACAAGTGGCGGTGGATCTGGCCCGTCCATGTTGCTGCTGCCTATGGGCGGCGAGGTGGGAAAGGAGGTGGTGGCGGGACATCTAACACCAATCGTCTAAGGCATGCGTGACGAGCACCCGTCTTCTTTTCGGTGCTGACGGCCGATATGCCCGTCACCTATGGCTCGAGCGGTTGCCCTTGGTCCGTACGATGGGTTGCTAGATTTGTAATATTTTTAATAAAATAAATAAATAAAATGTTTTGCTCGGCAACGGGGGACATCCCCTGCCCCTGCGATTGGCTGCCCTTGATAGACAAGGGGGCGTGGTGGGCTGGGCTGGCCAGTCGGCCCAGTCCACTACCTCTCTTCGTTATTTTTGGAATGTGTCACGATCATAGAAGTCTGTCACTTGGGTTACATGGATGAGAGCATCAAATTAAATTACTAACATGAAATGCAAACATCATCACAGTTTTATTTCAAAAATGATGATGCAAAATTCTTTGATCCACATGAGTTCAGATCACACAAGGTTGCCATTCATCCTCAAAAATGGAAATCCTATACTAGACCTTACAGTTGATCTGAACCAAAATTCTACCCTTTGAGTTGATCTGAACCATGTAAATGAAGTCCAAAGAATAGTTACACTAGACGGAAAGTGCTCCCTCAGATGGCTCGGCCACAGGCGCCTTGGGCTTCGGCTTCTCAACAACAATTGCCTGTGTAGTGAGGACCATGCCAGCCACCGAAGAAGCATTCTGCAACGCACATCTTGTCACCTTGGCTGGGTCGATAACACCAGCCTCAATCAGGTTCTCATATGTGTCGGTCATCGCATTATATCCTACTTCCCACTCGCCATCCTTGATCTTCTCAACCACAACTTCCCCTTCCACTCCAGCGTTGTGTGCAATCAGTGAAGCCGGTGCCACCAATGCCTGCGTAATTGAGAAGATACTGTGAAGTAGTGAATAGTTGTTTCCTGAACCGCAGCATAGGTAAACTCAGTTCTCACTTCGGGCAAGATTACAACTAGTATTGAATTATGCAACACACCACCACCAATGCATGTAAAATTAGTCAGTCACTGCTCCTCTATTCATCAACTTAGCTATGCATATCCTAAATGATGGCTCCTAGTTGTCTTCTAGCAGTATTTATATCACGCTTGCAAAGATGCATCAATGGGATTAGGCCATTAATAATTATGAAGGTGTGAAAATTACTGCTGACACATACTGTTCATGCGTGTAAACAGTAGTCCATGTGCTGTAGCTCAGGATTAGGTTCTCCCTCTATTAGTGATTTAGGATAAGATTAGTTTGTTTGGATTATGAGTACAGCTATTTTATGCCAGCCTCTCTGTACAAAGGAGGGTTATGTTTCGTTAAGCAATAGGAACCAAATTAATATGATAGCCTGCACTTCTCCCTCTGCCTGCCAGATCCATGGCAATTTCATAGCATGCCAATGAAAGCAGTTAGCATGTTACCTTTTGAATAATGTCTGCACCGAGGCGCTCATCGGGGTCTTCAATCCTTTCTTTGATTGCAGGTACAGCAGTAGACAGGTGCACATATGCGGTACCACCTCCAGGAACAATGCCTTCCTCAATAGCCGCAAAAGTTGCATTCTTTGCATCCTCAATTCGTAGCTGGCGGTCCTCCAGCTCAGTCTCAGTTGCAGCTCCAACCTTGATGACAGCCACACCACCGGAAAGCTTTGCAATCCTCTCGGCCAATTTCTCAGAATCATAGATCGAATCAGTTTCAGCAAGCTCCTTCTTTAGTTGTGCAATCCTTGCCTGGATCTCATCTTTACTTGCTGCATCTGCTATGAGGGTTGTAGTAGTTTGATGTATTGTGACTTTTCTTGCTGTCCCAAGTTGCTCTTCCGTAGCATTCTCTACCAACAGACCAAGATCTTTTGCTAGGAATTCAGCACCTGCAGGCAGTAATAGGATAAGCAAAATATTTTTCAGAAATAAAACTACAGTTATGATAAAAATAGTAAAAACAATGGTTATATCATATAAAAATAAATGGACAACAAAAGAAAAACATAAATTACCAACATGATAGAAAGATTCAAGTGTTAAACGTGGAGGCAATGTCTGGATGATCCATTCAGCCCTCATTTGCATGAGCTTTTTTCATTTTCAGTAAACTGAAGTAACACGAATGATATAACTGAAAAGACAATGCAATGGCACTGATATTTACAATTTTAAAGCACTCATGCATCGTTTTTTCTTTGTTCCATCCAATCTTAGTCATGAAAGGCAAGAGGCTATGACAAAAATGATCAAATTAAGGCCATGTTCTTTTTTATTCTGAATGGAATGAAAACAAAATAGCACACTTCTCATTATGAATGGACAAACAGCTACATACTTATGTGCATCTTTTGTTGAGATCAAGCTTTATCAACTAAAAGTTATATTTAATAAAAACATGTCACTGTTGGCTGTGAGAGACACCTGTCACAATGGCTATGTCCTGAAGAACAGCCTTCCGCCGCTCACCAAAACTTGGGGCTTTGATAGCTGCAACATTAAGAATTCCTCGGAGTTTATTAACAACAAGAGTTGCTAACGCTTCACCAGTAATGTCCTCAGCAATAATAAACAGAGGAGCTCTCAACTGTGTAGTCTTCTCCAAAATTGGAAGAATTTCCTTTATGCTTGTAATCTTTTGATCAGTTATAAGAACCTTAGCATTCTCAAACTCCACAATTGATTTCTCAAGGTTTGTCACAAATTGAGGTGAAATGTAGCCACGGTCAATCTACACCAAAATTTAAGATTTGCATTACGAATTACTTGTTATAGTATATACATGGATTGGCATATTACATGTAAAAAATTGAAGCTACCACTTGATGAAAAGGCAACACAAGTATAGGTCGAATTTTCGACAAACCTCCATTCCCTCCTCGACATCAACAGTAGTCTCAAAAGATGAAGAGGACTCGATGGAAAGGACGCCATCAGGACCCACTTTGTCAATAGCATCAGCAATCATGGACCCAATAAATTCATCATTACCAGCAGAAATAGTCGCAACAGCTGTAATACAAAAGGAATTCAAATTAGGTACCTATTCAGTCCTCATTGTTTAAGTAAGAAAAAACTCTTACCATGATATTTTGACAATAAGATGCAAAATTTCAAAGTAAGAAATACAAGGTTGTTTGGTAGAATATGACAAACAACAATCACCTCTGATGTCACCATCACCCTTGACTGGTCTTGCTCTCTTTTCAAGCTCTTCAATTAGACCCTGCACAATTTTGTCTATTCCTTTCTTAAGTGAAACAGGGTTTGCACCAGATGTTACACTCAAAAGGCCCAGCTTGATGATTTCTCTAGCAAGGACAGAAGCAGTAGTAGTCCCATCACCAGCAGAATCATTGGTCTTGCTAGCAACCTTCAAGTCAACCATGAAAGGTGGAGAACATAACTTAGGAATTCCAACTCCATAAATTGCACGATGATATAACACATCTTAATAGAAAGCAAGTCACCTCACGAATCAACGCTGCACCAGCGTTTTCCATTGGATCAGCTAGCTCAATAGCCCGAGCAATAGTAACTCCATCATTTACCACTTTGGGACTGCCATATTCATCTAGTACTACATTCCTCCCTGTAAAATATCCCAAGGATCAGAGCTAGCAAACTAAATGCTGCAATTTCAGCTAACCAAAACTGAATTTTACCCCCAAAAGAACATATATGCACATGCAACAGAATGTACCATATTCATTATCTAATAAACCAAACAGAAGATATCTAAACATGCCAATGAGGTGTACAACCAAACCTTGCGAATCATACTACCACACTGATCAAATAAGACCAGGAGACCTTGAAATGACACGCTTGAATGTGTTTTGCCGTACAAGACCACCATCGCCGCAACATTGGCAAACTTCAACACCCAAAGTTACATTGGAGTAATTGTGCCGGTTTACTTACATTGGCAAACTTCAACATCCAAAGTTACATTGGCAAACTTCAACATCCAAAGTTACATTGGTGAATAGGATTGGACGACTTATTTAATTATGTCGGCTAGGAATTGAACTGGCTCTGAGACCATATTAAGTTGCACGCACCGACCAGTTCACCCAAAAACCTAAACTAACGGAGAATGGTGGGCAATTCACTTGTACTATGGAAAACCTATTCACTGTCCACATGGCTTAATAGGGTTTAATAGTAGGCCGTGGTTTTCAATAGGAAAATGGTGTTGACTATGATGACACCTATGCTCTTGTGGCTTATATGGCCACTATTAAAACCCTGTTTATTGTGGCTTCTATTTGTCAGTGGCCTATCTATCAGCTGGATGTTCAAAATGCTTTTCTTAATGGGGAGTGGCAGGAAGAGGTCTTTATGCGGTCTCTTTCAGGATATTTTGTTTCTGAAGGTAGCATCCTTCGTCTTCGTCGTATTTTATGTGAGCAACATATCTAGTGCTAATGTTCATTAGGTGCTAATATGCTAATATCAAATCTGGACCATTAAATCTATGATGGATGGTTTAAACATAGAGAGGTGGAGGCCCCTTTTCCACTTAAAAAGTTAAGGAGGTTGTGTGAAAACATTTAAGGGAGAGATGAGGTAATTAATGGTGTTTTCATCTCTCCATATCCGAACCATCCATCATAGATTTAATGGTCTAGATTTAATGTTAGCATATTAGCACCAAATGGTCATTAGCACTAGATATGTTGCCTTTTATGTGGGCCTAGACAAGCTCCCATGGCCTGGTTTCAGCGTTTCTCTCATGGGCACGACTGCTGGTTTTTTAGTTAGTGATCATGATCCTACGTTGTTTCAACACAGGTGGACTCCGCCTATGTTGTTCAACATAGTCGATCCCAAGCCCGGGTAAGGAAGGAGGTTTGTGATACGCTTGGCGAGCCAATGTAAAACCCCAGCCATTTTCATTGAAATGAAACCCAAAAGAAAATCGTTGGGGTGTAACCCACTTAGCGCCGCGCCATATCTAAACCTAGGTGTGGTGATAAATGAGCATGGGCCAGGACGACATCCCCTTGGTGTTGCGCCGTATCTTGATCTGGATATAGTGATAAGTGAGCAAGGATAAGGTGGTCAAGTCCTCAGTGGCGCGTGTCACCAGTGTCCATGTGTAGTGAAAAATGGACAAAGGGTGAGGAAGTTAGCTATGCTAAGTATGATTCGCTTAGGTAGTTGCAATATAGGGTCCTTGATAGGTAAGCCATGAGAGTTAGTTGATGCGGCGATTAGGAGACTCTTGAATTCTATGAGTCCAAAGAGACTAAGGTGGCTGAAATGACTGAACTTCGAGTGCTTCCCGAGGTAGTCTGGAGATTCGGATCCATTTCGTTTGACTTTCTTATTAAAGCGTTAGGACTCACCTTCAAAACAGTGCAAAAACGGACTCAATAAACATAAAGCATATGTCTTTTCAAAACGTAGATAAGTCGTTAAGCTGAAAAGAAAAGTGCCTAAATAGAAGGGACAGAAGGCGCAAGAGGTAGAGAATACTAGCTTCAAGCTTTGGTACACAGGCATAGCTATGAACAGAAATGGAGTTTACATTTTGATTGATAAGAGCCTGAAGGACGGAGTGGTGGATGTCAGGAGGCAAGGGGACATGATTATCCTAGTGAAGTTAGTCATTGGCGATTTGGTTTTGAACGTCATTAGTTCTTATGCCCCTCAAATAGGGCATAATGAGAACACCAAGAGACAATTCTAGGAAGACTTGGATGACATGGTTTGAAGTGTACCCACCGGAGAGAACCTTTTTATAAGAGACCGCAGTGGCCATGTAGGTACAAGTACAACTAATGTGGGGTTTGAAGAGGTGCATGGGAGCTTGGGGTATAGTGGTAGCAATAAAGAGGAAGAAGTCTTGAACTTTGCCATAGCATATGACCCGTTGATAGCTAACACCATATTTAGAAGGAGGCCATCCCATCTAGTGACCTTTAATAGTGGACAACACTCTAGCCAAATTAATTTTGTCCTTACAAGAAGAGGGGATAGGCAAGCTTGCCTAGACAGTAAAGCAGTGTTTTAAATAGCGCGCCAAACACTTTAGCGAAGGCCTCCCAGAAACGATAAGGCGTGCTATAGAGACGCTAAGACATTTAGCGTTTTTCCAAAAAAAAACATCCAAAATGCAGGGAAGCACAGCAGCTATTTAAATCCAACAAGCCAACATAAATTAGTTCTGCAGCTCTCCTGCATATTAGTGTAACAGCCTAACAACTTAAGTACTTAACAAGTCCAACACCAAGGCAAGAGGTAACAGCAGTACATACGTATATTGTGTGGGATTTGGGATAGGGTTCCTGTTCCTGGTCAATTGAGTGGATTTGGGCCGTATATTGTGTGGATTTGGACCGCCAGCCGTTGAATTTAGCTCTGCACCAAATTTTGGCCCAAAGTGCTATAGCGACGCTAAATTGACTGTTACATGGCTGATTAGCGACTATTTCGCTATAAGCGGTTTTAGCGTCAGTAGCGTCAAAATGGTCAAAAGCGTAGCGCCAGTGTCTCCTAAACGCTATAGCGCGCCATTTAAATCCATGTAGTAAAGTGATACCTGGAAAGTGTGTTGTACCTCAACACAAGCTTGTCGTGGCAGACTTTCGCCTTCAGATTCTTGCCCGCCAAGAAAAAGGCACAAAGATAGGGAAAACAAAGTGGAAGCTCAAGGAAGAGGCGCAAGTCTTTAATGAGAGGGTTATAGATGAAGGCCTTTGGAACGAAGGAGATGCAAATTATCATGCGGGTGAAGATTAGGAATGCAAGTGGGTTGCTTCGCGGGTACCCGCAAACCCGCTTGCTTCACTAAAATACATTAAGCCTTAAGGCTTAGTGTAAGCAAGCTGGTTTGCGGATACCCTCGAAGCAACCCACTTGCATCCTTAGTGAAGATGGCAACTTGCACCCAAAAAGTAGCTTCAGAGGTGTTTGGAATGTCCAAAGAAAGCAGTTGCAAGCCCAACGAGACTTAGTGATGGAACGAAGATGTCCAAAAGGATATTAAGGAGAAGAAAGAATGTTACAGGCACTTACATCTTGACAGGAGCACGAAGAACATAGGAAAGTACAAATTGGCGAAGAAGACAGCAAAGCAAGCTGGGAGTGAAGCAAGAAGTCGGGCCTACAAGGAATTTTACCAACGGCTAGGTATGAAGGAAGGAGAAAAGGACATCTATAGGATAGCAAAGTTTCGTGAGAGGACGAGGGGCTTCATCCAAGTTAAATTTATCAAAGGTAAGAAAGATCAACTAGTAGTGAAAGACAAGGAGATCAAGAATAGGCGGCCAAAGTACTTTGATAACTTGTTCAACCGTGAACATAATAGTTGTACCATTGAGTAGATGACTCTTTCGATGATACCAATAGGAGTTTCGTGTGAAGGATTCAAGAATACGAGGTCAAAGAGGCTTTGTGAGGGATGAAAAGGGGCAAGGCGATGGGTCTTGATGGTATCCCTATCGAGGTATGGAGATATCTTGGAAACATAGCGATAGTATGGTTGACCAAACTAATTAACCATAGTTTACGCTCAAACAAATGCGAAAAGAGTGGAGGTGAGGTATATTAGTACCAATCTTCAAGAATAATGGAGGATATCAAGAGTTGTACCAACAATCGTGGAATTAAGCTAACAAGGAACACAATAAAGTTGTGGGAGAGGGTTATTGAGCATCGTTTAAGAAGGACGACAAGTGTTACTAAAATAACAATTTGGTTTTATGTTTGGAAAGTCAACCACAGAAGCGATCTTCTTGATAAGACAACTAAAGGAGAGGTATAGGGGACAGAAGAAGGATTTACACATGATTTTGGAGGCTCAACCAGGCCTCAGCACATGGAATAGGAGAACCTGTTCACCAAAAGGTCTAAACTGATGAGGAAGGGTAAATTGATGAGGAATGATGCGCTATTCACTTATTCCAACACTCCATGGTATTTTATGGCCCTTTATTAAGTTAGAACTAGGGATGGCAAAAATACCCATGAGTCCGGGTACCCGCGGGTACCCGACCCGATGGGTCCAGGTTTGGGTCCAGCTTTGGACCCATGGGTATTTTACTTTGGGTCCGGGTCCCAATCCGGGTCTGGTTTTGGACCCATGGGTACCCAGACCCGGACCTGAACTACAGAGGTTGACAAGTGGACCCTTAATATCCCTGCACTCTCACAGCCTCACTCCGGTCTCCCCTCATTCCCCAATCCCCCCGTCTCCTGATCTCCTCCCAGCCTCCCAGGCGGCCTCGGCTCCCGCATCCCGCCCGCCTCTTCCCCGATCCCATCCGCCGTCTCACCGCCTGATCCCCAATCCCATCTCCTGCCTCTACCCGGCCTCCTCCTCCGCGTGGCGCCTCCTTCCTCGGCAGGCGGTCTCCTCCGGTCCTAGGCGGCGCTGCCTCCTCCGTCCTCCTCACTCGGCAATGGCTGGCCTCACGGCAATGGCCTGCCTCTCTGTATCCAGTGGCGCTGGCCTCCTCCGGTTCTCCTCGACGGCGACGCTGCCTCCTCCTCGGCAATGGCCGCGGCTGTCTGACAACCTCACACGGCGATCTGGCGGTGCGGCCTCACTCCTGGCTCTGCTGCGGCGGCTTCCGTCCGTTTGTGGTGAGGCTAGACCGATGGGTACCCATTCGGTCCGTACCCATCAGTCTGGTGCAGGTCGGGTTTGGACCTGTGCACACATTCGGGTTTGGGTCTATGTTTCGGGTCTCGGGTCCAGGTCCACGGAAGCTGGACCCGGAGGCACCCGGACCCATTGCCATCCCTAGTTAGAACTAAACCCCAAAAAACTGTTTTGACGATGGACAGCAAGTGATTCTGATGAAATCAGCAATTAGCGCCGTAGCACGTTGTCCCTAGTAAGTTGTCACTAAAGATACTGAACCTAATCAGCTAAGAAATGCTCTGGTAATCTTATGAAACTATGGGCACCACAATAGAACAGAAAAGCTAGTGATACACCGTTTGTGTATAAAATAGTCAATGTAAGATTTTAAATTTGCAAGATAGAATTATATTGGAAAGAAATGTGAATTGAGTCTGAGCCAGTGGCCAATACCCTCTCCCTAGGAGTTCACAACTTAACTTTCAAGGCCTAGGCAGTAGGCACAACGAATTAGCTCGGTGCAATGTAACAGCTAGTGTCAAAAATAGCTGGGAATCACCTCGCGGCCCGAGGGTGACGCCGACGGCGTTGGCGAGCTTCTCGACGCCGGACTGGAGAGCCGCGCGGGATCTCTGGTCGAAGGCGATGTCCTTCGCGTCCGCCCGTACCACGAGCCGCTGCGACCGGCCGTTCTTGGCCCTCCTCACCCTGCCCTGCTCGCGGCCAAGAGCGGAAGCTACAAACGTGAGCTTTACAACTCCCGAGAAACCTCAATTCAAGAAACTGGAAATGCAAAATTGAGCTCGAAACCACAACCCGATGGACAAGAAAGGCCTGAATTTCGCATGAAAGCAAACGAGGAGACGATAAATGCATATGAGAGAGGGGGGGGGGAGAGAGAGAGAGAGAGAGAGAGAGAGAGAGGCGGGGTTGACCTGAGAGGAGAAGGGGGGGAGGAGGGAGGCGGTGGAGATGGCGTTGGCGGTGGCCATTGCAGGGTGCAGGCTCGGGTAGAGGAGAAGGGGAAGTGGAGCTGCAGGCCTGCAATGGGTGACGCGCGAGTTGAGGATAAGGTAGAGGGGAGGGAGGAGGCTTTGCAGGCAGAACAGTGACTCAGTGAGAGGGGTTTAGAGATGAGGTTGTGTGGTTTTATACGATGACGAGAGTGAGATGCTTTCCAGGCGGAGGGATTGAGGTGACTCCAGAACATTCATGTGTTTTTGCTATGCAAGCGCAGATGGTCTTTGGCTGAGAGCTGGAGAACAAATTCTATTTAAATTTATCTTTTGATTTAGAATAAAATTTATATAGCATCGTAAGCTATCTTTCGTTTGCGGTTTTGATTTGGTTCTGGTTTAGTTTAAAATGTTTATTATTTTTTACAGATCATTTAGGTAGCATTTTGAAATAATTTTTTTCAAAACTTTTTGAAATTTTCTCAAAAAATTTACAAACAATTTTAAATAACCATTTTAAACTTTCGATTTTCAATGTCTCTTTTTAAACGTGCTCAACTTTTCAAAAAACTACTAAAAGGTCAAAGTCCTTCATTGGTGCAGGCCTGCAGGGTAAAGACAAAAAAAAATTATATTCGTGCAGGCCTCCCATGATGTGCGTTTGCGCTTCCAATGTGACGTGTCCGGTTCCTACGTGCATGTGCACTTCCACGACGAACCGATTTTTAACTTCATAATTTTATTTTTTTCGTAAAATTCTTTTAATGCAAAACAAAATTCATAATTTATCTAAAATTAATGTATATATTTTCTATTTTTTATAATTTTATGAGTTTTTTACTTTTTCATTTATCTTTAGATTTTGTTTTTTAAATATTTTGATGCTCGACGATGTCATTTGATATTTCATGATACCTACTTAAATGTTGAATAAACCTACTTGATACTTGGATCTTCAGTACTCCATGGCACCCTCAGTTTTTTACAAATACTTGATATTTGATTATATAGTCAATGATATCGCTTCGATACTCGATAATAACTAATAATCCACATGTAATATTGACATTATCCTATGCATGGTTCAAAAAATCACTAATCGTTATCGAACGGTGAGCCAGGATTAGGGATTAATTGGAAATTAATTAATCGATAAAAATTGATAGATTTTAGACATTTAGCAATTTTATACATTGCTAAAATCATAATTTTTCCACTTTTGTGTAAACACTCACTCTATATCATCCCCTTATAGGCCATCCTACCTAGGCCAAACTAATTTCTCTTTCCAACCTTATTGCATAGCTTCTTTTGTGCACATCCTAGACCCATCACCCAAGTAGAGCAGGCGAGATGCAGCTAGACACTCCTATAAAGTTTGAGCAAAGCGAGCTAGAGAGGCGTACGATTACCTTCAATGGAGCATGTAGTAGTCGAAGACAGAGCAACTGACGGCTGACGGCTGACGACTAGAGTGAGGAGAATAGGGTGGTGGTTACCTTTAGCGAAGTGAGGAGTAGAGAGAGGCAAGGAGCAAGTCGACATTGTCCTACATAACACCCAACAGTGATGATGCAACGGATGACAGCAACATCCCCTCCCCTAGTAAGCTAGTCCAACAATCATAGCCCAAATACTCAACTTCCCTCTTCATATGTGAGGGCACAAATTTGAGTTTGGATTGACTCTACCTAGCTTTCCTACAATTTGTCTGTGCTAATTGGGTATAAGTGGGATTAATCGGTTGTTTGACAGATTAATAGGGTTGATTGATTAATGGCTGATTAGGGGAAAAATTGCATTAGATCACCATATACTAGGAATTAAACGATGATTAATCTAATATGAGATTAATCCCAAATTTTAGAACCTTGATCCTATGACACTCTGCAAATGCTTCATTTTGACGATATTTTGAACCAAGTATTTGATACTAATCATGATACCTAGTAATGATAGTGGTTGATACCTAGCTTGATACTCTGCAATAGATATGATACATACTCATGATATTTGATACTTTATAATACCCAATATTCAGTGAGGTCATTGATACTTGATATTACCTATGTCATGATTTTCAGTGCTTGACAATATCCGATTTGATACTAAAACTGAAACTCGATGATACTTACTCAAAGTTACCAACGCATATGATACCTAATGATATCTATGTGATAGCAATGATACATAATGTTCCATGTTATTTGATACTTCACGCAGTAGAATTTGGTAAAATAATAATTTGTGTGCATATTGATACGTAATGTTCGATGATATGTGATACATAACACATTAAGATCCAAAAAATAATAATTTAATTTTATTTACTATAAAATATCTAAAATTTACGCCACAATAAAAGAAAATAAGTAGTTACAAAGCACATGCGTCCCATTTAAGAAAAAGCACACATGCTATGTGAGTATGTAGCATGCATGCACCAAAGCATGCGTCAACTGACCATCCACTGCTTCTTTATTCCCCTACTATCCTTCAATGGGTGCCCTTGACGTTGGTGACCTCCTTTTCCTCCTGTGGGTGCCCTCGACGTTGTAACACACGCTGAAAGGATCTTATGGCCTAGAACATCTGAATAGGCAAATTTTAATTTTAAAGTTTTAGTTCACAGCTAGGATTAGTCAAGATTAAGTGTTTGTTCTTTTGAGTTGATATAAACGGCTGAACGGCTAAACGGGTAAATGACTTAAATGACTGAATTTCAAGACCTTCTCGAGGTAGTCTCAAAATTCGGATCCATTTCGTTTGACTTACTTTTGAAAACGTTAGACCTGCATTGTGACAGCAAAAAAACAAACAAAAAAATGCATCATATATCTTTTCGAAGCGTAGATAAGCCGCTAAGCTGAAAAGAACATAGCAACTGGAGCGAGCAAAGTAAAGGGTCAAGCACCACTAGAATCTGAAATAAGCAAGGATAGGAGACTAGAACATGGCAAACATAGAGTATAAATGTAGAAGTAAAGAGAGTAGGGAAAGGGATTGCTCCACCAATTTTTTTCTAAGGTGTCGAGAGGTCAGCGCCCCCCCCCCCCCCAACCCACTCCTCGTTGAAGACCTTCTTCCTCAGAAGTGTTGCTTCAACCCGAGCTAGCTACGGTAGCCCAATTGCTCCACTAGTGGTGACTCTTCACCACTCTAGTGAGGTGAGTCCCAAACCTCACAACACTGACTACCTTCCATAAGCTCGTAGTTGGAAGGTCACCACCAAACTTCTTTTAGGTAAACATCATGAAAGGAATTTCATATGGTATAAAGAATAAATAAATGAAATATTTACATATGTACAGGATTGGTAAAATCAAAGGAACGTCTTTCTCCAAAGATTGAAAAGGGTTTTCTTATGCACATAAATTCTTGGCACATCAAGAATGAAATATTGTCTAAAAGATGAAAACAGTTCACTACAGGAATCGCACTAGCCACTCTAACCACCGACACTATGTCATGTCTTCGGCTCGCCGCCGACACAAGTCCGTTGACATAATGACGACACAGACGTTCTCTGTCGTCGGCTATACACAAACCCGACGATGTTTGAGCAGTTCAGGATAGGCCACCTGCAGGCCAACAGTGTCGGCAGTCAATACTAGTCGCCGATAGTAAGACAACCTGACGTCATGTTTCCGTGGACGGCGCTATGCCATGTTTGTCCCGTAGGTAAACCGTTAGGTGCCATGTGGCAACTTTCTGCCGGCGGCCTTTGCAGATCCGCCGACACAGACCCTGTCAGGTGGCCGTTCTGGCAATTTTCTGTCGGCGGCCTAGTCGAGGCCGCCAAGACAATAGTGACGGACGTCGGCGGTTTGTTCGTACGCCGTCGACACAGTTCCTTTTATGTCGTATTCTGCCCGCAGCATGGTTCTTGTTGTTGGCCGCCGACATAGATATTGTACCATCAAAAAAAATTCCAGGAATTTTTTTATAAAACCAATTTGTACATGCAAAAAAAAACCATATTCCCTACCACATTTTTGTACATTCACAAGTGCTCGCCACCACATTTTCAAGAACATATACATCCAAATGTTGTCAAAAATCCGAAATAATCGATAAAAACGACCGAAATGACTAGAACCATCAAACATTGCCACAATGGTAAAGAATAAAAGTCAAAAAGTTTAGAACACGGACATAGAGCGTAGAACATTCCATTAAGGTCCGATGGAAACTAGAAGAGTGAACTGAATATAAACTAGTTAGCTAATTGTTTTGCGACCTATCTAAGACAGGATCGGCAAAAATATTCTCGACAAATTCCTCCGCGGCTGATCTTGTGCCACTAGAGTCACCTCCCTGCGGAGCATTTGTCGCATTCGTAGGTGCAGCTGAGCCGGAAACCTGCAAGATTAGAGGAAGACACATTTTTTAACATGTCTGTGCATTTCTATACTTGTATGAATATGTTGTGATAACTAGGAAAAATGCCTTACCCCTAGCGAAGTCGCTGGTGGAGGGCCAAAGTGGAAAATGGGGAATGTGGCCGACAGCACGAATTGGGTGGAAGCGCCAGCCTGTGTCGTTGGTGCCCCCGGTGTCTGCATAAAGACGTACGACTGTGGAGGTGGCATGTGCGGCTAGCTGGAGGGTCCCACCCCTTGCAACGACTGTGAATTGTATGTTAGCATCTGAAAATGGTAGTAAAACCAATTGTGAATACAATCGGTGACTGCTTTGCAAAAGCTGGAACATCCGATGGTTACATTCTTTGGAGGGCCTCGTACCGCTTCCTATCCTCCTCTCGCTCTTCCTGCCTGCGCCACTCTTCCGCCTGCCACCGCTGCTCGTCCGCTTGCCTCTGAAGCTGCAACTCCTCGATCAGCTTCTTCTGGGCTAAAAGCTGGGCGCGGGAGGAGGCGACTTGCTGTCGATGGGCCCTGACCTCTCCCTTGTACGAGTTATGGGCCATCACGGAGTCCATGAAGCCAAGCCTTCCATGACTCCTCCCACCGAACTGGTCATACAGGACCATAGGGTACCGTCATGTTCAAGGGGTCACGTCGGCGCCATGTTTCTCCTTCATAGCTTTAGCATATGTATCCTATGAATAAATAAGATATCAAGTGAATTAGCTCTGAAACAATCGAAATTTGGCAAATAATGCTAAAACTATTCACTTACAAGCTTCTCCTGAGCAGCTAGCGCAATTGGTGGCTGTGTGCCGTCAGGTCGGACATGGGGCGTGTGTGCTTGCCTCTACACAGTGAAGGCATCGGGCTCAAGGCCCGTCTTCATCTCCTGTCATTTAGTATGAAAATGTTAATTGTGAAATGTCGTAACCCCGACTTCAGCGGGATCCACTCACAATCAATTGCTAGTTCCAGATATCAATGCTAGCAACTTGTGAGCGACAGTTTATTGAACATCATCACACAATCACAAATAACCAAGAGAAATTATATATTATGCAAAGTAATTGCTGCACAACTACTTATTACAATAGTTTAATTAAAGGTGACATAATAGTGTCCATAATATATCAGATTGGGAAAATTCAAATATGCAGCGAAAAAAGTATGATTATGCTCCAATCCGACCCTTGAGTACTAGCTAATCCTCATCGAAATCCGCAACAAGAACCTCTTGATCCCGAAGATAGACCTGATCTGACTCTTCTCCTGAATACAAATTTATCCATGGCTTGCATAGTGAGTACATGACTACCCAGCAAGAGTCCTTATAATGATGCAAGGGTAAGAACAAGAACATGGTGGTTATTTTGCAAAAGACCTACTCTAATCAAATTATTTAAAATGTTGTAAAACAAAGTTGTAGAATAATTAATATTGATGCAGATTCCCAAGAATAACACGCAGAGGTCGGCTTCGAAAGCCCCTCTGTAGAACAAAGCTTGCATCGAACAACTCAAACAACACCAACCCTTCAGGTTAATTATTAACACATGAGACTACCATGTACGACCTCCCCTCCCATAACCGTGGGAACGGCTATCATAATAGTTTTAACTCTGCAGAGTGTAGCACACTTTACCCATAATCCTAGTGGTACTATTATGTCTTAGCACTTCCTTTGGAGCCTAGACCAAGTAACGATACAAGGCGATTCGTTAGCTCTTTCTATTAACACCAATACCCCTCTAAGGTTTCGACAACTCGGGTCCCCCTCTTGAGTCCACAGACCACGGCCCGATCTTTTCAAGGTAAGGTGTGTTAACAGTTTTCCCTAACTACTAAGCCTGGACTAGCACATGCCGTGCAACATGTTGACGCTAGCACTTTTGGTTGCGCTTGTATGGTTTGGCCGGATAAGCACACGTCAAGAGTCCTTAGACCAAGGTGATTACCTCCACAACACTCCTCAATCCACAAAACCATCCGACTTGCCACCTTTAGTCAACACACGTCACGTAGGTTTTAGTTGATTAGGTTATTAAAGTAACTCAGCACCTCCAATCATACCAAGTCACAAGAGTAACTAAATGATAAACCTAATCAACTACCAACCCACGAGCACTAGCAACTATGCACAAGGATAGGCTAGGAAAATGACTAAGGCAACAATAAATGGCTAAATTCATAGGGTAGATAACTCAGTGTGAATATAATAGGCTTCTACCCTTTCCCATCATTTCATGCATGAGAAAAATAAATAAAAATAATAAGCGGGTGATTTTTGTAAAATAGGAGAGCAAGATGCAAGCTATCTTGCCATGGTAGTACTCCGGGTCTTGGGGATCCTCCTTAGAACGGCCCTTGGAATCCTCCTGAACAGCGCGAAGACGGACGATCTACACGTATATGCATATGTGCAAGAAACAACAAAACAATCAACATAACATATAGCTCAA
Source organism: Raddia guianensis (assembly GCA_036346415.1). Taxonomy (NCBI): domain Eukaryota; kingdom Viridiplantae; phylum Streptophyta; class Magnoliopsida; order Poales; family Poaceae; genus Raddia; species Raddia guianensis. Next base: position 9,744,792 of record CM070537.1, read on the forward strand.
TAAAATACATAAATTCTAGGCTATTTATGGAAAATAATGACTTTTGAATTACCTAATTTGGAGTTCGGATGCTCCCGGAACAACTCCTGGCAGATTAGGATAAAACAGGAAAGGCTGAAATAAATAAACCGGTTAACCAGAGAAAACCGAGCTTCTTTCGTTGGCAAAGAAGTGAACCTAGAAGAAGGAACCTAGAAGAAGAATGTGCTAATTTATTTATAGTAAAGATGCGACATGTTTAAGGTGCTTCTTTATTAAAATGTGCTAAATTTAATTTATTTTCAATATTTTTTAGGTCACATCGGCACTTCTTTCTAAAAATGTACTTAATTTAATTTACTTTTAATATTTTTTAACTCACACCCTAACTGAAAAGAGTTCTTGTTTCAAAGAAAATTGGCCATAATCAAACAAATTTTGTGTTTAAAAATATGGAGGATGAGAGTATCACCTCTATTACGCTTTTTCTCAAAAAACGATAATGTATGATACTAACTTAGGTTGGGTGTTACATTGTTGTTATGGGGCACCATCAATTGCTATAAACACAAGTTAGCTACAGTTTTTTCCTATTTGGAGAGGATGAGTTGTTGAATGTTTATATGCTTCTTATTTGATTGACATTTTGTCATACGAAAGGATGAGTAGTTGATGGTTTATTTATTTCTTAGGCGACATGCAATTTTCTCATTGGAAGAGATGAGTAGTTTAATATTCACTATTTATTAGGTGACGCGCATTTTTCTCCTTGCAAAGGATAATTAGTTCGCTATTTATTTATTTTTTAGGTGACATGCTTTTTTCTCCTTGAAAAGGATACAGTAGGAGTTATACTTAGTCAGAACACAAGTGACCAATTGTTAAGGTATGATCTATGATGTAGTATGAATGTTTTCCTATAATAAAATAATGAATTGATTTTTTTGCATTATTACTTCAGTTTTACTATTTCTACAACTCTACCTATATGTCCCTTGCTGCAAGATTTCCTCCTAAGGAGAATTCTAATTTTAATAACAAGGAAAAACAAGACTTTGTCGATTGGGACGCTGTAAGGCGGGTAAATATAAAAGGTGTGTTGTGTATTCTAAAGGAAGGAGGAAGAGATAAAGTTGTAACAAAACGAATTAAGGTACTAATTGAACAACTAATAGATTCTATGTTTTATATGCATGTTTGGTATTTCTTTGAAAGTTAATACATTTAGTTTGTTACAAGTAGGTGTATCAGGCTGAAAGAATAATTAGGATGAGAAAATTTTCATTATTCTCAATGGAAAATTTCTTCCCTACCGCTAAAAATCTCACGGTTACTTATAATTTTCCTTTATATCATGGTCACTATTATACCATTTCCATACATCGATTTCTCTAGATTTAGGAAATAATTTGCTTAATTAATTCTTCTGAAACATTTGATTAAAATTAATTGATGTTTGCACAGAAATTCATGAATAGTTTAGTGGAACAGCGCGGGAGCATTGATCTTGAATGGTTAAGGGTGTCAGAATAGCTATTTGTATAGGACCTCCCTGCTATTGTATAGTTTTGTAGGGGCCTTTTTGCTTATTTGCCTTCTCTCCTGTATATACATTACAGACCATTTTGGGCCCATCTATTGTGAGCAGCTCATTCTACATCTTCTAATATGGTATCAGAGCCAGGTTTAGGGTTTCCCCACCCCCACACCCCAAGCCGCCGCCACCTGCTCCCGGCCGTCCATTGCCGGAGGCGCCATTGTCGTCACCAGAGGACTCTCGCGCCGTCCTCCTCCCGCTCGCCGCTGGGGAACTGCGCCGAAGCCAGCGCCGCCTCTGGCCGTCAGACCATCGACCATCACGCCTGGCCCAGGCCTTCTTGCCGCCGCCGAGGTTGTGCTGCATGTAGTCGGCGCCGCTCCACATGAGGCCGATCCGCGCCACACGCTCGGGCCGTGCCGCTGGGCCTTCTCTAGGCCCGCCGCTCCTCCCGTTGTCATTGCGGTTATCTACGCCATGTCTTCGTCGTCTCGCTACTCCGGATCAGCTCAACTTCCGAGCATTCAGTTTGACGGATCTAACTTTCGCGACTGGTCCACTCTCCTCCGCGTCTGCCTCTACAGCTAGGGGCTCTAGGGACATCTCACTGGAACCACTCTTCCTCCAGTGCTGCCTGCGGCAGCTGGTCCTGCTCCTCAGCCTGCTGTGGATGGTGCTCCTGTTGATCCCGTCATCCAGCAGGCTTATGACACCACTTTCTGGACATACAACACCGTTGTTCAGCGTCTGAGAATCATGTAGTTCATGTCCTCGTCGGCAGTATGCGTCCAGATCTTACTGTTGATGTGGTCCCCCTGGAGTCTTCTTGGGCGATGTGGCTTTACGTCCAGGCTACATACCAACCAAGTAGTCAGGCACTCTACACTTCTCTTTTGCGTGAGGCCGAGACACTCCAGCAGCAAGACTCCACTGTTGACGACTTCCACCGGCGGTTTGGCGATTTTTACCGTCAGCTAGATGTTATGGAGCCTACTCCCGACGTCTACTGCTCGCAGTGTGTTCACCTTCTGGATCACCGTCTTGGTGCGAGGGTTTTCTAGTTTCTCAGTCGGCTCCATTTGGAGTTTGAGCCCCTTCGTGTTCAGGTCCTGGCCCGCTCGCCTCTTTCAACTTTGCAGGAGGCACTGACTCAGGTCTGGGCTGAGGAGACTCACCTTCGTGGAATTATCTCATCGTCGGCTACTGTGTTGGGTGCTCGTGAGATGCCTCTGCTGTCGGTGACTTCGTCGCTTCCTCCTGCTCCTACTCCTCCTGTGCCTGTTCGTGGTCAGTCCGGGGGGTGGTGGTGGCCGAGAGGGGGGTGAATCGGCTCTTTTCAAGTTTTACTTTTCTCGATTCGCTTGCTTACTTAATCAAATTAGGAACCCAACCTATCGATTGATCTAGGGTATAGTTGCAGAAGTGATCACAATAATGCACAAGCGACTACTAGAAGGCTCGAACGCACTCACATGCAAGCGATCAATTTAATAAGCGGAAGTAAATGAGTGAGACGAGGAGACGCAAACCGAGTTGTTTACCGAAGTTCGGTGCTCAACACATGAACACCTACGTCTCCGTTGAGGAAACTTCTCACACAGAGAAGTCGGGACTCTTTCGTCCCTTGCCCTCAATCCACTCGTGGTAGCTCTTCACCAACACATGGTAGGCGAGCTCCAAACCCTCACACGGAAGCGAGCTCTCTCACACGCGAGAGACCTCACACCCCACCGGCACCGACACACGGCACCGATCACCGACACACGGTGGATTTCACCTCAACACATGAGGTACCTCCAACACATGGAGGATTTGGCTCCGACACACGGACCCCTTGGCACCACCGACACACGGTGGACTTTGCACACCCCGACGAACGGAGAGGAAGCACCGTGGGAAGCACGGTGACCTTCACGAAGAAGGGTTTGCTTGCGGTACGATCGATGAAGCTTGACGATGACGACGTCTCCCGGTAGCAAGAATCCCAAGAGCACAAGACCGGAGATCGCCTCTCACCACTACCCCTTCTCTCCCACCATGGAAACTAGGGCAAGAACACCATGGGAGATGGGGCAAACCTTAGGGATGGATGAGGAGAGGTAGGGATCATCTTCTTCTTCTTCTTCTTCTTCTTCTTCTTCTTCTTCTTCTTCTCCCTCTCAATCTCTCAAGCACATGGAACCCTAGGTGGAGATGGGAACCATGGGAGGAGCTCTCCTGGTGGCTAGGACAAAGGGAGGCTGCTAATGGTGGCTCTCTCAAGTTTCTCCCGTGCTCCAAGTCCCTATTTATAGGCCCAAGGCGAGACCCTAGAAATGGACGGCTCAGATTTAATCCCGAGTTTCGGATCGATCTACCAGACGCCGTCCGGTTCCTGTCGGACGCCGTCCGACAGAGGGTGAGGCCAAATTTTGTGCTTCGTCGGACGCAGTCCGGTGGCTTACCGGACGCGTCCGATGGGGTGCCAGCGAGTGCGCAAGAAGTGCCCACTAGGTGTTCGGTCGCTTGCCCAGCCGTCGTCGGACGCCGTCCGGTCCCGGTCTGACGCTGTCCGACAATGAATACTGTCGCGCCTGCGGTTGATCAGACGCCGTCCGAAAACCGTCGGACGCTGTCTGGTGGGCATTTTTGACCTTCGTCGGACGTCGTCCGATGGTCTCCGGACGCCGTTCGACAGAGACGATGTCGTTTGGGACTTAGCCAAATTCGTGCTCACTCGTTTGAACACCGGCGCTGTCGGACCCCGTCCGAAGAGCGTCGAACGCCGTCCGACAGTGTGTGTTTCTTCGGGACTTAGCCAAAATTTGGCTTGGGTCATAGAGAGGTCGAAACCCGACAAATTGCCGCTCCCGAACTCTCTCGAACTTTGGACAGGTGTACTCGCTCTAGATGGTTCGCTCAAGACAGACACCTAGCACTCTCGGAACCCCTATGACCTGTGCTCAGTGGGACCCTGCAACCAGAGAGATGTTGTCGATCTGCTGAGTTGGGCCGAAGACGCACACAAGGAAATCAGAGAAACTATGAAACACAAAGTCCTTATCCTTGGCGTTCCAGCTGTATGTTCTAGTTGCCATCAATTACCAAAATCATTAAGCCCATAGGAGGCTTGATCTTACACCTGCAGTCGGCGGCAGTGCTGGTCCTTCTTGGGGCTCTTAGTCTCGTGCTTCCGAGTGGGTCCAAGCTCTGATTCAGCGTGTTGAGCGCCTTGTGTTCTCTAGGTCTCCTAAGGCCTCCTCTATCACCGCCAGCTAGTCTTCCTCTACTAGATGAGGTATATGGTACCTGGACTCTGGAGCTTTCTTTTACATGAGTCTTGATTCCACTCACCTCACCTCTATGAGGTCCCCATCTAGTCCAGTGATTGTGAAAACAGCTGATGGCACCTCCCTCTCAGTTGCTGGACAAGGCACTCTACACACATTATCTTCTAGTGTTCCCTTTATTTCTTATGTGCCTTGTCTCACTATGCAGGTGATCTCTGCTAGCCAACTTACTGATCTTGGTTTCAGCATTACTCTCGAGTCTAACTCATGTTTTATCCAGGCTCGCAATTCGGGGATCCTAGTTGTTACTGGCCGGCGCACCCGTGACTCCCCACAGCTATGGGAGCTTGACTGGCTTCGCCTTCCTTCCGCTGCAACACCTCCACATCTCAGCCAGTCGATCGTCGCATTTGATGCCACTGCCTTCACCACCAGCACCAGTTTTGCTATGTGGCATCATCGGTTGGGTCATATGTCGAGTCCTCGCTTGTCATCTCTTATGAGTTGTGGTGTCCTTGGGAAGGTTTCTCGTGAGGCCTCCCTCTCCTTTTTGGGCTATAAGCTTGGTAAACAGTTACAACTATAAGCTTGGTAAACAGTTACAATTGTCTTATTCCAGCAGTTAGTCTATGTTGAATTATCCATTTGCTTTAGTTCACTCTGATGTATAGGGACCTGCACCCTTCGTTTCGAAAGGGCGACATCGCTGGTTTGTTATCTTTGTTGATGATAACTCTCGCTCCACTTTGATCTACTTTCTCAAATCTCGTGATCAAGTGCTAGCTGCTTACCAGGCCTTCGCTGCCATGGCTCACACACACTTTGACTCCCCCATTCGTGTGTTTCGTGTTGACTCTGCTGGAGAGTATCTTTATAATGCTCTTAGACAGGTTCTCTTGGATCATGGCACTCTCCCTCAGTACTCTTGCACTGGTGCTCAAGCTCAGAATGGAGTTGTTGTGCGCAAACATGCCATATTCTTGAGACTGCTCGGGCCCTGATGCTTTGTGCCTCTGTTTCCTCACACCTTTGGGCTGAGGCTGCTTCCACATCTTGTCGGGGATAAAATCACGACCCATTGCCATGGCCCACTCCCTGACGGCCCAATCGAACAGCCTACTAGAACCCAATTCCCTAGACGGTTCTATCAGGCCCATGTGCATCCTGCCGAACAGCTTCCTGGCTGGCACGGTGCATAACGGTTTAGGATTCGTGTTTGAGTCCGAATCGAACAAGAGTTCTGCACGGCTACGTGAAGACCCGGACGTTGGTTTCCCGGATTGGAGTAGATGTCGTGATCCCCAAGAATTGGAGTTTACCTTATCTACCTCGGGATATATTTGGCATGTATGAGTTCGTTACGATCTTGTAGTTAGCCCGGCCCGATTATCCCTCGGTAGGTCGGTTGTTCAACAATATATAAACCAAGCCCCTACGGCGTGTAGAGGGCACCAGAAGATCGCATGATACTTTCTATACACACATAATCTCGCCGAGACCTGTTTGTCTCGCCGAGTTCCCTCTTGTAATCCTCCTTGATATAAAGAAAGGCTGGACGTAGGGTTATTATCTCCCCGGAGAGGCCCGAACTAGGATAAAAACCCTGTGTCTCCCTGTTCGTCGTTGATCGCTGTTCGACTTGCTCGACAAGTCTTTTATCTCCCTTTTTAAGAACCTTAGTTGACTTGAGCGATATCTCAACCGTCGACAGTTGGCGTTGTCCGTGGGGATAGCAGATCAAGTCTGTTCAAGCATGTCGAACTCGCTCAGCGACCAGGAAATTCTTCCTGAAGGGTATGACTCAGAAGAGCAGGATGCCTCATCCCCTGCCAGATCGGATCGATCCGTTCGATCTCGGTCGCTTTCCATATCCGGGACAGAAGTCTCTGGCTATGTTCTGAAGATGGTCTTGGATCAAGCTCTCGTCATTGACGATGATTATGGAACCGATGATCTTTACGCTGGTTTAGATCTTTCGGATTCCAGGGCCATGCCAGTGGATTCTTCCTGTGGCGACACAGTGATGATACCGTCCAGTGTTCCCTCGCACGGCCGTCGCAGTATCAACATGGCCGACGCAGGAACTTCAGAGAATTATGCGCGGGCCGCGGCAGCCGAAGAGATCGAGCATGTTAACTCTGCTCGGCAACAAGATGGATCTGCACCGACTGCTCGTGAGCAAGATGTTGTTCGCCGCAGTCTGGATGCTTTGATCAACCAAACTCTGGCGCAGATTCGCGATCAGCGCAATCGTCAGCGATGCAACCCGCCTCGTGTACCTACACGGATCCCCGACGAAGTTCCACTGCTGGGATGAATCCCGCAACGGACTCGGTTGGGCAAGACGCGGAAGCATCGGGGATCCCAGGACCCCTAGATCAGAGTCGGAAACGACTCCAGGCCATGGCAACGGTGCTCAGATCCACCAACCAGGCCGACCTCGCCCGTATGGGTGACGCTGTTGCTTCTCACCTAGAACGACTGGCTGAAGGCCTCAAGTCCTTAGGCGAAGTCAACAATTCCTCCAGGCAGCGCAGTCAACCTGCCCGGAATGACTCGGGCAGCTCCGATCGATCGCGTGGCCCTCGTCACCGTCAAAGAATCACTGTCCACGAGAAAGTTACCCGTGGTCGCCAACATTCGACAAGTCTCCGTGATCGCCGCGATCACAGGGGCAAGCGGGCGCTCAACGATCACGGAAGATCCCCTCGGGAGGAGCGCATCGTAGCGACCACGAGGAAGGAGAGTGGAGGGCTGTCCCGGAGAGAATTTCTCCAGGCTGAGTCCTCCCGTTCAACAAGAGTTCCCCCGCGTAACACAACCAATGTCTTTTCGAGACTAGGTTCTGCGGGAGAAGGTGGTCGGTCGTACAGATTGGGCTGCAAGGCTTTCTCTGATGAACTCCGCGCTGTCAGGTGGCCTTCCAAGTTCAAACCTGGCCATGTGGAAAGGTACAATGGGACCCAAAACCTAGAGGAGTTCCTTTTCATCTATGCTACAGCCATCATGGCAGCTGGGGGTGATGAGCTAGTCATGGTGAATTATCTTCCTACTGTCCTTGAGGGCGCTGCTCGGACGTGGCTGTTCAATCAGCAAAAAGGTTCCATCAGCTCTTGGGACCAACTTTCTGACGCTCTGATCGCCAATTTCTAGAGCTGTTAAGAGGGAGAGACCAAGGAAGTTCCGCTGTCTCCTGATGAGTCTTCCAAGACAGTTCACTTGGGGGCCAATCTGGACCCCAAATAGAAAAGCGAGCTCATAGCCTTCCTCCGAGCTAATGCAAACGTGTTTGCCTAGGAGCCGTCTGACATGCCCGGGGTCCAAGGAGGTTCTGAGCACAAACCGGCGATCCGAATGACAAAAAGTCATTCGCTTGAAACTTCGCTTTTGATTTCAGCGGGGTCATCAAGGATCGACAGCAAAATTGTCGTTGCTTGTTTCATCATGAGTTGATCACACCGAGTGGTCGCCAACCCTATCATTATAAAGAAGAAAAACGGCAAGTGGAGAATGTGTGTCGACCATACAGATTTGAACGCTGCTTCTCCTAAGAACAATTTCCCGTTGCCTCGCATAGATCACCGGTGATCGCGATTGTGGATCTTGACTCTTGAGTTTTTGGATGCTTACTCGGTTATCACCAAATAAGCATCTCTCCCGAGGATGAAGAGAAGACTGCCTTCATCACCCCCTTCGGCACTTTCTGCTATACGACCATGTCTTTCGGTTTGCGCAATGCTGGTGCCACGTTCCAGTGCTTAATGGAGAAGACTTTTCCAAAACAGCGCGGAAGGAACCTGGAGGTCTATGTTCACGACATAGTTGTAAAGAGCAAATATGCTCCAGATCATGTAAAAGATCTGGTCGAGACTTTTCGAAATCTCACTAGGCATCGTATTAAATTAAATCCAAAGAAATGTACCTTTGGTGTTCGTTCTGGAATGTTGCTCGGCTATGTCATAGGTCACAAGGAATTTCTGATAACCCTAAAAAATCGAGGCCATTGAAAATATGCAAGTTCCGACTACCGTCAAGGAAGTTCAGAGCCTCACAGGGCGGGTGGCTGCTCTAAGGAGGTTTATTTTTCGTCAAGGCGAACGCGGGCTGCCTTTCTTTATGGTCCTGCGCAAGCACATTTGTTTCGAGTGGACAGAGGAGGCTGATAGATCTTTCCAAGATCTAAAGCAATACCTATCCAACCCACCTGTCTTGACTACCCCGCGGCATGGCGAACAGCTTTTGCTGTATGTTGGCTGCACGCCACACGCGGTGAGCGCGGTCTTGACGGTGGAGAGGGAAGGCATCCAGCGGGCAATCTATTACTTGAGCGATGTGCTTCATGGATCAAAGGAGCCTTACCCTGAGGTCCAAAAGTTACTCTATGCCTTTCTCATGTCCTCCAGGAAGCTTCGACATTACTTTCAGGCGCATCAAATACTGGTCCCGACCAAGTTTCCTCTGGGAGAAATCCTACGGAACAAAGAAGCTGGCGGACGTATAGCTAAGTGGGCAATGGAACTTGCAGAGTTTGATATTCTTTTTGCTGCCCGAACTGCTATTAAATCTCAGGTCTTAGCTGACTTTGTCGCTGAATGGACTTGCCCGCCCAAATCCCAGGAAGCTCCCGAGCAACCTGAAAAAACCCCCTGGACTATGTTTTTTGATGGCTGGTTTTGTTCTCATCTCCTCTGAAGGAGAGCAACTCCAGTATTCTATCCAACTACACTTTGCGGCGACTAACAACGCCGAGGAGTACGAAGCCCTCCTCGCGGGACTAAGGCGTGCAAGTCGCTCGGCGTCAATGGCTAACTCGTGAAGGAGATTCATAGTGGTCATCAATCGGGTAAACAAGGAGTATCGGTCTTGCGATGACTCAATGGCGTGATACTGGTTGAAGTGAGGAAGTTGGGCGGTACTTCGATTTTTGAGTGCTCTTCGTGCCGGGAAAGACAACTTTCGGCCGACCAGCTATCAAGTATGGATCCTCACGCGAACTCGTTCGATAGGGGTGCTCGTCGAGCACCTTTACAAACCCTCTATCACGTCTCCGAGCGAGGAAGCGAGCAGTGGTCTTGTCTCCGTTATCGAAAGCAGTGTCGCAGGTGGACAATGCCATTTGTTCGGTACCTTGCAGATGGGACCCTGCCCGACGACGAAGCCGAGCATTCCCGGCTTATAAGACGTGCTAGTCCATACAAGCTTGTGGACGGCATCCTTTACCGGTAAGGTGCTATTGGAGTCCTCTCCAGATGCATCTCTTAGCAGGAGGGTGTGTTCCGTCTTTGGGACATACACGAGGGTGTCTGTGGCAACCATGGCTCCTTCAGGACTCTGGTCGGCAAAGCGTTTCGCATGGGCTTTTATTGGCCTACAGCGTTACAAGATGCCCGGGATGTAGTGACTAAGTGCAATGCATGCCAATTTCACGCCCGGAAGGCACATAAGCCCATCCAAGAGCTCCAAACGATCCCCCATCACTGGATCTGCTCGGTCCGTTCCCCAAGGGGTACAAGGGCTACACACACTTGCTCGTCGCCATTGACACTTCACAAAGTGGATTGAGGCAGAGTCTGTGTCATCTCTTCACGTCAAATCGGCTGTGCGCTTTTTCAAGAGCAACAGGATCACGCGCTTCGGGATTCCCCATATGCAAATCGCCGATAACGGTCCCCAGTGCAGAAGCGAGATATTCCAGGAATACTGCGAACAGCTGGGCACCAAGGTCTGCTTCGCCTCTGTGGCACATCCACTTAGCAATGGAGCAGTCGAGCGAGCTAATGGATAGATATTCCAGGGTATCAAACGGCGCGTGCTCGCGGCACTCCGCGAGCACAACAAAGCCTGAGTTGATGAAGTTCCTTCCGTCCTCTGGGCCATTCGCACCACAGCCAGTCGGGCAACCGGGAAAACTCCTTTCCAATTGGTCTATGGTGCAGAAGCCATCTTACCCGTCGAAATAATACTCGGCTCGCCTCGCACGAGCTCGGTCAACTTGGTTGACTCTGAGTAAGGGCGCTTGCTCGAACATGATCTCCTCGAAGGCACATGCGACCGGGCATAAGTTAGAATGGCACGCTACCAGCAAGATTTTCGCCGGCACGCGGCCAAATCTATTCGACTAAGGGTTTTGAAGGTGGGCGACCTCGTTTGGCGCCGCGTCCAGAACCTGTCCAATGCCAACAAGTTAACTCCCCGTTGGGAGGGCCCGTTCACGGTCGTTTCTCCGCTTTCGTCCGGGGTTGTTTGCACAGCAATGGTGGGCGGAGAGAGTGACCAAGACTTGGAGCGTCGACCCGACCGTAAGTTCTTTGTGTAGCTCTTTTTGTTTGTTTCTTTAGCTCTGCGTTTTTGTCAAACTTCGCGCCTTAGTTCGTCCAAATCTCTCGGGCTGCCATGAAAAGTTCATTCCAATAAACAGTGAATGTTCGCGGCCCCCTGCGGTCCTTTTCACATCTTGTCTTCTTAGACTACTCTCTCTCTGATAACACTTGATGGCTGCCGGTCTTGCAAACTCTTGGCTACGCGATCTTTAGGGTTTCCCTGTCCGTATCTAGTTCCAACAAGTTCCTAAACACAGGATTGCGTAACATGGCTTTTCGCCTTGCGGTTAAGTCTGCTCTCGTAAGCCCTCCGCAGCAGAGGCACTTACCACTCTCGGCACAACCACTTGGTTGGGAATTTGGTTGAGGAGCTGGCGGAGGAACAGGAGCAGGAGGAGGTCCTCCAACAGAAGGTTGATCCATGCGCACTAAGCGATCTTGCTCACGAGGTTGGTGCGAAGCACTTGCTCGGCTTGGGGCACTTCCATGACCTCGGCCCCGGGCAACATCCCTTCTTCCAGCCACTCGAGCGGTCACCATCTGATAGATAGGAGAGGAACAAGATAAGCATAAGGGGGAATTACATTTTTCATCCAAAACATGATTTTAAATATGCAATTTGGCACCAAACAAATACACAACTTAATTAGTTTTATAGAGATACAACCAAAGGAAGCGTACCACAGTAGGCCGGTACGTCAATCCATGCATACGTGCTAGCAACGATACAGGGTACACAACTGGCGTCAGAACACTAATAGGACTGGGCCCACAGGACCCACCAGGTAATTGCTATCCAGAGAAGGATGGTTACCACGGTGATCCAGAGCGGGAAGTGCCTCATCTCTGTGAGGAAGAGGCGGAACTCGCTCGGCTCGGGCCGAGGACTCGGACTCGGGGAACGACGAGGATTCGGAGGACGGCGAGGGGGACTCGGAGATCGGCGAGGACTCGGAGAGCGGATCTCCAGCTTCCTCCTCATCGCGGCTGGAGAAGCGGCACGGCACGACAGGGAGACGGGGCGGCAACATCGGCAGGGCGGCCACTTAAATAGGCGGCCGGGCAATTTCGAAACGGCGCGGTGGTCGGGCAACGGGAGGAAGGGAAAGGGGTCGGCTAGCACGCGGCACGAGGCAGAGGGGTAAGGCAAAAGAATGAACAGGAGAGGTGCAACACTACGAGCCTACATCTGCTCGTAGTCGGACTCAAAGACGACCTCAGCGGGTTCTTCGTCTTCTTCGTCCACGTCTATGGGTAAGGCAAAGGACCAGCCAGGCGGCGGGGACGGAGTAGCATGTGGGGTGAGCTGGCGCTCAGCAAGAGTGGGAGGGGGTGCAATGATACCCGACGGACCCAGATTGAGCCTAAGGTCCCCAGCGGTAAGGCAAAAAGAGCACAGGAGTTGGTCGGCAGGATCCTCCGGCACAGGATCGGTGGAGGTACCAACGTCCTTCATGGCAATAGGAGGGTATGTAGGGGTCTCAGAAGAAGCCGTGGCAGCAACAGTGGCATCACGACGACGCTCCTTCTCGCGCTCTAGCTGGCGGATCCTTTTGCGAAGCGTGGCCCTCTCCAAAAGGTTGCGAGAATCACGCTTCTTGAGCTCGCGGTTCTCCTTCCGGACATGCTCCATTTGGCGGTTAGTCTCGTAGGAGGCGTACAGCTCTCGACGGGTGAGAGTGTAGGCGTCGTCTAGAGACTTGACGAGCTCAGCGAGATGGAAGATAGTCGGGTCAATCGCGCCGGCGAAGGGCGTGGCGAAAGCTCATTTGGCATGCGGCGAGAAATGCAGAGCGGTGTGCGGCGCGATTCCACGAGCGAACAGGCTGCAGACTCGGTGTATAGACAGGCGAGCGACGTCTTGAATTGCGTCGGAACAGTTGACTGGAGTGGTGGTGAAGCGAAGATCTCCTCGGGTGAGCGGTGACCAGCGGCGAGCGTAATGGCCACCCACCCAACACTCGCGCCCACGGCGAGTGGTCACGGCCCCATGGAAGGTGGGGTCGCTAAAGCCAAGAGTGCCCAGCAGCAGCTGGCGCATAAAACCTCCTTAAGAGAGTCCAAAAGTAGAGGTGAACTCCGGCATCTACAATTTTTGGAAAAAATAGTGTAAGTCACGAAAACATATAGCAAAGTTTACTGGGAAATTTCAAAATTTTGTTTTAGAAAATATTAGGTCTGTATTTTTACAGGCTACGTCCTAAAGCCAGTCGGCTCTGATACCACTTTTGTCAGGACCCGGTCTAATTGACCGAATCCTAATTGTGCATACAGTACAAGTCCGAGAAGATCATGGCTAGCACACACAATTTAACAATAATGGTACATTGCCTTCGAGTTACATTATTACAACATAGGGGACTAAGCGTCCCACGAAGTCACAACAATACATCTCTAGCACGGCATTGGGCCAAGATCTGAGTTACACACACGGTAACGCAGGAGCTCAACATGGCACGATTTATTCTGGTAGCTAGACTATTCCATAGGCAAAGCGACAGGCAGGACACAACCCTACTCCTCGTCCTTGAAGTCCTCCTCCTCCTCGAAGTCCGGGTCCTCCTCGGATGGCGAGTCGTAGGGAGCCTCCTCGACTGTTGAAATTTTTGGAAGAGGGGAAGGAGAAATAGGGGTGAGTACAAAGGTACTCAGCAAGTCGAGGATATATGCAGATGGGGTTTAGTACCAATGGATGGCTTAGGTAGTTTTGCGGAAATGCGTTTTTGTTCTTTTCCTAGTTTTATAAAATCACTTCTAAGAAAGCTATAAACTCAGATATTTATCTTTTGGGGCTCATTCTCAAAATACTCTCGTCATTTGGCCTCATGCCGTAGCGAGTTTCTTCCCGTTACGGGGAATAACTCGAAACAAAAGGATAGGTCGAAACCGCGCAAGCAATTCATAATAGGCCGAACCCAATTCATGAGGCAAGCCAGTAATACCTATCTCAAGATCAAAACTCTTTCTCAACAACTTTTACTCAACTCAAATCTTTTTTTTGAAAATTCCCGGTTTTTGAAAAAGAAGAGCAACCATATGAACAGTCCCTTCGCATGCTTTTGACCACGAGCACGGCTACCATGATAGTTTTAACTCTACAGAGTGGGTACGCTTTTCCCTCGAGTGGCTACGCACCCAGACGGTGTTTCGCCACAAGACCGCCAACCACGAGGGCCAACGATCGGGCCCGTCCCATACCGGGGCTCGAGGTCGTACTGTTATGGCTCAGTTCGTAGGATCATAGGACGAGCAGTCCTTAGACTAGGAAATGTTTGATATTTTAGCCCAGTTTTCAAAACGGTGCCGCACTGCACCGACCAACAAAATATCTCTCCCTAGTTGGAAGATTTTTGAGGTAAGAGGAAAATCATTTCCTACTAAGCATCACCCTTGATGCGCTATCTTTAAATCACCCTTTTCCCAAACATTTCTCAATAATATTCTCATTTCACACCAATGAGTATTTCACATCGCATAAAGATTTTTAAGTCTTTGTCCTACCACAGAGTATTTAAATCTGAGCAAACCATATTTTAGTCTTAGATTTATTCCTACCATATTTCTTACCTTTCTACTTGGCATAATATCTAAGTCTAGTAAATACGGCATTTATCATTTTTAAACTAGCTTGCATATTTCTAAATCTAGTAAATATTTTCTAAATAATTGAAAATGGCTTCGCGATATGATTGAAGGGAGACTTGCCTTGGTCAGAAGACGGGTAGGAGCAACCGGTGGCGCTGGACGGGTCTAACGCTCCTCGAGCTCCTAACCACGCAGATAGCACATACAAGATAATACAACCATCCATCAGACAAGGAAACATTTATATGCGATTTTGGTTTGAAAATCATGCACGAAATACATATGCATGGAAATGCGATGCATGCACAACTATTTTATATTTTTATATTTTTATTAAATAAAGTGTATGCATCGAAATAATATTTTTTATCATTTTTCTAAGGTCTTTGAAAATCATTCGTTATTTGTTATTTAATGCAAAATGTTTAGTTTATTTTTTTATTGTTTTATGTATTAATAGAAATAGAGTTATTGAATTTTAGATTATATTTATGTGTGCGCTTTGAACTCTGGAAAGCGTATTCTGCCCAAATACGTTTCCACTTACTCAAGGGCTAGTCATCCACACACTAGCACTAATCTCAAAGCATCTTCTTCAACCTCTAGCTAGCCACATGCATGCACACAAAGACGACAAGACACACCATTGGAGCATCTTTGGGCTCGGCTGGCATTGTGGCGACCTCCGTTCGACAAACCGACTGCAAAAATCGATTCCTCTCGACTCAGCGCTTCCAAAGGGACCTAAAGTTGCGGTTTCGCCGACCGATTGGTTCCGGCGCCGACGCACGTATTTATATACAATATACAGGACATGCTTCTAACTTGCTCGCTTGGCTTCCATGGGAGCTCTAGCTCAACATGGCACACGCAGGGGAGACTACGGCCACCCCCGGATCATCTTCCCATGCCCATGCGCACCTAGAAGTGTGCAGTGGCTTAACGAGGCGACGGCGAGCTGAGCACTACGGCGGCGGCTTCCTTCTTGACTTGGTGGTGCTTCGGGCTCCTTCGGCGCTGCGGTTGGAAGGATGAGAGGAAGCGAGTGAGGAAGTGACTAAGGAATGAAGGAAGACCATGGGATTGAACAAAGCTTACCGGGGAGAAATCAGAGCCTGGTAGCGATGTAAAGCGAGAAAAGCGCGGTGCTCGATGCTTAATTTACAAGCGAGCGGCTCGATCGTAATCTCGCCGGAACAACGATGGACAGTGCTATTGCTTCACGGCGGCGGCGACGCGGCTGCCGAGCAATGGCGAAGACACGACAATAGGCGTGGCCTTGGCGAAGTCAAATGTGCGAGCGTGCGTGCAGTGCGAGATGGCGTTGGGTGGAGTAACTTCATAGCGGCAGTGAGTTAAGCGGATAGATAAGCTGCGGTGCGAGTAGCTCGAGAGGACAGAGGGCTTCAAGCCAAGCAGAGAGAAAAGGTAAGGATTTAGTACGCTTTCTTGCTCTTGTAAAAATTAATTAAAACTTCTTATTAAATCTTAAATTATATAAATTAATTTACACAGAAGGTCAACAATACTTAGAAGATGCTGGGTTAACATTAATAAAGTTTAATAAATGACATGATGCAGATGGCTATTAAATTATTTTAATGCCATGATTTATCAAAAATTAACGTGCCAAATTTGTGTTTAAAAATTTGGGATGTTACAAACCCCCCACCCACCTTAAGAAGAATCTCGTCCTCGAGGTTCGGATTCTTCTGGAAATAACTCCGGGAACTCAGGGCGAAGGTCCTCTTCACGCTCCCAAGTGGCTTCCGACTCAGAATGGTTACTCCACTGAACACGGCAAAACTAAAGCATTTTACTCCGGGTTTTGCGCATAGCCACATCCAGAATCTTGACCGGATATTCCTTAAGTGTCAAATCAGGCTGCAAATCTGCCTTATCCAATGGCAACAGCTCCACGGGCACACGAAGACATTTCTTTAATTGAGAAACATAGAACACATTGTGCACATCAAACAAATACTCAGGCAGTTCCAACTGGTATGCCACCTCGCCCCTTCGGGCTAAGATTTGGAAAGGACCAATATATCTTGGAGCTAGTTTTCCGCTCACACGGAACCTGCGCATGCCTTTGAGAGGGGACACCCGCAGATACATGAAATCACCTTTGGCAAATTTTAGTTCACGCCGGCGATTGTCCGCGTAACTTTTCTGCCTAGATTGGGCTGCCTTCAGCCTTTGCTGGATTAGCTTCACTTGCTTTTCAGTCTCTTGCAAGATATCCAAGCCAAATACCTTTGTCTCACAAGTTTCTTGCCAGTACAGAGGGGTACGACACTTTCTTTCAAACAAGGCTTCATAGGATGTCATTTGGATGCTCGACTGGTGACTGTTATTGTAGGAAAACTCAGCATATGACAATTGCTTATCCCAGCTAGTGGGGTTAGCTAGGGCACTTGCCCTCAACATATCCTCAAGGATTTGGTTAACTCTTTCAGTCTGGCCATCGGTCAGAGGGTGAAAGGCAGTACTGAAATTCAGACGGGTACCAAGCTACTCATGGAGCTTGTCCCAGAATTTAGAGGTGAATTGGGTACCTCGGTCAGAGACAATCTTCTTTGGCACCCCATGCAGACAAACTATCTTGCTCATGTACAGCTCGGCCAACTTGTCTCCGGTGTAGGTGGTTCGGACAAGGATGAAGTGTGCAACTTTAGTGAGGCGATCGACGATTACCCAGATGGAGTCATAGCCGGATTGAGTTTTAGGTAACCCGATAATGAAGTCTATCCCCACTTCTTTCCACTTCCATTCAGGAACCTTGAGCGGTTGCAACAGCCCAGCAGGCCTCTGATGCTCGGCGTTTACTCTTTGGTAGATGTCGCAGAGGGCGACATACTCGGCAATGTCTCTTTTCATTCCGGTCCACCAGTAAGTGGTTCTCAGATCGGCATGCATCTTGGTACTCCCAGGATGGATAGAGATTGGGCTCTCATGAGCTTCTTTTAAAATGACTTCTTTAAGAGATTTATTATTTGGTACGAAGATTCTCTTTTTAAACCGGAGTACTCCTTCTTCATCCATGGAAAATTCGGGTACCTTATTCTTTTTAAGCTTCTCTTTAATTTCCAGAACTTCATTATCACCTTTCTGGACTTCTTTAATTTGATTCATTAAGGTGGGTTGTAATTCAAGCATATTTATTTGGCCCACCTCAACCATTTTCAAGTTGAGGTCAGATAATTCTTTATATAATACAGGTTGATCTTCTTTAAACATGAGATGATTGCAACAGGAGCGCCGTCTTAAGGCATCAGCCACCACATTAGCCTTGCCAGGATGATAATGAATTCCCACATCATAGTTCTTGATTAATTCCAACCATCTTCTCTGTCTTACATTGAAGTCAGGTTGAGTGAATATATATTTGAGACTTTTGTGATCGGTGAATATTTCGGTTCTATTGCCAATTAGGTAGTGCCTCCAGATTTTGAGAGCGTGAACCACAGCGGCTAGCTCGAGATCATGAGTGGGATAATTCTGCTCATTAGGTTTGAGTTGCCTTGATGCATAAGCAACAAGTCTCCTTTCTTGCATCAGCACGCAACCTAGGCCTTGCCTAGATGCATCGCAGAATATCTCAAAATCCTTATAGATATCAGGCAAGATCAACACCAGAGCGCAAGTTAATAGCCTTTTTAACTCTTCAAAACTAACTTCACACTTATCATTCCACTCAAATTTATTTTCCTTTTTAAGAAGATTTGTCAAAGGACGAGAGATTTTTAAAAAATTTTCAATTAACCGGCGGTTATATCCCGCCAATCCAAGAAAACTTCTCACTTGCTTTACAGATTTTGGTTGTTTCCACTCAACAACCACGGTGACTTTTTTCGGGTCCACTGCAACACCTCCGGCCGTTATTACACGACCAAGAAAAATCACTTCCTTCATCCAGAACTCGCACTTGCTCAGCTAGGCATACAACGGATTTTCTCTTAACCTCTCCAAAACCTTTCTAAGATGAATTTCGTGCTCCTCTTCCGATTTAGAGAAGATTAGAATATCATCGATGAACACCACCACAAACTTATCCAGAAAATCTATGAACACCTTATTCATTAGATTCATGAAATACGGCGGAGCGTTGGTCAGACCAAATGACATCACTGTGAACTCATAGAGGCCATATCTTGTGGTGAAAGCTGTTTTCGGAATGTCGATATCTTTAATTTTTATTTGGTGATAACCAGGCCTCAGATCGATTTTTGAGAAGATACAAGCTCCTTTCATTTGATCAAACAGATAATCAATTCTGGGAAGAGGGTATTTATTCTTGATTGTTACTTCATTTAGAGATAGATAATCCACGCACATGCGGAGAGATCCGTCTTTCTTTTTGACGAAGATCATGGGCGCTCCCCAAGGGGAAACACTCGGTCGGATAAATCATTTTTCATGCAATTCTTCAATTTGTTTCTTTAATTCAGCCATTAGATTGGCAGATAAGCGATAAGGTCTTTGGGAGATAGGACCAGTGCCAGGGACCAGGTTTATCACAAATTCAATGTCGGTCGGGGAGGCATTCCAGTACTTCGTCCAGGAAACATCGGGAAAATCCTTTACCACAGCTATGGTTTCCAGGGAAGAGGCCTCCAACTTATTGAGGGTGATTAGATCAGAGGGGAAAGGATTTGCGATGAATTGGACCTCCTGTCCAACATTATTAATTAATTTTACTGTTTTGGTGGCACAGTCTATTTGACCTTTATTTTTAGTTAACCAATCCATACCCAAAATCACTTCAATTCCTCTTGAGTTTATAACCACCAAGTCTGCTAAGAACTCAGTGTCTTGAATTTTTAACTCAACCCCGAGGCACATCAAGATGGACCTCATGATTTTTTCCGGGGATTTAATTAGCATTGGATTCTTTAGTGCATCAGTTTTTAACTCATGATTTTTCACAAAAGATGATGAGATGAATGAATGCGTTGCACCAGAATCGAAAAGAGCAGTGGCAGGCATTGCACTTATGAAAAACTTACCCATCACCACATTGGGACCGGCGTGGGCGTCCTCAGCAGTGACGTGGTTCACACACCCACGTCCAATAGCAGGAGTAGATCTTGCAGGTTGGAAGTTCCCGTGACCCATCCCAGAAGACAGGAGTCGCGGAGCAATAGGCTTCCCTTGAGGCTCAGGATTTTTGTTGGGACACGAGCTGGCATAGTGACCCAACTGCTGGCAAGCAAAGCACTTTATGGTGGAGATATCTTTCTTTTGAGGGGTGGAGACTTGGGTGCGAACTGGTGGAGGTGGTAGAGGAGCGGTCGCGTTGGACCACTGAGTCTTGAGGCGAGGAGGATGGCGTGCCCACGATCACGAGGCGCTTGATCTGGCGAGAACTTCGGAGGTGGCTATCCTCATGGGCCCTTTTCTTCTTTCGGGCGGCCAGATCTTTGGCAGCGGTTCTCCTCTTGCTTAACCGCTCGGGCAAACATTTGCTTGAAAGTGGGGAACTCAGAGGAGTCAATCAAGGCACGTATCTCAGGATCCATACCCTTCTTGAAAAAATATATCTTATCAGCATCGCTCCTCACGTCCCTTGGAACATATCGAGCCAAGAGTGTGAATTTGGTGAGGTACTCCTGCAGGGTCATACTTCCTAGCACGAGGGAGTGGAATTCAATCCTTTTAGCCTCCTTAACACTGTCAGGAACATAGTTCTCTTCAAAGGCCTTAACAAACTCGGCCCACTCAATAGCATCAGGGTTATCATGGGCCTCACGAGCGTGTCCCATGGCAAGCAACCCGGTGGTGATGTGTCATGAAATGAACACTCTCAATCTCGCCACATTGGAACATGATGAGCTTTTCTCGGGTGGTGGGTTCTTCAGGAGGTGGTGGTTGCAGATGGTGGGTGGACTCGGCTTGATGCTCGGGAGAATTTTCAGTGGTGAGATGGTTGGGATCTTGGTTGGGAATTTGGTAGAGGCTGGCGGAGAACAGAGCGGGAGGAGGTCCTCCAATGGAAGAGTTGATCCATGCGCTCGGCGATCTTGCTCACGAGGTTGGTGCGAAGCACTTGCTCGGCTTGGGGCACTTCCATGACCTCGGCCCGGGCAACATCCTTCTTCCGACCATTGAGCGATCACCATCGATAGATAGGAGAGGAACGAGATAAGCATAGGGGAATTACGTTTTCATCAAAACATGATTTTAAATATGCAATTTGGCACCAAACAAATACACAACTTAATTAGTTTTATAGAGATACAACCAAAGGATGCGTACCACAGTAGGCCGGTATGTCAATCCATGCATTCGTGCTAGCTACGATCTGAGGTACTGGCTGGCGCGAGAACATTAATAAATTTGGGCCCACCAGGTAATTGCTATCCAGAGAAGGATGGTTACCACGGTGATCCAGAGCGGGAAGTGCCTCATCTCCTCGAGGAAGAGGCGGAACTCGCTCGGCTCGGGCAGAGGACGAGGACTCAGGGAACGACGAGGATTCGGAGGGCGGCGAGGGGGACTCGGAGATCGGCGAGGACTCGGAGAGCGGATCTCCGGCTTCCTCCTCATCGCGACTGGAGAAGCGGCACGGTGGGGAGACGGGGCGGCCACTTAAATAGACGGTAGGCGATTAAAAAGCGCCATGGCTGCAGGCAACAGCGGAGGAAGGGAAAGGGGTCGGCTAGCACGCGGCGCGAGGCAGAGGGGTAAAGCAAAAGAATGAACAGGAGGGGTGCAACACTACGAGCCTACATCTGCTCGTAGTCGGACTCAAAGACGACCTCAGCGAGTTCTTCGTCTTCTTCGTCCTCGTCTATGGGTAAGGCAAAGGCCCAGCCATGCGGCGGGGACCGAGTAGCAAGTGGGGTGAGCTGGCGTTCAGCAAGAGTGGGAGGGGGTGCAATGATACCCGACGGACCTAGGTTGAGCCTAAGGTCCCCAGGGGTAAGGCAAAAAGAGCACAGGAGTTGGTCGGCAGGATCCTCTGGCACGGGATCGGTGGAGGTACCAACGTCCTTCTTGGCAACAGGAGGGTAAGTAGGGGTCTCAGAAGAAGAAGCCGTGGCAGCAACAGCGGCATCACGACGACGCTCCTTCTCGCGCTCTAGCTGGCGGATCCTTTTGCGAAGCGCGGCCCTCTCCAAAAGGTTGCGAGCATCACGCTTCTTGAGTTCGTTGTTCTCCTTCCGGACTTGCTCCATTTGGCGGTTAGTCTCGTAGGAGGCGTATAGCTCTCGACGGGTGAGAGTGTAGGCGTCGTCTAGAGACTTGACGAGCTCAGCGAGATGGAAGATAGTCGGGTCAATCTCGCCTTCGGCCGAAGGAGCGTGAGCGAACAGCTCATTTGGCATGCGAGTAGGAAAGTAACGGAACGGTGTGCGACGCAGTTCACGAGGAAACAGGCTCCAGACTCGGTGTATAGCCAGGCGAGCGACGTCTTGAATGGTGTCGGAATAGTTGACTTGAGTGGTGGTGAAGCGAAGATCTCCTCGGGTGAACGGTTGACCCGCGGGAGCGATAGTAACGGCCACCACCCAACACTCGGGCCCACGGCGAGTGGTCACGGCCCCATGGAAGGTGGGGTCGCTAAAGCCAAGGGTGCCCAGCAGCAGCAGCTGGCGCACAAAACCTCCGTAACAGAGTCCAAAAGTAGAGGTGAACTCCGGCATCTACAATTTTTGGCAAAAATAGTGTAAGTCACGAAAACGTATAGTAAAGTTTACAGGGAAATTTCAAAATTCCGTTTTAGAAAATATTAGGTCTCTATTTTTACAGGCCACGTCCTAAAGCCAGCCGGCTCTGATACCACTTTTATCAGGACCCGGTCTAATTGACCGAATCCTAATTGTGCATACAGTACTAGTGTCGGTACATAAGGTACCGGGGTGTCCTCTCCACCTCCTCCAGAAGGGGGTAGAAGACGGCGTCATCCAGAAGGACCGAGAAGACCGGGTCTGGTTCTGAGTGGACTGGTGGGCACGCGGGCCCCATCGCTCGGAACTGGGCCCCGAGGCGTCTCTCGGTAGGCGGGGGCGGTCAGACTCCTGCGCCGGGAGACCGGGCGAGCCCTCCACGTGTCGGTGGCGACTGGACCAAAGACGCGAAGCGAAGCCTCCACGTGTCGCGGGCGACAAGACCCAAAGACGCTGGCGAAGCCTCCACGTGCAGCGGGCGACAGACCCCAAAGACGCAGGCGAAGCCCTCCACGTGCAGCCGCAACCGGGCTCCAGTCGCGGGCGAGCATCGCCGCGCAGACACGACGTGGCCGGGCGAAAGCAGGACACGGCGCGCCGAAAGCGAAAGGTGGCATGTAGCAAAGCGGCGATCAGATACGTGGCGGTCGGCAGCGAAGCGATCAGCCCCGCGACCGTGTCGGTGACCACGTGAGCAACGGTGGTGGTCGGCGGAACTCGGGCCCCACTTGCATCTGGCGGGACGCGACAAGGCATGAGACGGCGTGAAAGGTGGCTACGACAACACGGCATTTATTGTATACCTGCCAGTACAGTGATCTTGTAAGAGGCTAGGCATTTCTTCTTCATTCCACCTCATTTTCCATAGCAATACACACATAGAGCTGGAGCTCAGCAGGAGTAGGGCTATTACCCACCTCGGGGGCCCGAACCTAGGTACATCGCGTGTGTTCTTACTGTTCTTGGGAGCTCGAGGGCGGTTCGAGGCGCAGCAGTGCTACCCCCAGTGTCGGATCTCTGAATCTTCTCGTCGAACGGCAGAAAAATACGCTGACAACTAGTACCAAAAAATAATATTCGCTTAGTCCCCTATGTTGTAGTAATGTAACTGCCCTATGTTGTAGTAATGTAACTCGAAGGCAATGTACCATTATTGTTAAATTGTGTGTGCTAGCCATTATCTTCTGGGACTAGTACTGTATGCATAATTAGGATTCGGTCAATTAGACCGGGTCCTGACAAAAGTGGTATCATGGCTTTAGGACGTAGCCTGTAAAAATAGAGACCTAATATTTTCTAAAAGGGAATTTTAAAATTTCCCAGTAAACTTTGCTATACGTTTTCGTGACTTACACTATTTTTGCAAAAAATTGTAGATGCCGGAGTTCACCTCTAATTTCGGACTCTCTTACGGAGGTTTCGTGCGCCAGCTGCTACTGCTACTGGGCACCCTTGGCTTTAGCGACCCCACCTTCCATGGGGCCGTGACCACTCGCCGTGGCGCTTGTTGTTGGAGCGGTGGCGTTACATTATCGCTCCCGCGGGTCAACCGCTCACCCGAGGAGATCTTCGCATCACCACCACTCGAGTCAACTGTTCCGACGCCATTCAAGACGTCGCTCGCCTGGCTATACACCTAGTCTGCAGCCTGTTCGCTCATGAACTGCGCCGCACACCGTTCCGTTACATTCCTGCTCGCATGCCAAATGAGCTGTTCGCTCACGCTCCTTCGGTTGAAGGCGAGATCGACCCGACTATCTTCCATCTCGCTGAGCTTGTCAAGTCTCTAGACGACGCCTACACTCTCACCCGTCGAGAGCTGTACGCCTCCTACGAGACTAACCGCCAAATGGAGTAAGTCCGGAAGGAGAACCGCGAACTCAAGAAGCGTGATTCTCGCAACCTTTTGGAGAGGGCCGCGCTTCGCAAAAGGATCCGCCAGCTAGAGCGCGAGAAGGAGCGTCGTCGTGATGCCGCCGTTGCTGCCACGGCTTCTTCTTCTGAGACCCCTACTTACCCTCCTCATATAAGAAGGACGCGGTACCTCCACCGATCCTGCGGCGGAGGATCCTGCCGACCAACTCCTGTGCTCTTTTTGCCTTACCCCTGGGGACCTTAGGCTCAACCTGGGTCCGTCGGGTATCATTGCACCCCCTCCCACTCTTGCTGAGCGCCAGCTCACCCCACTTGCTACTCGGTCCCCGCCGCCTGGCTGGGCCTTTGCCTTACGCATAAACGAGGACGAAGAAGACGAAGAACCCGCTGAGGTCGTCTTTGAGTCCGACTACGAGCAGATGTAGGCTCGTAGTGTTGCACCCCTCCTGTTCATTCTTTTGCTTTACCCCTCTGCCTCGCGCGCCAAGGCTAGCCGACCCTTTTCCTTCTGTCGTTGTTCGACCGCCGCCTGCGTTTCAAATCGCCTGCCGCCTATTTAAGTGGCCGCCCCGCCGGTGTTGCCGCCCTGTCTCCCTGCCGTGCCGTGCCGCTTCTCCAGCCGCGATGAGGAGGAAGCCGGAGATCCGCTCTCCGAGTCCTCGCCGATCTCCGAGTCCCCCTCGCCGTCCTCCGAATCCTCGCTGTTCCCGAGTCCTCGCCCTTCGCCGAGCCGAGCGAGTTCCGCCTCTTCCTCGAGGAGATGAGGCACTTCCCGCTCTAGATCACCGTGGTAACCATCCTTCTCTGGATAGCAATTACCTGGTGGGTCCTGTGGGCACAGTCCTATTAGTGTTCCGGCGCCAGTTGTGTACCCTGTATCGTAGCTAGCACGTATGCATGGATTGACGTACCGGCCTACTGTGGTACGCATCCTTTGGTTGTATCTCTATAAAACTAATTAAGTTGTGTATTTGTTTGGTGCCAAATTGCATATTTAAAATCATGTTTTGCATGAAAAACATAATTCCCCCTTATGCTTATCTCGTTCCTCTCCTATCTATCAGATGGTGATCGCTCGAGTGGCTGGAAGAAGGGATGTTGCCCTGGGCTGAGGTCATGGAAGTGCCCCAAGCCGAGCAAGTGCTTCGCACCAACCTCGTGAGCAAGATCGCTAAGTGCGCATGGATCAACCTTCTGTTGGAGGACCTCCTCCTGCTCCTGTTCCTCCGCCAGCTCCTCTACCAAATTCCCAACCAAGATCCCAACCATCTCACCACGAAAATTCTCCCGAGCATCAAGCCGAGTCCACCCACCATCTGCAACCACCACCTCCTGAAGAACCCACCACCCGAGAAAAAGCTCATCATGTTCCAATGTGGCGAGATTGAGAGTGTTCAGCTCGCAACACATCAGCTCACTGGGGTTGCTGCTGCTTGGTGGGACACGTTCTGTGAGGCCCATGATAACCCTGATGCTATTGAGTGGGCCGAGTTTGTTGAGGCCTTTGAAGAGAACTATGTTCCTGACAATGTTAAGGAGGCTAAAAGAATTGAATTCCACTCCCTCGTGCTAGGAAGTATGACCCTGCAGGAGTACCTCACCAAATTCACACTCTTGGCTCGATATGTTCCAAGGGATTCTTGGAGCGATGCTGATAAGATATATTTCTTCAAGAAGGGTATGGATCCTGAGATACGTGCCTTGATTGACTCCTCTGAGTTCCCCACTTTCAAGCAAATGTTTGCCCGAGCGGTTAAGCAAGAGGAGAACTGCTGCAAAGGCTCGGCCGCCCAAAGAAAAGGGCCCATGAGGATAGCCACCTCCGAAGTTCTCGCTTCAAGATCAAGCGCCTCGTGATCGTGGGCACGCCATCCTCCTCGCCCAAGACTCGGTGGGTCCAGACGCGACCGCTCCTCTACCACCTCCACCGCCGCACCCAAGTCTCCACCTCAAAAGAAAGATATCTCCACCATAAAGTGCTTTGCTTGCCGCCAGCTGGGTCAAGATGCCACCTCGTGTCCCAACAAAATCCCGAGCCTGCTTCGTCCGCTCCGCGACTCCAGCCTTCTCCGGGATGGGTCGCGGAACTTCCAACCCGCAAGATCTCGCTCCCGCTATTGGACGGGGTGTGAACCACGCCATCACGAAAGTACGCCCACGCCGATCCCAAGGTAGTGATGGGTAAGTTTTTCATAAGTGCAATGGCTGCCACTGCTCTTTTCGATTCTGGTGCAGCGCATTCATTCATCTCATCATCTTTTATCAAAAATCATGAGAAATCATGAGTTAAAAACTGATGCACTAAAGAATCCAATGCTAATTAAATCCCCGGGAAAAATCATGAGGTCCATCTTGATGTGCCTCGGGGTTGAGCTAAAAATTCAAGACACCGAGTTCTTGGCAGACTTGATGGTTATAAACTCAAGATGAATTGAAGTGATTCTGGGTATGAATTGGTTAACTAAAAATAAAGGTCAAATAGACTGTGTCACCAAAACAGTAAAATTAATTAATAATGTTGGACAGGAGGTCCAATTCATCGCAAATCCTTTCCCCTCTAATCTAATCACCCTCAATAAGTTGGAGGCCTCTTCCCTGGAAACCATAGTTGTGGTAAAGGATTTTCCCGGTGTGTTCCCGGACGAGCTGTCTGGAATGCCCCTGACCAGGGCATTGAATTTGTGATAAACCTGGTCCCTGGCACTAGTCCTATCTCCCAAAGACCTTATCGCTTATATGCCAATCTAATGGCTGAATTAAAGAAACAAATTGAAGAATTGCAAGAAAAAGGATTTATCCGACCGAGTGTTTCCCCTTGGGGAACGCCCGTGATCTTCGTCAAAAAGAAAGACGGATCTCTCCGCATGTGCGTGGATTATCGATCTCTAAATGAAGTAATAATCAAGAATAAATACCCTCTTCCCAGAATTGATGATCTGTTTGATCAAATGAAATGAGCTTGTATCTTCTCAAAAATCGATCTGAGGTCTGGTTATCACCAAATAAAAATTAAAGATACCGACATTCCGAAAACAGCTTTCACCACAAGATATGGCCTCTATGAGTTCACGGTGATGTCGTTTGGTCTGAACAACGCTCCGTCGTATTTCATGAATCTAATGAATAAGGTGTTCATGGATTTTCTGGATAAGTTTGTGGTGGTGTTCATCGATGATATTCTAATCTTCTCTAAATCGGAAGAGGAGCACGAAATTCATCTTAGAAAGGTTTTGGAGAGGTTAAGAGAAAATCAGTTGTATGCCTAGCTGAGCAAGTGCGAGTTCTGGATGAAGGAAGTGATTTTTCTTGGTCATGTAATATCGGCCGGAGGTGTTGCAGTGGACCCGAAAAAAGTCACCGCGGTTGTTGAGTGGAAACAACCAAAATCTTTAAAGCAAGTGAGTAGTTTTCTTGGATTGGCGGGATATTACCACCGGTTCATTGAAAATTTTTCGAAAATCTCTCGTCCTTTGACAAATCTTCTTAAAACGGAAAATAAATTTGAGTGGAATGATAAGTGTGAAGCTAGTTTTGAAGAGTTAAAAAGGCTATTAACTTCCGCTCCGGTGTTGATCTTGCCTGATATTCATAAGGATTTTGAGATATTCTGCGAGGCATCTAGGCAAGGCCTAGATTGCGTGCTGATGCGAGAAAGGAGAGTTGTTGCTTACGCATCAAGGCAACTCAAACCTCATGAGCAGAATTATCCCACTCATGATCTCAAGCTAGCCGCTGTGGTTCACGCTCTCAAAATCTAGAGGCACTACCTAATTGGCAATAGAACCGCAATATTCACCGATCACAAAAGTCTCAAATATATATTCACTCAACCTGACCGCAATTTAAGACAAAGAAGATGGTTGGAATTAATCAAGAACTATGATGTGGGAATTCATTATCATCCTGGCAAGGCTAATGTGGTGGCTGATGCCTTAAGCCGGCGCTCTTGTTGCAATCATCTCATTCTTAAAGAAAATCAATCTGAATTATATAAAGAATTATCTGACCTCAACTTGAAAATGGTTGAGGTGGGCCAAATAAATATGCTTGAATTACAACCCACCTTAATGAATCAAATTAAACAAGCCCAAAAAGGTGATAATGTAGTTCTTGAAATTAAAGAGAAGCTTAAAAAGAATAAGGCACCCGAATTTTTCATGGATGAAGAAGGGGTACTCCAGTTTAAAAAGAGAATCTTCGTACCAAATAATAAATCTCTTAAAGAAGTCATTTGAAAAGAAGCTCATGAGAGCTCAATCTCTATCCATCCTGGGAGTACCAAGATGCATGCCGATCTAAGAACCACTTAGTGGTGGACCGGAATGAAAAGAGACATTGCCGAGTATGTCACCCTCTGCGACATCTGCCAAAGAGTAAAGGCCGGCTGGGCTGTTGCAACCGCTCAAGGTTTCTGAATGGAAGTGGGAAGAAGTGGGGATGGACTTCATTATCGGGTTACCTAAAACTCAATCCGGCTATGACTCCATCTGGGTAATCGTAGATCGCCTCACTAAAGTTGCACACTTCATCCCTGTCTGAACCACCTACACCGGAGGCAAGTTAGCCGAGCTGTACATGAGCAAGATAGTTTGTCTGCATGGGGTGCCAAAGAAGATTGTCTCTGACCGAGGTACCCAATTCACCTCCAAATTCTGGGACAAGCTCCATGAGTCGCTTTGTACCAGTCTGAATTTCAGTACTGCCTTTCACCCTCAGACCGATGGCCAGACTGAAAGAGTTAACCAAATCCTTAAGGATATGTTGAGGGCAAGTGCCCTAACTAACCCCACTAGCTGGGATAAGCAATTGCCATATGTTGAGTTTTCCTACAATAACAGTCACTAGTCGAGCATCCAAACGACACCCTATGAAGCCTTGTACGGAAGAAAGTGTCGTACCCCTCTGTACTGGTAAGAAACTGGTGAGACAAAGGTATTTGGCTTGGATATCTTGCAAGAGGCTGAAAAGCAAGTGAAGCTAATCCAGCAAAGGCTGAAGGCAGCCCAATCTAGGCAGAAAAGTTACGCGGACAATCGCCGGCGTGAATTAAAATTTGCCAAAGGTGATTTCGTGTATCTGTGGGTGTCCCCTCTCAAAGGCATGCGCAGGTTCCGTGTGAGCGGAAAACTAGCTCCAGGATATATTGATCCTTTCAAAATCTTAGCCCGAAGGGGTGAGGTGGCATACCAGTTGGAACTGCCTATCTAACTGCCTGAGTATCTGTCTGATGTGCACAATGTGTTTCATGTTTCTCAATTAAAGAAATGTCTTCGTGTGCTCGAGGAGCAGTTGCCATTGGATAAGGCAGATTTGCAGCCTGATTTGACACTTAAGAAATATCCGGTCAAGATTCTGGATGTGGCTATGCGCAAAACCCGGAGTAAAATGCTTCAGTTTTGCCGTGTTCAGTGGAGTAACCATTCTGAGTCGAAAGCCACTTGGGAGCGTGAAGAGGACCTTCGCGCTAAGTTCTCGGAGTTATTTCCCGAAGAATCCGAGCCTCGGGGACGAGATTCTCCTTAAGGGGGTTTGTAACATCCCAAATTTTTAAACACAAATTTGGCATGTTAATTTTTGAAAAATCATGGTATTAAAATAATTTAATAGTCATCTGCATCATATTATAAGTGCATCAGTAATTAAATTGTTCACTTGGTAAATAAAAATATATGTGCATTTTAAACTTTATTAATGTTAACCCAGCAACTTCTAAGTATTGTTGACCTGCTGTGTAAATTAATTTATATAATTTAAGATTTAATAAGAAGTTTTAATTAATTTTTACAAGAGCAAGAAAGCAGACTAAATCCTTACCTTTTCTCTCTGTTGGGCTTGAAGCCCTCTGTCCTCTCCGTGCTACCTCTGCACTGCAAGCTTATCTATCCTTTTAACTCATTGCCGCTATGAAGTTACTCCACCTAACGCCGTTCGCACCTGCACTCACACTCTGCACATTTGACTTTGCCAAAGGCCACGCCGTCGTGTCTTCGCCATGTGCTCGCCGCGCCATTGTCGCCACACCAGAAGCAATAGCACTCGTCCATCGTTGTTCTCCGCGAGATTACGATCGAGCCGTCTCGCTTATAAATTAAGCACCGAGCACCGCTTCTTTCGCTTTGCGCCGCTGCGTTCTCTGATTTCTCCCCGTAAGCTTTGTTCAATCCCATGGTTTTCCTCCATTCCTTAGTTACTTCCTCACTCGCTTCCTCTAATCCTTCCTACCGCAACGCCGAAGGAGCCCGAAGCACCACCAAGTAAGAAAGGAAGCCGCCGCCGTAGTGCTCATCTCTCCGTCGCCTCGGTAAGGCTCTGCACACTTCTAGGTGCGCATGGGCATGGGAAGATGATCCCGGGGTGGCCGCAGTCTCCCCTGCGTGTGCCATGTTGAGCTAGAGCTCCCATGGAAGCCATGCGAGCAAGTTAGAAGCATGTCCTGTAGATTGTGTATAAATACGTGCGTCGGCGCCGGAACCAATCGGTCGGCGAATCCGCAACTTTAGGTCCCTTTGAAAGCGCTGAGTCGAGAGGAATCCATTTTTGCAGTCAGTTTGTCGAACGGAGGTCGCCACGGTACGGCTAGCCGAGCCCAAAGATGCTCCAATGGTGTCTTGTGTGTCTGTCGCGTCTTGTGTGAATGCATGTGGCTAGCTAGAGGTTGAAGAAGATGCTTTGAGATTAGTGCTAGTGTGCGGAAGGCTAGCCCTGAGTAAGTGGAAACGTATTTGAGCAGAATACGCTTTCCAGAGTTCAAAGCGCACACATAAATATAATCTAAAATTCAATAACTCTATTTCTATTAATACCTGTAACAATAAAAAAATAAACTAAACATTTTGCATTAAATAACAAATAACGAATGATTTTCAAAGACCTTAGAAAAATGACAAAAAATATTATTTCGATGCATACACTTGATTTAATAAAAATATAAAAATATAAAATAGTTGTGCATGCATCACATTTCCATGCATATGTATTTCGTGTATGATTTTCAAACCAAAATCGCATATAAATGTTTCCTTGTCTGATGGATGGTTGTATTATCTTGTATGTGCTATCCGCGTGGTTAGGAGCTCGACGAGCGTTAGACCCATCCAGCGCCGCCGGTTGCTCCTAGCCGTGTTCTGACCAAGGCAAGTCTCCCTTCGATCATATCGCGAAGCCATTTTCGGTTATTTAGAAAATGTTTACTAGATTTGGAAATATGCATGCTAGTTTAAAAATGATAAATGCCGTATTTACTAGACTTAGATATTATGCCAAATAGAAAGGTAAGAAATATGGTAGGAATAAACCTAAAGCTAAAATATGGTTTGCTCATATTTAAATACTCCTTTGTGGTAGGACACAGGCTTAAAAACCTTTATGCGAAGTAAAATACTCATTGGTGTGAAATGAGAATATTGTTGAGAAATGTTTGGGAAAAGGGTGATTTAAAGATAGCGCATCAAGGGTGATGCTTAGTAGGAAATGATTTTCCTCTTACCCCAAAAATCTTCCGACTAGGGAGAGATATTTGTCGGTCGGTGCAGTGCGGCACTGTTTTGAAAACTGGGCAAAAATATCAAACCTCTCCTAGTCTAAGGACTGCTGGTCCTATGATCCAACGAACTGAGCCATAACAGTATGACCTCGAGCCCCGGTATGGGACGGGCCCGATCGTTGGTCCTCGTGGTTGGCGGTATTGTGGCGAAACACCGTCTGGGCGCGTAGCCTCTCGTGGGAAAAGCGTACCCACTCTGCAGAGTTAAAACTATCATGGTAGCCGTGTTCGCGGTCAAGAGCATGCGAAGGGACTGTTAATATGGTGGCTCTTCTTTTCCAAAAACCGGGAATTTTCAAAAAAAAGATTTGAGTTGAGTAAAAGTTGTTGAGCAAGAGTTTTGATCTTGAGATTGGTATTACCGGCTTGCCTCATGAATTGGGTTCGGCCTATTATGAATTGCTTGCGCGGTTTCGACCTACCCTTTTATTCCGAGTTATTCCCCGTAACGCGAAGAGACTGAGGAAGAAACTCGTTACGGCATGAGGCCGAATGGCGAGAGTATTTTGAGAATGAGCCCCAAAAGATAAATATCTGAGTTTACAGCTTTCTTAGAAGTGCTTTTATAAAACTAGGAAAAGAACAAAAACGCATTTCCGCAAAACTACCTAAGCCATCCATTGGTACTAAACCCCATCTGCATATATCCTCGACTTGCTGAGTA
This sequence comes from Raddia guianensis, assembly GCA_036346415.1. Classification (NCBI taxonomy): domain Eukaryota; kingdom Viridiplantae; phylum Streptophyta; class Magnoliopsida; order Poales; family Poaceae; genus Raddia; species Raddia guianensis. The sequence goes on from CM070537.1 coordinate 9,777,237, forward strand.
CCTTTGTACTCACCCCTATTTCTCCTTCCCCTCTTCCAAAAATTTCAACAGTCGAGGATGCTCCCTACGACTCGCCATCCGAGGAGGACCCGGACTTCGAGGACGAAGAGTAGGGTTGTGTCCTGCCTGTCGCTTTGCCTGTGGAATAGTCTAGCTACCAGAATAAATCGTGCCATGTTAGGCTCCTGCGTTACCGTGTGTAACTCTGTATCTTGGCCTGCGTGTCGTGCTTGATGTATTAAGTTGTGACTTTCTGTGCGACGCTTAGTCCTCTATGTTGTAATAATGTAACTCGAAGGCAATGTACCATTATTGTTAAATTGTGTGTGCTAGCCATGATCTTCTGGGACTAGTACTGTATGCACAATTAGGATTCGATCAATTAGACCGGGTCCTGACAATCCCTCACCTCGGTTAACTGGCCTTGAGCTCCCTCACTTCCGCCGCGAAGTGATTCCGGCTCTCGGTTGCGGCCATGAGCACCTCTTCGTGCCATGTCATGCGGCGCTGCCCGCAGAAAGCTCCTATGACAGCGCTGCGCTCAATGGCGACGCCTTCTTCTAAGTCCGCCATGGTGACCCGCACGACCTAAGTGAGAGAAGAATGAATCTGTTAGGTTAATTTGATGGTAACTTTAACGGACAAGTTCCCGTTTAAGGCTTACCTCTCGAAGCCTACTCTTCAAGTTCACGCGTAGGCGCTGCCCGAGCCCGTGGGTTGTAAAGTCCTGGGTGCTCGGGGCGGCTGCGGCGCGATGTTTCCTTCGCCGTGCCTTGCGGGTGCGCACCCGCTCTATGGCAGGAGCGAGGCCTCATCGTCCTCTAGCCCTTGCCCCTCCTTTTCCTCCGCCTGAGCAGTCTCGAGCAAGACCGGCGCCTCTCTGGCCGGAGACGTCGGTGGGTTACAGACAGGGCGACTTGATCCCCCTGTTCGCGATTTTCTTCATGCTCCCCGAGGGCAGGGATTTCTCCCTGCTCTCCGGATGTTACCATCGCCACAGGGACGGTTTGCCCCTGCGACGACGTGCTTGGCAGGACCACCTGCTCGGTTCCGCCTTCGGCAGACGGCAGAGCCAATACCTTGACTCCGCTCTCCGTGGTGCCGCGTCCTGCTTCTTGGGCCTCCAACCTCTCCACCGCGCTCCTTAGCACGTCAATCTGGTCGGTGGAGCCTGGTGGCAGCAGCGACCACGCCGCCAAATTTTGTCTTGAGAGCGAGAAACCTCGTTGCTCATGGCACCGCAGGTGTGCTCTGTAGCAGAGATCGCCGATCGCCGCGTCCTCGTCGTCGGTGGCGGTTTCCTCCTGGACAGCTGATGAAAAAGAAAATGAGTTTTTAGTAGTTCTCATAAAGATCCTAAAACTATTTTAAAATTATTTTAAAAATATTTAAACCACTTTTTAAATACTCTCAAATTTTGTTGAAACGCTACACTACGCTACGTTAAGCTGAAATGTACAAGGCCCTAGAGTCTATTAGTTGTTCAATTAGTATCTTGTTTCGTTTTGTTACAACTTTATCTCTTCCTCCTTCCTTTAAAATACACTGCACACCTTTTACATTTGCCCGAATTACAACGTCCTAATCAACAAAGTCTTATCTTTCTTTGTTATTACAATTAGAATTCTCCATAGCAGAAAATCTTATAGAAAGGGACATATAGGTAGAGCTGTAGAAATAGTAGAATTGAAGTAATAAAACACAAAAAATCAATACATTATTTTATTATAGGGAAACACTCATACTACATCATAGATTATACCTTGACAACTGATCACTTGTATTCTGCCTAAATATAACTCCTACTATAAAGTCGACCACTGATCCTTCCTCATTAGAAAAAAGCATATCACCTAAGAAAAAAATAAATAACGAACAAATCATCCTTTACAAGGAGGAAAATGCATGTCACCTGATAAAAAGTAAATATTAAACTACTCATCCCTTCCAATGAAAAAATTAAGAAATAAATAAACTATCAACTACTCATCCTTTTCTAAAATAAAATGACAATCAACTAAGAAGCATATAAACATTTAACAACTCATATTCTCCAAATAGAAAAAACTATAGCTAACCTGTATTTATAGCTATTGATGGTACCCTATAATAACAATGTAACACCCGACCCAAGTTAGTATCATAAATTAACCTTTTTTTTTTTAGAAAAAGCATCATAGTGGTGGTACTCTCATCCACCATATTTTTAAACACAAAATTTGATTGGTTAGGGCTAATTTCTTTAAAACAAGAACTCTTTTCAGTTAGGGTGTGAGTTAAAAAATATTAAAAAGTAAATTAAATTAAGTCCATTTTAAAAAAAAGCACCCTGAACCTATCGCATATTTGCTATAAATAAATTAGCACATTCTTCTTCTAGATTCACTTCTTTGCCAATAAAAGAAGCTAATATTTGTGATGAATTTATCATGTCAAATTATGGTTTAGAGAGTGAGAACAAAGAATTTTTACCATGGTTAATTTTTTTGTAATATATGTGCCATGTGTTTCCATTTGAACATTCCTCTTGATATATATATATATATAACTTGATTGTTTCTCTTGATGCACACTGTGATCGACTTTAAAATTCAGTCTGCAAATTTAATTGTATCGGGTCTCGTGCTTGGAAGATGATTTAATTTGGTGTTGCAAGTGAAAATTTTTTCGTCTTAAAATGTGTGACCTTCATTATCATTTGAGTTGTGCATAACCACACTCAATTCTTTAGGGTATTGACAATTTATTTCCATAGAGTTTACACGTGATTGTTGACTATGTTCTATATAGAAAAAAAAAGTTAATTCATACCACGTGGTTTATGATCCACAATAAAATTTTGGGTAAATCAACATATAACAATCTTAAAAGGCATTAAGAAATGCTTAAAATAATAAGAAATGTTTGCCCTTCAACACAACCAATGAAGAAGGGGTAGAATGAGATTCTTTGGGGTTTCAACCCGTTTTGTGGATTAGTAGTAGCATGCCTATGGTACTTCTTAAAAAATGTTTGTGTGCATTTTACACGTGTACTTTTTATTTTCTAATTACAACCACATATACAGAATAACAAAAAGAAAACATAAATTCATTAGTTATTATAAAAAGCATACACCCAAATGTATATAACTCAAATTAACTGTGTGGCAAGAAAAGACATATGAGAAGAATTTATAAAAAATATAATTACCTTTTCCTTTCTCTAAATATTTTATATCAACCTTATCCCTCTGCATAGCTCTCTCTATCATATTTGCATCTTGGTGCTCTTCAAAACAAGTAGTCTTATCATCACTTTTACTTAATTTCAATATCTTAAAATTTTTGTTTTACTTTCACATGTTTAATACATCCCATTGCTTTATCTTTCTCACTTAAATTTAGGAATACACTTAAAGTAGATTTTTCATCCAAATCTTATTTATGTCGTTTTGTGAGAGGCGTCCTATCACCTTCATCTTTATTAAGTGTATCATCACTTCTAAATTTATCTTGTAATGGTTTAGGTTTTTCTTCAATGACCCATTCTTCCAACCTGGTCATCAATATCCTCATCCTCAACATTTGTTTTTCCTCCTCCATCTCTATCAATTCACCTATATTCCACCACATGTAAAGGAAGAATAAAATATAATACATCATCAATTTGAGAGTTGTCAACAAAGTTTTTTCAGGAATTTTATGAGGGTTCACGACACTAAGTTTAATTCTAAACAAGTCAAATTCCCTAACCATCATCATATCCACATCTAAGACCACATCAAGCCATGATCCTATTTCAGAAAGACCCTTGTAACTTTTCATGGTGCGAGGGACTACAATGACTTTAACCCACACCGTATGTTGTTTGTCACAGGCCATAACGTCATTCGATGTCCATTTAATTACGCTCACACATATATGAGTCATTCGTAAAGTAAAGCTACGCATGGCTTATTTGTACTTTATCTTTTCCTCATTACGGAATCTCATCAAAAACTCTCGTGATCCATGCTCTATATCTTTTCAATCCCAACCAGAATACATAGTGGTAAAATTCTCTTCAAGTTGATTAAAAGATATGTACCACTTCTTACAGAGATAATGGTCAAGGGATGAAAATTTTCATTACAAACAAGTAACTTAGCATTTTCATTCTCAGCTAAATAACATTCTAATTCGAAAAATGTAAAACTTACAAATTTTTTCAATGAATATTGGTTATATAACCACCTTACAAATTTGTGTATCATGATGTTTATTGTTGTCGCATACAATACAAAAGAAGTTAAGAGTGTACTTCTTACTCATTTGACTTTTGTCCTTATGCGATATTTACATGCACTTTTTCTTTTTTCTTAAGAGGTAAATTTCGATGTGATAAATGTAGGACTGTTGGATCTTAAGGTGTCCTGTGATGTGATGTTCCAACATGAAGAGGATGCTGGGTTGCTCCATGATGACCTTTAAATGCACTCGTATACATGTGCAAGGTTGTTGGACCACAATGGTAATGCACTTACATATTTGTTGGCCGGTAAGCTTATTGAGATTGTTGGTAAGCTTGTTGACCCCATATACCATAAGACATTAGCCAAATAAAGTTAATGCAACCATTTGTTCCATCATCCCATTGGGCTAGATGCCCAGTCTGCTGTGTAAAATGATTCATACAAGACAAAATGAGGTGCGGCGACTCCTTGATGTTATAAATAAACTATAAACCTAGGTCTAAAATAAAAGATAAAGTGTAAAGATGAAAAAACCATCTAAAATGGACATTTTTAAAATAAATATGTATTTAGAAATACAAATACATACTCAAATTCTCAGCAAATTCGTTCTATTCCTTCTATGGCAAAAAAATAAAAAATAAAACAATGTGATGTGGTAATCCATTACACTAAACATTGTTTCTACTGATGTTAGTTTAGATTTTCATGTGTTGGTCCTAAGTTCAAAACATAGAGATAGCATTGGTAAATGCACTGAGATATGCTACAAAGATACAATGTTGGAAGACCGCCAATGGAGTGCTGTTGGGATTGACAACGGCCCACCTTGAAGCGTGCCTTAGGCGATCCCAGATCGACCAAGGCGCGAACAGAGGATCAGCAGCCGCTCTCTACCGTACCAACAAAGTCGCCGACTTGTTTGCGGCGCCTCCGGGCTTGACTAGGTCAAACCCGTGCGACATCGTGTTCCTCCGGGCTATCCAGAGTCAGGAGAAGGTCCTCGGGTGATCCGTGACGCTTCGTGGGCGGATGGCGGCAAATTGTCATGGCCCGCCATGCTTTCTCCGGACTTGACCGAGCGCCATCAGATCTTCCGGGGACCCCCACCGGAGAGTACGCTGTGAAAGCAAATTCCGTCTTGTCGCTTGCCCTCTTTGGCGGCGGCAGATGGTTATTACGCCACGCGACGCCTCTAACGGGTGGCGCAGAGTGGCTTCGGTCGATCAAGGCCATATTGGGGATAAAGGAAAGTGCTTTCCCTAAAGAAGTTCTCCTTGAGCAGGCATGTCAAGACAAACACGTGTCAAGATTAACCCGACCGGCTTCTCCTGCGGGCTCGATACTCGACAGACCCTAGAACGAGACAAGAACCTCGTCACTAAAGCAAAGACCGGCAGCGGGGCCCATCGCCATCGACCTCGGGCGCCCACAGCGTCTATAAAAGGAGGATTCCTAGACATTATAGGGCACGCCAATCAACACACGGAATTCTGATCCGATTCCACCCGGTCCAAGCACAAGCAACATTGGCATCGAAGTTTCCTCCACGAGTAGCCTTAGCCTTTAGTTGTCACCATCAGAAGCTCGGGATCGGCGCCTGTGTCCGATCTCGGCACCTCATCTTGTTTTCCACCATATAGTCAACAAGATCGAAGTAGAGCTATTACCGGCGGTGGGGGCTCGAACCGGGGTAAATCACTCGCGTCTCCACGATTTGCATCGCTCCTCCCGCTTCCCGCTGCACGAAGGATCTGCCCAGATCACCTAGTCGCACCAGCCCTTGTCCGGAAGACCGCGCCCTAGCCTTCCGCAGTTTGGCCGCCACCCGCCGCTTGAGAAGGGTTGTCGTTGGGCCTCATACCAACTACAAATTTGCTCTGCGGTCCGTGGACCCGCCGCTCTTCAGAGCGCGATTCCCGTGACACCGACAATTTGGCGCCCACGTGGGGCCTATGGCTAGCCCTCAAGACTCCATTCCTTGACATGCTCGAGGTTCCGCGGCGACGAAGTCTGGACCTCGAAGTTCGATGAGTGCGACGATCCGGACGATTGGGTCCCGTCAGACGATGGTGGCGGGAGGAGTACTCGCCGGCCGGGCCGACGAGATGGAGGTTGATACCTCTCGCCCGGGGTAGAGTTTCGCCGAGGAGTCGCCCGAGCTGGACCCTCCGTCTACCCATGTCGTGAGACTCCCATGACGCTCGAGCCGCTTGGTGGCACCGCGACCTCGGCCGGCGACAAGGGACGTTTCGGCCTCAAGACGTCTCGGCTGCGTCTTCGCGGCCATGCCGACGGCAACGCCGAGGACGAGGAAGACCAGTGTGTACCGCGCCGTCGCCTGAGGCGAGAAAGTTCTTCGATGATGCCGCCCGCCACGCCATGGATGGGATCTGTGAGGAGGATCAGAGCCGCACTTCGGCCGCCAAATGGCCGACCCTCATCGAGACAATGACCAACCCGCTTGCGCAGCCAAAAGCGCGCGCCATCGCATGATCGTTCGCGACTTGGAGAAGGACCCGTGGTTTCACCATGACGGTTGGGTCCGCCATCGCCAAGGCACGGGTACCATTACAATGGTATCGGCCGACATCAGAGCGTAGCGGCGGTGATCGCCCGGACACTGGCGCGAAACCAATCCGACCACGCGGTACTCAGCGCCGCCGCGCCACCGCAGATCGTTCGCGCCAGAACCAGACGGCCTCCTCCGGGCGGCTCGTCACAAGACCCGGCGGATTGTTTTCCCTTTGCCCACGCCGATACTCTCTCCCAAGGCCGCGCCAGATGCTCGCTTTCTCTCGCGCTCTCCGCTGAGCGCCGTGGGCCCCGAGGTTCAAACCGGGCCCATTGAGAAGTTCGACGGAGCAAGAATCCCGAGGAGTTCCTATCCGTCTACACCACCGCCATCCGAAGCTATGGGGAGATGAGGCCGTCATGGTCAACTACTTCCCACGGTGCTCGAGGGCATGGCCCAACTCGCTGTTCAACCAACGGCCGGTTCTATCCGCATGTTGGTCACAGTTGCGGGATGCCTCCGCGACGAGCTTCCAGGATGCTACGCCGCCTGGGCGCCTCGGGACCTCAAGCTCAGAGTCTGCCGAGACGATGAGAGTCTCCAGACTTTGTGTGCCGGTTCATCGAGCCCGCAACACAATCACCGTGATCTCGATGAGGCCATCATCGAGGCCTTCAAGGATGGTGTGAGGGACCGGCGCTACACCGAGGACCTCGAGCTCCACCCGGCCAACACCATGAGTGAGCTTTTTCCGCACCGCCGCCTTCTACGCCAACGCCCCGGCGGTGGAGTGCAAGAGGAGCCGTCTGAAGAAGAAGGCTAAGGTCGGCGATGGCTCGGGTAAAACCGACGCAGACAAGAAGAAGAAGCGGCAGGAGTAGCCCGCTAAGTTCATCGCCGCCGCCGAGCCCGACCGCACCGAGTGCCCGCTTCACGCCGCCCGCCAACACGCTCATCGTCGCCGCGCCGACCACTACAAAGAAGGCCGCAGCGACCCCACGGTAGGGGTAGGCCACGTGGCGGCCAGGGGGCACCCCAAGGTCGGCCTCCCGTCCACAGCAGCAGAACCGAGGTGAGGACCAGTTCCACGAGCCTAGCCTTTTCGCCGCTTTCATCAACGCCGCCATGAGCTACGAATCGCCGTGACGTGGGCCCGCCGGTGGAGGACTTCTCGCGGTCGCGTCCCATGCCCGAAGCCGCCGAGGCGCGCGCAAGCGCCAGACCCAGCATGCCAGATCGAGCCTTTCACGAAGCCGTGGCCACGCCGCCGTCATCTTTGGCGGAACCTCACCACACCTCTCGCCGCGAGCTCAAGGCGCCCCGGAGGTCCTCCACATCTCCATGGCGAACGCGGCGTCATCCTGTTTTGGTCGGCCAAGCCATCACCTTTTTCGGTGACAGATCGTCCGCCGGGCTCTCCAAACCCCAAGCGTCTCCCATCGGTGCTCGCCTACCATTGGCAATACTAGGTCGACCGCGTCCCCTCGCCGACAATGGAGCTCGCTGGACATCATCGGTAAGACGCCTTAGGCCTCATGCAGTCCCAAGGCCCAAGATCAAGGACATCACGTCCCTTTCCATGGATTGTCCCAGATCGTCGCTTCGCCCGTGGATGTGTCGTGCTACCCGTCACGCTCGGCTCCTCCGCCAACTTCCGGACGGAGTACATCACCTTTGAGGTGGTGGAAGCGAACTCCCCTAACGCCATCTTGGGCGCCCCTCTCCAAGTTCATGGCGGTCTCTCCACCACGCCTATCATCGCTGAAGATGCCGGCACCCAAGGAGTCATCACCGTCAGGGGTAACCACAAGACGGCCTCGACATGACGAGACACATGGCTATGGTAGACAGCCTCCTACCGTGGTCCCAGCGGCAAGGAGCTCCCGGTAGCGCCCTAAGGTGGCACTGCACCGCAGGAGCCCACCAAGACCGCTGCCCTCACGGAGTCGACCTCCAAGGTGGTCCACGTGGGGACAACCTCGAGCCTCAATAGGAACTCGAGCTCATCACCTTCCTCCTGCTAACAAGGACGCGTTTGCATGGGAACCGTCCGATATGCCCGTGTCCTAAGGGAGGTGATCGAGCACGAAGCTAGCCGTCCTACCGACAAGAAACCGGTAAGGCAAAGGTCGAGGCGTGTCCCCGATCGAAGGCTAAGATCATCAAAACCGGCTCGGCGAATGCTTCTGCGGGCTTCATCCGCAAGTTCAAAGACCGATTGGCTTGCGAACCCGGTCGTCGCCCGTAAGAAAGGTGGCAAGTGGGCGCGATGTGTGTCGACCACCGCGACCTTAATTCCGCTTTGCCCTAAGGATAACTTTCCTTCCACGATAGATCGCCTAGTTGACGCTACGGCAGATTCGGCTTTGATGAGTTTCGGATGCTTATTCCGGCTACCATCGATCGCGTTGTAAAGAGGACGAAGAAAAACCGCTTTGTAACGCCTTCGGCACATTTTGCTATACGACCATGTCGCCGGTCTCGAAATCTTTGGCGCCCACGCTCCGTCTCATGCAAAAACTCTCCCCGATCAAATAGGTATAACGTAGAAGTCTACATCGACGATATCGTAGTCAAGAGCAAAGACGCCGTGACCATGTGTCCGACCTACCGAGACCTTCGATACCGAGACAAGACCGGGTCAAGTTAAATCCGAGAAATGCGTCTTTGGTGTCAAGTCGGCATGCTCCTAGGCTACGAATCGGTAGGCTAACATCGGTGCGAACCCGAAAAAATCGAGGCGTCGAAAAGATGAGGTCGCCGACACGTAAAGGACATCCATCCTCACGGGCAAAATGGCGGCCTTAAGCCATTTCATCTCCCGCCTTTGAAGACCGGCGCGCCTTTACGCAAACTCTGCGCAAGCACGATAGTTTCGAGTGGATCGAGGAAGCGAGGCCGCGTTTTTGCAACTCAAGCAAGATTCGCCGCCACCCGCCCTCACTACTCCTAAGCTCGGGAAGCCCTCTGCTATACCTCTCGGTGACACCAAACGCCGCAAGTGCGATCTTTGGCGATGAGAACGAGAAGGGAAGCAAGAAATTCGCCTACTATGTGAGCGGTACTCACCGGGCCAAAGGCGCTACCCGACCTTCGAAATTGTGCTACGCTTTGTCGATGGCCTCGCGCAAGTTGCGCCACTATTTCCAAGCCCACCAAATCGTTGTCCCGACTACTTACTCGATCAAGGACATTCTCCAAACCCGGAGGCCATCGTCGCGCTGGCTGGAGTCGAGTGGTGAGTTCGACATCCGGCCAGATCTCGAACCGCGATCAAGGCCTAAGCCCCGGCTGATTTTCGCCGCAGAGTTGACCGGTAGGATGAGCAAAAGTCAAGCTCTCTAGGTCAAGACGGGAAGAAGCTCGGTGGACTCAGATTTTGATGGTTCACACACCCGGCGATCGGGATGCGGGCTCGTTCTCATTTCCCCAATGGAGAGCGACTCAAAGACGTCATACAAATACACTTTGCGGCTACGTAACAACGCCGCAGAGTATGAAGCCCCAATTGCGGGCCTAAGAGCATGCTTATTGCGCTTTCGACATTAAACGGCTTGTTGCGAAAAGGATTCGCAGCTCGTCATCCGCCAGATTCGGAGGAGTTTTTGCAACCGACGACTCGATGGCGCGGTACTGGCGGAAGCGAGGAACCGGAGAAGCATTTCACGAAGTTTCAAATTAGCTACATTCGGGGAAGAGAATGGCGAGGCCGATAAGCACGCCAAGCTCGGATCTCGCAAAGAACGGCCCTCACGGGGTGCTAGTCTGACACCTTTTGAAGTTTCCATTCCTCCGGAGAGGAGGCAAAGGGACGCTGTTACCCTCCAAATCGAGACATCCGATCGCCTCATTCTCGAAAGCAAAGCACCTCCCGGATGACGCCATTCATCCGCTTTTTGGAGCAGGGACATTGCCCGAGGACGTTCCGAGGCGTTCGGCTAAAAGGCGAGCCCGAGCTTATCACCGCACGGGGGCTTGTCAGATCGGGGGGTGCTAACGGCGTGCTTTGTAAGTCGTTACCAAGAAGAAGGTAAGTATCTTCCGCCGACATTCACGAAGGCATCGTGCGCGCGCGACGCCTCACACGTAACTCTCTTTAAAAGCGTTACGCATGGGCTACTCATCGCCGGCTGCGATGGCGACGCAGAAGTCTTAGTTAAGCGGCCGCTGCTTACGACAAGATTACGCGGATGACGACCACCAGCAGATGAGCGCGAAACCATTCACTAGCGTGGCCGTTCGCGGTTTGGGGCATGGACCTCTTAGGACCGTTCCTCAAGGGTCTTGGTGGCAAAACGTGCTTGTTCGTAGCCATCGACACCTTTACCAAGTGGATTGAGACCGAGCCGGTCTCCAACATCACCGCAATAGCCGCAGACGTTTCTTAGAAGCATCGCCGCAAGGTTTGGCGTGCCCAATGTAATCATCGCCGACAATGGCACCCAATTCACAAGCCGGAGTTCAACGATTCTGCGAGAAATCGGCATGAAGCTTCGCCTTGGCCTCTGTGGCCCACCCACGAGCAACGGCCTTGTTGAACGAGCTAACTGGACGATTAGTCCAAGGCATCAAAAACGAGTCTCACGACGCTCTCAAGGCCAAGCAAGCAAGGTTGGGTCGACGAGCTACCGTCGATCCTACGGGCGATCCGGACAACGACTAAGCCAAGACACTGGGAGAAACTCCTTTCCGACTAGTCTATGGCTCAAGCGATCCTCCCAGCAGAGATGAGACTAGGATCCGATCGCGTTGACCGCCCGGCCGTGGTCAGCGGCGAGGAGCGACTTGACCTCGACCTACTTGGCGGCGCCATGAAAGCAATCCCTACTGAGTTGCGGCTTACGGCGATCCTGCGTCGCCACTGGCACTAAACGCATACACGAGGACCCGCAAGTAGGAGACACGGTTCTACGACGATTCGAACCTTGCGAGGCTCCAACAAGCTCGGCCCAGTGGGAGGGACCGTACAAAGTAGTAGTAGACAAGAAGACGCGGGCTCGAGACGCCTTGTCGACAAGGGCGGAACGAGCTCCCTAACTCATGGAACATCTCCTCTGCGACGCTTCTCGCTTAATCGGTCGTAAGTTTCCTTCATTTCAATTCGTTTCAACTCGAAAAAAAAAATTCCTTTCCCCCATTCGCGAGTCGCGTTGCTCCAAGTCTTAACCATTTCAAACAAGCCCGTGGCCAAAAGCCTGAAGGCTAAGGATAAAGCATTCCGGAGCATTTCCACGACGGGATAAGCCGAGCTCTCGCACCCTAGTGAATCTCCGCGCTAATGTGGAATTTCCGCGGCCCAAAGGTACAGTAAGCCCACGTCAGGATTTTTTGGATGGCTAACTTGGGCCGCGGCGCTCGGGGGCTGAAGGCTTTCTTGCGCCCAGTTTTTCTCTTCCTAAGTCCTCAGCGTCACCAGATCCGATCGTCATGCTGCCCACCGAAGCTTCGGGGCTAGGGTTCGCGATTTTTCTAAATCACTCTAGTCTCTAGACCGCGCCCAACTCAAGTTTGCACTTAGACTTGGCCACTACGGCGGGAAATTTGGATGATTAAGCGACCGAAAATAACCTTTCTAAAGCAATCCGTTTGCCTAAACTTCTTAAGTTCGTCTCAGGACTTCGTTACTGTTCATCTAGTTTCCCTGTTTTCGCATTTCAGGATTCGCAAATCTGAACAGGACAAAGAAGCAAACAAGCAAGCAGGAACAGCACGATGGGATTTTCCCAAAAGAAATTGCATTTCGACAAACTGGAAGATCTTACAAGAACAAAAGAAGGACGGGCTCCTAAACTGCCACAAAAGAGGGCGCCGCGTCACTACGCCTATGGCGGCGCCCAAATCCTGATCCTCGCCACGCCTTACCCGGCTGGCTGGCGAGCCGGCGAGCCTTGGACCACCCGCAAGCGACGACGACTCCACTAAGCCAGTCTTGGGCGTTAGAAGGTCCCGGCCTCGGGTGGCGCTTTCACGGCCGACGACAGATCGCCCAGACACCCACCGATTCGCTTCCAGACGACTCGCCATCGCCTCGGCCCGTATTGGAGGATGGAGGCTCACCTGTGGCGGCGCGCGTTTTCCGTGTGCATCATTGTACCGCTGCCGTGCTAAGCCCGCCATGGCGCTCGAGGTGCCGTCTTCCTTACTTCGCCGTCGGCGACGGAACGGCGCCCATTGATACTGTGGCGTTCCCGCCAAAGAAGGGCCCTCATTCGAGCCAGCGGCCGAAAGCGGTTCGCCTAACCACCTTCCACGTCCGTGAAGAACAAAAATACGCCTTATCAAAACCTCAAGAGCGCGACGGTGGAGAAATTCAATCGAACACTGCTGGGCACTTACCTCGAGCAGTTTGTCCTTCATAAGCCGATGCGGCAAGGAGCCTTGTCAAGGGTAGCGGCATTCTGCGATCCGCGCAACCTCACGGTTTGAGAGACTGCGAGGTCTCACCGGCGGATTCGACATATCCCAACTCGAGATCGAGCGCAAAGAAAGCAACTCACGCTTACCTTCATGGAAGTCCGGTCGGGATCCTCCCAACCATCCATGTCGCCAACGCGCACGCTTGCGGCGCCCAATGGCCGATCCGGGTGGGACAAAGTCAACAACGACCTCGAGCCCGTCAAGCCGTCCTTAACAAGATCCTTAATGTCGACCTCGGTGGCTTGATCCTCATACCGGGCTCGCTCATTGGAAGATTGGCGTATCCGACGCGCGCGGAGTATTCGAGACGAGCTCCGCGGTTCGGGTAGAACCACCGCCGCCCAACCATCAACTTTCGTCTTCACCTCATACTCGTGGTATGATTGGTCGCCGGGCCCAGCAAGCGGTCGTAGAAAACCCCGCCGTTGCCCGCTCGCCATCGACCGGCTTCAACTCAAAGAAGTCTTTGGAGCGGGCTCTTTGTCGGCTCGACCCCGAAGTGTGCCTCACACAGAACGCAAAGATCGACAAATGGCGAGGATTCATGGGATAAGTTCTCGACCCGGCTCAAGTAAAGGCAAAGAAGTCGGTAATAAATCGGGATTAAACACGCGAAATCCGCAAATGGCGAACTCTCAAAACACACCAATTCGCAGACCCGGCCTTGGCTCTGCTCATGACCGAAGCCTCCACGAGCCCGGCTTCACAAAGCCATCCCTCTCGGCTCCATCATCCTCTCTCGTCAAAGTACTCCTCCTATGAGAACCATGGCGGTAGGAAGTAGAGGCGAGAGTCTTGAACAGTTTGGGAAGATGAAGTGGGGCAAAGGGATGTTTAGTGGCGGGAAGTTCCCCAAGGCGCCTTATGAGAGAAGGCAATACCGAGGCGAAGATCGTGAGGGTCGAGAAGGCGAATCGCCTCACCTTACGTCAAATCGGTTTCAATGCTCAAACTTTGGTTCCCGAGCCAAAACTTCCAGCGGCGCGTGGTAGGATCTTTTCTAAACCTCGACCGGCTCGTTCTGCGACCCGCTCGAGGCTCGGGGTTGGTGTTGGTGATTGACAAGCGGCCCACCTTGAAGCGAGCCTTAGGCGATCCCGTATCGACAAAGCGCGAAACAGAGGACGAGCGAGCGGCTCGGCCCGTACCAACAAAGCCGCTGACTTCGTTTGCGGCGCCTCCGGGCTTGACTAGGTCAAACCGTGCGACATCGTGTTCTCCGGGCTATCCGTGGCAGGAGAAAGGTCCTGGGTGATCCGCTCGCTCGTGGGCGGTGGCGGCGGTATCATGGCCCGCCATGCTTTCTCCGGACTTGACGGAATGCATCATATCTTCGGGACCCCCGGGAGAAATCTGCGAGCAATCCGCTTTGTCGTTTGCCCTCTTTGGCGGCGGCAGATGGTTGTTGCGCTTACGCGACGCTCTAACGGATGGCGCAGAGTCGCTCGGTCGATCAAGGCCATATTGGGGATAAAGGAAAGTGCTTTCCTAAAGTTCTCCCCTGAGCAGGCATGTCAAGACAAACACGTGTTCAAGACTAACCCGGCTTCTCCTCGCGGGCTCGATACTCGACAGACCTAGAGCGAGACAAGAACCTCGTCACTAAAGCAAAGACGGTAGCGGGGCCCGCCAGATCGACCTCGGTGCCCACGGCGTCTATAAAAGGAGGATTCCTAGACATTGCGAGGGCACGACCAGCCCGAACACCCGGATTCCCGATCCGATTCCACCAGTCCAAGCACAAGCAACATTGGCATCAAAGTTTCCTCCACGAGTAGCCTTAGCCTTTAGTGTCACCATCAGAAGCTCGGGATCGGCGCCTCCGGTCCGATCCCGACACCCTCTATCGCTTTTCCACCATATAGTCAACAAGACCGAGTAGAGCTATTACCCGGTGGTGGGGGCTCGAACAGTGGTAAATCACTCGCGTCTCCACGATTTGCATCGTTCCTCCCCGCCTTCCCACCGCACGAAGGATCATGCAGGATCACCTAGTCGCACTGGCCCTTGTCCGGGAAGACCCATGCCCTAGCCTTCCGAGCTTAGCCGCCACCCGGGCTGCTAAGAAGGGTTGTCGTTGGGCCTCATACCAACTACAAATTCGTCTGCCGGTCTGTGGACCCGCTGCTCTTCAGGAGCGCGATTTCCAGACACCGACAAGTGCTTACATTAGTTGTCTCGAGAAGAGGACACCTACTCCTTGGTGGGTTTATCTTTTATATTATAATTTCTAAATACCTAAAATATGTACTCATCAGCAAATTCCTTCTATTCCTTCTACCGCAAAAAAGATAAAAAAATAAAACACTGTAATGTGGTAATCCATTACACTAAACTTTGTTTATACTAATGTTAGTTTAGATTTTTATGTGTTTGTCCTAAGTTCTAAACATAGAGATAGCATAGATAGATGCACAAGATATGCTACAAAGATCCGGTGTTGCAAGACCGCCAATGGAGTGCTTACATTAATAGTCTTCAGAAGAGGACAGTTACCCCTTGTTGGGTTTTATCTTTTATATTCTAATTTCTAAATACTTAAAATATGCTCATCAGCAAATTCCTTCTATTCCATTTACGACCAAAAAAAAATAAAAATAAAACACTGTGATGTGGTAATCCATTACACTAAACTTTGTTGTTCTAAACATAGAGATATGTGTTGTATTTAAATCTTGTTAGATTTTTTCCAATGATATAAAACTCATATTAGGATTAACCGTTGATTCCTTTATTAAATGAAGAGACCAATTGTTGTTTGTAATATTTTGATAGGCACTATGTAAGTTGACAGGTGGATAAATTATTATATACAATCATCATACCAGAATGCCATTGTGGTGTAGTTGTGTTTGTCAATTGTTCAGGGAAAAGTGGCACGCAGTTTTGTTGTCTGTATACTTATGCAGTTTTGTATAAACTTTCTGTGCAGTAATAGGAAATGCCTATGATTATACTTATTTATTTCACATATTTATCTCTTGTGATTCAATAACCATGAATTAAAGATTCATTGAAATGTATTATACAACTATTTATCCAGATTTTGCAATGGGATGCAGGTTTCACATTGTTTAAACCTTATTATTTTGTGTGGTTTTATATTGAGTGCAGGTTGAACACGGAACACCAATAGGCCCAACTTGCAAACTGCTAGTGTCGAGGTTGATAAAATTGGAGCTATAAAGATTTGTTTTTTAGTTCTTTCCCTACCGGATATGATATATTCATATATCTAAAATTTGCTTATGTTTTTCTTTTAATCATTGAGAAACCCACTTGCAAACCTAGGTGTGACCATATTAGGCACTTCAGTTTTCCAATATTTTTTGGGTTATGTACTTTGAGAATTCGAGTACATATTTGTATTTCTAAATACATATTTATTTTAAGAAAAATTCTATTTTAAGTGTTTTTTTACCTTTACACTTTATTCTTTATTTTATGATCTAGTTTTTCAGTGTATTTACAATATGTAAGAAGCCACCGCATCTCACTTTATCTTGTATGGATCAGCCTACACAACAAACTAGACACACAGCCCAATGGGATGATGGAAAAATAGTTGCTTTAAACTTATTTAACCAACACCTTATGGTAGATGAGGCTAACAAGCTTAGCAATAATCTCAATAAGCTTACCGGCCAACAAACATGCAAGCGCATTACCAAGGTTGTCCAACAAACATGTACATGCATGCGAGTGCACTTCAAGGTCATCATGGAGCAACCCAACATAAAGGACGTCCTCTTCATATTGAAACATCACATTACATGACACCTCAGAATCCAACAATGCTACATTTATCACCTCGAAATCTACCTCTCAAGTAAAAGGAGAAAGAGCATGTAAATATCCCATAAAAGAACAAATGTCAAATTAGTAAAGAGTGCACTCTTAAATTCTTTTGTATTGTGTATAACAACAATAAATATCATGATACTCAAATTTGTAACGTGGATAGATAACCAAAACCCATTAGAAAAATTTGTAGGTTTTGAACTTTTTAAATTAGAATGTTATTTAACTGAGAATGAAAATGCTAAGTTACTTGTTTGTAATAAAAATTTTCATCCCTTGACATGATCTCTGTGGTAGATATCTTTTAACCAATTTAAAGAGAATTTTACCACTATATATCCTGATTGGGATTAGAAAGATATAGAGTATGGACCACAAGAGTTTTTGATGAGGTTCCCTAACTAGGAAAAGATAAAATACAAACAAGACAGGTCTAAGGTCTCATTCATATGTGAGCGTAATTAAATAGACATCGAATGAGGTTATGGTTTATGACAAACGACATACGGTGTGGGTTAAAGTCATTGTAGTCCCTCGCACTATGAAAAGTTACAAAAGCCTTTATGAAATAGCATGGCTTTGTGTGGCCTTATATGTGGATGTGATGATGTTTAGAAAATTTGATTTGTTCAGAATTAAACTTAGTGTCGTTGACCATTATAAAATTTGTAAAAAAATTTTGTTAACAATTCTCAAATTGATGATGTATTATATTTTATTCTTTCTTGACATGTGGTGGAATATGAGTGGATTGATACAGATGGAGGAGGAAAAACAAATGTTGAGGATAAGAATATTGATGACCAGGTTAGAACGTAAACCATTACAAAATAAATGTAAAAGTGATGTTGCACTTGGTAAAGGTGAAGGTGATAACACGTCTCTCACAAAACGACATAAATAAGATTTAGATTAAAAACCTACTTTAAGTATATTCCTATATTTACGTGAGAAAGAGAAAGCAATGTGATGTATTAAACATGTGAATGTAAACGAAAACTTTAAGAGATTGAAATTAAGTAAAAGTAATGATAAGACTACTTGTTTTGAAAAGCACAAGACACAAATATGATAGAGAGAACTATGAAGAGGAATAAGATTGATTAAAAAATTTAGAGAAAAAAAGAATAATTATATTTCTTATAAATACTTCTCATATGCATTTTCTTACCAAACGGTTAATTTGAGTTATACGCATTTGGGTGTATGCTCTTTATTACTAACTAATGAATTTATGTTTTTTTGTTATTTTGTATATGTGGTTGTCATTGAAAAATATAAGATACACGTGTAAAAAGCGCGCAAACATTTTTTAAAATGTACCATAGACATGCTAAAACCACTAGGCCACCAAGTGGGCTGAAGCCCAAAAACCTCATGCTACACGTTCTTCAATGGATGTGTTTTTAAACATTTCTTAATGCCTATTGAGATTATTATATATTGGTTTACCTAAAGTTTTATTATGAATTATAAATCACATGCAATGAATTAACTTTATTTTATTTTTTTATGTAAAACATTGTCAATAATCATGAGCAAACTTTATGGAAACAAATTGTCAAGACATTTAAGAATTAAATGTAGTTATGCACAACTCAAATAATGATGAAGGACATATTTCAAGAAGAAAAATCTTTCACTTGAAACACCAAATTAAATTCTTCTCCAAGCATAAGACCCAATACAATTAAATTTGCATGTGTTCAAAAAAGATTAAATTTTAAAATTAATCACGGTGTGTACCAAGATGAACAGTAAGTTATGTATACAAAACGAAATATTTAAATGAAAACACATGGCACACATATCACGAAAAAATTAATCATTGTGAAATTTCTTTGTTCTCACTCTCTAAACCACAATTGGACATTACAAATTCATTACAAAATTAATTTCTTTCGTTGGCAAATAAGTGAACTTAGAAGAAGAATGTGCTAATTTATTTATAGCAAAGATGCGATAGGTTCAAAGTGCTCCTTTCTAAAAATATACTAAATTAATTTACTATTAATATTTTTTAAGTCACACCGGCACTTCTTTTTAAAATGTACTTAATTTATTTTACTTTTAATATTTTTTAATTCACACCCTAACTTAAAAGGGTTCTTGTTTCAAAGAAAATTGGCCCTAACGAAACATATTTTGTGTTTTTAAAAATGGTGGATGAGAGTACCAACTCTATTACGCGTTTCCTGCAAAAAGAAAAGGTTAATGTATGATACTAAATTAGGTCGGGTGTTATATTGTTGTTATGGAACACCATCAATTGTTATAATACAAGTTAGCTACAGTTTTTTCCTATTTAGAGATGAGTTGTTCAATGTTTATATGCTTTATAGTTTATTGGTATTTTATCCTAGAAAAGGATGAGTAGTTGATGGTTTATTTATTTTTTAGACGACATGCAATTTTCTCAATGCAAGGGATGAGTATTTAATGTTTCCTATTTATTAGGTGACACGCATTTTTTATCCTTACAAAGAATAATTAGTTCACTATTTATTTATTTTTTAGATGACATGCTTTTTGCTCCTTGAAAAGGATCAGTGGTCGACTCTATATTAAAAGTTATACTTAGCCAGAATATAAGTAACTAATTGTCAAGATATGATCTATGATATAGTATAAGTATTTTTCTATAATAAAATAATGAATTGATTTTTATGCAATATTATTTCAATTCTATTATTTCTACACCTCTACCTATAAGTCTCTTGCTGCAAGATTTCCTTTTAAGGAGAATTATAATTGTAATAACAAAGAAAGACAAGACTCTGTTTGATTGGGACGCTGTAAGACGGGCAAATGTAAAAGGTATGCAGTGTATTTAAAGAAAGAAGAAAGAGATAAAGTTGTAACAAAACGAATTAAGGTACTAATTGAACAACTACTGGACTCTAAGTTTTATATTCATGTTTGGTATTTTCTTGAAAGTTAATACATTTAGTGTGTTACAAGTAGGTGTATCAGACTGAAAGAATAATTTGGATGAGATAATTTTCATTAATCTCAATAAAAAATTTCATCCCTACCGTTAAAAATCTCATGGTTACTTATAATTTTTCTCTATATCATGGTCACTATTATAGCATTTTCATAAATTGATTTCTCTAGCATTAAAAAATAATTTGCTTAATTAATTCTTCTAAAACATTTGCTTAAAATTAATTGATGTTTGCACAGAAATTCTTAAATAGTTTAGTGGAGTCCTATAAGCAACATCCGGGTTGAGACTAGGATGGTATTTGATCGTTTTCAAGCCCCCAACTTTTATTCTTGATTAATGAAAATATCCTTGGCAAATGCTTTCGTAGTTGTTCGTCTTCATAAATCTAGAAATTTCACCTCTCACGATGAAATACGAATGCCCCCGACTGTCCCTATTAATCATTACTTCGATCCCGAAGGCCAACACAATAGGAGCGGAATCCTATGATGTTATCCCATGCTTATGTGCCAAGTGGCCGAATTGAAAAAAATACATGAGCAGAGTAGCGTGCCTCATGAAGTGGGCCGATATCCCGAATCTCGGTATTGCCGAGTCGGGAGTTGATCTCAAAATTCAAACTTAAGATCTTTTGAATTCTTTATAATCTCTTTTCAGATTACACGAACAATCCACTAAACCATTTGGCGAGACATTTGCAAAGACATGGGAGCGGATCGTGGTAGCAACACTACTCATCCCCGGTAGGGCGGCAGCGATGTACGTGCCTGGGGTAGCGGGCGCCTAATGTGGGTCGGTCTTGAGTGCTGGCAGCGCAGACGCTGGTTGCTAGCTTGGATTGTGATTTAGAGGTGTTTAGTCATAATCCGACACACGGTAGCTTCGCGCCACTGGCTTTTCAATGAAGCGCGGTAACCAATTGTGTGAATCAACGGTTCCTCTCGTACTAGGTTGAATTACTATCGTGGCACGATCATCAGTAGGGTAAAACTAACCTGTCTCACAATGGTCTAAACCTTGCTCACGTTCCCTATTGGTGGGTGAATCCAACACTTGGTGAATTAAGCTTCACAATGAGAGCATCTCCAATAGTGCAACTAGCTGCTAACTATAAACAAATGCCATGTCATCTATACATAAACTTCTCCATTGGGACTGGCTATAACATTACTATAATATTGAATATGGATCCACATGTAATAGATAATAGGTGTATTGGAATCAGCTATAGACTAGCTGTAAGTTAGTAGCTAGCACACCCTCCTCTCCTCCACATAAGCAAAAGACTAAGTTGAAATCCTTATAGCTAGCTCATATGGCACCATTGGAGATGCTCTGATAGGAAGAGACGACATCGAAGGATCAAAAAGCAACGTCGCTATGAACGCTGGGCTGTCACAAGCCAGTTATTCCTGTGGTAACTTTTCTGACACCTCTAACTTCAAACTCTGAAGGTCTCAAACGAGTTGTTACCCTTTTGTTCCACACGAGATTTATGTTCTCGTTAAGCTCATCTTAGAACACCAATCACATGCAAAAAGGAATTACTTAATGCAAAAAAAAAAAATCTAAGCTACCTTTGCATGCATTGTGCCTCATGGAATACATTGATCTCCCTTAGTAAGACCATAAAATGAAAATAAATGGATCTCCCTTAAAGAGGGGGCCACATGAAAACACATAGTATCTCCCCTAATTATATTGATCTCCCTTAAAATAGGGGACCACAATAAAAAACATAGAGCATGTGTGTGTTAACAAGGGGACCACGATCTCCCTTAATGAGGGGACCACACTAAAAAAAATTTAAAAAATACATTATCTCCCTTAACAAGGAGACCACAATAAAAACAACTATTTTTTAATTATTGTTTTATAATCAATAGGCAAAAGAACAAGGCCCTAATTACAATCACACACATAAAAAAAATTATTTGTTGAAGCATGGTGGAAATGTTGTTTACACAATTCATTTAGTCTAAGTAATAAAATTATAACAATAAGTAGTTTGCCTCATTGGCTTAACGCCTATATTTCCAATAAACCTTTGGGACCTTGATAATGGTGTACTCCTCCCTCCAAAGTAAGATCGATAAAAGTATGTTTTTTCATGGAATGGACTTGTTGGAACTTAATTTTTTTTCATGGAATGGACCTCTTAGGACTTAATGTTTTTTTCGTGGAATGGACCTCTTGGGACTTAAGGTGAGTTAAGGGTGACTATGAAGATTCAATATAAGAATTTAAAACTCACCACATGAAAAAAGATCTTAGCATTTTTTATTGTCAATTTCAAAAAAAAAATTGCATGACATGTTATCCAAAAGTAAAATATTTGAGAGTTATGTATAATGCACCATTTATTAATGTGTATATTTGGCAAAATAACCACTTAATGAAAAAAACAATTCCAAGCTACCTCTGCATTTATTATGCCTTCATGAAATACATTAATCTCCCTTAAAGAGGGGACCACAAGAAAACACATAGTATGTCCCTTAATCACAAGGGAGGCAGAATAAATTGATCTCTCTTAAAAGAGGGGGCCACAATAAAAAAAAATACATGCAACTCTCTAAGCGGACGACAATAAATAAATCGATCTCCCTTAATGAGGGGACCACACTAAAAATAAAAGAAATACATATCTCCCTTAACAAGGGGACTACAATAAAACATACTTAGATAAAACATACTTACATGTATGAAACATACTTAGATGTTCTTTTCAGGGTTAGTTATCATTGGGTATTAGTGTAACAAATTTTATTATATTTATTTAGTTCATATGTGCAAATTTTATTATTTTTATTTAGTATATATGTTATAATAATTTGTAATGATTTTTTATGACTTTAAGTAGTTCTTCTTGCAAAGATCCTAAACTATTTTTAAATTATTGTTTTATAATCAAAAGGTAAAAGGACAAGGTTCTAATTACAATCACACACACACACACAAAAATTATTTTTGAAGTATCATGGAAATGTTGTTTACACAATTCATTTAGTCTAAGTAATAAAATTATAACAATACCTAAGCAACCATCCTTTTCCCCATTGGCTTTTCCCCATTGGTTTAACGCCTATATTTCGAATAAACCTTTGGGACCTTGATAATGGTGCACTCCTCCCTACAAAGTAAGGTTGATAAAGCATGTTTTTTTTCATGGAATGGACATCTTGGGACTTAAGCTCATGGTGATTTGAGGGGAGCTAGGGGTGACAACGAAGATTCAACATAAGACTCACCACATTGAAAAAAAGATTTAAAGATTTGTTAGCATTTTTCCTTCTCAATTTCATAAAAAAAAAAATTGTGTAACATGTTATCCAAAAGTAAAATATTTGTGAGTTATGTATAATAAACCATTTATTAAAATGTATATTTTGCAAAATAACCAGATGCAAAAAGGAATCACTTAATACAAAAGAAAAAACAATTGTAAGGTACCTTTGCATGCATTATGCCTCATGGAATACATTGATCATTCCATTGATCTAAGAGACCATAAAAAGAAAATATATGGATCTCCTTTAAAACAGAGGACCACATGAAAACACATAGTATCTCCCATAATTAAATTCGTCTCCCTTAAAAGTGGGGACCACAATAAAAAAAAATATGTATAAGGGGACCAATTTCCCTTAACGAGGGGGGACTACACTAAAAAATAAAAATAAATACATTATCTCTTTTAACAAGGAGACCACAATAAAAATAAGAATAATATGTTATGGCAAAGATGAACTATGTTTAATTTTGAGTGACTCATAGTTAATGGAAGTTTGAATTTATATGGACAATCTTACGATTTTGAGTAACTGGCATTTGAGGAAAGTTAAAATTTATATATGGCAAATTACTAGAATCAAGACTTTTAGGACTTTGTATATGCCTGTAGGTATACATGTTAAAACATCCCTCCAAATTACTTAGGGAGTGTGTTTAACATGGTTAAAAATAGCATCACTGCATTGGACCTTATAAACAAAAGCATATGGTATTAAAAAACTAAGAATAGAAAAAAAAAATGTGGAAAGTCATTGCTAAAGAAAGAGTGCTGAATGGCAGAGAAAAAAATAGTTGTAAAATAAAGAGCTTACCATTTCCATTTGTATTAGTTCTACGCAATAATGCCTCAGATATCTCCAATCATTCCACCTTTACCACATTACCCGGAAGGGAATCTGCATGGAAAAAGGCTTTTGAACAAAGGTACAAAGTGAATGACAATGGGACCCCCATTGGATTTATGAATGGGGCTATGGTGATGCAAATCATAGGGCTTAGGTGATGCAAATCATAAGGAAGGTGTGTTCTAAGGTTCTTACCAAGTAAGGAATGCCTTGTTTATGGATGGACGCTGCAAAAACGAGCAGATCAGAGAAGTGGAAGCTTGGTTGCGACTTTCTCCTCCCTTGCTTGCTACTGTACGATTCCCGTCCTTACTGCTGCCTCCTCCTTCCTTCTTGTGGGTTGTGGCTTCTCTTAGTGTTCCTAGACTCCTTCAGATATTGAGGGAGCTCCCAATACACTCCCCTAGGTTTGGGAACAGCAAGAGGAAGAACTTAATGAGTTCTTACTTCTGCAAGTTTAGAACATGAAAGACAAAGAAAATGATAGGGAACTCACAAAATCCTTGGTGCATGCGAATGCCCTTGAAGGTGTGGGGAGTTCAGGTGATGGAGAGGTTGGATCTTGACATGCACAAGCTCTCTCCAAGTATTTAGGTGGATTTGAGAGTAGAGGAACTGATGCTGTCCTTCTCAGTTCGAGCAGCAGGAAGGGGCAGAAATGAAGGTGTAGGGAAGAGGAAGATGGCTGGTTATGACCTTAAATAGGGCTGCCTTGTGTGGGTGACAACTAGTCAGGTCTCACATGTAAATGAGGGGCTTGGGGTGAGAATGGGTGAGGAAAGTGAGGATGCTGCAGCTGAACGAATTTCCTTGCCACTTGGCTTGCTCCGTGCTGGCGCGCGCCACCTGGTCGCCACACGCACACCGCTTAGGGACGCGTGATTCGCTGTTTGCTCCACCGCCCACTTCATCCAATGAGAGGGAAGTCATCGGGTCTTTGTCCAGGATAAAAAGAATAAACAAACTAAATGGATTCGGGTTACTCCACTAGTTTTTAATATGAGAGATAGCCTTACTAGCTCTACTCGGGCTTTCCCTTACTTGGTTAAATTCCCCTGAGCTAGGTGTTTCCCCGTAAAGTTCAGTCGAGAGTGGTCGACTGACTCCTCGCCGTGCGGCCACATGTCCTACTCACCTGCCACTCGGATCCGGTTAGGGAAGCTCGATGAGTGCAAGGGAACACTCGGCAGTGCTCGGCAGGGTGCCTACTTGCTCGACTAACTAGAAAGGTACTGGGCGAGCTATGCAACTGCTCGCCAAGGCTCGACCGATTTATATCTCACTATTCTAGTGGCTTGGCTCATTAGTGTACTAGTTGTTTAGGTTTAACGTCCTATGTTCCCACCAGGTGCTTATATGTAACTTCATGGAAAGTTTCAAAGAACCACACAAATCCAAATGAAAAACAATTATGATATGCATGCTTAACCGAAAATAACAGCTAGGCTGTTACAAAAATAATCACATGCAAAATGGAATTTCTTAATCAAAAAAAAAATCTAAGCTACCTTTGCATGCATTATGCCTCATGGAATACATTGATCTCCCTTAATAAGACCATAAAAAGAAAATAAATGGATCTCCCTTAAAGAGGGGACCACATGAAAACACACAGTATCTCCCCTAATTAAATTGATCTCCCTTAGAAGAGGGGACCACAATAAAAAAAAAATAGAGCATGTATTTGTTAAAGGGGACCACGATCTCCCTTATGGAGGGGACCACACTAAAAAAATAAAAATAAATACATTATCTCACTTAACAATGGGACCACAATAAAAACAAGAATAATATGATATTACAAAGATGCCATGTTTAATTTTAAGTAATCATAGTTAATGGAAGTTTGAATTTATATGGAAGTTTACCATTTTGAGTAATTGTAACTCACATTTCATCAAAGTTAAATTGATGCATGGCCGATTATTAGAATGAAGAATATTAGGATTTTGTGCTATGTGGGCTCTACCATAAAAAATGAGGGTGGTATAGATGTATGTGTGGCTAGTATACATGTTAAAACATCCCTCTAAATTAAATAAGTTAGGGATTGTTTGGCATTGCTAAAATTAAATGCAGAAGTGAGCTGGTTATAATATATTAAAAGGTTGAGCTAAGATAATAGCATGCCTTGTGATGTGTGTCTATTGGCAACCAGATTTGTTCCCCCACATATAAAATTTACAAATATGAGACATTCTGACAAATTTCAATAGGAAAGAATGGTACATGCTTCTGGCCTTTATTTTTTAAAAAAAAAATGACATGCTCCTGGCTCATGTACAAACTCAAGACTATATCCTGAACAGAGGCACAAAATCAAGATTTCAGAATTTTGGACAGGGCCTTCTTGTCATATACGTGTGCTGACAACTAAATACTATGACCAATAAGGGGCAGTTCATTGGCCATAATTTCAGAGTAATAAGATATAAGATTCAGATCATTGACTCATTGAAATACTACTTGTCAGTCAATACCTATATATGTGGATCCTCATTGGTGCTGCAATAATAAGTAGTAAAAGAGTTTATTATACCTGCAAAACAAAATCAGCTAAGTGATGTACCCTTGGAATATAATACCACTCTTCTCCCTGCAACATTTAACGATCCCATTTTTTTGGGCATTCACAGTCAATCATTAAATTGTTATTCCCAACTTGAGGTTATAGACCAGCCTATGTTAAATTCTGAAACAAATGACTATAAAAATGCTTAAGAAGGTTTACCTTACTGGATGAAGCCCATGTTAAATTCACAGAGCAACCAACGCTAAACTACCTGCACCGCAGTGTAGATGACAAGGGAAAGTATGGAATATCAAGCTCAATGTAGACTTGCATTCACAAAAAAGAGACATAGTCAAAATAATGTGAGAACCAGGAGGCTACCATCTCTTACCAATGTAAATGATGTCTAAGAAAATACACCAGCCCCTGATCAAAGCAGTAGGCCACAACCTGACAATTGCCAGAAAGGAAAATACGGTCATACTAAAGTGATAAACATAATAGTTACATTACGATGCAGGACTTGATCTCTTTTATCAACAAACTGAATTTTTTTGGCGAGACACATCCCTTTTGGTGGTCAAACCATAAACCTGAATACTAATTATATTCTGAAACAAATGCCTATAAAAATGCTTAAGAAGGTCACCTTTAAGGATGAAGCCCATGTTAAATTCACAGAGAAACCAACGTTAACCTACCTGCACAGAAATATAGATGACAAGGAAAAGTATGGAATATCAAGTTCAATGTTCAGCCAAAAGGAAATATTAATTACACTACTACTACATCCAATACCTAAACTAATTATCGAGCTTGAAATTTAATTTATGTGTTACATGATTCAAGTAGTAAATTTAAATTCTATTGTAAATAGAGGTTATAAACACATATTGATGGCTGAGAAACTGAATGACATTCTCTAAAAAAATCTGCAAATGTTTTGATGGTTATATTATCGTCGGATATAGGTAAGAAACAGAGCTGGAACCTAGGTAAAGTAGATTCAGACAGGTATGAAGTACTTAACCAACATTTGTATAGAGAACAAAAATATGTGATATGACTACCATAAGCCTTTGAAAGAAGACAATTAGCAGAACGGAAGAAAAAAAATATTAACCAGCCTGACACTAATAACATGCTCTGACCAAACTTTGTTACTCTTGTTTTTAATACTACATATGATGGAAGACTTGCATTCACAAAAAAGAGACACAGTCAAAATAATGAGAACCAGGAGGCTACAACCTCTTACCAATGTAAATGACGTCTAAGAAAATACACCAGCCCTCCATCAAGGCAGCAGGCCACAACCTGACAATTGCCAAAAAGGAAAATATGGTCATACTAAAGGGGTAAACATAATAGTGACATTACGATGCAGGGCTCAATCTCTTTTATCAACATACTGAATTTTTTAGGCAAGACACATCCCTTTTGGTGGCCAAACCATAACCATAAACCTGAATACTAATTAAATTCTGAAAAAAATGCCTATAAAAATGCTTAAGGTTTACCTTTCTGGATGAAGCCCATGTTAAATTCATAGAGCAACCAACGTTAAGCTACCTGCACCGCAGTGTAGATGACAAGGGAAAGGATGGAATATCAAGCCAAAAGGAAATATTAATTACACTACTACTATATCTAGTACCTGAACTAATTACCGAGCTTGAAATTTAATTTCTTTTGCTAAATGATTCAAGCAGTAAACTTAAATTCTATTGCAAATAGAGGTTATAAACACATATTGATGGCTGAGAAACTGAATGACATTCTCTAAAAAATTCTGCAAATGTTTTGATGGTTGTACGCCGGATACAGGTAAGAAACAGAGCAGGAACCTAGGTAAAGTACATTCAGACAGGGATGAAGTACTTAACCATCATTTGTATAGAGAACAAAAATATGTGATATGACTACCATAAGCCTTTGAAAGAAGAAAATCAGTAGAACGGAAGAAAAAAAGATATTAACCAACCTGACACTCTAATAACATGCTCTGACCAAACTTTGATACTCTTGTTTTTAATACTACATATGATGGAAGACTAGCATTCACAAAAAAGAGACATAGTCAAAATAATGTGAGAACCAGAAGGCTACAACATCTTACCAATGTAAAGGACATCTAAGAAAATACACCAGCCCCTGATCAAAGCAGCAGGCCACAACCTGACAATTGCCAGAAAGGAAAATATGGTCATACTAAAGTGATAAACATAATAGTTACATTACGATGATAGGCTCGATCTCTTTTATCAACAAACTGAATTTTTTTGGCGAGACACATCCCTTTTGGTGGTCAAACCATAAACCTGTATACTCCAAGAACTTTTCGTAGTAGAGATGACAAAATAAAAAGATTTTTCCTGCTCCCTTCTGGTGGCATTGGCACAACAATAGCTCGATGAGATGGGCAGCGGCAATGGCAACTGACTTCGATCTAGTAGGGGAAGAGCGCCGGTCAGCATATCAGAGGCAAGAGAGCAAGAGGGAAAGAGGAAGAGAGGCGGTTACCTCGGCGGTGGTGTGCCCCTCCAGGACGGCATTGGATCGGCATCGGCGGGAGGTGGCTTTCTTCGGGCGGTGTGGTGGAGGGGACGGGTTCGGTGACGGCCGGTGGCCCGGTTCCTCCCTCCACGCGGTGTGGTGGTGTGGCGGTTGCTGAACAAATATGAACAGAGAAAATGTACATTAATAATCTAGAAAAAGTGTATGTCGTTAGCTTTGCCATATGCAACCAACCAAATTAACAAATTCATCGAGGATTGAAGAAAATATAACTCGTAAATCTGGCACTATCTTTTCATATAATAATTGACTATGTAACAACTTATATGGAGAAAACACATCTATTGATAACAGCTTCCTTCAATTGAAGGATGTGAAATTAGTAGCTGCTAATTATACCGATGCAGCATTGACAAATAAGGACCGTGACTTCTTGTAGTTTCAACGGACATTCTCCGGTTTTACCTGAACAAACGTTCTAACTTCATAATTAAGTTTGCCCCAACCCTTACACGTGATTCATCCATGATTTGTAATGTATGATCAAGCGTTTGTTTACTTTTGTTGATATTGATGAAATGTTCGAAGCCAATATTCATCATGAGCTAACATGATATACGCACGCCGGATGGTTTAATGGTCATGGTTTCATCAACAAATATATAACAATTTCTCTTACAGCCGCGTATGTGCAACACAAATTTTAAAAAATAACATTAGTAGTAGCTCTATCAGCAACATATCAGAGTGAAGCTTATGGAAAATCCAAACAAAAATGCAGCAACAGGTACCGATAAGGCACACATCAAGCAGTGTTAGACTAAGAGGCTATTCTTCTTGTGAAGCATAAAAGCAGTGAAATTAATTGCCAAATTATTCCATCTTAGGGAAAATCAGTTAGGCCAAGATGAATGGCGTGGGTGTGTGAGAGCCAAATGTCTGCATCAAATAACAATGATTGTGAAGCCTAATGTAATTACACGAAAGAATCAAGAAAACAAGCACGGTAATTACACGAAACTAAGAAGTAATCAACAAATCAATACAAACAGGCAATGTTCGCCACCCATCCACCCGCATTGCAACACATGGTGGCATGGAAACGGAGCGCCACATAAAGATGCAAACTTTGATCGGATAACTAAGGCGAGGTCGCAAATTCAGTTCCCCACGCGGATCAGGGACGTCATCCCATAACACCCATCTATCCAAACGACGAAACAAGCGAGCGCGAGCTGTGTGCTTGACTGAACGGCCACCCACAGACAGAGATCGGTAAGATAGCTAGAGTTTGAGCGAAGGAAGAGGGCACGGAGTGCGGTGCCTACCTGTAGAGGATGGTGTTGTCGGTGTCGAGCTCGATGGCCTGCGTCTAGAGCGCGGCGGCCTTGAGGAAGCTCACAACCTTGAACTGCTCGTTCCCCTGCTCCTTCAGCGTCGCCGCCGCTCCTCGTTAGAGGCTGGTACGCGGCGTGCGGAGGGAGATGCTCTTTCCCCACCTCCTGTATCCGTGGAGGATGCGGACAACGGCGGCCGTGGAGGCGTGGCGGAACTGCGCATTAGGCTGGCGTAGGCGGGGTTGGGACTTGGGAGGCGATAGGTTTAAGGAGCAGAGCTGCGAGCACGGAGGCGGTGGGCGTGTGGGAGAGGAGGAGGGGGTGCGAGGGGGCGGCGGCGTGGCGCAGGAGCCTGCGAACCCGGCGGCGGCGACGCTGTGACGTGGGAGACTGGGAGGGAGGGAGGAGAGGGGCGCCCCTCCAGACCGGCAGTGGGACACTGGGAGGTGGCTTTCTTCGGGCGGTGTCGTCAAGGGGAACAACTTCGGCGGTGGCCCGGTAACGGGATGAGCATGGGCCGGCCCATTACCCATTGGGTCCAACCCCATAACCCACCGCTGAAAAAGGGGTCAATAGGGCCGACCCAAAGGGTCATGCTTGTGACCCTTTTGACCCAATGGGTCACAAGGGTGGCCCATTTATACATTTAAATTACTGCTGCAACAAAATGGCACCTGATCACCATCATCACACACTAATCAGTCAGCTAAAAGGCCCTATCTTTGCTTATCCAGAAGCAGGAAGAAGTCCAATTTACCTCCCTTAACTATTGCAGAAGTTCATTTTTCCTCCCTCAACTCATTTGTGGTCGTTCGATGCAAGATTGGACGGCCAGATCTCACCCATTTAACACAGAGGGAGGAAAAGTGAACTTTTTCAATAGTTGAGGGAGGCAACGTGGACTTCTTCCTCCAGAAGCACGATATCAAGCAACATAGCATTAGCAGTTCACGGTATCAAGAAACATAGCATCATCAGTTCACAGTATCAAGCAACATAGCAGAATCCTTTCCCTATGGTGGCAATCTGCCATAGAAATTCACGGTATCAAGCAACATAGCATCAGCATTTCAAGTAGCACGACTATCACAACAGAACGACAACCATTTTCTCATGATATTGTAACTATCACCAGAAACATCATGCCGAAAGCTAATCTGGGGATCAAGGTTCATGAGTATATCCTAACAAGGGATACTAAATAGCACGTAGCATCAGCATGCCATCCCGAAGATAAACAAGAAGATAGCAAGAAGATAAACAAAGACGAAGGCGGCGGTGGCAAACTGGCGATGCAAAGACCGTGGGAGGCGCTGGGCGACTGGAGAGGCGGCGGCGAGGCGGCAAGGCGGCGGCCGGCAATGCGGCGATCGGCGAGGCGGCGCGCTGGGCGACTGGCGATGTGGCGATCGGCGAGGGATGCGCGGCCGGCCTAGCGAGGCGGTGGTCGTGAGGGAGGGCGTGGGGCGGCTGGCAAGGCGACAGCAAGTGGAGGCGCCCGCCGCCGCAAAGAAGCCCGCAATGAGAGGGAGGCGAGGTGATCAGGCGAGTGCGAGAGGTGGGTCGACCCAGGAGAACCAATGGGTATAAGGGATCCGACCCATTTTTCCTGAAATTATTCTAGTCTGGTCCACTGGCCCATTTTGTTATTTTCTTTAAGCTGGGTCGGTGGGTCGATGGGTCGGCCCGGCTGAAGGAACCTAAGGCCGAGAGGGGGGTGAATCGAACTATTTCAATTTTTACTTTTGTTGCACTTAGCCACTTAAGCAAGTTAAGGCACACAGCTAGCGCGTGGATTCCTACACAAGTCCAGTTGGCGGAAGCAATTGATGCACAAGTGTAGGAGGCACGAAGGCACTCACGGGCAGTGGATATCAAGACGCGGTTAAGTAAATAAGACAGAGAGGCGCAAACCGAGTTGTTTACCGGAGTTCTGTGCTCAACACATGAACACCTACGTCTCCGTTGAGGAAAACTTCTCACACAGAGAAGTCGGGACTCTCTCGTCCCTAACCCTCAATCCACTCGATGGCAGCTCTTCACCAACACATGGTAGGCGAGCTCCAAACCTCACACGAATCGGCACCCTTCACACTTGAAGGACTCAAACACCGACTTCACAAGCGAAGCCGACCTCGAGCACACCGAGGATTTAGCACATCTCCGACGCACGGAGAAGAGCACCTTGGGAAGCAAGGTGGCCGTCGACACAACGACGGGCTTTGCACACCCCGACGGACGGAGAGGAAGCACCGTGGGAAGCACGGTGACCTTCACGAAGAAGGGTTTGCTTGTGGTACGGTTGATGAAGCTAGGCGATGACGACGTCTCCCGGTAGTAAGAATCCCAAGAGCACAAAACCGGAGACACTCAACCCTCAACCCACCATGGAGGAGATGGCATGGCAACCATGGATAGGGGACGAACCTTGGAGACGACAAGGAGGAGGCTAAGGGGTGCTCTCTTCTTCTTCCTCACTCTCTTCTTCAATCTCACAAGCACATGGAACCCTAAGTGGAGGTGGGAACCATGGGAGGAGCTCTCTTGGTGTCTAAGGGCAAGGGGTGGCGGCTAGGTGAGGCTCTCTCAAGTTTCTCCCGTGCTCCTAGCCCCTATTTATAGGCCCAAGGCGAAACCCTAGAAATGGACGGCTCAGATTAAATCGCGAGATTCAGATCCCCCGATCGAACGCCGTCCAGTTCCCGTCGGACGCCGTCCGACGGAGGATTTGGCCAAAATTTGTGCTTCGTCGGACGCCGTCCGGTGGCTTACCGGACGCGTCCGACAGGGCGCTGGTGCACACGAACGGGCTGCCCGCCAGGTGTTTGGTCGTTGGTTTACACGTCGTCGGACGTCGTCCGGTGGCTGTCGGACGCCGTCCGACAGAGGCTATGTACCTGTGACTTAGCCATTTTCGAGCTAGCTCGTTGGGAACCGCTGCTGTCGGACCCCGTCCGAAGAACGTCGGACGCCGTCCGACAGTGGTGGTGCACGGGCGACCTCTCCCCGTCACAGGGGACCCCTAGGCGAGTCACCGGCGACCACTCGGCGAGCACCGGCGACCCCTCGGCGAGCACGGGCGACCCCTCGGCGAGCCGGGCGACCTCACCCCAAGCACGGGCGATCACTCGGCGAGCATGGGCGACCCCTCGGTGAGCCGAGCGACCTCACCCCAAGCACGGGCGATCACTCGGCGAGCACTGGCGACCTAACCCCAAGCACCGGCGACCCCTCGGCGAGGACGGGCCACCCCTCGGCGAGCCGGGCGACCTAACCCCAAGCACCGGCGACCCTGGGACAGGTGTAATTGGTCTAGATGGTTCGCTCAGTACTAACACCTGGCACTCTCGGAACCCCATAGGACCCACGGCTGATGTTTCTGGACCAGTGCTCAGTGGGACCCTGCAACCAGAGGGATGTAGTCGATCTGCTGAGTTGGGCCGAAGACACACACAAGGAATTCAGAGAAACTATAAAAACAGAGGTCCTTATCCTTGGCGTTCCGGCTGTACGGCCTAGTTGCCATCAATTACCAAAATCAATTAGCCCATGGGAGGCTTGAACTTACAATCTCCCCCTTTTTGGTAATTGATGACAACACCTGCAAATCCAACATGACAAGGCACAAATACAATCTCTGGTGCAATGGGTTAGTCCAGAAACATTGCATCACAGCATAGCACAATACCAAAGACTAGGCCAACGAATAAAATGCAATGTACACATAAACATGAGCTCCCCCTAAGTCAATGCATACCACTTGTAAGACACGATAGTACCATCACATCACATGGAGCAAAGCATCTCCATCCTAATTTTTTTTATCATAGGAGCAAAGCATCTCCTAAATCTACCACTTGTAAACACCCCAAATTCCATAATGCCCAAAACATGGATTTGCACTAATTTCTCCCCCTTTGGCATCAATGACCAGAAAGTATGGGATTAGCAAGTGAAGCGCTTTGAAAGTTGTACTAGTGCACGTATGCCCATAAGTTCATCACACTTTGAAAATTTGGCTCAACATTTTTCTCAAAATTGCTCAAATTAGCGAAGTAAAGACATGTGCAAAATGGAAGAACACAATCTAGACTTAGAAGCACATGATCCACCAAAAAGTTTAGAGCGATCAAATAAGACTAGAAGCTATAGCCCTCCTAACACATACTCATGGCTTCCAATTGCATGATATATTGAGTTAAGCACAAGTTGAGCTAGTGACAGGGTAAACACATGCTATAGCTATCAATTTCATGTGATGAACATATAGTCAAATGAATAACATCCAGTATAACAAGCAAAGCACCTAAATGCTCAAACTGGCTTCAAAAGATTTGCAATGAATGACATAGACACGCGACCAACTCAGGCAATGTTTGACTTATCTAAAATGTTTAACTCATTTCTCAATTTGCAGAATCGTGCCTCATCGAGTGGCTTGGTGAATATGTCGGCAAGTCGGTCCTCTGTCAAGACGTGCTCAAGCACAATGTCGCCCTTTGTCACATGATCCCGAAGGAAATGGTGACGGACATCAATGTGCTTGGTCCGTGAGTGTTGGACCGGGTTGCACGCTATCTTCACCGCGCTCTCATTGTCGCATAGAAGAGGCACATGGTCAAGTTTTAGCCCAAAGTCAAACAGTGACTGTGTCAAATAAAGCAATTGTGCACAACAACTCCCTGCCGCTATATACTCAGCCTCAGCGGTAGATAGCGCCACGAAATTCTGTTTCTTTGACGCCCATGACACAAAACACCTACCCAAGAAGTGACATGCCCCGGAAGTGCTCTTGCGATCGATCTTGCACCCGGCATAATCTGAGTTAGAATAGCCTAGGAGCTCAAACCGCGCACCCTTCGGGAACCAAAGACCTGTGCTAGGTGTGTGTTTCAGGTATCTAAGTATTCGTTTCACAGCAGTCATATGCATTTCTCTAGGGGAGGCTTGAAATCTAGCGCACATGCACACACTAAACATGATATCCAGCCTAGATGCAGTCAAGTAGAGCAAAACACCAATCATGGAACGGTAAAGCTTTTGGTCGACATATTTACCTTCTTTGTCGAGGTCGAGGTGGCAGTTCGTCCCCATTGGTGTCCGGATCGGCTTGCAGTCACTTATGTCGAAGCGCTTGAGGAGGTCCAGAGTGTACTTCTCTTGGTTTATGAAAGTTCCAGTCTTGAGTTGTTTGATTTGGAAACCCAAGAAGAAGTTAAGCTCACCCATCATCGACATCTCGAACTCTGCAGCCATCAGCTCACTGAAGTCTTGTACCATCTTCTCACTTGAGCTCCCAAAGATGATGTCGTCAACATAAACTTGGCATAGGAACAAGTGTCCATCATCCACCTTGGTGAAAAGTGTAGAATCCACTCTCCCAACACTGAAACCCTTGGAGATGAGGAAGTCTCTCGGTCTCTCATACCAAGCCACAGGAGCTTGCTTTAGCCCATACAAAGCCTTGGACAATCTGTACACATGATCGGAGTGTTTTGGGTCTTCAAATCTCGGAGGTTGCTCAACATAGACCAGCTCCTCAATGTAGCCATTTAAGAAGGCACTTTTGACATCCATTTGTTTCAAAGTGATGTTGTGACAAATGGAGAATGCCATAAGCAATCTAATCGCATCATGTCCGCCACGGGAGCATAAGTGTCTCCACAATCCACACCTCGACCGAGTGAAACCACGAGCCACAAGTCCTGCCTTGTTTCTGACAACCAATCCAAATTCATCTGTCTTCTTCTTGAATACCCACTTGGTGCCAATCACATTGCAATCCTTGGGTCGCTCCACAAGTGTCCAAACCTTGTTTCTCTCAAAATTATTTAACTCCTCATGCATGGCATTGATCCAGTCAGGATCGGCCAATGCCTCTTCCACCTTCTTTGTCTCCAATTCAGACACAAAAGCATGGTGCTCACAGAAGTTAGCCATCCTTGACCTTGTTTGCACACCATGAGTCAGGTCTCCAATCACTTGCTCAGCTGGGTGATCTCGAGCAATGGAGTGATGAGTTCTGATCAACTGAGAAGGTTGTCCAGCTGTCTGATCAACCGTCCCTCCATCCTTCTCACAAGCTATCTCTTCCTCTGAAGCTAGCTCCAAACTTGAGCTATCTTGAGGCATAGCTCCCCCTGAATCTGCCACTGGCTCAGGGGTGAGAGGTGGCGTGACTGTCTCAACCACTCTTGGAGCTTCAACTGGCCTCACATCCTCAGCTTCCATCCGCTCAGCTGCCCTTGCCAACTCCTCTCCACCAACATCATCCAAATTCTCATGATGCCCTTGACTGCAGTTTGACTCATCAAACTTTACATCACACGATTCTTCAATCTGGCCACTTGCTTCATTGAACACCCTGAAAGATGACCATCTGGCTGAGTACCCCAAGAAGATCCCACCGTCCACTCTTCTCTGAAACTTGCCCAAATGCTCCCTCTTCTTCTTGATGTAGACCTTACATCCAAAGACCCTGAAGTAGGAGACATTGGGTCGTCTTCCCACAAGCAGCTCATAGGATGTCTTCTTCAGGAGTTTGTGAAGATCTGACCTATTAATGCGATGGCGGTGTTGTGTTGATTGCCTCAGCCCAGAAGACCTCAGAAGTTCCATACTCATTGAGCATTGCCCTTACCATCTCGATGAGTGTCCTGTTCTTTCTCTCAACCACTCCATTTTGTTCAGTAGTGTAAGTGGCTGAGAACTGATGATCAATACCTAGCTCATCACAGAACAACTCAACGGAAGTGTTAGTAAACTCGGTTCCATTGTCACTTCTCACCTTTTTGTGGGTACAGTCAAATTTATTTTGAGCTTTCTTTACAAATTTCCTGAAAACATCCCTAGTTGGGGTTTTGTCTGGAAGAAAGAATACCCAAGTGTATCAAGAGTAATCATCAACTATGACCAAGCAGTAGAGATTACCCCCAATACTCACATATTTTGTTGGCCCAAAAAGGTCAATGTGCAAGAGTTCAAGTGGTTGGGATGTAGACATGACATTCTTGGCTGGATGAGCACTTGCCACTTGTTTGCCGGCTTGACATACCGAGCAAAGCTTATCCTTTTCGAATGCCACATCTTTCACCCCAAGAACCAACTCGTTTTTGAAAAGTTTCTTTAAATTTCTCATGCCGACATGCCCAGGCGCCTATGCCAAAGCCAACCAAGTGTGACTTTGGCGGAGAGGCAAACCGAGATGGATGCGGCAGGCTCATTGAAGTTCACAAGAAACAAGTTTTCAAAACGAAAGCCCTTAAACACTGTTTTTCCATTTTGATCCAGAACCAACAATCCCTCAGATGAGAAGTTACAATGGAAGCCTAAATCATAAATTTGAGCAACGGAAAGTAGATTGTAGTTCAGAGTGTTTACCAGTAGCACATTGTCAATTGAGAGGTCCAAAGAGATTGCTACCTTTCCGGCTCCAATTACCTTGCCCTTGCTTCCATCTCCAAAAGTGACCTTGGGGGGATTTGATCCATCCTCCCCCATTGAGGTGAACAACCGGTGGTTGCCGGTCATGTGTTGGGTACACCCACTGTCAACGATCCAATGGCACCCTCCACTCCGGTAGTTCACCTGCATTAAGAAGAGATCACTTGTGTGACTCAGGGACCCACACAGGAGGTCCCCGAGGGTTAGCCTTCAAGCCAGAAGCAATAGGAGCAAATCGATCAATCAAAATTTAGGCACCCAAATATGTGCCTTATGCTCATTCTCAGCCCTCAAACCAGCATATCTAGCAAACACCTTACCCTGGTCATTCATCTTAAGCAAGTAGTGATCATACAACTCAGCATGAGCTTTTGGAAGCTTGAGTTTGGTGTGCTTGGGAGTGTTCCTAGCTTGGTTCCTAGGTGGAGCTTGCCTAACAAAGTTTTCCCTAGGAGGACCATTCCAAAAGCTAGGTGGTGGTGGAGCTTGCCAATTGTTGTATGGCATGGGAGGAGTACCATTCCAATTGTTGTACCTAGAAGCATATTGCCAAGCATATTGGTTCCTAGGTTGCCATGTCGTGAAATCATAGTGCCTAGGAGGTCCTTGCCATGTGTTGTGCATATTGTGCTTCCTAGGGTGATTGTTCCTAGTGTTCATGTTTTTATGCCCAGAGTTATTAGCATTGTTGGTGTTTCCCTTGGGCTTGTTATGAAGAGAGTTTTGCCCTTTGTTAGACACTTGAGGACCTTTCTTTTTCTTCCCCTTAAACTTCTCAGGGGTGAATCCCAAGTCGTCCTTCAGGGTCGGATTCCTCTGTTCCTCAAGTATCTGGTTAAGGACACGACTCCCCTCATAACACTTGCCAAGACCCTTGTCAAATTTCTCAAGTTTGACCATGAGACTAGCGTTTTCAATGGCAAGTTCATCACGCTCAATGGTTAGTTCCCTAGCAGCTAGTGCAAATTTGCATGAATTAGGAGTGCACTCTACACTAGAGGAGCCATTGGAACTAGAAGCAATCATGGCACACTTAGAGCAAGAATCAACCAAATTAATGACAGTACTAGCACTAGAACCAATCAATGCACATTCAGAAGAAATGTCTGTGCTAGCAGGTGCCATGGTGATAGCAGGTGTGACAGAAGCAGTAAATGGTGCAATCACAGGGGGCACAATCAAAGCAGGTGAAGCAATCAAGTCATCAGTGGCATGAGCAAGTGGCAAAGCATCAATGGAAGCATTCTTTCCAGTAAGCAACTTGTTTTCTGCCCTAAACTCAAGAATAGTAGCAAGCAAGTCATCTACAGATTCATTCATGCCTTTGTTTTCCACATCAAGCAACTCTACCTTCCTAGCTAAGTTAAGTTTCTCACCATTCAAAAGATCAACTTCAGTCTCAAGAGAATCATGCTTAGCAGTGAGGGTAATCAGAGACTCCTGAAGAGTAGTGGCTCTCAAATGCTCCTTTCGGAGAACATCAAGCAACTTAGCTACATTCTCTCTAGTAGTCTCTTCATCCCACTCAGAGAGAGTTTCAGAGTCAGAATCAGAAAATACCTCAGCAGATGGTCGAGCCATCAAGCACTTGGAAGCTGAAGCAGATGGTGATGAAGCTCTCGGTGTAGAGGAAGTAGTGGAGATAGACTCTTCTCCATCAGAATACCACACTTGCTCTTGTGGTTCAGGGACGGCCACCAAGCACTTTGTGACGCAGGCTGGAGGTGGAGGAGTCATCTCAGCAATTGCCATGGTGGCAAGTCCTTCACCACTTGGCTCCTCATCCTCCTCAGAAGCGGCTGAGTCACTGGAACTGTCATCGGAGACCCAAGTTCCAACGAACGCCAACTTCTTTCCATTCTTGGAGGTGGCCTTGAATTCGGTCTTCTTCCAGTTCTTGTACTTTCCTTCCTTGTGCTTGAGCTTGTCATCATCACTACCTTGCTTGTTCTTCTCCTTGCGCTTGGTCTTGTCCTTGAGAGGGCACATGGAAGCAATGTGACCCTTCTTATGACACTCATAGCATCGATAGCTAGAGTGTGAGTTCTTGGTCCGTCTCTTAAGGTCGAAGCGCTTCCCAAACAGACCCATCATCTCCTCAAGCGCCTCAGGTGGGAAGAAACTTGATCCTTCTTGATCCTTGGAGGAGGCAGGCTTGGACTTGCTTGGTTTGTGTCCGGTAGCCTTGAGAGCAATTGTCTTGGTCTTCTCAGCTGATGGGGTGGCTAGGGGCTCGATGATAAGCATCTCATGAGCACAAAGCTTACCTGAAAAGCCGAGTCATCGTCTCAAGTTCATTCTTTGTTTGAGAGAACAGTGATGATGTCCTCATACTCTGTCTTGGGAGAATCCTCATCATCTTCTGCACACATCAACATCAGGCATAGAGAGTCCGAGCCCCTTGAGCTCATTGATTATGGGGTTAAGGCGAGTATACATAGCATTTGCATTTTCACCAGGAAGCATCTCAAATTTATCAAATTGCTCCTTAACCACCACTAATCTACCCTCCTTGACAGCGGCAGTACCCTCATGGATCTCAACAAGAGAATCCCAAATAGCCTTGGCAGAGGTGAGGTTACTAACTCTCTCGAACACATCCCTACTCAACCCCGTGAGTATAGCATTCATGGCCTTAGCATCATTAGCCATAAGAGTTTTCTGAATTGGTGTGAGTGGTACATTTTCAACATGGGTAATAGTGATGCCATTCTCAATGACATCCCAAATGTCGGCCAATAGAAATAAGATAGATTTTCATGCGCTTCTTCCGAAGTCAAAGTGTAAGCCATTGAAGATTGGGATCCTATTAGCAGCTACACTATCCCCTTCGGCCATCTCTAATGCGGTGAAGCAAAACTAGAGAGAGCCTGGCTCTGATACCAATTGAAGGAACCTAAGGCCGAGAGGGGGTGAATCGGACTATTTCAATTTTACTTTTGTTGCACTTAGCCACTTAAGCAAGTTAAGGCACACGACTAGCGCGTGGAATCCTACACAATGCAGTTGGTGGAAGCAATCGATGCACAAGTGTAGGAGGCACGAAGGCACTCACAGGCGATGGATATCAAGACGCGGTTAAGTAAATAAGGCAGAGGCGCAAACCGAGTTGTTTACGAGTTCGGTGCTCAACACATGAACACCTACGTCTCCGTTGAGGAAAACTTCTCACACAGAGAAGTCGGGACTCTCTCGTCCCTAACCCTCAATCCACTCGATGGCAGCTCTTCACCAACATATGGTAGGCGAGCTCCAAACCCTCACACGAATCGGCACCCTTCACACGCGAAGGACCGAAACACCGACTTCAAGCGAAGCCGACCTCGAGCACACCGAGGATTTAGCACATCTCCGCCGCGGAGAAGAGCACCTTGGGAAGCAAGGTGGCCGTCGACACTGACGACGGGCTTTGCACACCCGACGGACGGAGAGGAAGCACCGTGGGAAGCACGGTGACCTTCACGAAGAAGGGTTTGCTTATGGTACGGTTGATGAAGCTAGGCGATGACGACGTCTCCCGGTAGCAAGAATCCCAAGAGCACAAAACCGGAGACACTCAACCCTCAACCCACCATGGAGGATGGCATGGCAACCATGGATAGGGGACGAACCTTGGAGACGACAAGGAGGAGGCTAAGGGGTGCTCTCTTCTTCTTCCTCACTCTCTTCTTCAATCTCACAAGCACATGGAACCCTAAGTGGAGGTGGGAACCATGGGAGGAGCTCTCTTGGTGTCTAAGGGCAAGGGGTGGCGGCTAGGTGAGGCTCTCTCAAGTTTCTCCCGTGCTCCTAGCCCCTATTTATAGGCCCAAGGCGAAACCCTAGAAATGGACGGCTCAGATTAAATCGCGAGATTCAGATCCCCCGATCGAACGCCGTCCGGTTCCCGTCGGACGCCGTCCGACAGAGGATTTGGCCAAAATTTGTGCTTCGTCGGACGCCGTCCGGTGGCTTATCGGACGAGTCCGACAGGGCGCTGGTGCACACGAATGGGCTGCCCGCCAGGTGTTTGGTCGTTGGTTTACACGTCGTCGGACGCCGTCCGGTGGCTGTCGGACGCCGTCCGACAGAGGCTATGTACCTGTGACTTAGCCATTTTCGAGCTAGCTCGTTGGGAACCTTCTTTGTCGGACCCGTCCGAAGAACGTCGGACGCCGTCCGACGATGGTGGTGCACGGCGACCTCTCCCGTCACGGGGACCCCTAAGCGAGCACCGGCGACCACTCGGCGAAAGCACCGGCGACCCTCGGCGAGCTGCAGGCGACCTCACGGCGAGCCGGCGACCTCACCCCAAGCACGGGCGATCACTCGGCGAGCACGGACGACCCCTCGGCGAGCCGGGCGACCTCACCCCAAGCACGGGCGATCACTCGGCGAGCACTGGCGACCTAACCCCAAGCACCGGCGACCCTGGGACAGGTGTAATTGCTCTAGATGGTTCGCTTA
Source organism: Raddia guianensis (assembly GCA_036346415.1). Lineage (NCBI taxonomy): Eukaryota > Viridiplantae > Streptophyta > Magnoliopsida > Poales > Poaceae > Raddia > Raddia guianensis. The sequence continues at coordinate 9,819,527 of CM070537.1, forward strand.
GTACTAACACCTGGCACTCTCGGAACCCCATGGGACCCACGGCTGATGTTTCTGGACCAGTGCTCAGTGGGACCCTGCAACCAGAGGGATGTAGTCGATCTGCTGAGTTGGGCCGAAGACGCACACAAGGAATTCAGAGAAACTATAAAAACAGAGGTCCTTATCCTTGGCGTTCCGGCTGTACGGCCTAGTTGCCATCAATTACCAAAATCAATTAGCCCATGGGAGGCTTGAACTTACACCGGCCCATGCTCATCCCTATTCCTCCCACCGTACGACGTGGTGGTGTGCGGTGTGCCGATGGCTCCCTCCGACGTGGCGGAGACTGGAGGGGACGGATTCGACGGCGCGGAAGCCTGTGAGCCCGGTGGCGGTGGCGCAGTGAAGTGGGAGTCGGGGAGGGGGAGGGAGAGGGAGACAGGGAGGAGAGGGGCGACGAATGGAGGTGCGTGTGAGGGGAGAGGGGAAGGGCGAGGCGTGAGTTGTGAGGTGGGGGTACTCATGCTTTTAGCCGTTAAGATCGGATGCAATGGCTGAGATCGCGAGTTGGTGAAATCACCACCACCACCATAAGAGACTTTATAATAGTAGAGATAGAGATAAAAACCATAGTTACATATCATGTTGCTCACTGCTCACGTAGAAAATATAATACATAAAAAATATTTTGAAGACAATTAAGATAACATGATATCCAAAATGTATATTCCTAAAAAATCAAGAGCACTCCTCTCGGACGGACATACGAATGCATATAAACCCAAATAAACTTTATATGCATTCCTCTTCCTCTTAGAGTCATATGTGTGTGTTAGACATTTTTGTTAACACAATTATTAACCCAAATATACAACCCAAAAAAAATATAAAATGCGGTCATAGCTTGGAGCGGAAAAGAAATCATAACGGTAGCAAATTAAAATAAAATAAAAATACATATTCAATTACGATATAACAATTAAAAACTCACCACATGAAAAAAGATCTTATCATTTTTTATTGTCAATTTTATAAAAAAACATATATCCAAAAGTAAAATATTTGTGAGTTATCTATAATACACCATTTATTAAAGTGTATATTTGGAAAAATAACCAGATGCAAAAAGGAATCACTTAATGCAAAAGAAAAAACAATTCTAAGCTATATTTGTTTGCATTATGCCTCATGGAATACATTGATCATTCCATTGATCTAAGAGACCATAAAAATAAAATATATGGATAAGTGGGGAGTGGGGACCACAATAAAAAAAAATATGTATAAGGGACCAATTTCCCTTAATGAGGGGACCACACTAAAAAATAAAAATAAATACATTATCTCTCTCAATAAGGGGATCAAAATAAAAACAAGAATAATATGCTATAGCAAAGATGAACCATGTTTAATTTTTAGTAACTCATAGTTAATGGAAGTTTGAATTTGTATGGACAAGCTTACCATTTTGAGTAACTCGCATTTGAGAAAAGTTAAAATTTATATATGGCAAATTACTACAATCAAGAGTTTTAGGACTTTGTATTACATGCGCTCTAGGTATGCATGTTAAAACATCCCTCTAATCACTGCATAGGACCTTATAAACAAAAGCATATGGTATTAAAAAACTGAGAATAGAAAAAATAATAACATATTTAGCTACAATTAAGTTCTGGTTTACCATTAGTAAGTGGGGAAAGTCATGGCTACAGAAAAGTGCTGAATGGCAGAGAAAAAAAATAGTTGTAAAATAAAAAAATAGTTCTACGCAATAATACCTCAGATATCTCCCATCATTCCACCTTTACCACATTACCCGGAAGGGAATCTGCATGGAAAAAGGCTTTTGAATAAAGGTACAGAGTGAATGACACTGGGACCCCATTGGATTTTTTTTGAGAAAGAGAACATCTTCATTCATAAAGCTTCTTATATTTTGCATCCAGATTACAGTGAAAACAGAGGAATACATTGAAGACCTGCAATGATATAGCTGGCGAGGGAAATGAAGGGCAACAAAGCCGACGGCGCCACCATGGCCATCTCCTCTATGAGAACCCGAACAAGATGACGAAGAAGAAGAACAGCAGTAAGATTAAGGTCATGTTCTTTTGAGCTGATCTGAACGGCTGAACAGCTGAACGGCTGAAATGACTGAACTTCGAGAGCTTCTCGAGTTAGTCTCGAGATTCGGATTCATTTCGTTTGACTTGATTTTTAAAGCATTAGGATCTACTTTCAAAACAGCGAAAAAAGGACTCAAAAAAAATCAAGCCATATGTTTTTTTAAAACGTAGATAAGTCGTTAAGCTGTTAAGCCGTTGAGCTGGAAAGAACTAGGCCTAAACAAACTAACAAACTATGAAGAACGCACTTCCGTTCTAGGCAGAAGACGAAAACTACAGGGCGAGTGGGCAACCCCAGCCATTGCAAACACCATCAACCCCAACACCGGCGACGGAGTCTTCAGTCCACCTCCATGAACTCTTCCTCTAACCATATCTCCACCGCAACACGGGGAGTCTACAGCACCTCGCCGGCACTGGGAGCCATCGGCGGAGACCACCAACAGCAACCCCCTACCAAAAGAATCCCCTCATTCGCAGAGCCACAAACAAAACCTAACTCACCTGTACAGAGGCTTGAACCCGTCCGAACAAATTAAAGACTCCCCAACCGCAGCTCCCGCCCAGAGCCTGCCGGCAACCAGGAAAGCCAAGCACTTGGCCTCCACCAGCTCGCCGCAGCCCGGAAGACCGACGGAGAAGAAGAAGAGGACCCAGGTGTAGCCGAGAGAACCTCCCAAAACTCCAAAAGACCCTCAAACCAAACCCTAAAGTACTCCCTAGTCTACAACAGTACACCCTGTGGCCTAGATCTGGGGTCTCCCATCACGGCGGAGGCCCGCAGGCCGCCCGCGACGAGGGAAACGGCCGGATCCCAGCTAGCGCCGCCCGCTCTCTATTATCGCCCTCTCCGCTGCCTAAAGAGAGAGTCACTTGCCAGTTTGTAACACACTAAGGCCCTCTTTGATAGCTTGTTTAGTTTTAGTTTAGTTTTTGTTGGGAAAATTTGACCACCTTTGGAAGTGGTATGAAAATGCTAAATAAATTATTAAAAAAATATTTTTGATATCTTTGAGAAAAACCCTACAAAGTTATAAAAAAAATATTTTCAAAAAATAAAATGAATGGTGTATATAAAAATAACAAAAGTTGCAATCCCAACAAAAACTAAACTAAAACAAGCTATCAAAGAGGCCCTAAACCCTTTAGGACTTGTTCTTTTTCAACGTCATTGCGTATTACTATAGCAAATTTAGTTATTTTTATATAGCCTGTATGTGTGATAATTTGTAACAATTTTTTCGAGACTTTTAGTAGTATTCTAAAGATCGTAAAACTATTTTTTAATTTTTTATAATCTTTAGACCTCTTTTCGAGGCCTAATACGCCAACGCAACGATACGCTAAAAAGAACAAGGCCTTAACTGGCCAATGCGCCGGCCGGTTCAACACGGTTCGTTTTCGGGCCGCCCCGGTTCAGTCCGGTTAGTATGTGAACCGGGTCAAACGAACCAACGAGTTGAGTCCGCAGCCTAGATTCGATTCATTGCTTGAAACGAACAAACCGGGCTGCCCTAGTTCGTTTGGCGTGGGTTGGCCCGGTTTTCATGTAATTAGTCAAAACAATTCAGAAAAATTGAACAAATTCAAAAATGTGAACCATAATTCATCTAATTAATTTAAAAAATTCAAATATATATGGAGAAATATTTAAAATGCATTGCAGAGCTTTTTTATTAATGTGTATTTACATGGTTGCCTCATTAAAAACTTTACCAAGTAAAAACTCAATTTGAGAAAGGCGAGTAATAGGGTCCGAACGTCTGGACGTCCGGACCTGCTGACGTCACCTTACGTCATCGTGTAACCTGCGCGAATACCTACGGAAAACTGGAAAATAACGGTAGAAACTTGATGAACCGTGACAACTTGAGGACGAAACTTGAGATTTCAGAAAGTTTTCAAGAGTAAGAATCAAGTTTCGATAGTACAAATTCAAGTTTCGGTAGGCAATATCCAAAGTTTCAGTGGGCAAAACTTAAGTTTCAGCACAAAAATGCGAAATTTTCGAAAATCGTGAAACCCTAGGTTTCGTGCAACCTGACAATGAAACCTAAGGTTTCAGAAAGCATCTCAAGAGTAAGACCCAAGTTTCAATAGTGCAAAGTTCAAGTTTCGGTAGGCAAAGATCCATGTTTCAGTAGTAGAAAAGGTACATTTTCATAGGGCGTAGCCCCCAGAGTTCTAGACCGAGAAGAGAGAAGGTTTCATATGTGCAATTGCAAGTTTTGAGCACACAAATCGTAGGTTTCCAGAGATAAACATCAGGTTTCGAGTCTGAAATGGGATGGGTCTCCTTCTGGCCTCCTTCTTCCCCAAATCCGGTGAGACCTTGCCCCTTGCTCGCCGGATCCGGCGGCGCAATGGTGAGTTTGACACCCCATGCTCCCTCATCGTCCTGGTGGCCGGCCCCCTCCAGATCTGGCGGCGGCCCTTGGAGCATAGTAAGGGGACTCCCCGCGTCTGTGTGGCGTGAGGAGGGCAGGCGGCACCGCCGCCGCCTTGTGAGGAGGAGGAGGAGGTGGGGCAGCATCGGCGACGGCGGAAGGAAGGAGGCGCGAGGAGTGGGAGGAGGCGCGACGCTGGACGACGGCGAGGAAGGCGTGGGAGGAAGAGTAGCGCGAGCGAGCGAGCGACGCGAGCGAGGAGGAGGAGCACGAGGGAGCGAGCGAGCGCGAGCGAGTGAGGAGTCCGGACACGCCGGACCTCCGAGCTCAAGCGTTTCCCTTTGAGAAAACCTTGGCAAAGAAAAAAGAGTACAATCTAAAGCTCTACAATACAAGCATAAAAATTTTTGGGGCCTTCTTCGATCTTCATCAGGTTCTAAGCCCGAATGTAGCCGCCAACTCCTCATTTTGTCTATGTAGGGCTTATTTCTCGCTTCCCCGTAAGTTTTGTGTACAATGTAGTTAGATATATGAATTAGGAGGAGCAGTATTATTAGATGTTTGAGAAGCAGTTTTTTCCCTTGGTTTTGTATAAGGCTATATGTTGTTGCCTAATGTTTTCTTAGATTCCTCAAATGCATTCTAAAGGATGTTATTTAGAGGTACACTATTGTTACACCTCTTTTTGCTTAGGGGCTAGGGGCGTGCGAGGATTTTTATTTCTCCCGTTGCAACGCATGGACATATTTGCTAGTATATCTAAAAAAACACACCTTAGAAGGTTTTCCAAATACATTTGACTTTTCTAGACGACAGGTTGATTCACTAGACCTGATCATGAGAAGCTCGGCCCAGCAACCCGGTCCAAAAAAGCCTGGCCTGGCCTAGCCAATGCATCGGATTGGGCTCAGGCCTTAATCCAGAGCCCGGTCCGGTGAGGCCCGGGCCCAAGTGATTTAAGCCGTGGCCAAACCAGGCCGTCAGGCTTCAGCCAGGCTTTGAGGCTTCGGGCTAGGCTCGGGTCCAGATTTGGAGCCAGATGCACCAGGCTGGCCTGTCCCGCGGGATCAGGCTTTCCCTAGCTGATCCAGCTCGACGTTTGATTAGGTCTCACGTAAAAAACTTGAGGGATGTTTTTTAAAACCCTCATGGTCAGATGGACCCAGCCCCTACAGTCCGGCCACAAAAATCAAGGTGATGTGGCCGAATTTTTTGTGCAGAAAGATATGTTGCTCTTTAATATACAGGTTGATAGATGAAGACCTCGGTAATATTTCACGACTTCCACGAGATAAATTTTTAGTGCTTTGTTAATTAGCTCCAACATCTTTAAATTAAAAGTTTTCTACTCCAACGTATTTTCAGAAGCTGAGGAGCGCTTGACCGATCTAACATGATCACCATGGACATAATATTATTTCACTTATTCTCTGAACCAGTGCCTTTGGCTGGCTAGTTTACCTTCTGCTTTTTCTTCGCCGGCTGCTTTTACATTTGGTTGCCCCAAGGTGCAAATCTGGCATAGAGGCCGTGGTTCTCTACTTTCCTTGTCGAATCCTCGCACACAAACAAACCCTGCATCACAACACATTTTATCCTCTTAAAGAAACTCAAAAATAACTTATAAGGAAAAAACACACATTTTGCTAACTCAAGAGTCAAGAGTACATTGGACAGGCTGGCTAGAATGGCTTGGGCAGGCCAAACCGAACAAATTGAATATACTTTAAAAAAAATATAATATACGTCAATTTTGTGATATAGAATTTTTCCCTTTGATCAGAATAGCTTACATGAATGATTAAGCTGAGCAGAATTTGTAAGCTATATCTCTAGAGGTTTTTGAATAAGGTGATCCACTTCATTTTTTTCTTTGAAGAGCTTTTTGAGGTGGCTACGTAATAGGAAAACACTAGACATTTTTAGCTTTAGAAAGACCATGCATTTAAATTTTCGATTGACTTAAGCTTAATCATCAAGTGAAAGTTTAAGCTAAAATGATCAAAGCCCAAAATGTTTGCTCCAAGTTGCATGTGCTGCTTTTCTTATTTTTGTGACATGCAGGTACACAACCTATTTGGCCCATTTGAAAGAGAAACTTATGAACAAAACTATTGTTCTTTGATTAAGATTTCATTAGTTCACTGTACCCATGATAGGAGCTATTCTGTCCCGACTATTTTGATATTATGAAATTATGGTCTTCACTATTGTGGCATGACTACATGGCTACATCAACAATCTTCTTGCTTGAGCTTGCCTTAGTGACCAGCGCACCACTGACACTCCAATGGAGTTGCACGGGTATCATCTCCTTGACGGGGATACATATTGGCACAAGGATTTGATAAGGGACGCTGGGAATTTTTGGTATAGTGGACAGGCAAACCAGAGGACGAGACTACTTGGATGGATGCCCTCATCTTCAAGCGCTTGTTTCGAGACTATGCTTGAGGATAGACCTGCTCACGGGAAACCCGGCCCGGTAACCCGGCCGAGCCCGGCCGAAAAAGCCCGGGCCACCGCCCGACCGGGTGCATCGGGTAGGCTCGAGCCGGGTTTCAACCCGTGGTCGGGCTGGGCGGCCCGGCCCGGATTTTGACGAAATAAGACTTGGCCGGGCAGGCCAGGCCGGTAAGCTTCGGGCGGGCCGGGCTCGGGCCGGTTTCGAAGCCAACCGACGGCCGGGCCGGCCGGCTCGGCCTGGTTTTTCGGGCCGGGCTTTTCGAGCCGACCCGAAGCCCGCCGCCCGGCGTTTGAACAGGTATACTTGAGGACAAGCTTGTTTTTGAGGGCTCGTTTCCAAACTGCAACCTTGAGGACAAGCTTGTTTTTGAGGGTTGCTCAAGCTTGTTTTTGAGGGCTCGTTTCCAGACTGCAAGCTTGAGGACAAGCTTGTTTTTTAGGGCGGGAGTGATGTTATACTAGGACCCTGGATAGGGTGTATTTTAGGCGCCGACCTCACAGACTGCAGGACCACAGCCTTGGTGATAGCGCTAGAGATCAATCATTAGGATAAGCCTTGTTAGTTGATGCTACAATCATTAGGATAAGCCTTGTTAGTTGATGTTATGTGCACGTGGGCCTACATGTGGGTCCCAACGGGCATAGGATAGGGCTACCTGTGCGTGAATAGTACCGCATTGTACTGTAGAGGTGAATAGTACCTGTGTTGTACTGTAGCTGTTCGGTTAGGATAAGAATGAGTTAGTTTAATTTAGATAAGATTAGTTGTTTTCTTAGCATTCCTATGAAAGGGTTTAAGCAAAAAATTAGAAAAGGTTTGGTCAAGTACCAGCCATGCCATGCACGGCTTATCCCCGTGCCATGCGTGGCCCCCTCCTTGCGGCTGGCGAGATCCCCTCGCCAGTGTCCCCTCTCTGTCTCTCAAGATATGTCCATCCGTGCGGCTTATCCCCGCGCCATGCGCGGCCTTCTTCTTGCTGCCGGCGAGATGCCCTTGCGGGTGTCCCCTCTGTCTCTCTCAAGATGTGTCCATCACATTTGGTATGACAGCCAACTCCACACACCACCATGTCTAGCGTCGAGGGTTGCAAGACCAGCCTTGCCGATGTACTTGCTTCATTGCTGCATTGGACAATCTTGCTAAGGTCATGCAAGATGGGCCATCCATATTAGATCGTCATCGTACATTTGTTGCAATTGTTGCTTTGAAAGTTGAACAAGACAAAGCAGAGCCAATCACTGTCACCTACACCTTCACGCCTCACCGTCGCCTACACCTTCACGCATATCCAAAGGTGTCTGAGATCGAGGAGGCACATGGCATCCAACAAATGCCACGGCGACGCCTACACGCATATCCAAAGGTGTCGGAGATCGAGGAGGCACATGGCATCCAACTAAAGCACGATTTGTGGGGTGGAGGGCAAAGGACGATGGGCGAAGGACGATGGGCGAAGGACGATTTGGTCAACTACCAGCCGTGCCGTGATTAGAAAAGGTTTGGTCAAGTACCAGCCACGCCACACGCGGCTCATCCCCACGCCACGCACAGCCCCCTGCTTGCTGCCGGCGAGATCCCCTCGCTGGTGTCCCCTCTCTCTCTCTCAAGATCTGTCCATCACATTTGGTATGAGACCCAACTCGACACACCACCGTCGAGGGTTGCCTCAACAAGATTGGACGCAAGCCGGCCTAATAAGACACGATTTGTGGTTGGGCGTAGAAGGACGAAGGCACCTCCGCTTCGGCGCCTCAATGTGAGGAAGCGGCAGGTGGGGTTCATGTGCCATGCTCATCGTTCTATGCTAGCGTGGATCCAAGGGTATCTCCCACGACGCCATGGAGTACGAGCTGTGTTGCGAAGGGCGGTGAAGATGTTTTGTGCACATGGGCCTACATGTGGGTCCCAACGGGCATAGGATAGGGTTGCCTGTGAGTGAACAGTACCGCATGGTACTGTAGAGGTGAACAGTACCTTGTGGGCCCTTCTGTTCGGTTAGGATAATAAGAATGAGTTAGTTTAATTTAGATAAGATCTATAAGAATTACTTGTTTTCTTAGTATCCAAGTTAATCGTCCTATAAAAAGTGATCGCATGTATTCATTTAAGCAAGAATTAGAAAAGGTTTGGTCAAGTACCAGCCGCGCCACGCATAGCTTATCCCCACGCCACGCGCGGCCCCCTTCTTGCTGCCGGCGCGTGGCTAAGATGTGAATATATACACACACTAGAGAGAAGTGAATATATACTCCATGATGTGAATATACACACACTAGAGAGAAGTGGGCTAAGATGATATGGGCCACAATATATGGCCCTTAACAATATAATCTGCTTAATTTGAATTTAAAAGGTTGCTTTATTATCAAGTTGGTTCTTTGGTCAAAAGGGCTGTTACTACAGTAGCACTGGGATGGGCTAAACCATGAAAAAAGCAGCTTGAAAAGCAGCAAGAACAACAAAATTTAGTTAAAGACAAACTAAGGAATAGGATGACAGAGAGAGAAATATAGTTAAAATACAAACTTAACCAAGAAATAGGATGACAGAGAAAAATAGATGAGGAAATCTCGCACTAAGGGAGGTCAGCCATTAAACCAATAATGTAACTTGATAAATCTGTGCATGCCAAGAGAAAATTGGTGATACGGTTGCATTTTCAAATATGTTATATCCTTTGATCTGCGTTTTGCTGCCTTTGGATGAATCCCCTTGCTTTGTCACTTTCTGCTTTAATCTGTTCATCATGCATTGTTGTTGACGTTCACACATATTGCTATAGATAAATGGAAAATTCTACTACCCCTAGAAATGGAAACTCCCCAAACTCTACAAGATATTTCTTTTGAAGTTGCCAACACCACTAATCAGTCCAACTACAATGGCACAAATTCATCCTTGGTTCCTTAATGCGCAGGAGAACTGCACATCTTTAAATTAAGAAGAGAAAAGTGTAAAAAAGGTCCTAACTTTGCCATTAAACAATGGCTATCACCTTATCTTTTGGGTTTCAAATATCACCTTATCTTTTGGGTTTCAAATCTCATAATACTAAAAGATATAGACGGTAAAATATGCTAAAACACTACTATGCTAATCTAACTAAATAGTAGTGTTATTTAATAATTGCATGATTATATTAATTTCTTTTCTGTAGAGAAAAATAGAGGAGGTATATTCTCTTTGTTTGGATTGGATCCAAACGCATAGTAATATTTTGTAATAATTGCATGATTTATTCGACCTCTTCGTTGTATAGAAAAATAGAGGTATATTCTCTTTGTTTGCTTGGATTGGATCCAAGTCTTAAAAGTACCTAATGCAATTTTCCTGTTGGGGAGGATAAAGCGTGTCATTAACACATTTTGCAGGGTGTGATTTCGTATCTATCAGTTTTTTATCTCACAAGCTATGAATGTGTGATATTGTGATGAACAAAAGAAGGTCAAATCTTCACCAAAAATGTTCTCTTTGTATTGAAGAGCAAAGTTTTGAGGAACAAAACAAGGTCAGATCTTCAACAAGCAAGCAATTAGTGTTGTGATCTTCAACAAGCAAGCAATTAGTGTTGTGCTCCTAGAACTATATGCACGAGTTAGTGTAAAAAAGCCGTTACTTAAGTGGATTCATTGCATTTGTAATAGAAAAAGAAAAAGCACCGTAACGCTCTTTTGTAGTTGTGAGGAATGTGTTTTCCTCTTCCTTTTTAGTGACGAGAACTTCAACGTAAGATAAAAAAGAACTGACCAAAAATATGAAAGCATTACATTTTCAAAAGGGAAGATACCTCTCAAGCAGCACTCCTCTATTTCTTCAATTGATAAACCTACAAAAAAAAATAATAAGTTGGCACTTTGGTACAATCAAAGATAATATTGTTTGAACGTGTATCTTGTTCAACGTGTATCTTGATAACAACCTTTGAATATAGCTCGCACTAAAGTTCCAAAGTAGACCATACACCTTTGCAATTTCCATAACTGTTCCCTTGCAACATGTTGGGGGCTGTAGCTAGATTTGTGGTCCGCAAAAACCTATGTGAACAAGGTCATAAATTAAACTCTGGAGAGAGAAAGAGGAGGCCATTAAGTGGAGAAAAGAGATTCACATTACGACAAATATGGTATACCTCGTTAACTTGAAAATAAGTGCCATTAAGTGGGAAGCTACCCCTCATAGCTGTTCGAGAAGGAACCTGTTCATGTTCCATCAGATTGGAAGTCCTTATTCCTTTCTTTGGAGGAATTCTCCAACTTTTTTGGAAAATCTTCAATGCTAATATCTTCACCACCAATATCTTCAATGTTTGGCTCCTCAATTGATGGGTAAGAGCTGTGAGCAAAAAGATCTGTTTCATGAGCGTTCCTCACATTTCAAACCAATGTGGAAAGGTTGAATTCTGAGTGGGCATGCTGTCATAGTGGAAATCAAACTGATTAGTGGACTTCACACAGCTTTTTTTTTTCCAAGCTAAGTTTATATATTTCAGCATGAGAACCATCCAGTCACTCTATTTGCTTATTTGTTTGGTGAAGCTAATAACCACACGTCTCTCAATAAATGGAAGCTATCCATCACTTAGTTTCTACTTTCTACAAATTGCTAATCACTAGTCGTTGGTCCTCCCTGAGGAACAATACAAGAAGGAGGTTGAATGCGGCTGGGATTGGTTCCTCCTCTGGAGCAGCTCCTCAATGGTGACCTCTCCATACTGTCGTCCCACAGAGGCACACTTTTCTCTGGACAAGATCTCTGGCATTAATCCGTCAAAACTCTAATTTTGACCAATTAATGCACAAATGTTGTCTTAATTGCAATAAGCCAATAACACTTTAAAAAGCAAGTTTTTAGTGGATTCCAATCTTAAGTTGGGTTCAGCCATTACAAACAAGATGATCCAAATCCTAATCTTGAGTCTATCACTCAAATGATTAGACAAGATGATTCAATGTTGACTCTATCTCTGGTCAAAGTTCAGCCATTACACCCCAAGCCGATTAATCCCCATTTTAGAACCATATTTATACAAAATTAATGCTAATCAAATATAAGCTACATACATTAGAAATATGAAAGATAATAGGGAAATATGACCATAAATATGACCACGTCTAAAAGAGAATAATTTGTGAGGGTGTTGAAAATAATCGAGAGAGAAGCTAATAAGAGCATCTCCAATGGTGTCATGTCACGTAGCTATAAGACTTCCAACTCAACTAAAAGCTTACGTGGAATTACAAAATATTTGCACTTATCATTCATTGGTCATGCCCGGCAATTTGAGTTGCCACTGGTGCAAAATATCTACATTTATTATGAGAATAAACATTTATGCTCTAAAGAAGAACAAACTATCCCTAGATTCTAATAAAAGACGGCAATGATGTACCTTTTCAAAAGTTATCGTATTGTAATGTAGCTCATACCTGTAAAAACATATGATAGTTTTTTAGCCCTTATTTATTTATACATATATTTAAATAATTGCCATTTGCATGAAAGGAGAATCTATAATTTACACATCTTAAAATTTTAAGGAGATATGATAACTCACAATGTTTTTTGATCAAGCTTACACAGCCGAGACCAAAAAAAATTTTGTATCGTCTCTCTCTTACTCTTATGAAGGTCTTGAGGTATCCATCCAAGTATTACACATACGCGTTGAACGTTAGTGTTAACCATGTTGGAAAGCATTGTTGTGTAAATAACTTGGTGAATTAAAACTTGACTCAATAGTTAACAAGTCTTACTGGGAAGGCATGATGATGTAATGTGAGAAGACAAATACATTCAGCGCTTTTGAGACCCAGTCCATCAATTTCAATGAGATATTTCCTAAAAATGGTTCGACACTCAATATAATAAAAATACTTGTAAATTCATAGAAATGTTATATGGCAGATTTGAACACGCATAAAATAATGATACTTGACTTGCACCAACAAATGTCAACAACCAAGAACAACGGGAGTATCTTACTTTGCTACATCTTTAGTAGAATCCCTTAACCATTTAAGATCAATGCTCCCACACTGTTCTATTAAACTATTCAGGAATTTCTGTGCAAACATCAATTAATTTTAAGCAAATGTTTTAGAAGAATTAATTAAGCAAATTATTTTCTAATGCTGGAGAAATCAATGTATGAAAATATTATAATAGTGACCATGATATAGAGGAAAATTATAAATAACCATGAGATTTTTAGCGGTAAGGAAGAAATTTTTCTTTGAGATTAATGAAAATTTTCTCATCCTAATTATTCTTTCAAGCGGATACACCTATTTGTTACAATCATTCTCTCCAAATAGAAAAAAAACTGTAGCTAACTTGTATTTATAGCAATTGATGGTGCCCCATGACAACAATGTAACACTCGACCCAAGTTAGTATCATACATTAACCTTTTCTTTTTGGAGAAAAAGCGTAATAAAGGTGGTACTCTCATCCACCATTTTTTAAAACACAATTTTTTTTTGGTTAGGGCCAATTTTCTTTGAAATAAGAACTCTTTTGAGTTAGGGTGTGACTTAAAAAATATTAAAAGTAAATTAAATTAAGTATATTTTAAGAAAGAAGTGTCGGTGTGACTTAAAAGATATTAAAAGTAAATTAAATTTAGTACATTTCAAGAAAGAAGCATATTGAACCTGTCGCATCTTTGCTATAAATAAATTAGCACATTCTTCTTCTAGGTTCACTTCTTTGCCAACGAAAGAAGCTAATCTTTGTGATGAATTTGCCATGTCCAATTATGGTTTAGAAGGTGAGAACAAAGAACTTTCACCATGATCAATTTTTCCGTGGTAGATGTGCCATGTGTTTCCAATTGAACATTCCTATTGATATACATAACTTGACTGTTTCTCTTGCTGCACACCGTGATCAACGTTAAAATTCAATCTTTTTGCAAATTTGATTGTAACGGGTCTTGTACTTTGAGGATGATTTAATTTGGTGTTGCAAGTAAAAGCTTTTCCTTCTTAAAATATGTGACCTTCGTCATCATTTGAGTTGTGCATACTCAATTCTTTAGGGTCTTGACAATTTGTTTCTGTAGAGTTTGCTCGTGATTGTTGGTTATGTTCTACATAGAAAAAATAAAAAAAAAATAATTCATACAATGTGGTTTATGATTTACAATAAAACTTTGGGTAAACCAACATATAACAATATCAAAAGGCATTAAGAAATACTTAAAATAATAAGAAATGCTCACCCTTTAGAACAACCAATGAAGAAGGGGTAGCATGAGATTCTTTGGGGCTCCAGCCCACTTGGTGGCTTAGTGGTTTTAGCACGCCTATGGTACATTTTTTAAAAGGTTCGTGTGTTATTACACGTGTACCTTCTATTTTGCAACGACAATCACATATAAACAATAACAAAAGAAAACATAAATTCGTTAGTTAATAATAAAGAGTATACACCCATATGCATATAACTCAAATTAACCGTGTGGTAAAAAAGAGGCATATGAGAAGAATTTATAAGAATATAATTACATTTTCCTTTCTCTAAATCTTTTATATCAATCTTATCATTCTGCATAGCTCTCTCTATCATATTTGCATCTTGGTGCTCTTTAAAACAAGTAGTCTTATCATCACTTTCATTTAACTTCATTCTCATTAAGTTTTCGTTTACTTTCACATGTTTAATATTCCCATTGCATTCTCTTTCTCACTTAAATGTAGGAATGCACTTAGAGTAGGTTTCCCATCTAAATCTTATCTATGTCATCTTGTGGGAGGCGTGCAATCACCATCACCTTTACCATGTGCATCATCACTTTTATTTTATCTTATGATGGTTTACATTTTTTCTTTGATGACCATTCTCTCCAACTTGGTCATCAATATCCCCATCCTCAACATTTGTTTTTTCCTCCATCTCCATCATTCCACCCATATTCCATCACATGTTAAAGGAAGAATAAAATATAGTACATCATCAATTTGGGAGTTGTCAACAAAGCTTTTTCAGATATTTATGAGGGTCCACGACACCAAGTTTAATTCTCACCAAGTCAAATTGCCTAAGCATCATCATATCCACATCTAATACCACACCAAGCCATGATCCTATTTCACAAAGGATCTTGTAGTAACTTTTCATAGTGCGAGGGACTCCTCTGACTTTTACCCACACCGTATGTAGTTTGCCACAGGCCATAACATCCTCCGATGTCTATTTAGTTACACTCACAAATACATGAGACCTTGGTAAAGTAAAACTAGGCATGACTTGTTTGTCCTTTATCTTTTCCTCGCTAGGGAACCTCATCCAAAACTGTCGTGATCCATGCTCTATAACTTTCCAATCCCAATCAGGATACATAGTGGTCAAATCATCTTCAAGTTGGCTAAGGGATACATCACCATTTCTTATAGAGATCATGTCCATGGGATGAAAATTTTCATTACTAACAAGATACTTAGCATTTTCATTCTCAGCTAAATAACATCCTAATCTAGGAGATGCAAAACCTACAAATTTGCCAATGGATTTTGGTTGTCTAACTACCTTACAACTTTGAATATCATGATGTTTATTGTTGCCGCACACAATAAAAAAGAACTTAAGAGTGCACTCCTTACTCATTTGACCTTTGTTCTTATGTAGGATATTTACATGCTCTTTCTCCGTTTGCTTGAGGTAGACTTCGAGGTGATAAATATAGCATTGTTGGATTCTAAGGTGTCATGTGATGTGATGTCCCAACATGAAGAGGAGGTGCTTTATGTTGGGTTGCTCCATGATGACCTTGAAGTGCACTCGCATGCATGTGCATGTTTGTTGGATCACCATAGTAATGCGCTTGCATGCTTGTTGGCCGATAAGCTTGTTGAGATTGTTGGTAAGCTTGTTGGCCCCATCTATCATAAGACATTGGCCAAGTAAGGTTAAAGCAACCATTTGTTTCATCATCCCATTGGGCTGGGTGTCTAGTTTGTTGTGTAGGATGATCCATACAAGACAAAGTGAGGTGCGGTGGCTCCTTGGATGTTGTTAATACACTGGAAAACTAGGTCATAAAATAAAGGGTAAAGTGCAAACGTCAAAAAACCAACTAAAATGGACTTTTTCCTAAAATAAATATGTATTTAGAAATACAAATACGTACTCAAATTCTCAAAGTACATAATCCAAAAAATAGTGGAAAACTGAAGTGCCTAATATGGTCACACCTAGGTTTGCAAGTAGGTTTCTCAATGGCTTAAAAGAAAAACATAAGCAAATTCCAGATATATGAATATACCATATCCGGTAGGAAAAGACCTAAAGAAACAAACCTTTCTAGCTCCAATTTTATCAACTTCGACACCAGCAGCTTTCAAGTTGAGCCTATTGGTGTTCCGTGTTCAACCTGCACTCAATATAAAACCACAAAATAACAAGGTTTAAACAATGTGAAACCTGCATCCCATTGCAATATCTGGGTAAATAGTTGTATAATACATTTCAAAGAATCTTTGATTCATGGTTATTTAATCACAAGAGATAAAAAATGTGAAACAAATAAGTATAATCATAGGCATTACCTATTAGCCACCTACTGCACAGGTACACGATAAGTTTATACAAAATTGCATAAGTATACAAACAACAAAATTGCATGTCACTTTTCCGTGAACAATTGACAAACACAACTACACCACAGTGGCATTCTGGTATGATGATTGTAAGTAATAATTTATCCACCTGTCAACTTGCATAGTGCCTATCAAAATATTACAAACAACAATTTGTCTCTTCATTAATAAAGGAACTAACGGTTCATCCTAATATAAGTTTTATATCATTGCAAAAATTCTAATAAGATTTAAATACAACAAATATCTCTATGTTTAGAAAAACAAAGCTTAGTGTAGTGGATTACCACATCACAATGTTTTATTTTTTTATTTTTTGGCCGTAAAAGGAATAGAAGGAATTTGCTGATGAGCATATTTTAAGTATTTAGAAATTAGAATATAAAAGATAAAACCCACCAAGGAGTAACTATCCTCTTCTGAAGACCATTAATGTAAGAACTCCATTGGCAGTCTTCCAACACTAGATCTTTGTATCATATCTCGTGCATCTACCTATGCTATCTCTATGTTTAGAACTTAGGACCAACACATGAAAATCTAAAGTAGCATTAGTATAAACAAAGTTTAATGTAAAGATTACCACATCATAGTGTTTTATTTTTTTATCTTTTTGTGGTAGAAGGAATAGAAGGAATTTGATGATGACCAGATATTTTAAGTATTTAGAAATTATAATATAAAAGATAAAACCCACCAAGGAGTAAGTGTCCTCTTCTCGAGACCATTAATGTAAGCACTCCATTGGCGGTCTTCCAACACTGGATCTTTGTAGTATATCTCAGTGCATCTACCTATGCTATCTCCATGTTTAGAACTTAGGACCAACACAGGAAAATCTAAACTAACATTAGTAGAAACAAAGTTTAGTGTAATGGATTACCACATCACAGTGTTTTATTTTTTTATTTTTTCCGTAGAAGGAATAGAAGGAATTTGCTGATGCGCAGATATTTTAAGTATTTAGAAGTTAGAAGATAAAAGATAAAACCCACCAAGGAGTAACTGTCCTCTCCTAGAGACCGATCAATGTAAGCACTCCATTGGCGGTCTTCCAACACTAGATCTTTGTAACATATCTCAATGCATCTACCTATGTCTGAGGGTTTGACAGCGAGTAGGTTATCATGAAGGCACACAAATATGCTAGTATCTTACAGCCATCTAGGATCAAAATCTGCATATATATCAAAATTGCAGCGGACAGACCGATGGCGGAGGAGAGCGGACAGACCGATGGTGGAGGAGAGGGGGGCTAGGGCGCGGAAGGGGCCGATGCAGCGGCTGCGGGGACTGGAAGAGAGAGAGAGAGAGAGAGAGAGAGAGAGAGAGAGAGAGAGAGAGGGACGGAGGGAGATGGGACTTAACCTTAGAAGGTGGCGATCGGAAACCAGGGCGGTAGCGTGGGGAGGGGACAGCGTGGGAGGAGACGGGGCTGGGAGGGCGTAGCGCGGCGAGGAGTAGCGATTCAGGGGGAGGGGGCGGCGGTGTGGCAGCGTCACGGGGAGGAGCGTCAGCGTCGAGGAGGGGGTGGCGGCTCTAGGAGGAGCTGCGGCGGCCGGGAGGCGATGCGTCAGCAGCGTGGGAGCAACGGTGTAGGTCACGGTTAGGAAAGAAATGGTCAGATGGGGGCGTGGTACTAGGAACCGAAGTACAGGTAGGGATGTGGGGTGTGTTCGATCCCACTACTACGAACAGGCGTTCGATCCCGGTTGAACGAGCTTCGATCTGGTTCTTGAACAGGACAGCCCTTGAAGGCGATACTGCTGGGCATCGATCCGGTTCTGAGCGGGACTAAATCTCTCATCGATAGGCTGGTCTGAATACACGTGGAGCGGTAGTTGCGCTATTAGTCCCGGTTTTACCTACCAACCGGAACTAGGATGTGCGCACATGGCGATCAGGAGTAAACGCTGGGGACACTACTGGTTCCGGTTGGTTGCTCCAATCGGGACTGAAGTGTTTGTACCAGTCCCGGTTTTACCTACCAACTGGGACTGAGATGTTCACACGTGGCGACCAGAATTGCAGCTGGGGACACTATTGGTCCCGGTTGGTTGTTCCAACCGGGACTGAGCGGTGTTTTTTGAATGTTATGCTTATTTAGTCACTAATTAAACCACATTTAACACAATTAGCAGATGCACAACTAGTTGATAACTAAAATCAAAATAGCATTAAATATTACAAATATGTATTACGTCTGACCGGCTTTGAACACGGTCAAACACTCTGAAGGAAATCATCCAGCCATACTGTGCAATTACAAATATTCAGAGTTTACAGACATGTATTACAAATATTACACTTTCTCCCAATTTGGCAAGATCAGCTAGCGTATTACATTCACAGTGGCACCCATTTTTAACTATGATTTCATATTTCCGCTAACACCTTCATTGGACAGCATCATCAAACAATCTTAGGCTACTGACACTATGTCCCACTGTGTCATACCAAGCCACTTTGAGACGTTGTCGAACTCAGCGTTGTCACTTTCTGAGATCATTGTCTTGTATCATGCCTTTGCACCAGCGTTGACTCTGGCAGCCTCCTCCTACAACCCAAATTAAACAATATTATCTAACAAAAACAGTAGAAATGGCAACATGCTATTATTTAAAATTTGCGGCGACGCATGAATAATATCACCAAGCCCACAACAGAACAGATATATAAATTTGACCTTTACCTTCTATCTTCCAGATTTCATCAAGAACATAAGCAGGGGAAGGGCAGTTCTCAAAAGATGATCTATAACCTTCCAGGCCCAAAGACTGCAGGACTCCACGCCATGAAATCTTCAATCTGCTCCTTTGTTAAACAACAAATATGTATTAGGTAGCTAGCTATACATAATTATCATACAATGTACACAATGCACATACACTTTTTATCGGAATCTTTTACGTGCATCGCTCGTCGACGGTTGGCTAGTATTTTTAGAAGGCTCCGGAATAATATTAACTATAGGGTGGTGATGCTCGCTCATCAGATTTATGACCTCATCTAAAAGGAAGCCGGCGATTTGCTCTTGAATTGCTTTGACACGCACCGACGATAGTTCCGGACCTTTTTTCAAACCTTTTTCGCCAACTTTAGGGGAATCTATCATTAAATAGGGAATTAACTTATCAATCTTTCAAACTATAGAAAATGTCTGAAGTAGCTAGCTAGGCGTTATTAAGGTAGTAATTATATATTACTCACCCCAAAACCTGCATTTTTTCTTGTGTACTCAGCAGTGCCCCCGATGAAGTTGTGCATCATCTTGCACACATAGTATCCGCATAAATTGTTTCCAGGTGGTTGAGTCAAGACCTGTGGTGGAAGAGTTGAAATCGTGAAATAGATGCATGGAAATTATGTTAACTAACAAAATACTCGTAATATGATATACATACATATTTAGCGACGTACAACTCGAAACGTGTCTTGAATGTTCCCACGGTATTCTTGCGGAACGTTGCGAAGGCGCTGCATATTTGATTACAAGTTATATATAATTGAGTTTGTTTGATATGGAGAAACAAAACTAGTAAGATATGAATGGAAGAGCAATGTACCGGTTGAGCATGGCGAGAAAGTCTTTGTACTTTTCAACTGGTTCCCTTCTTGAAGTCCATGACCGTGATCTTGCTATGATCTAGCTCTATAATAAAAAGGACCTAGTGAAAGCTGCAAATATATATGTCAACGCGGTTTACTAATTAGTTCCAACAGTGTGTTAGCAAAAGGAATTAAAATAAGGCGGTGCGAAAACATGTACCTAAATTCGTAGGGTAAAAGTATATATCTCTTGTGTCGTTGTGCCATTAGCCCTTCGTAAATGGTGGTCTCTGTTGTTTGTGGGCTTAGGTTAGCTACCATCTCGTTAATGACCGATGGGTCAAGAAAGCCAAATTCATGGATTCCCTCCATTATGCATCTTTTTATCTCCATTCTTCATAAGGAAAATTGATTTAGGCCTCGAAGTTAGTATAGTATACCGGCTGGCATGATCGAAATTTACAAAGAATACACTTACAGCTCCCAACAAACCACCATGGCGACGTCGACCGCAAATCCCTGATATAGATCATATAGAACCTCAAATTGAATCATGAAATCAAAGTTCCCGCGGTAGAAATGGTGTTGCTTGAAGACGACGGCGATCATTTCCATACCATTTTCGCTTGCGCGCAAATACCAATCATGGAGTTGCTGCATCTTCGTTGTTAGGCGGGGAAGCTTCTCACGCCTTACGAGCGATCCACCTTTCACATATTTCCATTGTACCTCTGCAAAGGGGATGTTCTTAAGGCCCAAGACCATTTCTGGATCAAGCCCAGCTTCAATTTAGAAATTCCTTTGCGCATCCTCTTCTGCAATCTGCTCCTCTGATGTTCCCTTCTCAGATTCCTTACGCAAGATGCGCTCGTAGTCTGATACATATGGTTTGTCTCGTTTGTTGATCTTATCCTTCAACAATAAGATACAACTCTTGCCTTTGTGCCATTCGTCCGTATCGGGATGGACCCTTGGTGGAGATGGTTTCTTCGCAAAATGTGCGGTGACCTCGCCTCTTACTACCCGCTCAGTTACCTCTTCGGTCATATCATACGGCAGCTTCAGAGGTGGTTTTTTTCTGGATAACCTGGGCCCTATCTTCTTGAGAGGTGATGGCCCCCCATCATGCCAGCTTGACCTAGCCGGCACCTTCTTGGGAGCTATTTGCTGAGTAGGGTGGTCTGTCTTGGCCGGTGTCTTAGTTGGAGTTTCGTGTGAGAGGACTCGTTCGGGAGTTAATCTGAGGAGACCGTGGAAGGACACGGGCATGTTACCTTTGAAAATTATGAACCGTTTGCGCCACATGACGAAATTGTGTCTTGCTTCCCCTAACCCGTAGTCCCATCACCTCCTTCAATGTCGAGGTCAAGGTCCTCGTACCTCGCATACCTCGTCCACGGAGACCTTGGCGTGGCTCGGGGTATCTGTTGGCCATGGATGACCTGCCTCGCCTCCATTGGGAAAGCCATGCCTTGTTGCCTTGATGGAGAGGTTACGAGCTCAAGTGCAGATCACAAGGTGTCGGTGTGTGATGTCGCCCACGGATAGCGGGCCAAGTCCTCTTCGGCAGCCCACCGGAAGCCTTGTTGCTCGCCTCATGGAGGGCTAATGGCGTTGGGATTCTGGGCGGTTCCTGGCTGACCGGTCTCCGCGCTGGCTCAAGGCTAGCCGCACATCTCTTGGATTGTTTCTTGTATGCTAAATGCGTGTTGCTGCGATTGCTTCTCAAGGTCGAGGAGGTGTTGTGCCTGTCGGCCCTTGCTCCTCGACCGACTCCTGTAAGTCTTTGCATCTTGCGGGAAACCAACCTTCCACGGGACGACGCCAACGCCTCGTGTACGTCCAGGGTGCTCAGGGTTCTGTATGGCCCTGGTTAGCTCATCGTTCTCCCTATTTGGCACGAAGATGCCTTGGGCCGACTCTTCGTGCTCCTCTTGAAGCCTTCTTGCAACATGTCTGATCCTTTCACGGCGGCGGCCTACAAGTAAATCGTCAAGGCATTGTCATCACCAAAGAACCAATTTCTCAATCTGTCGGATCATCTCATTGTTACGGGCTCCACACTTTTAGCAAGCAAGTCATGTTTCCTCTTCTCCCATTTGGGTATCGCCTTGCGGTAACCACCAGGGCCGAGACGATGGTGGTACTGCTTCTTCGCCGCATTTTGTTTATTCTTTTCACTCATACTCTGACCTTGTTGAGAAGTTTTGTACCCTACAAATTTATCCCAATGATCTTGCAGCTTTGGGTATTTATTGAAGTCGGGGAGTACATTATTCTTGACGTGCTCGTTGTTCAACTTCTTCTTGATTGTCTGAAATGCAATTGCCATCTTCTTCAATGTGTAACTCTTCACCTTTTTTTTAGTCCCTTCGGGGAAGGTGAAAACTTGTTTCATATCAGTCCATAGGGTGTTCTTGAGGTCTACAGGTACGTCGTCCCATTTGACAATGCTAATGGGCACGTGGTCCCTAACAATCATTTCGAAAGTCGGTCTAAACGGCCCAATCGCCGATCTTTGGATTGAGCTCGCCTTCTCGCCGACTTGAGTGATTATGTGCCTTGACTTGACCTCTTACTTTGACCTCGCCGGCGTGGTAGCTCTTTGGTTTGACCGGACCGGGTGACTTCATCGGCCTCGGTGGCTTCTACGGCCTTACCGGCTGCCGCAGGTTCAACTTTGTCATCCGGAGCAGTCCCAAACATATCCATCAAAAACTCTTCATCACCAATCCCTCCGCTTGCCATTGTGACAAATAAAGGCACTGAAATTACAAGTGCATCCTCACATAAGGCCTGACAGAATCGTGTTGATTTTCAGAAATTACAAGTGCATCCTCACATAAGGTCACAGAATAAAAATTCATGGACGATGGATTTTCAGAGAATAATATGTAGTCATTTAACAGGCATTATATTACTGACAATATATTAACAAAGATAAGCAATGCTGCAGGCAAATAGAGGCTAGAACAATGTTGTATGCAAAATGGGTCAGGAATTAACAGGCGACACGGGCGGCAGCATCATCGGAGGGAGTTGTAACGGCGGCGACGTCGGAGGGGGTAGTCGTGGGCGGCGGCGACTTCACGGGCGCGTCGTCGGAGGAGTTGTAGGCGGCGGCGACACGAACGGAGGTGCCGGAGAGGAAGTAGGGCGGCGACAAGGCGGCGGCGTCGTCGGAGGGTTGTGTGGGCGACACGAGCGGCGGCGACGTCGGAGGGTCGTAGTGGTGGCGACACGGACGACAGCGACGTCACGGGCGCGTCGTCCAAGGGGTTGTAGGCGGCGGCGACAGGGACGGCGGCGTCGGAGGGGTTGTAGGCGGCGGCGATTCCGGTGGCGGCGGTGTCAACCTAGGGTTAATTTGGCGCGGTTTAGGGTGAGTGTTTTGAAGAATTAGGGGAAAACGAACATATAGGGGGCATCAATCCCGGTTGAGCACAATAACCGGGATTAAGGTCACTATCGATCCCGGTTGAAACCCCCAACCGAGAGTAAAAGGTTACTGACATGCGGGCCCCACAAAACTGCATTATGTCTGCTGGCCTTCAGTCCTGGTTCTAAATAAAAACCGGTAGTAATATTGTGTTTGAAAAAATCAGCTTTCCGTCTGGAGGCCTTCAGTCTCGGTTGGAGGTTTAAACCGGGAGTAATGGTCCTATTTTTCAAAAATATTGTGATTGTAGAAATTTGAGCGGGGCTCGAACATGGCGGCTGAGTGAACTTCTTGAGCTTCAAGGCTTGTGGCGCTACTAACTAGTTGGACGCTATACGCTTGTCGTTGTATTGATGAGCGCATTGTTTAAATGGATGGAAAATTTCTATTATGAGAATTTTCAGAAATGAGGTTTCTTCTAATATTGTAAATATTGTTCGTAAATAGTTTATTTTCACTATAAGATACGAAATGTTATGAAATATTCACTACAATGTATAAATTCCAGTCTCCACTCGCCAGTTGAAATTCCGATAAACAATATAAAATTCCAGTTAATTTCGTTTAATAGTAAAAATTCCATCAAAATTCTCACAGGATACATGTTTGGACTTAAAAAAAGAAAATTCGCATGAAATTTAAAAAAACTAAAACTAATACATAATGTCTAATCGCCGCCGCCCTCGCCGTCACTACTATCCTCCTCCTCCTCCTCCTCATCGTCGCTGTCACCCTCCTCCCCGCTGTCAGGGTCTGACGACGCGCCATTGCCGTCGGCTTCGTCTTCACCGTCGAGTTCGGGGTCGGAGTCCTCAGCGCCCTCCGGATCGTCGGAGAGATCGTCGTATATGAGGCCGCCAGAACTGCGCTGCGTTCGATGGTGACACTTTCCACGAGGTCCTCCATGGTGCCCTTCAAGACCTGAAAGAGAGAAGACCAAGTCAGTCACTTTGGGTTGCTATAGCTCGAGCAGACAAGGGTTGGTTTCGAAGTTTACCTCTCCAAGTCGACGCTCCAGACCCTGGCGCAGACGATCTTCAAGGCCGTGGGTCACGAAGCCTCGCTTGTTCGGGATAAGACCCGCGCGGTGATCTCTTCGCTTCGTCTTTTCCGGACGGGCGCGTGCCCGCCTTGGGGCAGTTGCGACGGGTGAGGGAATGTCGCCCCCGTGCTTCTGTCCTTCTTCTTGCTCTTCTGCCCGTTCGCCTTCGGGCAAGACCGGCGCTTCTCCGACAGGAGATGCCGGTGGAGTGACGAACAGGGCGACTTGAGGCCCCTCCCCGCGATCTTCTTCTTGCTCCCCGGTGGCAGGGACTTCTCCCTGCTCATCGGAGGTTGCCGTCGCCACAGGGACGATCTCCTCCTGCGACGATGTGCCGGGCCGGACCGCCTGTTCGGTCCGCCTTGCAAGCGGCGGCGAGCTAAGACCTTAGCTCCGCTCTCCGTGGCACCGTGCTTTGCTTCTTGGGCCTCGATCAGCCACCGCGCTCTTGGTAGCGTCAACTGGTCGGTGGAGCCGGCGGCGGTATGACCTAACCTTGCCGGCTTGTCCTTGGGGCTAGCGACCTCGTTATTCGCGAAGCACCGTGTAGGTGCTCGGCGTGAGATCTTTCGTCGCCGTCTCCACGTCGTCCGTGGCGGTCTCCTCCTGAGCAGCTGATGGAAAACAAAGGATTTAGTTCGTGCGCGGTTTGGTACAATGTAAAGGGAGCAGCCTTGCTACTACGTACCTGACGCAGGGAACGAAACCTTCTTCTTCGCTCCTTTATGGAGGTTGCGCCTCTTGCTCGGGGGCTCCTTGGCTTCCTTGCCTTGTCCTCCGGAAGCTTGCGGCGACAAGCTCAGCTCCTTGCTGAGCTGGGCATTCTTCTGGCGCAACGCAAGAAGCTTTTCCTTGCGCGCTACCTCCTCCTCGAGCCTCCTCTACTCGGCGATCTGTTGCAGCCATTCCACACGGCCCGGATGAGTTTGTGTAAAGCGCTTCAGCCAAAGAGATAGGTTCCGTACCTCTTCGTCGCTTTGCTCGACGAGGAGGGATGGACTTGGGCGTTCTCCCCTCGGCTGGCCGCGCTCGCGCTTAAGTTGCCCGGGGAGCTTCTTCGCCATAGGGGGGCTTCTGGGATGGTTGGCAGCCGCTGTGGCGCAGTGAGCTCCGCGTCGGCGCCGCGGTCACCTTGGGCTTCTCGGCCGTCTTGGCCTTGCCCTTCCTCGCTCCTTCGGTCTCGGAGAGCTCCTCCACGATCCCTCCAAGGATCAGCTGGTCCTCCTGTTCGTTTGGGAAGCGAATGTTAGCATTTTACAACAGTGCAAGTCTAGCAACACAAACGGTGAGCTAAGTGACTTACCTCGGATGTACGGACGAGCACGTTGCGCGGACATGTATAGGCCACCTCGCCGGTGATCTTGCCGTCCTTCTTGGCAGCCTTCAGCATGGAGTCAACCTGCTCGGTTACCCATGCGTCGATCGGTTGCACTGCCCGAATAGAAGGAGTCGTCAGTTCCTGTTCAGATGAAATTACCATGTGAAGGTTGAGTCTTAAAGGCACTTACCTGTGCTCTCCCTGGTGATGTCTTCCCATTCTTTATCTTGTAGAAGGGATATGATCTTCTCCGCGAGATGATTACATTATTTGTGAAGTCTCGGATGATCTCCCCGCCGTGATCCGAGGCCCGCGAGGAGGCGATCTTCGCGTCGATACCAATCCTCGTCGAGCAGCTCGGCGAGGCATTGGCGTTCCTTCAGCGGACTTTTCGGTGAAGGCGAGCTTCTTGTCGCCGCTCATACAGTGTAGAACCGCCTCATCCACCACGGTCCCATCGAGTCGAGTAGTGGTGGGCGAGGGTCTGATCGTCGTCGTGATGGCGGAGCTTGAGGTAGTAGCACCAGCGTTAAAGCGGCGGAGCTGCTCCTCCTCGTTCTTGTATAATAGTGGAGAAATAGCCCCACCGATGGATCAACTCCCGGGTAGCCCTCGCCTGCAGCGTGCGAAGCGACCATCTGGAGGATCGAGTTGGGGTTCGAGTTTCACGACCTCCAACCCGTGATGTTCAAAAGGCCTCCACGAAGTCGCTTTGGAGACCTCGGCCGAGCAGTGTGAAGCGCTCGAAGTTGCGAACTCGTCCTCGGCGGCTCGGTGTTTCCTCCTCCAGGCGACCTCCATTGCCGGTGTCGATGTGTCCTTCCTCCTCCCAGATCTTCAAATCTTCCTCGGTCATGCTATGTCGTAACCCCGGCTTCACCGGAATCCACTCACAATCAATTGCTAGTCCCAGAGGTCAATGCTAGCAACTTGTGAGCGACAGTTTGTTGAACATGATCACACAATCACAAATAAGTAAGAGAAATTATATATTATGCAAAAGTAATTGCTACACAACTACTCATTACAATTGTTTAATTAAAGATGATTGAAAGTGCATCTAGGCACTTAGTGATTTTGGTGATTAATGAGTAACAATTATAGAGCTAACATTTCTATTGGAGAATTGTGCACAGATGTAATACAGGTTAAAATCCATGAGGTACATGTTTAAACGTGATTGTATACCCCTCAAAAGTGGATGTATTGCAAGAAGGCATCAAGACTAGTATTTATTTGTAAATCTTTAATTTATTGAGTTCTAGAGATGCGGTACTATGAAGAGGGATACAATGGAGAAGCTTATAAAGGTTCATAAGTGCTCAAAATAGGTATCTCGAAGTTCATGTGAGTTTTTCACTCAAAATACACCTCATATAGAACCTATGCCATCAGAACATCCGACGAGGGTCGGAACATCCGATGGTGAGCCAGCCTGCCAGTTTTCAGAGCTATCCAATAAAGATCCATCGGAACTTCCATCGGAACATCCGACGCGGGTCGGAACATCCAACGGGGGTCAGAACATCCGATGCTTGATTAACTGCTGCAACGGCTACTTTTCGAGAATCCCTATTTAAGACCTCCTCTAATACCTGCCAAAGGGTTACTCACTCTGATTACAACCTGATTTGAGCCTAATTCATATTCTCCATCATCTTTCTCAAGAACCCTAGCCTTTTCTCTCTCTTGTTCATCTTGTGAGATCTAGATCTAGAGAGATCAAGACACCCAAGTGCTCCACAAATTAGAGTGTCCAATTTTGAGCACTTAGCGATTCCTAATTTCTTCATCGCATTTGTTATTCTTGGAGGCTTGAAGGGCTCCTAGACGGCTAGGTGTCGCTGGTGAGTCGTCGATCTTTGTGTGGCTTGCCTCCGGAGTTTGTGAAGGTGCGAATCTACCTCCACAAGGAAAAGGATTCAACTAGTGATCGCCGGTGAGTGCTTTGTGCTTCGCTGGTAAGGGGACTAGAGTCTTGGTGATCCGGGCTTTGTGCCTTCCCTAACGGTGAGTAGGATCTCTCTTCAAAGATCCGAACATCGGTAAACAAAAATCACTGTGTTCTTGTCTTGATCTTGTTTCGGTTGTTTTTATTATTAGTGTTGGCCTGTTCTGAGTATTCTTGAATAGATCTAACCTTGGTTTTGCGAGAAATCAGTTTTTCTGCAGGTTTTCAACAAATCCAGAATACCCAGGACCGGAACATCCGACGCCCGTCGGAACATCCGACCTAGATCAGAACATCCGACGCAGGGGTTACTGGATCCGGTCAGAACATTCCTCATCGGAACATCCGACCGACTGGTTACTGTTCAAGTTTATTAATTCCGCAATTTCGTTTTATTCGCCTATTCACCCCCTCTAGGCGGCATAATGATCCTTTCAATGACATAATATTGTTAATAATATATCAGAGTGCGGAAGTTCAAATATGTAGCGGAAAAGGTATGATGATGCTCCAATCCGACCCTTGAGCGCTAGCTAATCCTCATCAAAGACCGGGACAAGATCCTCCTGATCCTGAAGATAGATCGGACCTGATACTTCTCCTGAATATAAATTTATCCGTGGTTTTGTATAATGAGTACACGGCTACCCAGCAAGAGTCCTTAAAAATGATGCAAGGATATAAACAAGAATACGGTGGCTATTTTGCATAAATACCTACACTAGTCAATATTAATTAAAGTGTTGTAAAACAATTTGTAGAACAATTAATATTGATACAGATTTTCAAAGATAACACGCAGAGCTCGGCTTCGAAAGCTCCTCTGTAGAACAAAGCTTTGCCTTGAATTCTCTTCTTTTGCATTAGATAGAAATAAGGAATTTCAGACATCCTAAACAAAAAAAAGATTTCCAAAATAGATCGCCTCGAACAACTCAAACTACACCAACCCATCAGATTAAATTATTAACACATGAGACTACCATGTATGACCTTCCTCCCCTCCCATGACCGTGGGAACGGCTATCATGATAGTTTTAACTCTGCAGAGTGTAGCACACTTTACCCATAAGCCGAGTGAAACTTTTGCGTCTTAGCTCTTCCTTAGGAGCCCAGACCAAGTAACAATACAAGGCGATTCATTAGTTCCCTCTGTTAACACCGATACCCCCTCTAAGGTTTAGGCATGCGGCCCCCCTCTTGAGCCAACGGACTGCAGCTTGATCTTTTCAAAGTAAAGTGTGTTAACAGTCTTCCCTAACTACTAAGCCAGGAATAGCACATGTTGGCCGACATGCTAATGCTAGCACTTATGGTTGCGCTTGTATGGTTTGGCCAGATAAGCACACGCCCAAAGTCCTTAGACCAAGGTGACTACCTCCAACAATCCACATTCCACAAAACCACCCGACTATGCCACCTTTAGTCAACACACGCCACATAGGTTTTAGTTGATTAGGTTATTAAAGTAACTCAGCACCTCCAATCATACCAAGTCACAGAAGTAATTAAATGGTGAACCTAATCATCTACCAACCCACGAGCACTAGCAACTATGCACAAGGATAGGCTAGAAAAATGACTAAGTCAGCAATAAATGGCTAATTCATAGGGTCAATGACGCAGTGTGAATATAATAGGTTTCTACCCTTCCCATCAATTCATGCATGAGAAAAGTAATAAAAACAATTAAATGGGTGAGTTTTGCAAACTAGGGAGCAAGATGCAAGCTATCTTGCCTTGGTAGTACTCAGCGTCTTGGGATTCTCCTTCGAACGGTGTCCTCCCGAACAACGCGAACACGGACGATCTAAACGTAAAAAGGGATGCAAACAAATAAACAATAGACAATATATTTTTAATAAAAATATTGAAAAAGTTATGGCCGATATGCCTCGGTCTTTCAATCATGCATCAGATTTTATCAAACTCACTCTGGAATATTTTTCTCTCTACTGGCGTCGCTAAACGCTCGCTCGGTGATGTCGGCAACGACGTCACGCAAAACGAGGCGTACACATAGAGGTTGCTGCAAGAAGATTTCCGAAAAATGCCCAATTAATACAGGAGGTAATATGGATCAAATGGAGATTAACGAAATTGATCTGGAGGGAATCCGACTTACGATCGAGGAGAAATGAAATGTTGAAGGTACACTGTTCATGGGAACAGTACCATTGACCTTGGCCCAGCCGTGGGCTGAAAATCCAAAGAGGGGAAAATCCCCCTGCTCCTCCTCTCCCCTCACACAGCCATACTCAGCAGAGAGAGAGGGAGCCACGGCGAGAGGGAGAGGAAGGAGGCGGCGGCCTTGGGTGGGGGCGGCTCTCGGCTGCGGCGTGCTCAGACGTGGCGGCGCTCCGGCGGCGGCTGCTCGGCTGCAGTGCGTTGGGGAGGGCAAAGGCGGCGGCGCGGCTCGACCTGGGGGCAACGGCGGCAGGGGAAGGATGTGGGGCGGCAGCGCGTCGGCACAAGGAGGCGACGGCGGCGGGTCTGCAGGCGGCGCTTGGCGGCAGGGTGGCTCGGGGCACAGGGGCGGCGGCACAAGGCGGCGGTGGGGTGCAGGTGCGCGGTGGCGTCGACGGGCGGCGCGGCACAGCACGGCCAGCGTAGCGGCCGTGGGGTGCTCCAGCGAGGGCATGGCCAGGGGCGGCTCCGGCGATAGCACCTTGGCGTCGCGGCGACGCTGGACGCAGGGCAGGGCAAAGGCGCTCCGGGGCGGCGGCGGGTTGCTAGGCCAGGGCCGGCGCGGCGTGCACCTCGGCGGGGCACAGCCAGGCGGCGCGGGGTGAGGCAGGGGCACGGCGACGGGCTGCAGTGACCTGAGGATGGGGGCGGCGCGACGCGGAGGCAACCAGGGCGACGTCGACTGCTGGCGGCGGGGCGTAGCCAGGCGGCGACAGTCTGTAGGAGCATGGCGGCGGCTGCACCTCCACGGGGCAGGGCGGCGATGATGGCTTGGTGAGGGAGCAGGCCAAGGGCGGCGGCTGTGGATGGGTTTGTGGAGATTGGGACAGATTGCTATGGTTTTGCTGGGTTTATATGGTGGAGATGGTGGGGGTAATTTGGTAGAGAGCCCAAGGAAAAAACGGCCCAGGATTTAGGCCTATAATCGGTCTCCACCGACGTCTGGAATTGGGTTAGATTTAGACCGGATTAGGATCAGAGTCGGTTTAATGACTCGTTAATGATACCGACGCTGAACTTAGGCCTGGTTTGGTTCTTGGACAACAAGTCGGAAAGGGAAGGGAAAGAGAGTTGGATCGGTCATAAGTCCAATCGAACATAGGTGGACAACTGGCTCGGCAAGGGAGAGTTTCAAGGGGCGTCGGCATGATAGAGTAAGATAGATGTTCAGACGGCCAGGGTTGCAAGTGAGGGTCGGTCGGGTTTGAATTACAACGTACGGGAGTGGAGCCAGGGTTCGGATTGAGAAAGAGGAGAGTCGACTGAGTCAAGGGTCGAGGGTCGATGTGATGGGATTGTTGAGAGGCTGGTGAGGTACAACTCGGCTGAGAGAGAAAGAGAATCTGACTAGCCTATGATACAAAGGACGTCGATCGGGTTTAGGTTTGATCGATGGAGAGAAGGGAAAAAGGAAGTGGAAAGATGGAGTGGTTTGCTTGCGACTGACCTAGGTGCAAGGAAAGAGGTTCGACCATGGACTGGTCTTAGCTGAGTGAAACGACAATTGACCCACTTGGGTTTAGATGGAGATTAGTTGAAAATAGGGTTTCAGGTCATTAGACGATGGTCGGCCGACAAAGGGCAAGGCTCGGCCAAGCTACGGGGAGAGGTCGATCGATTCGGGTTTAAGTCGAGGAGAGGAGGGGAGATGAATCTGACTTGGAGGATGCTAGGGTTTTAATCGGAACACAAGTTTGGATGTGGCCGAGGAAGATTAGGGTTTCGGGGTTTGTCGGTTGAGAGGAGTGGACGTTCGACCGGCAAGGGTTACGACGGAAGTCAAACCGAATTTGGGTTTCGGTCGGGAGAGAGGGTGTTTGACACGCTAGGGTTCGACGGAGTCTGCCGAAATTAGGTTTCGGGTTGTTGGACACTGGTCGACCAAGGTGCTAGGAAGGACTTACTCATTCGGGTTTAGGTGAGGAGAGGAATATGGCTTGGACGATACTAGGGTTTTGATCGGTACGCAAACCTAGGGTTGACCAAGAGAGTTTAGGGTTTTAGCCAAGGAAGATTAGGGTTTTAACTGAGAGAAGTTTTCAAAGGAGACTCGACCAGGGTTTTGACTCGACCGAGGATTTAGGTTTGGTCGGCCAAGTTTACAAGGAATGTCGATCAGGGTTTAGGGACTTGGTCAACTCGACCGAGAGAGAGACAAAGGTTGGCTCGATCAGGAGATCAGGGTTTTGGTTGAGCTCGGTTTCAATTGAGAGACAAAGTCAAGGTTCCGACCGATGAACGAATAAAAGGGAGGAGTGAGCTTTTGCATTTAGATTTGTAATTTTTTAAATTGAAATGAAAATAATTAGTAAGATAAATTCTTATATGTAAATAATTGTTTGAAAATTTAGGGATTTCATATAAGAAAATTAATAGAAATTATTTTAACTCGTTTTTCTTTTTAAATAAAAACTTGGGACATTCTAATATCTATTAGGATGTCAAGGGATTTCATATAAGAAAATTAATACAAATTATTTTAACTCGTTTTTCTTTTTAAATAAAAACTTGGGACATTCTAATATCTATTAGGATGTCACATGCTAGTGCCGGAGAACTTGGTCATAGCAGTCCCCAGGGTTGGACGAACAGATTTGGGAGTGGAGTTTGGTACATTTGAAGGTGGCCTTGGTTGGAATTAGGGTTTGGGAAGGAAAGGCGTGAGGCGAAAGTGGCAAGTCATGGGCGGCTTGGGTGCTTTTATAGCCCGATCCGGCAGCTCTGCAGCGGTTTTTGCCACAAGCGGCTAGTTTTTTTTACAACGGCTAAGTAAAAAGCGGTCGTCTATTTTCCTTCTTGCAATGAAATTCTTATTGGAATCGCTACTTGGCTATTTTTTTGATGTTCGTGACCGAGGTTGAGTCTTTCTGCTCGGATAAATGTTATTCCTGTTCGGCCTTATGAGTTGTTGATCTTGATCGGGTTTGTTCGATCCGGACAAGTCTGTTCGGAGAGCAATAACACCTTTCGATCGTTCGTTATGCGTCCTTGTAACAGCGTTATTTCCCTCTTCAGTGACTTGCGGTCTCAAGAGGAAGACCCACTATAGTGAGTCCTTCCACTTGAGTCTCGGGGCTAGTATCGGGGATAAAATCATGGCCCGTTGCCATGGCCCGCTCCTGACGGCCCAATCAAACGACTGCTAGGGCCAGTTCCCCGAAGGTTCTTTCGGGCCCATATGCATCTGCCGAGCGGCTTCTGGGCCGCACGGTGCGTAACGACCTAGGATTCGTGTTTGAGTCCGACTCGAGCGAGTTACTGCGGCTACGTGAAGACCGGGCGTGGTTTCCGGATTGGAATAGATGTCGTGATCCTCAAGAATTGGAGTTTACCTTATCTACCTCGGGATGTATTTGGCATGTATGAGTTCGTTGCGATCTCGTAGTTAGCCCGGCCCGATATTCCCTCGGTAGGTCAGTTTGCTCAGCACTATATAAATAAGGCCCCTACGGCGTGTAGAGGGGACGAGTGGGTGATCAATCCAGCACCTGATCATCGCATTGAAGCTTAGATCGCATACTACTTCTTGTACACCCATAATCTCGTCGAGATCTGTCCATCTCATCGAGCATCCTCTTGTAATCGTCTCAGATATATAAGAAAGGCTGGACGTAGGGGTATTATCTCCCCTGAGAGGCCTGAACCAGGATAAAAACTCCTGTCTCCCTATTCGTCATTGATTGATGTTCGTTTTGTTCGGCGTGTCTCCTATCTCCGCTTTCTCAAGAACCTCAGTTGACTTGAGATTGATATCTCAACCGTCGACAGCTTCGGTCTCCGTTCCTCAACAAGCGCGTGCGAGCTCCCTCAGCTCTTAGTGCGACGACGAGAAGACGACAACGCAGTGACTTTTTGTGACCGGAGAAACCAATTATCGGAGCCCAAATCAGTCTCGGTTTGTAACACCAACCGGGCCTTTTGTGACCGGAGAAATGGCACCAATTATCGGAGCCCAGTATTAGTCCCGGTTGGTAAAACAAACCGGGACTAATACTCCCCAGCTGCCATGTGTCGCGCGAGGCGACCTATCGGTCCCGGTTGGTGGCACCAACCGGACTGAAAAAATACCCTCTGACCTCATTGCCGTTGAGCAGGGCCGAAGTTAATCTCAGTCCCGGTTTGATGTTAACCTGAACTGATGTGCCGGGATGGAAGGGTCGTTCCGTAGTAGTGTCCATTTTAACTGTGAACCGTTGAGCTGAGACGATGTGTGTCGTTGTAAACTGATGTTTTTAAAGGAGACTAGTACAATATTCATACTTTGCTACGGACCTTTAAAAGGAAGAAAGGAATATATAAATGATAAACAAAATATCTAAACATAAATAAATGATGTTCTATTCATCTAAACAAAAAAAGTACATTTCACATGGAATTTCAAAGGGGCAACCATATACACAAGTGCTTTTTAGAATGACCCTTCAAGCACAGAATAAAGTCCATTTCCTTTCGCTAAAGATGTCATTTTAGAATGTACCTCTTGCATAAACTGGCTAGATGCAATTAACATTACTATGCAAAGTAATATTGATTGTAGAAAATCAACTCATCCCAATCTAACCAGATAAACAAAGCTCTGCACCTCATATAGAAAATATCCTCCTTGATATACTCAATCACCTGTGCAAATTCACAAGGACAAATATTTAGTGCTAGATTTCATAAAACATGTCAGGTACTTTCCTAAAAAAAACCCGATTCATATGTGCTTGATTATCACCACAATGTATACCCAACATGACATAAAAAAGACATAATTCAGCATACCAAGTCTTAATGATGACCATGTTAGATCGACCACACTAAACGAAAACTTTTAGCTGTTGTAAGTGCTCTTTGTAGAAGAAACTTGACATATTCTATCCACCAATCAAATTTGAGGGAGTTTTACTTACAAACATATCGGACTATCCGATGTTGAACCAGAATGTTCTGATATGGATCTGAACTATCCGATCCTTGATCCGATTGACCCCTCTCTTTCTCCATTCGCAAAAATATCGGAACTATCCTGTCGGGGATTAAATTACGGCCCATTGCCATGGCCCACTCCCTGACGGCCCAATCGAACAGCCTATCAGGGCCCAGCTCCCTGGAAGGTTCTATCAGGCCCATGTGCATCCTGCCGAACGGCTTCTTGGTGGCGCGGTGCGTAATAGCCTAAGATTCTGTTTGAGTTCTACTCGAACAAGAGTTACTGCAGCTACGTGAAGACCGGACGTTAGTTTCCCGGATTGGATTAGGAGTCGTGATCCCCAAGACTTGGAGTATACCTTATACGCCTCGGGATATATTTGGCATGTATGAGTTCATTGCGATCTCATAGTTAGCCGGCCCGATATTCCCTCGGTAGGTCGGTTTGCTCTGCACTATATAAACAAGGCCCTACGGCGTGTAGAGGGACTTGATCGCTTTGGTATCTCGCTAGACACCGATCTTCACTTGTACACCCATAATCTCGCCGAGACTTGTTCATCTCGCCGAGCCATCTCTTGTATTCATCTCGATATATAAGAAAGAAAATTTGGGCGTAGGGCTATTATCTCTCGAGAGGCTGAACCAGGATAAAACTCTGTCTCCTGTTCATTTGTTGTTCGTGGTTGTTCGGCGTGTCTCTATCTCAATCTTAAAGAACCTTAGCGACTTGAGATCGATATCTCAACCGTCGGCAATTTGGCGCCGTCCGTGGGGACTCATGGATCGAACATGTCGAACTCTATCGGCGATCGGGAGATTCTCCCCGAGGACTACGACTCGGAAAGGCGGGATGTCTCTTCCCTGCCAGATTGGATCGATCCTTCGATCTTGATCGCCTTTCAAATCTGGTTCCGGCTCGGATCTCTTCGCGACCGGCGGCTCTTCGCCGGGCCTTGCGTCTGATCCCATAGCGAAGCTCCGCGCTCGGGGCTGGATCTCTTCGCCGGGCAGCTCTTGGCCGGGCCTTGTCTGATCCCGCCACGAAGCTCATGCTCGGGATCTGGATCTCTTCGCGACGGGCAAAGACCGCCGGGCCTCGTCTGATCCATGGCGAGCTCCGTGCTCGAGATCGATCTCTTCGCGCGGGCAGCTCTTCGCCGGCACGCGTCTCGTCCCGGGGCGAGCTCTGTGCTCGGGATCATATCTCTCGCCGGGCAGCTCTTCGCCGGCGCGTCTCGTCTCCCGCGACGAGCTCCGTGCTCGGGGCTGGATCAAAATTCCTTCCGGATCCCGGCTGTTCTCCGGGTGTGGATGGCGGAGAGAGTGACCAGCGCTTGGAACATCGACCGGCCGTAAGTTCCTCGTGTAGGTCTTTCGTTTCCTAACCGCGCTTTTCTCAAATTCGCGCCTTAGTTCGTCCAAGTCTCTCGCCGCCATGTAAAGTTTAACCCATTGAGCGGTGAATGCTCGCGGCCCTGCGGCCCTTCTCACCACTCGTCTTCTCGACTCTCTTTCTCTCGAAACACTTGATGGTTGCCGGTCTTGCGAACTCTTGGCTCCGCAATCTTGAGGTTTCCTGCCCAGATCTGGTTTCAACAAGTTCCTAAACTCGAGTTGCGTAACACGGCATCCGGCCTTGCGGCTAAGCTGCTCTCGTAAGCCCTCATGGCGGAGAGGCACTTACCGCTCACAGCACGACCACTTGGCAAAGCTTGTTCTCGTAAGCCCTCCATGGCGGAGGCACTTTCCTTGTCGGTTACCCTCGGAATCGCCTAACTACGTTAACGGCGGTTCAAAGCGAGTCGATCGGGACGGGTGTCGCTCTAACTCTCTACGCACGTGCTCGAAGTCGCAAGTTCAGGTCTTCATGCATCGTCCGTCTCGGGGCTAGGGCGTCGCTCTTTCTCTTGTGCACTGTTCGAGTTCGCAAACTCAGTCCTCGGCGGTACCGCACAACGAAGTGGGAGTTAGGCTAAGCGTTCTACGGTTTTCTTAAAACTTTCTAGCGTTGTTCGCCTTGCTCTTGGTTTCTGTTCGTCCTTGTCTTTTCTTTGCTCTTTTTGCAGGAAAAGCTACTCGAAGCTTGCTCGGTCGGACTCTCGCTCTGATTCAAGCGCTGCTTTCGGCGGTCTTGATTCGCTTCGGCGGCTCCTCGGAGGACCGCCTCTCCTCGGTCGATTGGACTTGAGCTGAATTCGGCAATCCGATGCGTTTTCAGTTTTCGGTTCCTTTCCTTAGCGTTGGTTTTCCAAAACCTCGTTGGTCTTTCGCTTCAGTGGCGCTCCGCGTCTGAGCATGTCTTTATCCGCAGCGACACATGCGGCTCCGGTTAACAAGCGGTGCACCACCGAGGAGTTTACGCCACCGTAAGCGATTCTCATCGCCATAGCGGGCATGCCCACCGTAGTCGATTCTCATCGCATAGCGGCACTCTGGCGCTGGTTCCGCATCCGCCGAGACGACACTAACGCTTATCTGGGTCAATGCCGGATAAGATTTCGCCAGACGCTTTTGCTGCGGCTAAGGTCCCGTCGCCTTTTACGGTTAGCGGTCTTAGCCATATTGGGCTGCACTTGCCCGCACACGTCTTTTTATCCATGCTATGTCCTTCCCGCACGGTAATCGAGCAATGCAACACCTACGAGTCCTCGCCCACCGTAAGTCGATTCTCATCATAGCGGGCACTCTAGCGTCGGTTCAAGATTCGCCGAGGTGACACTAACGCTTATCGGGGGCGTGCGGAAAAAATTATGTCTTGTGCGGTAGGTCGTCTTTAGCGTGTTTTCCAAAACTTCGCTTTGCTCTTCTTATAGCCCGTCCTTTCTCTCTTTTCCCTTCTTTGGCTGGTTTCTTGTTTGTCTTTCGCAGAAATCAGAGGCGGGGCGTTAGACTCCGGTGATGGTCGCGGCGAGGTTCCAGGCTTCCCCACCAAAACCGATGTCTGCATTCCTCTTTTCCCGGGTTTTGCTCCGCGCATGCCCAGGGACTGATTCACTTCACCCGCGTATGATTTCTCGCCTTTGCCCGGTACTGACCTTCACAGTTTGGCTAAGTCAAGAGAGTGCGCCACCAACGGAGTCCCGCCCACCGTAAGCCTATTCTCGCCATAGCGGCAAGCCCATCGTAGTCGATTCTTATCGCATGCGGGCACTCAAGCGTCGGTTACGCACTTGCCAAGACAACGCCTATCTTTGCCGCAAGTAATGTCGTCATGGGTAAGCGTTGATTTCACACGTTCTCTTGCGGCTCGATGCATCGGGTTGTGATTCACCTCGCCGGCGGTTCTTCGTCCGGGCCAGCGCGATTCGTCCCCGCGACGAGCTCCGTGCTCGGTCTTTGGATCACCTCGCGACCGGCAGCTCTTCGCGGGCGCGGGCTCCTACCGCATGCGTCTTCGCTGGTCGCACTTCGGTTCCTTTAACGAGCTCCGTGCTCGGGACTAGATCTCCTTACTTGGTTCCTTTGGCGAGCTCTCGCTCTGGGATCGGGTCACCTTTCCCATTCGTATGTATTATCCGCTCCAAGCACACGATCTACGCCCGAGGCACATCACCCTCGCTCTGGCGCGACATTCGCCGAGGCGCAATTTCTATTTCTCGGGCGGGCTCTGGCCGAGAGCTGGTTCCCTATCTTTTCCTAGGCATCTGAATGCCTGGATGCAGCAGCACGAGTCCGTCTCGCGACTTGCTATGTTCATTCTCCCGGAAGATCTGATCTTACCGGATGCGGTGGTACGCTCTTCACTACTAAGAATCAATCCCTCCTTGATGACGTTCGGCCTCAAGGAGATGATTCACCTCACTTCTTCCGATTTCTGTATCGAGGGTACTACTGCTCGGACGGATGTCGTTTCGCTCGACGCAACATGAGTTGCTTTCGGCGCCGGGACGGGTTTGTTCGGTCCCGAACAAGTCTTGTTCGGTTGAACCATGACCTGTTCGGTCACCTGTTACATGTCTTTGTAGCAGGAAAAATACCCTCTCCGTGACTTGGAGTCTCAAGAGGACGACCCCACTCTAGTGAGTCCTTCCACTTGAGTCTCGGGGGCTAGCTGTCGGGGATTAAATTACGGCCCATTGCCATGGCCCACTCCCTGACGGCCCAATCGAACAGCCTATCAGGGCCCAGCTCCCTGGAAGGTTCTATCAGGCCCATGTGCATCCTGCCGAACAGCTTCTTGGCTGGCGCGGTGCGTAATGGCCTAGGATTCCTGTTTGAGTTCTACTCGAACAAGAGTTCTGCACGGCTACGTGAAGACCCGGACGTTGGTTTCCCGGATTGGATTAGGAGTCGTGATCCCCAAGACTTGGAGTATACCTTATCTGCCTCGGGATATATTTGGCATGTATGAGTTCATTGCGATCTCATAGTTAGCCCGGCCCGATATTCCCTCGGTAGGTCGGTTTGCTCTGCACTATATAAACAAGGCCCCTACGGCGTGTAGAGGGGACTTGATCTGGCTTTTGGTATCTGCTAGACACCTGATCTTCACTTGTACACCCATAATCTCGCCGAGACTTGTTCATCTCGCCGAGCCATCTCTTGTATTCATCTCTGATATATAAGAAAGGCTGGACGTAGGGCTATTATCTCTCCCGAGAGGCCTGAACCAGGATAAAAACTCTGTCTCCCTGTTCGCTGTTGTTCGTGGTTGTTCGGCGTGTCTCCTATCTCAATCTTAAAGAACCTTAGCGACTTGAGATCGATATCTCAACCGTCGACATATCCGATGTTGGACTAGAATGTTCCGATATGGTTCGGAACTATCCGATGATAGGTCCGATTGACCCCTCTCTGTCTCCAGTCGCAAAAATATCGGAACTATTCGTTGATAGGTCCGATTGACCTCTTTCTATCTTCAGCTCCAAAAATATCGGAACTATCCGATATTAACATCGGACCATCCAATATCTGTCAGCAGCAAACGGCTAGTTTGTGGGTGGGAGTATTTATTCCCCTCCTCCTCCCATGGGCTAGGGTTGCCTTTCACATTCATTTCAGCTGATCACTTATTGCAAACCCTAGCTCCCCACCTTAAATCTTCACTACAACTTAAATCTCATTGATTGCATCCTTGTGTGGGTGAAGAAGCTAGATCTAGAGGCTTTGTGTTGGTCAAGCTTCGATCTTGAGCATTTGGTTCATTCTCCAAGTTGGTTTTCCACCAAATTTGTTTCTCTTGGAGTTTGAGGGCTCCTAGACGGTTAGGGGTCGCCCTAGAGCCACTGGTGCTTGGTGTGGTGGCCAGGGAGAGTTTGTGAAGGCTGGATTCGCCTCCGAAAGGAAGGAACCAAAGAGTGAAACTGGGAGTGCTTGGTGCAACCCGGGAGGTTAAGGGTCAAGAGGGACCCCGGCTCAAAAAGCTCTCGAAGACCACTACCTCGTCAGATCGAGGGGTGAGGGAGGACTCACCAGTGGCGGCGCACTATGAAATCAACTCCTCCGAAGGGAGAACGCCGGCGGACACGAGCCTTTGCAGCCGTAGGTCCGTGGTGATGGACTTCATCCATTCCTTGGTGCTCTTGACTGCCTTTGCGACGGCAGGAGTGACGGGGCCTCAAATTTGCTTACCATTGAAACCCGTCCTATGAAACTGCACTAGTCCCTGGACAGTACACTAGTGCCTCACATTACATAGTTGGATCATCACATAC
Organism: Raddia guianensis; assembly: GCA_036346415.1. NCBI lineage: Eukaryota > Viridiplantae > Streptophyta > Magnoliopsida > Poales > Poaceae > Raddia > Raddia guianensis. The sequence continues at coordinate 9,860,145 of CM070537.1, forward strand.
AATACCAAACATAATATATATATTACAAACTGGAGATAACAACCTTTTTCTGGTACTTATTTACAATCATCACTCTTGCAGTCGCTTATATTACAACAGAATGATATTTTTCTAGCGGAAGCTATGCCTTGGTTACATGTGATATTCCTAGCCTATGTATGTGACCTCCGGACTGTAGGAGAACCTAAGTCTGGCTGGGATCATCGAAGGCTAGATCGCCTTCCTCGTGGCACGCGTAGTCTCCATCTTCAGGTTCTCCATAATCTAAAAGAGTGAGTGGGTGCAAGGGTAAGTGCGCAATCAAACCGCACTTGCAAGTTAACACCGTCCTTAATGCATAATAGTGATGTGGCTATATGGTGGAGTTATGGTTATTTTCTTTGCGGAAAAGCCAATTTCAGAATTAACTTATATGTTTAAAGACCTATACCTAGCCATTTTTGAAAGGACATCTCCAAAAAGATGTTGAGGAAAGATTATATCAATAATCATAAACTTAATACACAAGTCTCACAGACACCCTCTACGTATTTACCCCGCGTCCCATCTTCTTTCACCCACCATCATTCCTGGTCGGCAATCCCCGTTGCGAACCACTATCTTTCCTGAGTCCCGCGAACTGGTGACTCAACCCACCTCGCTGATTGCCGTTCAACGGATGGCATTGGCCCCTTTAGTTCACCCCGGTAGACAGGATCAGATCTCTACACAAGAGACGACATAATCCACCTTCCCCTCAGGATTGGTTAACGGCTACAGAAGCCTAGGCTACACAAGCATCTTAGGTTACACAAACCACCAACCCTGTGCTCCCGCGCTATTGCCACACGTTGTTGTGTTAGGGACCACAACTTACACAAAGACTATGGTCTGCTGTTTTCCGCTGTGCTCAACACATGATGCACCCTACCAGACGAGCCCAAACTCCATCTGGGTTCCACCTTCACATTATTACCTCTTCCATAGGTATATATCACACAGATATTTCTTCTATGTCCACCCTGCCCATCACCCTTCCCTTCCATCATTCCTAATCCCGTTTCCTGTTATCACTTCTCCCCATCAACACTTTAACACATGCAACACAAAGTTCATCATGATCAAGGCGTGTAATTTCAACGTGTCGACCGGTGAGTTTTGGCTCATCAGTGCGGGATTTGATACCCGATTAAACCAGTATGACCTAAGCATGTCTAAGCAGCTTTTACCCAAGACTAGAAAGTCTAAATATTTTATATTTTATGTGGGCAGTCAATCAACCATGATGACAAGGAATCATGTATAGTAAACACATATTCATCATGGACACATCATGATATTATCATGATTAACAAATAGGCAATTTGCAAATCGTAGCAAGCATGCAATTTCATACTTTAAACAAGATAGTTTAGTAAAAACATGGGTAGAAGAATGAGCTAGTGGTGTTAACTCGCCTTGAGGATTAGTAGATTGAACTTGACTAGCTTTTGGATAATCCTCTTCTGGAACCGGTTCGTCTGACAGTGCAGAGATCCTTAAACAAATAAATATTCTAAACAGTATATGAATGGAAATGCAGGGCTGGTTATTCACTGTAGATGAAAGTGCTAAGCTTGAGGTCTGGGATGGCTAAGGGTGAATTTACCAAAATACCCTTAGGGAGTCCTTATTTGGAAAATGTGCAAACACCTATATTGATTCATTCTTTAATATATTCAGAACCTCTTCTTCATTTTAAAATTAAATTCACAACTTCCCCAGGGTGAGGGGTGCTTCTAGTATTTTCTAGAATTTTCTAGGAATTTTTGGAGCTATTCTACTATTTTTAATAATTAGAAACGTATTTTTGGTATTTCCAAAATCAGTAATTCACTGGAAAAACGAATGGAACAGTACTAGGCCAAGCCCACAACTGTGCATGTCACAACAGCTCGGCGTAGCCCAGTCCAAGGCGCAGCGCACGGCCGAACCGGCCCATCTGGCCAGGCGGCCCAGCCACGGCGTGGACGCGCAGTAGGAGACGACGCCGAAGGCGTATTTCCAAGAGGCGTCTCCACTAACTAGCATGTGGGGCCACGGACCCACTAGCCAGTGACATAGATCTGTGCGATCAGCGACCAGAGGGAGAGACCAACAGGCGGGACCCAGCGGTCGGCGACTCCTAAACGCGCGGCACAGGAGCTGATGATGTCACGATGATGTCATCATCTTCTTCCTCTCGCCAGCACACGATCCAAAGGAAAAATCATGGCTCCCATTCGCTAGAGGCTACTCCAGCGAGTGTAGGTGCTACCAACGAGTTCCTAGCGACGTCGAGCGTCTACCGGTGCCTATGGTAAGGCCAATGATGACCGGAAACGGCGACGCCATTGTCGTCGTCGGCGGTTCGGTACGGCAACACACGGCGGTGATGCTATAGTTCGACTCTGGCCAAATTAAGGAGCGCAAAAGCTCCAGGAGGACATGAGCGAGCACACCAGGGGTTCGGTGAGGACGGAGCGTGCTTGAAATAGCCTGGCGGCGTGCGACTCCGAAACCACACCGAGCAAGGCGAGGACGCTCTAGCAACGCTCTGATAAAATTAACCGAGCGGAAAAGACCGTGAGATGATAAGGAGCCTCTCGACAAAAGGAATCAAAAAGTGACGTACCAAAGAAGGAGAAATTGAAGGGGCAGCTTTGGCACGGTGCAACTCCGGCGAGCAATTCCGCGCGATTCAGCTTCTCCGGCGACGCGAACGTTGAACAGCAAGCTCCAGGCGGCTCAAGGGTGACCGATAGCGAATGCTAGTGCTCGTGAATGAAAGAAATGGGGAGGAAATAGAAAAACCGAGGTGGAACCGACATTTTATACCGACCGGGGGCGGTGGCAGCAGGGCCCGACGATGCCAGTGTGACGGCGAGAGCGGCGTGGTGGCAACATGGCGTCACAGGCTTTATCCATCGCTGCATGGTCTAGGAGCGAGCGACACCGAGGAAAAGGAAGAGGGCGGTGAGCGGCGCCGGTGAGCAGAGTGAGCGAGCGGGGAGAAAGAGCAGAGGAATGGCCCATGAACAACCCAGCCGAGGCCCAGTTCCAATTTTAAGTATTTTGCATTTGAATTTCCCCTAATTTGACTGAATTTTGAAATTTGGTCCAAATTTTGGACGTTACACGGAGATGGTGGAGCCATTGCAGAATCGAGATCGGCGGTGGCTGAGTGTATGAGGGAAAGAAACCCTAGCAGCGGAGTTCGCTGAAGCGAACGAACTAGTGCGAGAAATGGGCAGGGTGGAACAGCTCGTTCCCTTGTCGCCAAATTTAAAGGGCCATGGAGCGTATTTGGGATCGGCCTTATTCGGTACTGAAATGTAGCTACATGGGCAGAAGCTAAGTCAAACCACTCGGGTTTGCCGAGCGCTGTCCGCAAAGTGGAGCGGTGAAATGCTGAATGTGGATTTGATATCTGGATCGGCCTAATCGTTTGGATGGTGACAGAATCATTCGGGATTTAACAACAGTGCAAAAACGAAAGCGAAAGCAGTTCAAATTGCCAAAAAAATTCCATTGATTAGTGGCTCTTAGGCCGTATTACACAAGGAGCTTTGCACCACAACACAGTGAGGTACGGCTCGTCGCTGGCTTGCAAAGAATCAACAAGAAAAAAAAGATCGCTTTCCCTGGAGAGGCGGATGAGGCGCCTGACACTGTTACTCAGGACATTATCTTTGTCCTCCAGTAGTAGGAGCAGCCCTAGAACCACCCGTCCGCTAGCATGGAGGCGACCAATGCGTCCTTCAGCTGGATGCGCACTGGGTACAGTTGCGGAAACCTGTGAACCAGAACCCTAATGGATTCCTCGGCGCTGATTTCTGTAGTAGCTTCACGCCATTGCCTCCAAAGATCCTCTATGAGGGCGTGGGCAGCGGCGGCGGCTTGCTCGGCTGCACTGAGAGCCCATTGAACGAGCTCTTCGTCTTGGCCGTCCAAGGCAAAAGGGAGAAGAGAGGAAGTTAAATATTTTGCATGAGAAGGTTGCTTAAAGACTAGATGCGATGCTATGCGTTGTATCTGGGTTCTTTTATACACAAGGATTATGAAGAGATGCGCCTCGCGACCCGTTCTGAACACAGTAAAGCCATCATGTTGATGGGATAGGTGTGGGTGTGGTTGCGTTTCCCGGCGGCGGCGTGCGGCGCTTTGGCTGGACACAAATGGCGCGAAGACTCTTCGCCTTCCCCAAATGCGCTTGGGCCTAATTTAATTAAGCAAAGGGAAACCCCCTTAACAGGCTTTCTCAACAACACACCACCAACGGTGGCGATATGTTGACATCGAGCCTAATTTGGCCTCGGTACACCCGTGAGGGGATATGACCAGAAGCGCCCCTATTGAAAATGTTTCATGGCATACCCTATGTTGGGTCACTCGCCAACTTTCCATGTTCAAGGTTGGGTGTTGATGTAACTTGTATACTGTTTTGGAGGTATGCCTTTCATAGGTCGCCAGTTGTATAGCGCAGCTTGGGTACAAATACCTCTGGACCAAACTTTATCTGGCGGTACGCCTTTGAGTGGGTCACCAGTTGATCCCTTCTTTGGTGGGGACAGGTACCACCCGGATGAAAGCGTGTCCTATGCTGGGCCGAGTGCTGGTTCCTGCAGGTCAGGGTCAGGCGTTTGATGTTGTGCACATTCTAAACACATAACAAGCAGTACGCCGCAAGATGGAAACTGTGATTGCATGCCTTAAGGCGTGCTCCATGATGGGTCGGTCGCCATTTTCATAAAGTGAGAATGGGCGCCAAGTAGCTAAATTGATGAAATACATCACAAAAAGCAGAGTGACGTGCCTCATGAAATAGGCAGATTGCTGGAATTTCGGTATTGCCGAGTTGGGCTTTGCTCTCAAAGTTTTAACTTCAAAATCTCTTGAGTTCTTTACAATCTCTTTCAGATTACATATTGTAGGAACGATCAGACGAACCAGTCGGCGAGACATCTGACTCGATTGCAAAGCATTCGGGGCCTACTGTGGACTACATGGGCCTCGGGTATCCTCAAGGAGGGCCCATGTGGTAGCAAACGGGGGCGACCCGAGCCGGCTGGAGGAGGATAAGAACTACTTGGATTACATGTAACTTGGGCGTCAAGGCTAGTCCTGAGGATAGTGTTCATGTCGACGGGTAGCTAACCGGGGGTTATCGTCGGCAATGATTATATATGGGGCGATGCACAAGATCCAAACTCGATGGTAGCACAAGACAGGGGGTCTTTTTATACAGGTTCAGGTCCTCGCGGTGGAGGTAATACCCTAGTCCTGTGCTCTGGGATTATAATGGTGATCTGATGATCAATATGGAGGGAGATGTCTCTCCATGGATGGGTGTGGAGATGAAGATGTAGATGATCATGCCGAACCAGGGGCTCCCTGCCCGCCTTATATAGTGGGGGGCAGGGTTACAAGATAGAGTCCTGGTCCATTACGAGGTAGGATTCTTATCTCTATCCTTTAGCCAGACCTTTAGCCAGATACGTAGTTATCCGGGATTACAATTGTTTCTTCCCTATTAGGGATAGACTTCTATCTTTATGTCTTTCCTTACCGGGAAAGCCTTCTAGAGTCCGAGTGGTACCCGTCCTTATCCACCCGACTTGGTCCATCCCCTGTCAGGTGGTATTTTAGGCCCTCCGTGTGGGTACCCGGGGTCTATGTTATCCACAGTAGCCCCGAGAGCTTCATGGTCGAGTGCTATTCATCTTCACCGCACCTTAGATGAGTCATGCTTCATGCCGAGTGCTTGTAGATTGTTGATGCTTCTTCCCAACTGGCTTTTGCCCGTTATCTGCAAGGAGACTATGAAGGACTCATAGATATCCTCAGAATTGTTAGTGATACCCAGCCCGGGATTGCCGAATTTCTGGCGGTCAACTCTTTGTAAGGCGCATCACTTTGATTTCTATGAAGAGGTACCTGTACTCGTCTTGTGATGTACAGCTAGCGACCCAACGTGGGGCATACCATTGGTTTTGGCCGAAGAGCCGAGCGGTACCTGTATCCGACCGCAGTGGGATACAGTTGGCGGCCTCAGAGGGCATATCGTGGTTTTAGCTGAAGAGCCGAGTGGTACCTGTACCCGACCGGAGTGGGATACAGCTGGTGGCCCCAGAGGGCATACCGTGGTTTTGGCTGAAGAGCCGAGTGGTACCTGTGCCCATCCGGAGTGGGATACAGCTAGTGACCCCAGAGGGCGTACCGTATTTTTAACCATCTGGTACCTGTACTCGTAGAGTAAAGCTATTGGCCCAACATGGAGCATGCCATCTTGATAGGGTTTGGCCCAATGATACCTGTATCCGACTGGTGTGGCACACAGCTAGTGTCCCAACATGGGGCATATCATTATTGTCAGCCAGACGGCACATATACCCGACCGGAGTGGGATATAGCTGGCGGCCCCACTACAGACGTACCTTAAGGACAGAGTTTAGCCGTATCGTATCCATACCCGGGTCGCGGTGTACAGCGTCGGCCCCAATTGAAGCGTACCATCGAAACTCAATCCCGACATCACTGGTATCTGATCCTGACATGAAGTGACCAACTAGTGACCCAACATGAGGTATACCAAGAGACGGATGTTTTTTTATAGCTCTACCGGTAGTCGACCCAACATGGGGTGTATCAAAGCTGAATTTGGCTTAGCCCGGCCGTTTGTAGCCACTGGTTGTGACGCGTAGCTGGAAGGCCGTAGTTAGCGCTCAGGGCGCATGGTGGCCTGTGGCCAGAGGCATAAGCGTATAGCTGTACCGAAGTTGGTGTGGGTGTATTTGTGTCATAGACTTGAACGCTCGAGGCGTGGGCGTAGGCGTGTAATCATGCCTGGCGCTCGCTAAGCTATAGATTTGGACAATCGAGGCGCGGGCATAAGCGTGTAGTCGTGGCAGGCGCTCGCTGAACCTTAGTTATCGCTCATTGCGCAGGTCCTTCTTACTCGTATATGGAGTTCAGCTCAGGGTGCTGAGACGCGGATTTGTCAACAGGGTAGCCATACTGGTCCACACCGTAGCGCTAAAGTGGCACTGCAGAAAAAAGGTGCTCTTGGGTTTCCAGGTTTCGCCAGCAAAGTGGGTAGAAATAGCTATTTGGCAACCGGAGATGGAGCAAGGCGTTGGCTGTGAAGACCCTTTTAAGAAGCAGTGTCCACAGGAAGAATTTGCACTTGTACGGCGCCCAGATCTTCCCTAGCCTTCTGAAGGTCCGTCTTGACAATGCGACTAGCAAATTGGATCAAGTACGCTGACTTGACTGAGAATCTTCCGTCTGGGGTAAGGAGCCAGGTTAGTTGGTCCGACACGTCAGGGGACAGCTGGATTGGGGCTAGTTGCCGAAGAAGCGAGATGACCTCGGGGAGCATTTGAGGGGTGAGGTTCCGCCGCAGATCCGTGAGCCAGGAGCTGTTTGCCAAAGCGTCAAGCACCGATTTGTTCTTCCGAGTTGAAGCTTTGAAAAGATGAGGAGCTATGTGCCTAGGCGCGCGGTTGGAAAGCTAGAAAGTAAGAGATGAGCCGTTTCCCAGGCTAGCAGAAGCCCCGACCCTTAACAGAGCTAAGTCACATTCCGAGGTGGAGGCATTGCAAAAACTCCACGCGAGATTAGAGGGGCTCCTGCTAAGGAGCAACCAGCGTACCAAGATAACTATTCCTTTTTATGGAACATGTTCCTGTTGCATCTAAATTCACAGGTATATTAAATCGTGAATGTGTCGTACGACCTCCAGGTAGCAAGAGAGATGCAACACCACAAGAGGCAACTGCTAGAACTATGTGTCCTTCAGATCGTAGCCTTGCAATCATGCAGTTCCAAAGGAATGTTTTGCCAGTCCCTCCATGGCCGGACACAAAACAAACACAGTTTTGTTTATGTGCTATCTTGGAGAGGATAGTATCGTAAATGAGTCTTTGTTTTCAGTATTGAGTTTATTGCACATCATTTAGTTTTTCAATGGTGCGTTGAAGGGCCGAGGGGCCAATCCCCTAGGCTGGCCGACCCTTCCTTGGTCAGCCGAGCTGACCCCCCGCATGCACCGACTAGGGACAACATGCAACCGACTCAAGGAGGTACTATGAGCCCTTGGATGCGAAGTCGGTGGATCGGAGGGGCTGACCGACCCCACTTTCTCAGCAATCGACGTTCTATGTGACTCCTCGTGCTAGCCAAATTACCTCCAAGCATCCTAGGTTGTGAACCGACCTTGGAGAGCTATAAAAGAGACATTGGGGCTCATTTTCAAGCACGGTGGAGCGAAGGAGATACCGAGCAAAGCTCTGACAAATAGAATATTAGAAAATAGGGGGAGAGGAGAGATGAGAGTGCCAGAGAGGAGTCGAAACTATCCGGCCTTTCCTCCAATTCGAGTGAAGTTCTCATCTTCTTTCGAGTAACACTATGACTCTACTTTTATTATAAAAGTACATTAAGTCTTTACTTTACTTATTTGTTGAGTACATCGTTGGTGTTATATTAAGAATAGCCTTCTCTTCCGTTGTGCTTTCAGCATGTGCCCCGGTAAAAGTTGTGATTTATAGTGTACATGTGGTGTATAGACTATATATTACCTTGGTATATGCCCAACCCCACAGAGCTGTGGTAGGTAGCCGGTGCATGGTGATAACCCTAACCCTATCTACCCTTTGCAATCCACTAACGTTCGGGCCAGCTCCATAGAGCCCTTTGGGGGAGACTGTAATCATCTAGGATTCTTAAGTAATAGTGGGTCTACCGTGTTCCTCTGTAGATAAATTGGGTATAAAACTGGGTGTTACTACCCTTTAGTCACGTGAAACCTAGAAAGACCCTTTTGGCCCTTGTACCTCTTATCTCTTCCCTTCCGTTCGGACAATGTAGATTCTTGACTAGTCCACTTCTCATTCCTCGTGGAAATTGATACTCTAGAATACTCCTGGGTAAAAGTTACATCAGTATCCGTGTGCTAGTGGATTATTCTGTTAGGCTAAGGATCCCCAACATCGCCACAAGCTCTACGTGTTCGCATAGGTGTCAACGTCGCCCCTGGCTGTTGCTGCCCTAATCAAGCTTCTGATCCCGGTACCACCATCTCCGACAAGCTCTTCCTCCCCATCACCGCCACATCCTCATCCTCCCAATCTCCTATGACATGCTTCTGCACCCGCCACACTATCTCCTTCGACAAGGTCCCCCTTCATATCTCCTGCCCTAGCAAGCTCCTCCCCATCTCCTCATCTAGCAAGCTCCTCTCCCACCTTCTCCTATCCACCGCCCATCTCCTCATCTCTCTTGTTCTTCATAGTATTCCTATCTCTACTCTCTTGGTGATCTCCCTCGACGACTTTGTCAACCGTGATACGATGTGACAGACTAGATTAGGAGAAGATGTCTGAAGTTTGGAGATAGGCATATTTGGGAGGAGATGGTTGTATTTGAGGAAGATGACCCCCATATTTTGGTCTGAAACATCGTTATGTGAGTATTGCAACACCTCGTTTTATCTTGTGCGACATCATATTTTCCTTGCTAAAACGCTTTCACTACAGGAAAAGTCTGTAGTGTCAAGTGTCGAAGCTTGTATCGACGGCCAAGTAAAAAATGTCGACACACATTATGTACTCTCGATGGCCCGAATAATACCGTTGATATTAAGTGCGCAGGGTTTTTACTCTCGACGGCGACGTACTGAACCGTCAAGTGTACTATGCCGTCTGCCAGGCCCAGTGGATGGCGTCATTTTGTCGCGACGGCCAACCGTTAGCTGTCGAGAGTAGAATTTTAATATTTACTATTCTTCATATATACAAATTAGAGTATAATGGATGTTTATTTATTAGAAAGTAGAAAAATGTATTTATTGAATTTGTTTTTCAAATCTGTATTGAAATTTTGAATTTTATTTTATATTGGAAATTTTTGTTTGAAATATTGTGTGTAGTAACTAACAAAACATACGATACCGTACGATAACCTATAACTTATCCGGAAAACACCCACTTACGTAGCGATCGCATTAGATGCTTGGAAATTTATATTTTCACCGATGATGTTATTTCAAACATAAAAGTCCACAAAATGTATATGAACAACAATTTTTTTGTATTTTTCAAATACAAATATGTTGGGTTGACCGTCAAGTGCTACAAAGGGTAAAACCGTCGAGACAGAGCGGTAGTCTCGAGTGTAGTCAAACGAAACCGTCTAGTGTATATAGTGTCGACGGTTAACCAATAAATGGCCATCAATAGAGAAGTTGACTTCTCTCGACGGCCCATAGTTAGTCACCGAGAGAGTCCCTACGCCAGATCCCAAACCCGAACCTTCAGTCTCTATGGTCTTACAGGCAACCATCGAGAGAGGCCCTGCACAGACCCCACCCGCCCCCATCTGTCTCGACGGTTTGTTCCTGCCTGTCGAGACAGACATGACCTCTCTTCGACGGTTGACCTAGAATCGTCGAGACAGCTAATGTCTGTGAGTCTTTATTGATGGCTTTGTCGTGGCTGTCGAGAGTAATGCTTTATTAACCTTTTGTTGCGGAGAATTTAGGCACATTTGTGCCTAAGCCCACGTGCGACGCTGTTGCCGCTGCAGTGTCTCTCTCCCCAGTGTCGCTGTTTTTATATTCGACGTCGTCCCCGTCATTGACCGCCGACTTACGAGGTAATTGATTCCCGATTTTTTTCTATGTGTTGTGTAGTGTCGACGGCCATGCATGATTAGTCGATACTAATATAGAATTAGTTGCTAACACACCAAGTTAAGTAGGAAATAATAAATAAAATGGATGTTTTGTAAATAATTGATTATTCAATGTTTAATAATTAGTAATTACTATGAACTGATTAGTAATTTGTTTTTTAGGTAATATATTTGGTTTAGTAGCTAACACACAAATTAAACTATAAAAATATTAAATAAAAAATGTTTTGTATTGAATTGATGATTTATTGTTTATTAGTTAGTAAATGTTATTTATTACATTTTTTTTGGTTTGGTAGTATGTTAGGCTTAATAATAACATGTCTACATTAGTCTTTTCCAATTGTCACCTAGTCGTATGTTACCCATTCGGAAATGATACAACTCGTATGGAACACGAATGGTGATTCGTTGTGTTTTCATATGAGATGTGATCCAGTGGACTGCCATCTATGGGCGTCCTAGTGGGCAGCATACGAATGACCGATCGAGCACAATTCATTGCGGCACTGGTGAGTTCGAGACGAGATTTTCAATGACATAATTCTAAGAGGTTCTCTTGTGCATAACATAAGTGCTCGGTGGTTTTAATAACCTTCCTGGGCCATCGTTGCACTGAGAGAACCCTTAGGTTTATGCTACCGAAATCTCGTCTCCAACCCACCAGTGTCGCAATGAATTGTGCTCAGCCGGTCATTTGCGGGTGGGTTTATAATCCTTCCTAAGCCTGTCATGAAATCCTCACATGAAATGATGCATGCCAACCATAGATGGAAGAATAGAGAAGATGGATGTACGATGGATGGCAACCAAACAGACAACACAAAGATGAATGGTACGAAAAGACCGATAAATTTGTGACTCATGCTTTCCAGCATACGTTAGACCTTAACATTAAGGTGACATGCCCTTGTGCTGAGTGTGTGAATTGTCGGAAGAGAACCCGTGACCAGATAGAGCTCGACTTATGTAAACATAGTTATAAAGCCGCGTAGCATCGATGGGTATATCATGGGGAGAGTCGTCGTGCAGCGTATGCACCACCCCTACCCGTATCCGATGAAGGTTTCAGTAAAATCAATCGGATGAATGATTTGATGGAAGACTTTGATCATATTTCGAGGATGAGGAGGCACCCACATCCGTGTCCGATTTCATGTAGCTTCTTGAGTCTGCCAAACAACCGTTGCACGATGGAACCACAGTAGCCCTGCTGTCTGTTGTGGCCCATATGATGGCTATTAAATGTAAGTATAATTTCTCGATCAATTGTTTTGACGAACTCATATCGTTGTGGTCCGATGTTTTTTCTCAAGATCATAAGATGCCACCTATTTGGTATGAGTGTAAGAAACTTAAAGGTGTACTAGGAATACCATATGCGAAAATACACTACTGCCCCAATCATTGTATATTGTATTATAAGGATGATGCGGATAAGCGTGCTTGCGATAAATGTGGAGAGTCAAGATATGTGGAGACAGAAGACGCCGAAGGAAATAAGATACAGACAAATGTGGCGAGGAAAATTCTTCGTTACATCCCACTGACAAAACGTTGAGACATGTGAACAATTGAATAGAGATACTCTCGACGGCTACAAATAAACCGTCGAGCGATGTCAACAATTGAATAGACAATCTCTCGACGGCTAAAAAGACATCGTCGAGAGATGTCATCCAGATACGTGCGGGGCGTTCCGTTGCGTGGGGCCCACATCTCACTAATCTCGATGGTAGGCTTGTTGCCGTCAATTGTATGGTATTTAGTCGGAAACATCGTTTGGAACACTTAGCTCGATGGCCTAAGCAACGGCCGTCGAGAGATGTTGTATCGACGGCTAGATCGTCGAGAATGGGTATCTCTCTCGACGGAGCGCACTCGATGGCCTTCTCTCGAACATGCTTTTTCGACAGCTTCTGTGTTGTTGTCGACAGTTTTGGCCGTCGATACTAAGGTCGATTCATAGTGTTTTCTTTTCCCCCAAATTTCGGCGTAAACATTGTCATTTGCTCTGGTACAACATCATATTTGTCTTACTTAAATATTCTTTTTTCCCACACAATGTTAGAGTTATTTCATTTAAATGTTGTTGTGCTCTAATTCAAAATTTTGCAGTGCTTTCATTCCAATGTTGTAGCATTTTTTTCGTTGTTTTGAGACTCTAATTCAAATATTGTAGTTGGCATTTTTCGATGTTCCGGTGCTTACTTCTCAATGTTATGTTTTTACTTTCATGTTGGAAAAATTATTTCAGCACGCTATAATGGTTTCTGATTTGGTGCAACATTTTTTTAAAAAATGAAACATTTGTTTTAAAGTACTGCAATATTTGTTTTAGCAGACTACGGCAATGTCTGATATTTTGGAAATGCATTGGATGTCTTTGCATTGTTCAATCCAAAATTAAAGAAAGGAGTTAAATCTAGACGTATAAACGTGCGGTACATCATGTTCGTTCATCGTCATATTCCTTGAGGAGGACTGAAACAGCCGGAAGAATTTGACGAGTGCTTCGATGGGTCATTTACTTCCAACCGTCCATGCATGATGCATGTCACGCATAACTGTCAAACTAAATATACAAATCCACTCTTTGAAAAAGGAAAAGCAAAATGAAAAAAGAAAAAGAAAAATGGAGGGATGACTCGAATACTGGATAAGGCCGGAGAAGCGAGAAACAAGAGAAGACGAGGGACAGGGAGAGATGAGCCTCATCCAGCTATCCGTTCCTCTAGCTCCGACTGCGGCTAGGGCTAGCTCCTTGACAGCAGGGAGGAGGAGGCTGCTGCTGTTCCCCTCCGTCGCCATCGCCGTGGCCGCGGCGGCGCGAGCTCATGCCATTGCCAGCCCATCCACTCCCTACTCTCAGTCGCTGGTCTTGCAGCTCGGCCTCGACGCTAACGGGTTAACTAATCTCCTTCTGATACTATGTCTGCAGTCTGACTAGCTAGCTAGGAAGAATTACTAATTCAGTTCTCCTTGCTGTTAATCGATCACTGAATTATTGAGTAATGTCTGCTGTGTGTGTGGGCACTGCATCTGCATGACTGCATGTGCAGCAAGATCAGGGCATGCCCGGCGACGAACCCGCGGTGCGTGTCGAGCAACCCCAGGGTGGGCGCCTCCTCCTCCGTCGCCTCGCCGCTGCTCATCCCGGACACCACCCCCCGCGACGCCGCCGTCCAGTCGCTGCGGCAAGCCGTGGTGAGGACGCAGAAGAATGTGAGGTTCCGGGTCGACATTGACACCCCCTACGGCCACTACATGGAGGTGGAGGTGGACGGCGGCCGCGACGTCATGGAGTTTTTGGTGAAGAAGGAGGCCGGCGTGGTGGCGTACCGCTGCGTGGCCACCAAGGTCATCTTCGTCTACCCCTTCACCACCGCCGTCGGCGACTCGCGAGGCCAGCGCCAGAGGATCGCCGCCGTCTCCCAGGAGCTCGGCTGGTACGCCCCAGACATCGCCCAGGCCTCCATTGACGCCGACGAATTCTTGCTGCCTAGTCTCTCTCCACATCCATCGCATCATAGGTCATAGCTAATCTCCACCTGTAAGTATCCAAACATGTACAAATTAAGTACTAAGAATGTAACAACCCATCTCTTGAAGCCAATTTTTCTACTGATTTGCTAGCTAAATGTAAAAATTTTATTTATGCCACTAGAAAGTTATGCCATATCATATTTACCATCATATAATTGGACATATTGAATTTGCCATCACTTTTCAAATCCTCAATTCTTTTTTGCCACCGCAATGAGTTTAAACCCTTTTATACCGTCAGTTCGAACATTAAACGACAATTTTGGCCCATGTTTGATTGGTATAGTATAAAAATTGTAGAGACCTCAAAAAAATGATAAAAGTTAAGAAAAATTTCAAAAAGAAAAGAATCGAGGAATAAAATAAAACTAAGCTTTTGGATAATTTATTTTATTTTAAAAAACTATTATAAGATTTATTTTATGTTAAATAAATCAATTACACAAAACCTTTTGAATTTATTGCATAAATAGATTCTTCTCGTTTTATAGAATTTTTAGAATTTTTCTCATAATTTTTCAGAGCTCACTACATTAATCTAAATTTATTTTGTTACTAGTTTTTATATAAGAAAAGGCCCTTTAGTCATTTAAAGATCAGACACCAACCATGGTGGCAAAAACAAAATGAAACATTGAAACGTGATGGCAAATTCAAAAAGTCCAAATATACGATCAAAAATATGATATAACACAGTTGATCTCCATTGTCATAAACATCGTCATGTGATAACTACATCTCATTTGCTCTTCTACAACATCATATTTGCCTTAAATATTCTTTTTTCCCACACAATGTTGGAGTGATTTCATTCAAATGTTGCGTTGCTCTAATTCAAAATTTTACATTGCTTTCATTCAAATGTGGCTGTATTCTAACTCGAATGTTGCAGCAGGTTTTTTCGATGTTTTGAGACTAATTCAAATATGTAGTAGACATTTTTTCGATGTTTCAGTGCTTACTTCTCAATGTTATAGTATTTTTACTTTTAGTGTTGGAAAAATATTTTAGCATGCTGTAATGGTTTCTGATTTGGTGCAATATTTTTAAAAAATATTAAACATCAATTTTTTTGAAAAAAATTGACTGGTTAGTTTTTTGTTTATTTTTCTTGAAATTTGATTAATATGTTTTTAGGGGGGGATTAGGCTAACTACATCATGGATATATTTTTTAATATATAATAGAATTTGGTACACTTGTTTTTTTTATTGTCTTTCGGTATGTATTCACTGATGTTGAGTGAATGGCAGCCAAAGATCTAAAAAGGAACCACCGGACACTGAGCCGATCCCATTTTTCTAGCTAGATCAACGCATCCAGCCACATAATCTACTTTGAGAGTATCTCCAATGGTGTAATCAATCGCTAAATGTAAAAATGAACATGTCGTCTATAAATAGTAATGAGACAACCTCTCTAATAATGGATTAGCAATAACATACAATATTCTCTAAAATTAATATGTGCCCATATGTAATATTCCTAAGTTGCTAGCTGCAACTCTCTTCAAAGGGAGCAAGCTTATTTGATTGTTTGCGTAAATGAGGAGGTGGTTTCTTGTGAGATCATGGTAGTTAAAGACTTGTTTACTAGGGGAAGATACAATTGTTCATATCACTAGTCTTTAAGCTATATCTAAGATGTGTCCCATCAAATTTATGGTGAGTGGGAGCTAGAAAAGAGAAAAGAAAGAAAGGTGTTGTCTCTTTACGAAGAGTTGACTCTTCACTCAAAGGATAAGGTGTACTTTACCCCTTAACAATAATGGTACAAATGCTTGTCCCCTTAGTCTTGAAAATCAGGTATCCGCCCCAGGACACTTTAAGTGTGGTCAATAACCCCTGTAATTGGCAGTTCTTCTCAAAAACCTCTCCCAAAACCTTTTCTCGAAACTTTTCTTAAAACCATTCTCAGAAACCTACTTTTTTTAAAAAAGAAGAGCTATCATATGAATACTTTCTTGGAATGCTCTTAACCACGAGCATGACTATCATGATAGTTTTAACTCTGCAGAGTAGGTACAATTTATCCTTAAGTGACTTCAGACCGAGGTATGTAACCACAATGCCATTAGGTCGTAACTCTAATAATGACTGCCAACTAGCCACTCCTAGGACCGTGGACTAACAACTAGGCCGTCCCATAATAGGAATTGAGGTTGTACTATAAGGTCTTAGTTCATAGACTCGAAGGAATGAAGTCCCTAGACTAGGGAAGGAATAAATATTTTCTTTAGCCTTAATCGCAAAAGCTGTGCTTAGCTTGCACCAACTGGCGAAAGATTCCTTCCTAGTCGGAGTAGTTTTAGGGGAGAGAAGAAATATAATCTCATCCATGGCATTACCAATTTCTTATTTTCATATCACATGTTTGCAATAATTTGTCAAGAAATCTTTCTCAAATCAAGAAAATCATAGTCAACCATTTTATAGAATTTTATCATATAATCAAAGGGATTGTCTTAGGGAAAGGTTGAGTTCTTTTGTGCTGAATAGAACAACTTATCGGCTGAATGGATGAACTTTGAGAGCTTCCTGAGATGGACTCGAGATTCGGATCCATCTCGTTTGACTTATTTTTTAAAGCGTTAGGACATATTTTCGAGTCAGCGAAAAAGCAAACTCTAAAGACTAAAGCGTTTGTTTCTTTTCCACGAAGATAAGCCATTAAGCTGAAAAGCTAAAAAGAACAGGGCCAAAGTATATAAAATGATTTTTCCAGGGTTTAGTTATTCTCTAGCAATTGCTTTATTTTTATAAATAGCATGTATATTTTAAGATTCTATCAAAATCTTTAAATAAGACAAAAGATTACTCGATATGCGTCAAAGGGGGCATGTCTTGGTCGAATTCCGAATACGAGCGATCGTCAGCAGCAGGGCCATCTACGGACCTTCCGGATTCTATCCTCAATCAACGTGTCACATATACAAAGCATACAATCTATAATCAATACACAAATAGTTATATAAATTTTAGTTTTGGATAAAACATGAAAATCATTTTTATAAATATTTATTTATATGGAAATCCTTTTGTTTTTATTTCACATGTTGCATCGTAATAATTAATTTATATAAATTTTGTTCATTTTTCTGATTTAGTTTGAATTACTTATGAAATTCTAGAGGTTTTGGAAAATCTAGAGATGGTTTTAAATTGGGAAAGGATCCAGTGCACAACAAGCCGGATCTGACCCATTTCCATGCGCGAGCCAAACACGGCCCAGTCGGGCGCAGGCGCATGACTGCTGCTTCTCTGCGGCTTACAAACGTGTCCTGCCTGTTAGTGGCGCATGGCCCTCTCCAGGGCAGCGAAGCGATGGCTTCCGCGTTGCGGCAATGTCTTCGGCGAGGGCAACCGGTCCAGGAGCAAGCCTCTGAGAAGGGGAGCTCAATGGTGCTGGGTGGACTTGGGATTACGAAGGATTCAGGACCGGCAGCGAGGGTGGCGGCGGTGGCCTAAGAGGGCAACGGCGGCGAGCGGTCTCCAGTGGAGGAGGACGTCAATTGACTGGGGCTAATGGCAGCACCCTAGGGCATAGGACTCGACGGGGAGGCACGATAGCGTTTGTCGTCTCCAGTGCCGGCGGTTTAGGAGACGACGATGCGGGGGAGCAGGGTTCTTATAGGCAGGGCCGTGACCCGAAGTATTAAATTCTTGGAGTCATGGACCGCTGGCACATGGTGGAGAAGGCAGCGGGGAGGCACGTCTCGACGGTGGCACGGTGGAGATGTCATGGTCCAAAACGGCGGCCCCACGGTTGGAATGCGCGGGGTCGCGATGGTGATAGAAATAATGGTACCTTCAGGTATATATGAATGCAGATATAAATCATGAAATAGATCTGACAAACGTGTTGAGACCCATGTCGAGGGTGTCTTTGGGTGATGATGAATATATGTGAAAAGAATGAATTTGAATCGGTTTCGAATTTGTCTTGTCGAGGCATTATTGGATTTTGCTGATATTATGGATTAGTCCCAATATATCCGATCGTGCTAAGTGTGTTTTTACAGTGTTCTCGATTTTGAGTAAAGGATTCACTATTGATAATCGTATGATGGACTAACCTTACAAAAGAGGTAAGGTGTGTTGTTTTTGTGTGATCATCTCTGTGATGCAAAATCGGCGAGTACGTTGCTGACGCTTCACGAGGACAACTGGAGTCTGATACGCCCGGAGGCTTGCAGGCGACCAGACTCGATAATCTGACAGTCACATGTGGTGTACTCGAGATACTTAGCCATGACAAGGAGTCCGGGAGAGATGGATGCTGGCGCGTCGGTTACTTGGTGAAGAAGTTGATCTGACAGGTGGGCCCAGGCGTGGGCTGTCGACCGAATAAATTACAAGGATATTTCGTGAAGTAATGTGGAGAATATTCCTCTGCGGGAATGTGTTGTTTACTGTGTGAGTTGTACACCACTTATTTTCAAATGAAGGGTGAAGATGGGATCTAGGATTTAGGGCATGTAATCATTGGGCTATAAATAGAGTGTAAGAAGAGCATCTCCTCCCTATCCACTTAGGGTGAATTGGGTGTGTAAGTGTGGCATCTAGAGTGCTTGTGACTATGTAGTGTGATCTATAATCCCCCAATTTCTATTAAATG
Organism: Raddia guianensis; assembly: GCA_036346415.1. NCBI lineage: Eukaryota > Viridiplantae > Streptophyta > Magnoliopsida > Poales > Poaceae > Raddia > Raddia guianensis. The sequence goes on from CM070537.1 coordinate 9,879,000, forward strand.
AAATCCTTCTTCTCCATAAACATCTTATGTTGATTTGCTCCTATTTCTTTTTATTTTTCTTTTTCTTTTTGAAGCACTTATTTGGAGATAAAGTAGGGTGATTTCTTACTGTTTTGATGATATATGATGTCTTTAGGTTGTAAATATAATTACCCACACTCTTTGCAACCATGAGAGAGGCAAGAGATCAAGTTGTTGACTTGTTGCAAATCTGTTTAGAAACTTTTCTCCGCGCAGCAGTTAGTGTTTGATTTTTAGAAAACTCTACAAAACTCTTTTTGGGGTGATTATAGTTGAAAAAGACGCGAGACATATAGCCATCTGTGGTAAAAATTTGAACTCCATTGGTTTCCCCATTTCGGAGCTATAACGCGAATACCGAGCCCCAAACTTGCAGTCTCGAGCTCCTGATAGTTTTTTATGCATGATTTTGCTTATTTTCTGTGGATGGAATTTGGTGCTGAAATCCGGAACATAGCATCATAACTCACACACCTGAGTGTAGAAAAAGTTTTAAAAATTCTGGAGCCTTCTAAAGGCAGAGACCTTCCTCATCTTGCAAGATAAGTTTTCTAGGAATCTGCTTTTGCATTTTGGTAAATCAACTTTACTGGTTTGAATGCTTTGACTTGTCTCTAATACCCTTGACTGTATAAGAAGGTGGAAAGTGGTCACAAGGACCTAATCCTCATCCACTTTGTCCCTATGTGCAGCATCCCCTTGCTGTGCACATGGTGTGGCACTTGAAAATTGATCTCCATTGTGATTGAATTACCGATACAGAGTTGTTTTGGTGTAAAGTGATTAGAGAGGCTGCATATTGCAAAAAGAAAGCATCAATTATTCGTGCGTCTATTCACCCCCTCTAGCCACCTAGCTTGGGTCTTTAACTGGTAGTAGAGCATTTGGTTTGGTGCTTCTTTGCAAATATTGACCGATTTTTTAAGTCGATCCTTATTACTATTTGAGATATGTCGGACAAGTATTTCACCAAACCCACCGTGTTCTCCAAAGTCAATTTTTCGTATTGAAAGGATTGGATGGAGACATATGTGATGGCTCAGTGGTACAATATTTTGCTTAAAATTAAGAACCCATATGAGTTACCCAAGAAGGTGACGCCCCGTGAATCAAGCCAGTGTGGAGCTTAATACAAAAGCTCAAAATTTTTTGATTTAAGGCCTTAGCCGAGAGAAGTACGATCAGGTGTCGGACATCACCACAGCCCACAAAATCTAGACGACTCTACAAGCTTCCCATAAGGGGACGGCTCAGGTTAAAGTGGTGAGACAAGACTAACACAAATATAGTACAATCGATTTACTCAGAAGCAGGGTGAAACGCTAGACTCATGTTTCTCAGGCTTCACCAAGATATTTGCTGATCTTCGTTCGGTTGAATTCACAAATACTGATTCAGAGATTGTCAGACATTTTCTTTCTGGATTGGATCTTACGGTATGGGATGTGAAGGTGTCCGCAATCCGACAGGCAGCCGATCTCTCAACGCTGACTTTGAAAGCGCTCTCTGCTAGTCTCAAGACGCATTACTTTGAGCATCACCCGAAAGAGCCCAGTTTCTCATACATAGCCTTGATGGCTGACCACTCTGGTCGTGATTCTTCTAATGTTGCCGGTTTCTCCTTCTCTTTGCTCTGTGGACTGTCCAATGATCAGATGGACAAAATTACTCAGTAGCAGCTTGCCTTGTTAGCTAGTAAGTTCTCACATGCTTACAGGCAAGTGGCTGATCGGATTGTAATAGCCCGTTGGGCCTCTGCATTGGCCCAGCCCATTTAAGGGTATTTAGGCAGTGGGAGTGGGAGGCGGTTCCCCCAGGAAGACCTAGCCGCCGCCGCCCCCAATCCTCCTGGCGGCCGTCCCCCGAGCTGCCCCCGTGTCGTCGCCTTGCCTTGCCGCCGCCACGCCGCCGTCGCCGCTCAGGGCGTGTCGCCGCCATCCGCGCCGCGCTGCCAAGGCCGCGCCATGCCCCATGCCGTCGCTGCCCGTTCCCACCGCGCGTGCGTCATTGGTCCGATGCGCGCCGTCTTTGCCGCCGTGGTTGTGCCACCGTCCTGCTGCCGCGCCGCTGCCGTCCTCGCTGCAGTTGCCGTCGTCGCCGGCGACCGGGGAGGATGTTGCCTGTTGTCCTGTGCCCGTCCTCCACCTGTTTGGCTGATCGACCAAGGTAACGATTGATGCCCCTATTTTTTGTGCGATTGGAAGAGGTGTGCAGTAGGGCTGATTTGGGAGGAAGGGAGGACGGCTAGGGAGGAGTAGAAGGAAGAAAGGTGCAAATGATCTAGGGTTTGATGTGTGTTTTCGTTTATTTCGAATCTGCGCATGATTAGGATGCACTCGCGGTATTGCTCCAAAGTTAGATGTGTAATTAGTGGGATTATTGGCGGTGATCGGTGGAGATGGAGAATTAATAGATCAATCTTGTATGCAGCAACCTTCAAGGAAGTTTTGGTATGTCTAGGTTGGAAATCAATAGTTGGTCTTATGAAAGAAATTATGCATCTAGATCTTAGCTCCGTTTCGAGTACAAGAGCACGAGAATCGGATAAGCGGATTGGGAGTTATGTTGATTTTAGTGTTGCTTTCCCGAAAGTTAATTCCTGTCTTTAAAGGTTTATTAGTCCTCGATGGGTTATTTTGGGGGAGAGCGATTGTTGGCATGGTGTAGATTATCTATGTTTCTCTTATAGATAGCATTCTTTTGAAATTTATTATTATGCTCTATATATAGGTGGAGGTATGGAATCGACGTCGACTACGCATCATGCTTGGTTGAAAGACATGTATATGTTAAACATATAGCCGGTTGGTTGAATATGGCTTGTTGATTTAATGCTTTGTGCCTAATCATGACCTGTGGTTGGATTATGTTGATTGTGCTATATATGATGGAGGTTAGACAATTGCATGACGGTGAAGACATTATTGCATCATACTGCATATGAGCCAGGTCGGTGAGAAAGTCACTTTCGACTAGTCCGTTTCGGTCGGTGAGAAAGTCGAAAGTGACTAATCCGGAGTGCTCTGATACTGCATATAAGCCGGGTCGGTGAGAAAGTCACTTTTGACTAGTCCGTTTCGGTTGGTGAGAAAGTCAAAAGTGACTAGTTTGGAGTGCTCTGGAGGAGACATACGCATGTGCATTGCATTGCATCGAATGGATGAGAAGTGGTTTGATTGAAGTATTTGGATTGACGATTGTTTGTGTTTCTAGTGTGAAGAGAATGAACTTATGGAAGTGATCTTCTGGTTGTCGCATTTGTATTCCCTAGTTGTATATACATATACTTTGCTGAGTATTCTTAAATACTCACTCTTGCTTTATTTGGTTTTTAGGTACTGGTGATGTCAATCATGCATGGGACATGGGAATGTAGAACATCTATCTAAGCACCCACTACCTTCCACACTAAACTAGTTGATATTGGTTTCATATGAGTTTTATGTAAATAGTTGTCATGTGTTTAAATGACGTTGCAGTTATTGTAGGTTTTAAATTGGTTACTGGTTGATAGAATTGTTTATTTATTCTCTTGATATAAATTTCCTGTCGTGGATGTCCTCATAAACAAAGGAGATGCTGTCGAAATTTTATCCTTTTTTTTGGAGAGTTAGTTACATTCTGGGTTCTCGAGGAACCGAGGTGTTACACGGATGAGGGGCATCATGAGGTGATTTGATTATGGTGGTCTCAACCACATAAAGCGTGATTCTCCCAAATCTAGAGGAGAGGAGCGGAACGACTACTCCGCGCCGGCACGGAACACCTACGTCAACAAGAACCGCAACATGAAGGCCGGTGGTGAAGGTGACAAGAAGAAGCCACCTAAGCAGCTCATGAGGTCCATCCTGTGTGCAGTCTCTGGGTGGCAAGTAATATGTGCTCGTTGTTGTCGATAACTATTCTCACTACTATTGAGTCTATTTCGTAATGAACAAGGACGAAACATTTTACCATTCTCGTTCCTTTAATCTTAAGCTTTCTATTGAGTTCCTAGGAGCGCTTCGCGCGATCCGTTCAGACAACGACACTGAGTTCAAGAATGCATAATTTCAATACTTCTGTTTGGATTCTGGTGTTGAGCATCAGTTCTCATCTCCACACGTCGCATAACAAATTGGCGTTGCAGAGATAAAAGACCGTACCATGGTTGAAATGGCTAGGACAATGTGTGGACTACATGGAGCCCAGGTGTCTGCATGGTGGGCTGCGAGGACTACCCAACAGGGGGTGGGTCGAGCTAGCTACACGCGCATAGGGGACATGCGCCCAAGTCTACGGCTCGGCTATACGCCTACGCCCGCGTCCCGAGCACCCAATTCTACGGCTCGGACTACGCCTGCGTAAGGAGCTTATAAGCTAAGTTTTCATCATAATGATATTTTTGGAGTTGTTTCTTAACTAGCTACTTAGTTTGTTTTCAACTGAGCAGTAAGTCAGGGGCTACACCTATAAGGTGCACTTGCGTGCACTTTTGTTTCTTTCTCTTAGAAATCGCAAAGGAGTCCGAGTAGTTTTTCCAACTAGTAAAGCTCTGACGCACAAACGGCGAACTCTAGTCACTCGATACCCAAGCCTGGGAATTGAGCCCAGAGTCAATTACCAACGCCCGGGCTATACTAATCGGTCAGAGTGCATAACAAAAAAAAGATTACTTGGAGTAATCAAAACTCAAAAAGGAAAAGGAGCAAAAGAATAAAAATTATTTATATAGAGCAGTCGAAACTTGCATCCAAGTGTTTATTTTGTCATTAAGATACTACCTAAATCCTACTTTACATGTTACAAGTGGCTCACGTCTGATGGGAATCCTTCTCCTAGCACTGTCATGAAAAATGCTAAAAGCTGTTATACTGTCTTCCGCAAGCCTCAGAATTTCATGTATTTCTCCTTCATCAAGTGCCTTCTACAACTTTGTTCACGAGCAAAGAAGGGACTGCGCCACGAGCACTACCTACGCCTTCGGCAATGAGCCACCCAGCGCCATGAGCGCCAACTACGGCTTACATACAAGCCTATGCCCCTGATACGCTCTAAAAGGGCCGCCAGTTGTACACCGCGACAAACCGGTACAGGTACCACTCGGCTAAAAACCTAGCTTGGGATATGGTACGCCCCATGATAGGCCGACTGCCGGTCACCGCGTCAAGCGGGAATTGCGTACCTTTCAAACCAATAAGTTTTTTCTTGTCATGTGCTTCATGTTAGGCCGACAGCTAGTTATCGCGCTAGTCGGAGCCAGATACCATGAGTTGATCATGTATTAAGGGTTTTGAGGGTATGCTCTAAAAAGAGCCATCAGCTGTACACCATGATAGACAGGTACGGATACCACTTAGCTAAACCAAATCTAGACAATTGTACGCCTCATGACGGATCGACTGCCAGTATCCTAAAAATTGGACTGGGTACCACTCGAAAATTCCGACACGTGAAGCTCTATTGAGCCCTTCACAGTCTCCCTGAATGCAACGGAACACTCGACGTGAAGAAGAAATATGTCGGGAAACAATGTCAAGAACTAGAAGCACTCAGCGTTAATTATGACTTGGTTAGAGTGTGACCAGAAAGTTAGCAACTCGATTGTAAAGGACTGGGAGGCTACTATGGAATACATGGACCCCGTGTATCTGCATGGCGAGCTGCGAGGACTACCCAACAGGAATACAGTTGTAAGATGGGTAGAAAGAGCACTTCTGCCACCTGCCAATTACTTGATACTTCTCTTGTTTCTTGATCCTCTAATAAGTAGTTAAGTGTTGCGCAGTCCACTGTTGAGTCTGAGTATGTTGCTGCTGCTGCATGTTGCAGTCATGTTTTTTGGCTCTGCTCTACCTTCAAGGATTTTGGGTTGGTTCAAGCAAGTGTGCCACTTCTCCATAACAACACAGCTACCATCAACATTGACAAAAACTCAATGCAGCATTCTAGGACAAAGTATATTGATCTGAGATATCATTTCCTTACAGACCATGTGGAGAAGGGTGATATAGTCTTATAGTTCGTTGAGACCGACCGTTTGTTGGCTGATATCTTCACCAAGCTACTAGACAAGGTTAGGTTTGAGGATCTCAGGGGAGAGCTCGGGGTTGTGAGCTTGGCTAGTTTATAGTCAGGGGGAGCTTGTGCTACTTGTACTATATGTAATATAATATATCGTTTTTCCTACATTGCATTTGGGTTGCTTTCAGGATTGGTTATATTGTGTAAGCAGTCAACACTCTTCACTTAAACTTCTAGCGTGCTTTGACATGGACCTCTCATCTTTTGCTTAGGTTTTCTATCATGCGTAATAGGAAGTCTTGTCTCCTTTGGCTAGGTTAATCCATCACAGTTTTATAAATCTCTGGGAAGACAGAGTCTGTGTCGTGTCCCTACTACCTGAGATGTATAGTTGTCTTTCCTTGTAAGACGCAGCCAGCATATGAGATTGAGTCTGAGCTTCAGTGGTTTTTGTTTTTGTCTAATTCTCTGCGGTTGGCACAGTTCCATTTCCCTGATTTTCCGACTGTCTATTTCTTGTTGTGCCCTTTGCACATCATTTTTGGGCAAAATGTTGAATCACTTGTTGACAGGGGTTTCCGGAAAACTTTGCTTTAGCATGTATGCTTATTTTACTTTAAAGCTTTATCTATTATGCTTTTAAATTTAGGTTTTGCAAGATGCCGAGACTATTCACATTTTACATTGTGCAGACTCGTTCAATTGATGTCTACTACAAAAATGGCATTGCTTTTAATTTTTTCAAAACTTTAATGTGGCATAAGATTTTCACTTTCTGAATGTTGTTGCTCGATAAGGCGCTTACAGTTTTTTTCAATCATCCTTACAATTTGGTGAAATATTTTGTTGGCCAAATCTTTCTCCAGTAAATTGAAAAACCAAAAATATGGAATTTCAAAGTTTAGAGAGTTTTCACCGATTATCCTTCACAAGATGGCTTGCCATTGCACATAAGAGGTATGAATTTAGAAGGGAATCATATGGCCAAAACATGTGATTCCTTCAGTGTAATGCTGAGCACCGTCGGCCAATTGTATGAGGCTAGAGGCTCTCCCGCCTAAATTAAATCAAAAATACAAAAATATACACAGAAGGAGAGTGACCAAGGAGGCCATGTTCAAGTGACCCTTGGGATGTGTTTTGCTAACAATTGCTCTTTTTAAACCTGTGGATGCATTCAAAATTGTTTTAAAAAAATGAAAATGCTAGGTAGTTGAGGTGTCGATTTGAAGCTACTGGATTTCAAATGGTTGCATTTGGTGTTCTATTGAAGCCGTCTTTATACCTTCTTAGGCCTCAGCATTTGGCTTGTAATTTTCGAAGCCACGTCTTCCTCTATGAAAAAACGATTTACTAGCATCTTTTGAACTATTGAGCACCGGACTAATTTGTATTGCTTCGAGCATCCTTGCCATGTGCTTCACGTTCAAATGGATATTTTTCAAACCTCACTACGACTTGAATTTGCAATTGCATCATGTCATGTGTATGTTCCCTCACATTCTTCATGTCTATATTGGCAAAAGGAGGAGAATTGAAAAATGACATCAACAAGTTTTCTTAAAAATGAGGAATTTTGTTGGGAAGATTTGATTTTCACAACTTGGAGAAATTGAACACATGTGTTTCTTTTCTTTCCTACGAGCGTGATTTGGCATTTCCAAAATGATTTCTGTTCTAAATCTAAAACTTCAAAATGATTTTCGAGGGATTGTCAATATATTCATCAAGGGGAGTGTTAAGACCCATGTGGAGGGTCCCCTTGAGTGATGATGAATATATCTGATAAGGAAATTTGAAGCGGTTTTGTAGTTGTCTTGTTGAGGCATTGTTGGATTTTCTAAGATTTTGGATTAGTCACGGACTGTGCGGTCATGCTAAATGTGGTTTGGCATGTTGTTTTCGGTTTTGAGTGATGGACTAACCTATCAGGAGCGGTAAGGTGTGTTGTTTTTGTGTGTGATCACCACTGTGATAGCAGTTATCGGCGGGTACGTGTCTGCCGCTTCGCGGGACAGCTGGAGGCTGATGCATTCTGAGGCGTGCAGGCGAATGGATTCGATGATATGGTGGTCACATGAGGTTTTGTACTCGATATGATTCGCCATGGCAAGCACTCCGGGACAGCTGGAGGATGATGCGTCCGTTACTTGGTGGCGAAGTTGATCTTACCAGTGGGCACAGGCGTGGGCTAGCAGTCGAGAAACTGCGAGGATATTTTCTGAAGGAATATGTGGAGAACATTCCTCTGTGAGAGTGTGTTGTTTAGTGCGTTGGCTGTACACCACTCATCCTCAAATGAAGGGTGGATATGGGCTCTAGGGTTTAGGGCATCTCACCCTTAGGCTATAAATAAAGTGGGAGGGGAGCATCTTCTCCTCATCCCCATAGAGCTGAAAATTTCAGAAATAGAGATGGTGAGTTGGTTGTGTAACGGTGGCGGCTAGAGTTCTTGTGACCACATGTAGTGTGATTTGTAAGTCCCCAATTTCTATGCAACGAAATCATTTTTCTCCATAAACATCTTGTGTTGATTTGCTCGTAATTCTTTTTATTTTTGTTTTTCCTTTTGGAGCTCTTATTTGGAGATGAATTTGGGCTATTTCTTACTGATTAATGATGGTCAATGATGCCTTCGGATTGCTAATATGATTACCCACACTTTTTGCAAACATATGACAGGCAGGAGATCAAGTTGTTGACTTGTTGCAAATTTGTACAAAAACTTTCCTGCATGCAGCAGTCAGTGTTTGATTTTTAGAAACATGTACAAAAATCTTTTTGGGGGTGATTCTAGTTGGAAAAGATGCGTGAATCATATACCCATCTGTGGTAAAAATTTAAAGTCCACTGGTTCCCCGTTTGGGAGCTATGAAGTAAATACCGAGCCCAAAACTTGCAGTCTCGAGTTCCTAACAATTCTTGGTGCACATTTTTTTTTTCCTGTGGATGGAATTTGAGGCTGAAATCTGGAACATAGCATCATGACTCACCCACCTAGGTGTAGAAAAAGTTTAAAAATTCCTATAATCTCCTAAAGAAAGGAACATTCCACATATTGCAATACAAGTTTTCTCGGAATCTACTTTTGCTTTTTGATAAAGCAACTTTAGTGGTTTGAATGCTTTGTCTTGTTTCTAATACCCTTAGCTGTATGAGGAGGTGGAAATTGGAACAAGGACCTAATCCTCATCCACTTTGTCCCATGGGCAGCACCTCCTTGCTGTGCACATGGTGTGGCATTTGAAACTTGATCTCCATTGCGATTGAATTACTGATACAAAGTTGTTTTGGCGAAATGTGCTTATAGGGACTGCATATTGCAAAAAGAAAGCGTTAATCATTCGTGGCGTCTATTCACCCCCTCTAGCTGCCTAACTCGGGTCTTTATAACGATTAGCTTTAAATAGGAGCATATCATATATACACATGCACTAACAACGCATGTATATCCCTCTGATAGACACGCAATCACAGCAACTACGAATACATACCGTGTATCCTGACCGCTCAACTGGACGCTGGGGGTGCTGATGTTGACGTTGGGGATGACGTTGCCGATGTTTTTGTTGTCGATGACGTGGTGAAGGCGAGCAGTTGCACTGGAGTGCTTCCGAAAAACTTTATTCGCCGTATCCAGTGCAAGAGCTCTTGGGCGATCGGTTCCGGAAACCTCTACTCTCCCGCTTGTCGGTGCAAGCTAATGCATAGACGAACAACCTAACGGCGGAAGCATAGGAAAAAAGAGAGACAACTTAGAAAGAGACTCAACCCTAACATGGGGCTAAGCCTGTTTTCAATTGTTGTGGGACTCATTATGGAGGAGGTCTCAAGCTGCTTATATAGTGGTTGGGAGGAGGCCTCTCCCCCGCAACTAGCAATATGGTGCTAAACATACCCCTCCACCAGATGGGCCTCATGGGCCTTTGAGATTTATTTAGATTATCTTCAAATATATTGAGCCAAGCTCATATATTCTAACAATCCCACCCCAGATCTCAAAGCCCATCCAGAATATTTGCCTTGTCTCAAATATTGTTTTATATATCAGTGTTTTGGTGACAATGGATTATGCCTTGAATTGCACCTGAGACTTCAAGCTACACTCATTCACAACTTGAACAATGGACTAAGCCTTGAATTGCAAGTTTTGTTCATACAAGATTCACTTAAAGTTCTAACCAATACTTGGCTATCAATAGAGTACCTCTCGAGTAGAGCATATAAGTCGGGCTTACTAGAGGTTACCCAAGTCTCATAAATTGCGACTTCCAATAGTCGAGATCATATAGGTGTATTCTTTCAAGATGCTGTGTAGGGTGACATCTTCTCTAATTATAGCCGACAGAACAACATTAACGCAAATGTCAGCTTGCCATACAGATTTCAAGGGTATTGCATCTCACATGGAACAATTCAGGATACTCTCCCATTCAGTTAACCAATAGCTTGTTTTCCTAGGACCTAACTCACTGAATCTCTGATCACATAGGCTAGGTTACCACTATGGTGTAACTCACATGGGTCTCATAGCCAGTTTCCTCGATGCATTGTCTATCAGATACCATGATAAACCCTTTGTAAAAGGATATGCTAGGTTTTTTGCCGTTTAGATATAATCCAACGTCATCACTCCGAAGTTTCTTAATTTCCTGACAGATTTTAGACTTCTTTTCCATTGTCTTGTGTCGACAGTTGAGATAACGATCTCAAGTCGCTAAGGTTCTTGAAGATTGAGATAGGAGACACGCCGAACAACCACGAACAACCACGAACAACCACGAACAAGAGACAGGGGTTTTTATCCTGGTTCAGGCCTCTCGGGAGAGATAACAGCCCTACGTCCAGCCTTTCTTATATATCAGAGGAGATTACAAGAGGTGGCTCGGCGAGACGAACAAGTCTCGACGAGATTACGGTGTAAGCTCTAAGCCAGATGCTAAAACATAAATTGAGATGCCAGGGTGACCAAAAAACATGCCCTCTACATGCCGTAGGGCCTTGGTTTATATAGTGCTGAGCAAACCGACCTACCGAGGGAATATCGGGCCGGGCTAACTACGAGATCGTAACGAACTCAACGTGCCAAATATATCCCTAGGCAGATAAGGCATACTCCTAGTCTTGAGGATCACGGCTCCTATTCCAATCCGGAAAACCAACGTCCGGGTCTTCACGTAGCCGCGCAGAACTCTTGTTCGAGTCGAACTCAAACACGATTCCTTGGCCGTTACGCACCATGCCAGCCAGGAAGCTGTTCGGCAAGACGCACATGGGCCAGATAGAACCTTCCAGGGAGCTAGGCCCTGGTAGGTTGTTCGATTGGGCCATCAGAGAGTGGGCCATGGCAATGGGCCGTAATTTTATCCCCGACAGCTAGCCCCCGAGACTCAAGTGGAAGGTTTCACTAGAGTGGGGTCTTCCTCTTGAGACTCCAAGTCGCGAAGAGGGAAATTTTGTTGCTACAAAGACGTGTAACAAGCGACCGAACAGGTTATGGTTCAACCGAACAAGACTTGTTCAGGACCGAACAGACCCGATCAGTACCGAGCAACTCTGTTGTGTCGAACAGGGGATCACATCTGCCCGAGCAGAGCACTCAACCTTCAAGCCAGAACCTTTGGAGAAAATAGCCGTTGATGACTCAATGGTAACTTCACATCATTGCAAGCGGTGAAAACAGACGACCGTTTTACCTAGCCGTTACAGTAAAAACTAGCCGTTTTGCGGCAAACCGTTGCAGAGCTGCTCGTTTAGGCCTATAAAAGCACCCAAGCCGCCCGCGGCCAGCCACTTCTGCTCTCGCGCCTTTCCTCTCCTAAGCCCTAATTCCAACCACGCTCAACATCAACCAGCCAAACTCCACCCTAGAACTTGTTCGTCCAACCCTGGGGATCGCTATGGCCAAATTCCTAGCCACTAGCTTGACCGAGGAGGACCTGAAGGCTTGGGAGGAGGAGGGCCACATCGACGCCGGTAGCTGGAGGCTGCCCGGGGAGGAGGAAACTCCGGAGCCGCTGGAGGGAGAGTTAAATCGACTTGAGCAGATTCGCCTGCTTGGGTTGAGGTCTCCAGCGACTTCGTCGAGCCTTCTTAAACATAAGCGGATTGGAGGTGGCGAACCTCAATCGAACTCGATCCTCAGATGGTCGTTTTGCACACTTGTGCGAAGGCTATCTGGCATTGATCCGCCGGTGGGCTGTTCCTCCATTACTACAAGGTAACGAGGAGCAGCTCCGCGCTTCGGGCGCTGGGTGCAACTACCTCAAGCTCCGGTCCTTTCGCCGACGACGCTGCGTACCCGCCGCCCCGTTGCTGTTCGACTCAATGGGTGCGTGGTGGACGAGGTGGTTCTACACCAGGCGGAGCGACGACAGCAAGCTCGTCTTCACCGGGAAGGCGCCGGCGAAGGGAACGCCAATGCCTCGGCCAGAGATGACCGCCGAGGACTGGTACCTGACGAGGAAGATCGCATCCCTCGTGAGCCTCGGGCTCACGGGCAGGGAGATCATCCGGTACTTCACAGCAAACAGGATCTGTCCGCTGCGGAGAAGACCCTATCCCTTCTACAAGATAGAGGGATGGGAAGACATCTCCAGGGAGAGCACAGGTAAGTGCCTTTAAGACTCAACCTTTTTTTATGCTTCTTCCGAACAGAAACTGAGAGGACTTTCTGCTCGGGCAGAAAAACCTACCGACGCATGGGTGACCGAGCGGGTTGACACCATGCTAAAGGCAGCGAAGAAACACGGCGAGGTCACCGGCGAGGTGGCCTACACCTGTCCGCGGAACGTGCTCGTCCGCACAGCCGAGGTAAGTTGCTCAAACCCTCGTCTGTGCCGCTGGATTTGCACCGTTGTAAATGCTGACACTTTACTTTCCGAATACGGGAGGACCGGTGATCCTCGGAGGGATCGTGGAAGAACTCTCTCGGTCGGAGAAAGAGAAGGCGAAGAAGGGCAAGGCCAAGGTGGCCACAAAGCCCAAGGTGGCGGCCGAACCACGCTGAGCTCGCGCGACATGGCGGCGACCATCCATCGAATAGACCACCGAGGAGGCGACGGAGCGCCGAGCAGACCAAGCGGGCGTCGTCGTCACCTAGCGGAAGAGACCAAGTCCTTCCCTCCTCACAGAGCAAAGCGGCGAAGAGGTAAAGAACATGACCCTTTGGCTTAGGCGTTACACGCGGGCTCACCCGCCATATGTCACGGCTCTGGCGGTCGCCGAGCGAGGAGGCTCGAGGAAGAAGTCGCGCGCAAGGAAAAGCTTCTTGCGCTGCTTGAGAAGAGTCTTTCGGCTCAGCGGGGCTGAGTTCATCGCCCTTGAACACCCAGGGGCCAAGGCGAGCAGGCGCTAAGGAGCCCCAGGAAGAGGCGGAAAGTTCCAGCGAGGAAGATCAAGATCAAGCCTTCCACGGCAGGTATGTAGTAATGGATCTCTTTGACCTTACACACTTTCTGATCGTGTTGGGCTTAACATCTTCTTATTCATCACCGCCCAGGCGAGATCATCACAGACGGCGTCGAGGCGGCGCCTTCGGCGATCGTTCTTTGCCCGAGCACCTACGGTGCATCGCGGCGATGATGGCCGCCACCTCAAGGACGAGGCGGCGTGGAGCCTACTCCCGCCAAGCTCAATGACGACTCGGCGCTCTCAAGGGCGCGGTGGAAAGGCTGGAGGCGAAGAAGGGCGGCGGCGGCGCCACGACAGACGAGGCCAAGGCAATGGCTCCATAAGCTGCCAGGTGGGACGGCAGCGATCCTTCCGGGCACTCCGTCGCGAGGCGATCCATCCTCGAGCCGGCGGAGGCGATCGGCGAAAGCGGCGAAGCTCCCGCCGCCGAGGTACAAGAAGAGATCCACGGCGAGCGGCACAAGTTGCCCTGCCGGTGGAAACCGGTGTCGTCCGATGGAGCAGCACCGACCTTGCCCGAAGGTGTCCGGCGAAGGAGGAAGAAAGGTAGGAGCGGGGGCGACGCGCGCCGCGGTCGCCTCGCTCCGGCGAAGCGCTCCGGCTGGAAGAAGGAGCACTGAGAGGCGGCGGCAAGAACGCGCGATCTCATCCCAAGACAAGGCGAGGATTCGTGGCGCATGGTCTCGAAGATCGCCTGCGGCGAGGCTGAAGCATCGGCTTGGCAAGGTAAGCCCCAAAACCAAACCTAGTTGGTTGAGCTATATCGTCGCAAAGCGGGTGACATTCTTCTCCTTAGGTCTTCAAGGACACCATGGAGGAGCTCGAGGCGGCGTCACCATCGGCGGGCGCCCGTCTGGCGTCCTCGGGAACACCTCCAGACGAGGGAGCCTGAGGCGGAGCCCTCTGCACTAGCCCAAAGCCGAAGCCTACCAAGGCAAAAGCGAAGAAGCTCAAAGCCGAGCAAACCCGAGAGAGGCGTTACTCGAGGCTCTCTTAAAAGAAGCCGAGGAGCTTTCTTGTAGCCGCATGGCGAAAGCACCATGGAAGAGTAGCCGGGCCGCACGAAGTGGCTCGAAGAGCAGCTCGCCGACGCGTCCCATTGGCGGAAGGCGCTTGCGGCGGACGTCAAGAAGCTCAAGGCCCAGCTTGCCAAAGAAGAGTTGACATCCGCGGGACTCCAGGCGAAAATCTCAACCCTGTGGGCTTCACAGGAAGAGATCGAGGCGATCTGTGGGATGGCGGTGAGGTGATCACCGCGGAGAACAAGGTCAAGGAGCTGGACGAGACAGCTCAAGACCGTCGGCAATGAAGCTAGTCGAGGCGAGGCTCGACCGACCATTGCGTGCCAAGACCGAAGAGGTCGAGGCCATCCGGGCAGAAGCTGCGGCACAAGCCAAGCGGAACAAGGAGGAGATCGAACGCCTCCGAGCTGAAGCCCGGGAAGGAATCAAGGCTCAAGGTGAAGTCGTGCGCCTTAAGTTAGAAGTCGAGGAGCTGAAAGAGCAGCTTGCTCCTAAGTAGCACCACAATTTTGTAACCGAAGGGACTTTTGTACCTGCACTTTTGATTAATGCAAGCTTACCTTTTTCCTGTAAAAAAGAGCAGCAAAAGACAAGAACGAATAGGAAACTAAGAGCAGGGCACGAAAGCGCTAGAAAGTTTTGGGAAAACCGGTAGCACGCTTAGCCTAACTCCCAGCCCCCGTTGTGCAGCTGTTCGAGAACCTGAGTTTGCTAACTCGAACAGGTGCACAAGAGAAATAGCGACACCCTAGCCCCGGTACGGACGATGCTCGAAGACCTAAGATTGCGAATTCGAGCATGTGCGTAGAGAGATAGAGCGACACCCGTATTCTGTTCGACTCGTTCCACAGACTACTCGTTAACGTAAGTTAGGCAATTCCAAGGGTAACCGAGCAAGGAAAGTGCCTCTGCCGTGGAGGGCTTACGAGAGCGGGCTTTGCCATGTGGTTGTGCCGTGAGCGGCAAGTGCCTCTGCCGCGGAGGGCTTACGAGAGCACTTAGCTGCGTGGCTGGATGCCATTTTACGCAACTTCGAGTATAGGAACTTGTTGAAACTGGATACGAGCAGGAGAAAATCCTTAAGATTGCGGAGCCAAGTGTTTGCAAGGTCGGGCAGCCATCAAGTGTTACCAGAGAGAGGGTAGTCTTGACAAGACAGATGTGAAAAGGCCGCAGAGGACCGTGAAGATTTCACTATGAATGGATTTAACTTTACATGGAGCCCGACAGACTTGGACGAACAAAGGCACGAAATTTCACGAAAAGCGCGAAGCTAAGCAAACAGAGAAAGACCTACACAAAGAACTTACGAAGCTGGTCGATGTTCCAAGTCTTTGGTCGACTCTCTCTGTTCTCCATTACAGCGAACGGCCCGAGGCGGCGATGGAAATGACCGTGAACGGCCCTCCCAACGAGGAGTTAGCTTGTTGGCATTGGACAGGTTCTGGACACGGCGCAGAACGAGGTCGCCCGCCTGCAAAGCCCGTGGTCGAACCCTAGCCATGAAGCTGTTCGGCAGGATGCACATGGGCTTGATAGAACCTCCCAAGGAGCTGGGCCCTGGTAGGCTGTTCGATTGGGCCGTCAGGGAGTGGGCCATGGCAATGGGCGTGATCTAATCCCGACGGCTAGCCCCGAGACTCAAGTGGAAGGACTCACTAGAGTGGGGTCGTCCTCTTGAGACTCAAAGTCACGAAGAGGGTATTTTTCCTGCTACAAAGGCATGTAACAGGCGACCGAACAGGTTATGGTTCAACCGAACAAGACTTGTTCGGGACTGAATAAACCCGATCGATCGAGCAACTCCGTTGCGTCGAGCAGGAACGACATCTGTCAAAGCGAGCACTCGGCCTTGGTCTGGAACCTTTGGAAAAAATAGCCGTTGGCAGACTCCAACGGTAACTTCCTGTCGCTGCGCGGTGAAAACAGGCGACCGTTTTACCTAGCCGTTGTGGTAAAAACTAGCCGTTCTGGGACAAAACCGTTGCATAGCTGCTTATACGGGACTATAAAAGCACCCAAGCCGCCCGCGGCCAGCCACTTCTGCTCTCACGCCTTTCCTCTCTAAGCCATAGCTCCAACCACGCTCAGCATCAAGCACCCAAACTCCATCACCGACCCTGCTCGTCCAGCCCTGGGAATCGCTATGGCCAAATTCACAGGCACTAGCTTGACCGAGGAGGACCTTAGGATCTGGGAGGAGGAGGGCCACATCGACACCGTGGTGGAGGTCGCCGGAGAGGAGGATACTCGGAGCCGCTCGAGGAGAGTTAAATCGACGAGCAGTTTGCCTTTGTTGGGTTGAGGTCTCTCTGAGAGCGACCGTCGAGGCCTTCTTGAACATCGGCGATTGGAGGTGGCGAACCTCAATCGAACTCCATCCTCCGGATGGCCGTCTTCGCACACCTGCGAGGGCTATCTGAGCATCGATCCTTGATGAAATTTGTTCCTCCATTACTACGAAGAACGAGGGAGCAGCTCGCCGCTTCAGCCATTTGCCGGGTGCTACTACCTCAAGCTCAAGACCACCGCCGATGACGCGCCGTACCCTCGCCCACCTCTGCTCGACTCAATGGGCGCGTGGTGGGTGAGGTGGTTCTACAGCAAGCGGAGCGGCGACAGCAAACTCGTCTTCACCGGGAAGGCGCCGGCAAAGGGGACGCCAATGCCTCGGCCGGAGATGACTGCCGAGGATTGGTACATGACAAGGAAGATCGCCTCCCTCGTGAGCCTTGGGCTCACGGGCAGGGAGATTATTCGGGACTTCACAGCGAACAGGGTCTGTCCGCTGCGGAGAAGGTCCTATCCCTTCTACAAGATAGAGGGATGGGAAGACATCACAAGGGAGAGCACGGGTAAGTGCCTTTAAGACTCAACCTCTAAATACATTCTTTCCTCGAACGAAACCAACAACCCCTACATTGGGCGGAGAAGCCAACCGACGATGGGCGATGGCGGGTCGACGCCATCTTCAAGGCGGCGAAGAAGGATGGGGAGGTCACCGGCGGTGGCGACACTGCCAGCAAGAGCGTGCTTGTCCGCCTGAGGCAGGTAAATTACTTACCCTCGGCCTATGTTGCTAGACTTGCAGCGTTGTTTAAATGCTAACGTTCGCTTCTCAAAAGCTGGGAGGGCCAAGCCGATCCTTGGAGGGATCGTTGAGGAACTCTCCGGTGCGAGAAGGAGAAGGCGAAGAAGGCAAGGCCAAAGCGCCACAAAGCCCAAGGTGGCGGCCGAGCCCTCTGTGAGCTCGCCGCGACACGGCGGCCGCCCGTCGAAGAGACCAAGCGCGGGCGACGGAACGCAAAGCAGACCAAGCGGTAGTGGTCAGCCAATGAGGAAGAGACCAAGCCCCTCCCTCCTCGCCGAAAGCGGATCGGCGAAGAGGTAAAGACCATGGCCCTCTGGCTCGGGCGTTACGCGATGGTCCCCTGGCCGCATGGATCGGCCGCAATGGTCGCCGAGCGAGGAGGCTCGAAGAACAAGTCGCGCAAGGAAAAACTTCTTGCGCTGCTTGAGAGGAGCCTTCAGCTCACCAGGGGCGGAGCTCGTCGCCCTGAACACCCAAGGGCCAAGGCGGAGAAGCCGCCAAGGAGCCCCAGGAAGACGCGGAAGGTTCGGCGAAGAAGATCAGACCAAGCCTTCCACGGCGGTATGTAGGAATCGATCTTTAGACCTTCCAACCTTGACGCGTTAGACTTAACGGCGATCTTTTTATCGGTGCCCAAGGAGAGATCGCCACGGATGATGTCGAGGCGCTCGGCGATGCCGCTGCCGAGCACTGCACGGGCGCTTCACGGCGATGAGGCTAGCGTGCCTCAAGGACAAAATGGCGGCGTGGAGCTCTTGCCGCCACTGGCTCCAATGAGCGGTCGACACGCTCAAAAGCGCGATGGGGCTATTGGAGGCAAAAATGGCGGCAAGCGGCGCCACGGACTTCGGTGCCAAGGCGATGGCTCGGAAGCTACCGAGGCGAGGACCGAAAGCAGCCGATCTGCCGAGCACTTCGTCGCGAGGCAGCTCACCCCGAGGCGATGGGATTCTCCCGGCGGCGAAACCCCACCGCCAGAGAACATGAAGAAGTCCCGGCGGTCGCGCAAGTCGTCTGCCGGAAACAACGGTGCCACCGGCGGAGTAGCTCGGCCTCGCCAAGACGTTGAGGAAGGAAGAAAGGAAGAGGAGAAGGAGCGCGAGAGGCGAAGTGCTTTGCCGTCGCTCCCGCACTCGAGAGCGAATGCGCTCCCGCAAGAAGAAGGAGCGAACAAAGCGGCGGCGACAAGAACGCGCCGCCTCATCCCACACGAAGCGGGGCTTCGTGGCGCATAGCCTCGAGGACCGCTGCGCCATGGATCAAGCAACGACTTGGGAAGGTAGGCACCAAGACCAAATCTTGCTTAGCTTAGCTCGTCATCATAAAGTAGTTAACTTGTTCTTCCTCTCGTGTCTTGAGGACACCATGGAGGAGCTCGAGGACGGCGTCACCATCGGCGGAGGGCCGTCTTGGCGTCGCTCGGGAGCACCTTAGGACGAGGGAGTCAGGCGGGGCCCTCTGCACCAGCCCAAAGTCGGCTTACCAAGGCGAAGGTAAAAAGCTCAAAGCCCAATTGGTCAAGAGAAGGCCGGCGCTTCCCAACGGCGGGACCAGCTCATGGCCGGAAGCCAAGAGGCTTAAGGCCCGGCTCGCCAAGGAAGAGCAGACTTCGCGGGTCTCGAGCAAAGATCTCGACCACGTGGGCTTCACAGAAGAGATCGAGGAGATCTTGTGGGATGACGGTGAGGGCGATCACATGAGAGAAAAGGTCAAGGAGCTGGGACGAGCAGCTCAAGGCAAAGACAGTGAGTCGGCCAGAAGCGAGGCTCGAACGATCAGTGCAAGGCCAAGAACGAGGAGGTCGAGGCCATCCGGCAGAGGCTGCGCGCGCAAATAAGCGAACAAGGAGGAGATCGAGCGCCTCGATTTGAAGCCCGGAAGGAATCAAGGCTCGAGGGTAAGTCGTGCGCCTCAAGTATAGAAGTTGAGGAGTGAAGGAGCAGCTTGCTCCTAAGTAGCACCTTGTTTGAATCCGAAAGGGCCTTGTACCTGAAACTTTTGAGTAATGTAATAAAGTACTTACCTTTATTCCTCGCAAAAAAAGCGACAAAAGACAAGAACGAATGAAACTAAGAGAAAAGCGAACAGCGCTAGGAAGTTTAAGAAAACCGGTGGAGCGCCTAACGCCCGGCCCGTTGTGCATCGCGCCGAAACCCGAGTTTGCGAACCCGAGCAGTGCACAAGAGAAAGAGCGACACCCTAGCCCCGTGCAGACGATGCTCGAGAACCTAAGCTTGCGAACTCGAGCACGTCGCGAGGGAGAAAGAGCGACACCCGTACCTTGCTCTATTCGTTCCGTAGTACGCTCGTTAGCGTAAGTTAAGCGCCCGAGAGTAACCGAACAAGGAAAGTGCCTCTGCCATGGGGCTTACGAGAGCAGGCTTTACCAAGTGGTCGCGCCGAGCAGTAAGTGCCTCTGCCGCGGAGGGCTTACGAGAGCAGACTTAGCCGCAAGGTGGAAAGGCCATGTTACGCAACCCTGAGTTTAGGAACTTATTGAAACCAGATACGGATAGGGAACAATCCTTAAGATTGGAGCCAAGAGTTCGCAAGGCCGGACGACCATCAAGTGTTACCAGAGAGAAAGAGGTAGTCTTCAAAAGACAAGAAGTGAAAAAGGCGCAAAGGCCGCAAGAATTCACTTAATTATTGGATTGGACTTTACATGGTGCCCGAGAGACTTGGACGAACTAAGGCGCGAAGTTTACAAAAAGCTTGAGGCTAAGAAAGCAGAAAAGACCTACACAAAGAACTTGACGGTGGTCAATGTTCCAAGTCTTTGGTCGACTCTCTCCGTCCTCCATAGCAGGCGAACAGCCGGGGGCGGCGGATGAAACGATCGTAAATGGGCCCTCCCAACGAGGAGTTAACTTGTTGGCATTGGACAAGTTCGGACACGGCAGAAGCAGGTCGCCCGCCTTCAAAGCCCTTGGTTGAACTGACTTGGCAGCGTGCCGGCGAAGATCTTGCTGGTAGCGCGCCATTCTGACTTGTGCCCGGTCGCGTGTGCCTTCGAGGAGATCGAGATCGAGGAGGCGCTCTTGCTCGTCGTCAATTAAGTTGACCGAGCTCGTGCGAGGCGAACCGAGTATGATTTCGGCGGACAGGATGGCTTCTGCACCATAGACCAGTTGGAAAGGAGTTTCCCCGGTCGCCCGGCTGGCCATAGTGCGAACTACCCAGAGGACGGAAGAACTTCGTCAACCCAGGCCTTGCTGTGCTCGCTGAGAGCAGCAAATACCCGCCGTTTAATATCCTGGACTATCTGTCCGTTAGCTCGCTCATTGCTCCATTGCTCGTGGATGTGCCATGAGGCGAACAGACCTTGGTACCCAAATTGCTCGCATATTCACGAATAGCTCGCTTGGCGGGTACCGTTATCCGTGATCAGCTTATGGGGAATTCCAAAGCGCGTGACCACGTTGCTTTTGAAAAAACGAACAGCCGTTTTGGCGTGAAGAGACGACACAGGCTCTGCCTCAATCCACTTTGTAAAAGTGTCTATGGCGACGAAAGCGGTGTGTATAGCCCTTGTACCCGCCGGGAATGGGCGGCGAGATCCGGACCCCATGTGGAAAAAGGCCGGGATGGGGATTGTTTGGAGCTCTTAGGCGGGCTTGTGTGCCTTCCGGCGTGAAATTGGCAAGCCTTGCACTTAGTCACGATGTCCGGGCATCTTGTAACGATGGGCCAATAATAGCCCATGCGAAACGCTTTGCCGACCGAGTTACGAAGGGCGTGGTTGCCTAAGCACCCCGTGTATGTCCCTAAGAAGAACACACCCTCACGGTGCGAGATGCACTTGGAGAGAACTCCCGAGCACCTTGGCGGTAAAGGTGCCATCCATAAGCTTGTATGGAGCAAGACGCCTTGTAAGCCGGGAACGCTTCGGCCGTCGTCGGGCGAGGTCCCATCGCAAGGTACCGGACAAATGGCGTTGACCGATCCCGACACTGCTCGAGCAACGGAGCAGCACCACATCTCTGTCGCCTCGTCCGGGGCGTGATTGAGGGCTTGTAAAGGTGCTCGACGAGCACCGCCGGAGCGAGTTCGCGTGAGATCAAACTTGGATAGCTGGTCGGCCAGAAGTTGTCCTTCCTTGGCACGAAGAGCACCGAAGAATCGAAAATGCCGCCCAACCTCCTCACTTCAACGGTGTATCGCGCCATTGAGTTATCGCGGCGATACTCCTTGTTAACTCGATTGATGACCAGCTGTGAATCTCCCTTCACAGTTAGCCGTTGGACACCAAGCGACTTGCACGCTCTTAGTCCCGCGAGGAGGGCCTCGTACTCTGCAGCGTTGTTAGTCGCCGCAAAGTGTAGTTGGATAGAATACTGGAGTTGCTCTCCTTGAGGGGAGATGAGAACAAAACCAGCCCCCGAGTTTCCAGTGCGCGAGCCATCGAAAAACATGGTCCAAGAGGGTTCATTAGGTTGCTCGGGAGCTCCCTGGGATTTGGGCGGGCAAGTCCATTCAGCGACAAACTCAGCTAGGACCTGTGACTTAATAGCAGTTCGGGCGACAAATAATGAGACCAAACTCGCTAGTTCCATTGCCCACTTAGCTATCGTCCGCTAGATTCCTTGTTCGTAGGATTTCTCCCGGAGGAGCGTGGTCGGGACGAGATTTGATGTGCACGGAAGTAGTGGCGAAGCTTCCGGAGGACATGAGTAAGGCATAGAGGAGCTTACGGACCTCGTGGTGCGCTCCTTTGATCCGTGAAGTACCTCGCTCACGTAATAGATTGGTCGTTGTATGCCTTCCTTTCGACCGTCAAGACCGCGCTCACCGCTTGTGGCGTGCAACCTAGGTCTGATGGGAGCTGCCGCCATGCAGCGGGGTAGTCAAGGCGGGAGGATTGGACAGTATCGCTTGGATCTGGAAGGATCTATCGCTTCTTCCGTCCACTCGAAACCATTGTGCTTGCGCAGGCCTTAAGAAGGGCAGCCGCGTTAGCCTTGACGGAAATAAACACGCTTAGAGCAGCCATCCGCATGATGAGGCTCTGTACTTCCTTTATGGTAGTTGGAGCTGCATATTTTCAATGGCCTCGATTTTTTCAGGGTTGGCGAAATACCTTGCGAGCCAATGACATAACCGAGCAACATTCGGATCGAACACCAAAGGTACACTTCTCTGGATTTAATTTTATTCGATGCTGGTGAGATTATGAAAAGTCTCTGCCGGTCTTTTACATGATCTGGAGCATACTTGCTCTTTACAACTATGTCGTCGACATAGACCTCGAGTTTTTTCAGCATTGCTACGGGAAGGTCTTCTCCATTAAGCTACTGGGCGTGGCACCGACATTTGCGCAGACCGAAAGACATGGTCGTATAGCGAAAGTGCGAAAGGGTGATGAAGGCGATCTTCTCTTCATCCTCGGGAGATGCTTATTTGGTGGTAACCGGAGTAAGCATCTAAAAACTCGAGAAGGCGTCCGCATGATCGCATCGACCGGTGGTCAATCTGAGGCGCGGAAATTGTCCTTAGGACAAGCGGCGTTCAGATCGTGTGATCGACACACATCCTCCACTTGCCGCCTTTCTTCTTTACAATGATAGGGTTGGCTAACCACTCGGTGTGATCAACCTCGCGGATGAACCAATGAAAGCGGTTTATAGTGATCTTTGATGATCCTGTTTGAATTCAGCGGCAAGCTTCGGCGAAACAGCTTTTTGTCGGCGGACACCGGTTTGTGCTCGATTACCTCTCTTGGGACTCGGGCATGTCGAGATGGCTCCCGGCGAATACATCTGCATTAGCTCGGAGGAAGGCAATGAGCTCGCTTTCCTATTTGGGGTCAGATTGGCCCCAAGTGAGCTACCTTGGAAGTATCATCAGCGGCAATGGAACTTCCTTGGTTTCTCCCCTGGTGAAGGAGACCCTAGGGCGTCTGAGACTTGGTCTGCGGAACTTGAGACCATGGCGGAAGTTGGTCGACCAGGCGAGGGCGCTCGTCGCAATCTGGCGACTTTGTAGTTTCCTTGACCGTGATCACACCGTTGGGACTGGTATCTTCACGCAATGGTAAGCGTGGTGGGACACGACCATAAACTTACCGAAAGATGGCACGCCTAAGATCGCGTTATCTGCCGATGGGAAGTTGACCACGTCGAAAGTGATCAACTCGTCCGGAAGTTGCTTGGGTTGCGAAGGTGACAGGCGGGACAACTGCCCTAACGGCTTGACGACTTCTCCGGAACAATTCGTAGAAGGGCATTGCGACTTCCTTGACTTGGAGCGAGGAATTTGCATCTCGTCCAAGACTTTAGCAAAGCAAGTCCAAAGCGCTCCGCCGTCCACTAAGACACGGCCAACTCTCGCGTTGTCGATGGTCGGGCGACCACCGATGGGAGCCGCCGAGGCTTGGTCATCCCGGTGGGGCAATCCTCCGAGAGAAGGAGATGGGGACCTCGATCCACTTCATCGATTCAGTGAGGTTTTGCCTTTTCGACATTGTGGACCTCGAGTAGCTTCCTTGAGGTGTGCGAGAGGTGTAAGCCGAGGAGCCGCGAAAATAGCGGCGATATGGTTCACGGGCTCTTGATATTCATCATCATCTTCCGATCACCATCGTCGGTTTGGCGCTTAGCCTTAAGCATCACCTTATTCGAGCGGGGTGGGCATTGGGCCCTTGCCGTTGTAGAAATCTTGAGCTCTGCAGCCCAAGTTCTCTGATGGCGTATATTATGCCCGTAGTCTTTGGTGGAACTTACAAAATCGGTCGCTCGGACCTTTCTTGCCTTGTCGCCTCCTGAGCGTGCTTTTTGCCCTTGTAATTATTGTTGGGCTTCTTACGCCCATCCTTGGGAGGAGGTGCGCGATCCATACCGCGACGGTATTGTTCGCATCACCTTTGTTCTTCTTCTTCGGGACTTCTTGTCACGGGAACATTCTTCTTGCTCTTCTTCTTCTCATCCACACCGGTGGTAGGCGGCTCGCCCTTGTCGAACGCCTTTTATCTTGAGCGCGCTCTGCGCGTTGGCATATGATCGGCCGCCTTGAACAGTCGTTGGCGGTCCAGTCTCGTTGATCTCGAGATCTGGGTGAGCCGCTTCGTCGCGGACTCCGTTTTGAAAGCGCGGACAAGATTCATCCGAGATGTTCGGGATCGTGTTGCGGATCTTAATGAAAGCGCTTCACGAAGTTGCGGAGGGTCTCCCGTTCATCTGGATCATCTGGTGCAGATCATCCTCCTTACCTGACGCACGTAATAGCTCCGAAATTAGCGATCGAGCATCACAAAGCTGGTTCCATGAGTGATGGAACCCTCCTGGCGATTGAACGACCACGTCCAAGCGGCACCCTCAAGGACGGTCGGAGGTAATTAGCCATAACGAGCTCGTCACCCCGCCGCCATGATGGCCGTGGCGTAGATGGAAAGGAATTCCTCGGGTTACGAGTCCCATTGTACCTCTCCATGTTACGGGCTTGAACTTTGAGGGCCACCGGACAGCTCGAAGCTTCGTTAGAGAAAGCCCTGCAGCCGCGAGCATATGACCGACCACCTTCCCGCGAGAACCTAGTCTTGAGAAGGCGTTGGTCACATTGCTCGGAGAACTCTGCTGAGCAGGATGACTCGGCTGGAGAAACTCTCTCGGGACAATCCACCACGCTCCTTCCTCGTGGTGGCGGCGACGCGCTCCTCACGAGGGACCGTCCGTGATCATCGCGTGCTCGCTTGCCTCGTGGTCGCGATGACTACGAGGACTTGGCGGCGGCGGCGACCACGGTAGCCTTGCTCATGGGCGATGATCGCCGATGGTGACGGGGTCACGCGATCGATCGAGCTGTCCGAATCATTCCGGCGGTTTGGTTGCTTATTTGCTGGAGGAGTTGTTGACTTCTCCTAGAGACTTTAGGCCTTGACCCGATCGCTCTAGGTTAGACGCAACAACACGCCCATGCGGCGAGATCAGCTTGATTGGTGGATCTAAGGACCGTTGCTATAGCCGAGCCGTTCCGACTTTGATCTATGGGTCCTGGATCACTGAACCATCCGCGTTCGCCCGTCGAGTCCGGTCCGCGCGAAATTGACCGAACAGGAAGCTTCGCCGGAGACTTAGCGCCGACGCGAGGTGGGTCGCGACATTGTCGCTTACCGTCGCGAAACCGTGCTAAGGTCGATTGATGGAATCGTCGAGGCTGCGGCGAATGGCGTCTTGCTTTCATGGCGACTGCGCGACCTCGTCTTGATGCCGAAAGCGAGTTAATCTGCCCGACCTCGCCGGCCGCCACGGCCCGTGCGGGATCCTCGAGGTTCCTACATCGGCCATGTTAATCTGCGCGGGGCCATGCGAAGGTATGCTAGGCGGTGTCATCGTTGTGTCTTCACGGTGGAATTTACCGACATAGCCTTGGAATCGACAAATCTAAACCGTCGTAAAGATCATCGGTTCCGTAGTAAATCGCCGATGACGGAGTGCGATCGAGGCTATCTACGCCATGTAGCGGAGACATCGCCTCGGATCACGGAAAGTGTTCGAGACCGAACAGATCGTCTGAATCCGGCGAGGATGAGACATCCACGTCTTCCGAGTCGTAGCCCTCGGGAAGTATCTACTGTATCGGCGACGGAGTTCGACATGCTCGATCTGCGTGTCCCCACGGACGGCGCCGGTTGTCGGCGGTTGGGATATCGACCCAAGTCAACCAAGGTTCTTCAAAGAGGAGATAGGAGACACGCCGAACAACCCGACGAACAAGAACGAGCAGAGCGGGGGTTTTATCTGGTTCGAGCCTCTCGGAGAGATAATAGCCCTACGTCCGACCTTTCTTTATATCAAAGAAATTACAAGGTGGAACTCGGCGAGATCGGCAGGTCTCGGCGAGTAGTATCTGAAAATCTATACGCTAAGGTCTAAGCTAGATGCTAGGATGTAAAACTTCGATGCAGGGGTCCCTCTAAGCGCCGTAGGGGCCTGTTTATATAGTCTTGAACAAACCGACCCTCTGAGGAATATCGGGCCAGCTAACTACAAGATAAATAACGAACTCATACATGCCAAATATGACCTACGGTAGATAAGGTAACCTCCTAATCTTGGGGATCACGACTCCTAATCCAATCCGGAAACCAACGTCCGGGTCTTCACGTAGTCGTCTGAGAACTACGCTCGAGTCGGACTCAAGCAGGAATCCTAGGCCATTACGCACCGTGCCGCCATGAAGGCATTGGCGGGATGCACATGGGCTGATAGAACCTCCCAAGAGCCTGGGCCTGGTAGGTGTTCGATTGGGCCGTCGGGAGTGGGCCATGGCAATGGGCCGTGATCTAACCCCCGACAGAACCTTCTTGCTGATTGAACAGCTACGTCCGGACAGCACCCTCAAGGACAGTCGGGAGGTAATTGGCCATAACAAGCTCGTCACCCCCGGCCGCCATGATGGCCGTTGCGTAGATGGAAAGGAATTCCTCTGGGTTTTGAGTTCCATTGTACCTCTCCATGTGTCCGGGCTTAAACTTGGAGGGCCACCGAGCGAGCGGCTTCGTCGGAGAAACCTGCAGCCCAAGGCATAAGACCGGCCACCTTCCCCGGCAGAACCTAGCCTTGAAAAGATGTTAGTCCTGTTGGTCGGGGGAACTCTTGCAGATCGGGAGGTCTCTGCTTGGAGGAACTCTCTCCGCGACAAGCCTCCACGCTCCTTCCTCGTGGTCGCGACAACGCGCTCCTCACGAGGGGATCTTCCGTGATCATCGCGCACGCGCTTGCCCCTGTGGTCGCGACGACTACGGGGACTTGGCGAGCGACGACGACCACGGGAAGCTTGCTCGTGGACAGTGATCCTACGACGGTGACGGTGGTCACGTGATCGATCGGATCGTTCATTGTCGAATCCACCGGACGAGCTCGGCCTTGCCGGATGAGGCTTCACCCAAAGACTTGAGGCCGTCGGCCAGCTTCTCAAGGTACGTAGCCACAGCATCACCCACGACGACAAGATTGTCTTGGTGAGAGGATCTAATTACGGTCGCCAAGGCCTGGAGTCGCTCTTGGCTCTGCTCCAGGGGCCCTGGGATCCCTGAGACGTCCGCGTCTTGCCCGATTGGGGTCCGGGCGCGCTGGGATTCCACCGGCGGGGTGAACCTGCCGGTGGTCTTGGCGTAGGCGCACGAGGCGGATCACGTCGCTGACGCTTGCGCCTGTCGCGAATCTACGCCAGGGTTTGGTTGATGGATTCGTCAAAAGTGCGGCGAACAATTTCTTGCTCGCGAGCAAATTGTGCGGCTCCATCTTGGTTTCGAGCAGAATTGATCTGCCCGATCTCTTCGGCCGCCGCGACTGCTTGAGATTTGAAGGTCCTCGCCGCCATGTTGACGGTCGCGGTGGCGCGGGTTTGCGCGCTAGACGGTGTCATCGCTGTGTCACCACAGGAGGAATCGACCGACATAGCCTTGGAATCAGACAGATCTAAACCAGCGTATAGATCTTCGGTTCCGTAATCGTCGTCAATGACGGGCGCTCGACCAGAGACCATCTACGGGCGATCAGGAGACCTCGCCTCGAATCTGAGACATCGATCTAGGCGATAGGATCGATCCATTTGGCGGGGAAGAGACATCCTGCCCTCCGAGTCGTAGTCCTCGGGAGAATCTCTGATCGTTGTGAGTTCGACATGCTCGATCTGCGTGTTCCCACGGACGGCGCCAACTGTCGACGGTTGAGATAACGATCTCAAGTCGCTAAGGTTCTTGAAGATTGAGATAGGAGACACGCCGAACAACCACGAACAACCACGAGCAGGAGGCGGGGTTTTTATCTGGTTCGGGCCTCTCGGGAGATAATGACCCTCGTCCAGCCTTTCTTATATATCAGAGGAGATTACAAGAGGTGGCTCGGCGAGACGAACAAGTCTCAACGAGATTACGGTGTAAGCTCTAAGCCAGATGCTAAAACGTAAATTGAGATGCCAGCGTGACCAAAAAACATGCCCTCTACACGCCGTAGGGGCTTGGTTTATATAGTCTTGAGCAAACCGACCTCTGGGGAATATCGGGCGGGCTAACTACGAGATCGTAACGAACTCAACGTGCCAAATATATCCCGAGGCAGATAAGGCATACTCCTAGTCTTGAGGATCACGGCTCCTATTCCAATCCGGGAAACCAACGTCCGGGTCTTCACGTAGCCTGTGAACTCTTGTTCGAGTCGGACTCAAACACGATTCCTTGGCGTTATGCACCATGCCGCCCGAAGTCATTGACAAGGCGCACATGGGCGGATAGAACCTTCCAGGGAGCTAGGCCCTGGTAGGCTGTTCGATTGGGCCGTCAGAGAGTGGGCCATGGCAATGGGCCGTAATTTTATCCCCGAAATCTTGAGTATTTAATGTTGTCCTTAGAACTGTTCACCTTGACAAACACCGTTTGATTATCACAGTTCATAAGAATAGCCGGAATTGGCTTTTCAAACAATGGAAGATCCAACGAGAGTTCACGCAGCCACTCTGCTTCAACAATGGTCGTTTCCAAAGCAGTCAATTTTACTCCATTGTTAAGCATGTCAAGATAGTATGTTTGCAAGACCTCCACGAGACAGTGGCGCCACCAAGAGTGAACACATATCCATTGGTGGCCTATATCTCATCAGCGTCAAATATCCAATTAAAATCATTATACTCTTCCAGTGCTATTGATGCGCACGGGGTCGGCCTGATCTTCTGGTAAGGAACGATACGTCGGTTTGATGTACAACGAAGTAGATGGATCGGCTAGTAATCACAAAATCAGCAACCAAGCAATCGCAACGTCACCTCGCTGAATCGATCAACCAAGTCAAAACTCAATCGATCCTTGAACCTGCTACAACCGAGAACAAGCAAGAACAAGATGATAACTGATAAATCATGAAACCAAAGGTGAGGTTCTGTTTCCCGTATCGGGCGGTCGAGTCGACACGCGCAATCTCGGGGAGGGACACACAAGGGGTCTACCAAACACAACAAAACCTAAGAGTAAAAGAGAGGCACCGGCCACGTATATAGCGGCGGCCAAGAGGTGTAGGGCGGCCAAAATAGGGGCACCCACCAAAACCCTAAGTTACATGGGCCATAGGCCCAAAAATACGGTAACGCAACACCCTGAAATTATGGCCCATGACATTCTTCTGCATTTTCCCGATGCTTTGGAGCGAATCTGGAGGTGGGGCTGGATCCATTGGAAATCTTATCTCCTAAGCTTTCCAACGAGTGGTCACACGCTGAAATCGGAGTTCGGGAGCCCAAGTTATGTCCGTTTGAAGTTGACGTGCTGCTGGATGGCCGAACCGGGCTTTTTGGCGTCTTGGGCTTCCATGTGGGCCTTCCTTGAGTCGTCGAGGCCTCACGAGTCTTGGACTTGTTGCGCCGCTTCTTCGGAGAAGGCTTGAAAGGCTGGGCTTCTGGATTAAGGCCTCCCGGCGATGGAGATCTCGCTGCGTCGATCGTAGGCGGCGAAGATGGAATGGCGTCAGTAGTCGTTGGAGTGGTCGGAGATGAGGAAGGAGGGGCAGTGGACACATTGATCGTATCCACACTGGTGATGTCCTTATCAGCTATTGGGTATCCCGTATAATGCAAACCAAAATTTGTAGTTCGCTAATGATCATCTCCCGAATTAGAAGTAAATCAGCTCAACTTGCTAACAGCATATGAGATGTCAGGCCTTGAAGCGCTGGCTAGGTACATGAGCGATGTGATGGTTTGAGATAAGTCAATTGATATTTAGCAATTTTCTTGTTCTTTCGAAGCACAATGCTAGGATCATATGGAGTTGGAGAAGTTTTGTAATCGGCAAATTGAAAGCGATTCAAAACCTTTTCCACATAATGGGACTACTACGGAGTGATCCCATCCTCATCATTGAGTAGCTTGATGTTAAATATTACATCAGCCCCCTCTCAGATCTTTTATATAAAAATTTTGAGACAAAAAGACTTAACCTCGAGAACTATATCAAGACTTGTTCTAAAAATTAATATGTCATCAACATAGAGACACAGAATAACGCCCTGACCCCCACCAAATTAATAATATACACATTTATCAGCCTCATTCACAACAAAGCCCGCAAAAGACAATGTTCTATCGAACTTCTCATGCCATTGCTTAGGAGCTTGTTTCAGGCCATACAAAGATTTTGGCCATTGCTTAGGAGCTTGTTTCAGGCTATTTTGGCCATTGCTTAGGACCTTGTTTTAGGCCATACAAAGATTGCTTAGGAACTTACACACCTTGCCTTTTTGACATTTTACTACAAATCCATTAGGTTGATCCATATAGATCTCCTCGTCCAACTCTCCATTAAGGAAAGCTGTCTTAACATCCATTTGATGGACAATAAGCCATGTGAGGCAGCCACGAAAAGTAGTACACAAATGGTAGTCGATCTAATCATAAGTAAATAGGTATCAAAGAAATCTTGGCCTCCCTTTTGGGTATAACCTTTGGCCACAAGACGCGCGTTATTCTTTTTAATTGTACCATTAAGCCTAAGTTTCTTCTTAAATATCCACTTACACCCCACAAGTTTGCAACCATAAGATCGTTTTGTGAGTTCCCAAGTCTGGTTCGCAAGAATGAACTCACTACGAACTGCCTCCTTCTAGTAGTTCGCATGAGGGGATTAAAAGGCTTCTAAAATAGATGGAGTATCATCCACAAGGTACACAGTGAAGTCATCAACAAACAATTTATCAATCCTCTGTCTCTTTCTCCTCCTCGAAGCCTCATTGTCATCCTCCTTAGAATTTACTTAAGTGTTGTTTCAGGATATTTAATTTGAGTGGTTGGTTCGGGAATTATCTCAGGTTTTTTACTAAAATTGTTATACAAATCTTCATGGGATATATGGTCTCAAAGAAATTAGCATCTCTATACTCCATGATCGTTCCAATAGACATGTCAGACACATCAAATTTAACAATTAAAAATCTATAACCAACGCTACGAGGTGCATATCGTAGGAGGACAATCCAAAATCTTAAGTCCAAACTTGCGCTTCTTAATTATAGGTACATTGACTTTTGCCAAGTACCCTCATGTGTGTAGGTATGAAGGTGAGGGCTCTCTCCCCCCACAACTAGCACTATGGTACTAAACATACCCCTCCAACAAATGGACTTCATGAGCCTTTATAATTTATTTCGATTATCTTAAAATATATTGGGCCAAGCCCATATATTCTAATAGATGGTGGCGGCACGGTGTGTGCGGGGGAAGGCTAGGGCTTAGGGTAGGCTTGCGGAGTAGCAAGGCTGAGGCGGAGAGAGAGAGAGAGAGAGAGAGAGAGAGAGAGAAGCGAGCACGAAGGAGAGGAGAGAGACGCGCGAGAGAAGCGGGAGGAAGAAGATGGGTCGGACAGGCGGGCCTGGTCGGTCAACGTGAGGAGCCTATATGCGTGGCGCGACTTGTCGGGGCATATTTTGGATCGTATTTGTAGCTCGTATATATAAGAAAAGCTTGGAAATGGCATTTGTAAAGTCAATTGCAACAGATAATGTCATCTATAATATTTCTCGCTTTTGAATAATACTCAGATATTTCGATACTTAGTAATGGCATGCATGTAAAACATTCAAATTTATATTGAATGTTAGACTAGGTAGCATCCAGCGTCATATGAAGTCCAGGTGTTGCACTCGCTTTAAAACAAGCTACTTGATCTCAAGAAGGTAAAAAATTAGAGCTCAAGCCTAGGACCAAGCTCTTATCGAATGCAACCGAGCTAAGACAAACATCATTACACACCTATCCCTCTGTACCTAGACCAACTAACCCAACCGATTCAAGCCAAGCTACCACTCTCTCCTCCCTTTAAACATTGACCGCTTCATTCAAACTCAACTAAGTTGAGCTCGATTCTAACCTAGTTTTCATCAAGCACGATCTCAAGCTTGAAATTTGAGCTAGAGTAAAATACACGGGCGGTCCTTAAACTATTATTCAATTCTCATCTAGATCCCCGATCTATGAAACTACAGTTTTGGGTCCGTAATCTTTTTAAGTGGGTTCGTCTCGATCCAAAACTGCCACGTGACAGCCCTAG
This sequence comes from Raddia guianensis, assembly GCA_036346415.1. Lineage (NCBI taxonomy): Eukaryota > Viridiplantae > Streptophyta > Magnoliopsida > Poales > Poaceae > Raddia > Raddia guianensis. The sequence goes on from CM070537.1 coordinate 9,911,581, forward strand.
AGCTGACGTGGTATTGACATGTCACGAAAAATAGTTTTAAAAAGGGGGAAATCATTAAAAAAATAAAAATACATGGAAATCATTTTAAAAATCAATAAAAAATGAAAGAAATCATTAAAATGTGGAAAAATTATTTAAAAATCATAAAAATGGAAAAAGGAAAATCATTAAAAACATATAGAAAATATTAAAAGAATCATAAAAACACAGGAAAATCATTAGAAAATGAGAAATCGATAAAAAAATCATGAAAAATCATGAAAAAAAGTATAAACATATAAAAAATCATAAACATATGAAAAAGAAACATAAAGACTGTGTGATCGCATTTAATCCCTCTATAGTTGTAAACGCAAGACCTCTAGCATCGTGGCATATGAAAGCCCTCAAGTGCTACTTTTTCTATTTTTTATGAATTTTCCTAATTATTATACTATTTCCCGTATTTTTTTATGATTTCTGAATTTTTTATGATTTTTTCTACATTTTTTAAGTAATTTATGTGGCATGGACGGCCACGTCAGCGCTAGGACTGTCACATGGCAGTTTTGGACCGAGACAAACCCATTTAAAAAGATTAGAGACCTAAAACTACAGCTTTACAGATTGGGGATCTGGATGAGAATCGACTAATAGTTTAGGAACCGCCCGTGTATTTCTCTTTGAGCTACATCAATTAGAGCTTAACTTAGAGGTAACATTAAATTGCACACAATGCTTAGAGGAATCCTTGCATGTAATAAAAGAATAACTATGGCGGCATCAATACTACTAATGTTTTACACAATTTTTCATAAAAAATGTAAAAAAATTCCGTTGATGCCTACCGATGCTTGTTTCACATTTTAAGGAACGTTTTCATATCACGAAAATAAACCAAATCCAACAATAATGTTATCTAGGTAGTTACATGACTGCATGGGCAAGGGATCAAAATCCCCTTTTTTCCTCGAATTTCGTTTTCCCTTTCTCGACCAATTTTTAAAAAAAACAATTGGCCGAGAGGCTTGCTCGAATTTGTTATTGTTTATGGGAAACCGTTCAATTCAGCGAAAAATTTTACCATTTGAACGTAAGAGAAAGGGTGGCTTATTTGAATGGGAAATCGTTAAGATTTACAGTAAATTGTCCCATTTTTATGAGAATTTCTCCCAGTTGAGCGATATTTTCTTAACTATTGGTAAAATTAGAGAAAATAAGGAAAATAAATGCAGAACACAGTTTTAAAAATATTTACTTCATACTATTCCTACCTAATTGTCCTACTTTTTCAGAATTTTGTAAATAATTTTTTGTTTCAAACTAGATTTAATCCAAGACGATGAAAATCAGATAATCTTCAGGTGGATTTGGAACCCTGGCCATGGAAGTGCGGATTCGAAAAACAGAAGATCTAATTTTGCTCATAATTGATCAATATAATCAAGCATTCAAAATAGATTTGCAATTGAAACGCTCAAGTGTTAGGCAGCATGAATTGGATGCAAAGGAACCTGATATACGCGAGTAGCAGAGCAACAAAGTTGCAAGGGCACTTCATATTCCCCGGTTGCTAGCCTAGGAGCTGAAACAAGCCCGAAAAGTATGTTGAAAAGTTGAAAAAATATATTGCAGATGGTGATTCTCTCCTTTCACTGCTATTGCAGATGGTGGAAAATGTTGAAAAAATATATATAGAAAACAAGAAATGGAACAAAATGAAGCATAGAATCCCCCGACCAAGAGATCCATAGATAGCAAACTCCAACTAAAAGCTCCACCAAATGTACAGCTATATATCAATCTGTAAGCTTGTACATGGCCAAAAAAGATATACAGCGGCAGACCTAATGCTTATCTAATTACTCTCATGTCTTCTCCAAAACCATAGATTATATACAGGCCACAGGAAAAGGGGGAAACCATATTGACTCTCCACCGAGGTGTCCTCTTACAAAATGTACCAAAACAGAACCTCGAAATGCATTGTTTCACCAGATGTGTATTGATGCCAATGCTTAAATAGGATTAGCATCAACATCTGTACAGTTTGGCAACTGCTGAAATTGGCAAGCCTTGGACACCAACCGTTTTTCTGAAACAAAACAACTGCGTAAACAACAAAAACTCATGACATTTTCACTGTGATTTGCGATCTTCTTACCTCCTGTAATGAGCAACTTCTCAACACGCGCAACAATATGCTTCCCATATGTGTAGTTCCTTAGTTCATTCAAGTGCATTTTGATTCTTAGAAGGATCATATCTAGGAATTTTTCATCACAGGTCTGAAGGACTCTCTGTACAACATAGTTGCCAAACTGGTCCTTCATCAGCTCCTACCAAAACAAATGGGAAAATTATTAGTGCCATATAATCTCCCTACTAAAAGGCTTCTAAAGGTGATCAATTGGTAATATCTAATATATTGAATGTGTACTGTTCACCTCTCAAATTGCACCGTAACTCCCCAAACATGCATGGCTTCTCACCTAGCCCACTAAACATGTTACTTTCTCCACCCCCTAAACTTGCCCCATTTGGACGGTTACTCCAAAACAGTTAGGGAACCATTAAATGGTAATGTGGTGGTCTAGGTGACATTTCACCGCAGAGGGGCATGCCACAATGCCATCAAAATATTGACATGGCTAACCATATCAGTGATTTCAAGTCGTCAACTAATCGGCGATTAGCCGTCCAGTCGCTGCTTTGTATCCGGCTAGACGCATCGACGCAATCAGTGAACCTAGTCGGGCAATTGGACGGTTAATCGTCGTTCAGTCGTGACTAGCCGTCCAAAACTAGTTGTCCAAGCATGCAAAAAAACCTAAAGTCTCAAATGTTTGTAGTGACCAGTGGCCCACAGCCTGGAAAGACTCAAATTTGCTACAGTAATACGCAATAATACGATATGCCAAAAAGAACAAGACCTTAGTATACAGAAACTTCTGAATAAAGTGGTCTTCAAAAGTGATGCTATGATAGAAAAACATGCTGTGAGATAACAGCTTAGGAATATAGGACAAACCTGAAATGTTTGACCAGAAGAAACAATCTCCCTTATAAGGCTGTCACGTTCTTCAGGAGTTCCATAAGACAAACATTTCTCAACAACATTAGAGGCATACTTCTGTTGGCTCAAGATTACCATTTTTCCCAAAAGATTCTGAATAATAAATGACCGCTCTTCTTTCTTTCCGTGTTGCAAAACATGCTAAAAAATGTTGAAAAAAAAAGATTCACTAATAACTTAATACAACACCAACGGAAAAGCAATGATATAGGAGAGAATAAAGGCATCAAAAGACAAAAGGCCATGATTTCAGCATTCCACGTTAACTTAGCATATTTTAGCAATCAATACTTCAGTATAACCACCTAACAAGTGGGCATTTTCTGCTCATGAGACAATTTGAATGCCTCTACGGTTTGATTTGATTTGAATGCCTCTTGGCTATTCGTATGGCATGTGGGACCATCTAAGTCAATTAAAGTGGATTAGGCTGTCATGGGCAGATTTGTGAATTTCAAAGTGTCACTGGCAGAAATTTCGTGCTACCAGCGCTCAATATCAAAAGAATCTACATTACTAAAATTAATACTACGAAGCTCCAAAGTGATCAAACAGAAGCTCAAATGTGACCAAACATGAATGATTATCAACAACAGTTTAAAACTATCTTCACTGTTATTTTTAAAGTTAAGCTGCAGGATCTGTGCACACAAAACATTCTTGAATTACGGCTTTGTTTGTTTCAGCTTAAATTAAATTAAATTGAAATTTGTTATTTTTGTATAAGGCCCTGTTCTTTTGAGCTGATCTGAACGGCTGAACACCTTAAATGACTGAACTTCGAGAGCTTGTCGAGGTAGTCTCGAGATTCGGATCCATTTCGTCTGACTTGCTTTTTAAAACGTTAGGACCCACCTCTAAAACAGCGAAAAAACGGACTCAAAAAAACTCAAAGCATATGTATTTTCGAAACGTAGATAAGTCGTTAACCTGTTAAGCCGTTAAACTGAAAAGAACCAGGCCTAAGCCAAATGATGTAATACTTTGTAGACATTTTTGTAGGATTTTAAATAGTTCTTAGAGTTCGTATAATAATTTTTTCATAATTTTTTGAACTCTTTAAGACATCTTTCAAGGGGTCACAACTTTTTCAAATTAAAGTTTTCAACAACTTTAAGATCAAACAAACAAGGCCTATAACAGATTTTTTGACCGAGAACTACAGCAGATATTTGTAATAAAGAGTTCAATGACTGCATTCATCGTCATATCCCAAATTCCCAACAGATCCATAGCTGCCACTATGTGCACAAAATCAACATTAAGTCAAGCCCCCAGGATTTATCATAATTTAAAAATGGAAAAATGCATAATTACAATATATTTGTTAGCTGATCAAGTGGTTAGGGTGATGTGACTATTTTACACAGGACTATGCAGAAATACAAAGTTTGACAATTTCAGCAAACGCATATACAAACTAAAAGACACTTAATGTACCTGAACAACATAGTTCCCAAATTTATCTTCTGTCAAGCAATAGGCATGTTGCACAATTTCATCCATCAAAGCGCTTTGAGTTGCTGGATCATGGCAATGCTCCAAAACTCTCTGCATAGATCACCGGTAACAATTTACAAACTACTACAGAAAGAGACTCAAGCAAATACTTCTTTTGCTTTTACAAAAAATAACAAGAAAAGCTGCCTTTTTATACCTGAATAACTCTGCAGCCATATTGATGAGTACAAAGCTCAAAAATTTGCTTAAGTATATCTTCTATGATAAAGGAAATGTGATCTTCAGGAACACTCTCAATGCACTTCTGGATTACATGGTTACCATTCTGGTCACCAATACATTTTAGAACAGAATTCTTGAGCTCATGCACAATGTTGATCTTCCTATCCATATCAGCTACCTCCAAAACCTGTCAATACTGAACATTAGAACTTATTCTCAAAAGCAGCATGAAGTTAGACCGTCAAACCCCATTTTAAATGTAACCATAGTAAGCTCATCAAAACACATCACCCTAAACCTAATGAGAATTATAGCAATCCAGCATTTCAAATTTAATCTTAAAATGAAGAACGAGAATAAACATTCAAGCATAAGAACGAGAATAAAGATTCAAACATAATTGCATAAACGATGATTTTCATGATTAACATAAGCTAATTAAAACAATGATAACCAAGTAGAAACTCCCCAAATGGTTTCTTTTAAATATTATACAAAATGCTAACAATGCTCATGGGCTCCAATCAAGCACAAAGGGAACATGTTAATCTGCATTTTGTTGTTCTAATAACCAATGAAACAAGGTAAACCAAGCATCATACTTCGGAACATTGTCAACGAAACAAGATCAACCAAACACCATACCTCCAAATAGCCAACGAAACAAGGTAAAAAACAGAAAACACCACACCTCAAAATGAATAAATTGGCATGCAATCCTAACTTTGAACCTGTACCTGTTTAGTGTGAGGAATGGATGAGCATGTGGCATTGTGGCATGCTAAACCATACAACATCATTTGTCAATTAGAAGGGTTCTAAAAAAACATAAGACAAGATATTGAATCGTCCCAAAAAAAACCGCAGATAGCCCCATGATGGACTACTCCATCCTGGACCTTAAGCAAGGTCATTCCTTAAACCAAAAGGGCCCAAAGTCAACTAAACTAAAGCAACCACTCGCTACAAGAAACAATATTTGTTGGATAAGGCTTCCATAACAAATGAACAGATGAAATGGAAAGGCAACAGATAAGACAGGCAGGCGTTAATTACCCTTTAAAGGTCGGTCTGGCAACGGATAGCCAAACGGTCAAAAATCCAACAAATTGTGGGAGCTACCGCATCAAGATAATGGGACACTACCAGCCCTTCAACTCAGTTACTTGTATCTTCCGCAAGAGCTTAAGAGCTTTGCAATTTGCTCTATGTTTCCTAAAGATTATAGTTTTGAAAGAGATGAAATAATTGATGTTTGGGTGGCACAGGGCTTTGTCACACCAGAAGGAAGCATGCGCCTTGAAGATACAGGAAGTAGATATTTGGATGATTTGAGAAGCAGGTTCCTTTTTCAAATTGATCCCAAGTCCCCTGGAAGAAGTAGATATGTGATGCATGACCTGATCCATGGGATAGGATAGGCTTCCATATTCGTGATTAGGGCACATGTCACTATGGCAATTTAAGGACTGGAAAATGTTGCATTATCACAACATATAAAAAGATCAGCAGATCAGACTCGAAAAAGAATTTGTAACCTAAAACACAAAGGAAAACATGCTCAACTGTCTACAGAAGTTCGATTAAATGTGCAGCAAAGGAAAAATAAATGCATGGCTTGAGATTATACCAATTGCAAATAATTATGATTGACCCATTTTAGGGAACCTAGGAATGGAAATAACTTATATGATTCAAGGGCTATTGATAATAGGTACATGGTTTGGTGCAAAGAGAACATTCCGCATAAATATTTGGTGTATGTGACATGCTATATTAAATGTTTTCTTTTTTGTAGTACTTCATCAATTTTCAATCGTCAAAATATCTGCTAAATAACTACCATAGAAAAATAAGTCAAGATAGCATGATGACTTGTCCCATGCCTCCACATCATCGGCCAAAGGTATGTACACCTAGGAGGTATGCTCTTTTTATTAACTGATACAGAATATTTAGGGCATGGTTATCAAGACGTCACCGAATCATCAAGGTAATTCGAGGAGAACACACCACCTTGCTTTATGCGTGAGAACATAGAGAGAGCAAGACAACACACCCTCACTTGTAGACAACACACCCTCACTTGTTGCAGTGGTTGGGACTTTGTCATCTTCACCAGCGGTCTAGATCCAGGCAAACTGCCGCCACTGCCTCCACTGAGGGAGTACCTATGGGACAAGAGCTGTTGACCAGATTGAGGCAGCAACAGGGTGGTACGTGGCAGAAGGGTAGGGTAAGAAGGGTGAAGAATGAGGGCTGGGAATAGACATTCGTACTTGCTGGCGTCAGATGGGCAGATGGTCGGGCTGGGGATGGGTTTGGCCTAGCCCATGTAGGGATGAGATGTTATTTAGGCAGAAAAGAATGTCAGAAAGCTATGCATGCATCCCTTGCTAGAAGTAATCTTGGGAGTATGGCATCACCTCACCGCATGACTTATATGTCCCAAACGTGTGAGGGCAGTGAAGCACTGCGCCTCACCTTACCACCATGATATTCATGATTTGAGGAGGTCAATTTGTTCGTTATTAGTATTTTATTCATTTCTGTTAACAATTTTTACGAGGCGAAAGGAGACGATAATTTTGGATGTGCCACACCGTGTCTACTGACCTCTTTTTGATATAATAATATTTTGTTCCACGTAGGAATATAACATAGTGTGAAAATACAAAATATTACTAACAGGAAAGAGCTTCAAAACTTCCATCAATAGCAACAACATAGTTTAGGTGAATTATAAATTTACATCATAGCTGTAAAACAACGGAATGTAACATATACAAAGCATTGACACTGAACTGACCTTCTGAACTACTCTGCAACCGTACATCTGAAAACTAAGTTCCAAAATATGATCTTTCAGCTGATCTGCTAACTGACTTATCTGGCTTTCTGTAGCAAACTCAAAAAACTGTGAACAATACATTTCAAACGTCAGGAATTCCCAAAAACAATATTCCCTCCACCAAAAAATATAAGGCATGCACTTCAAGATTCAAACTTTTTAATCTTTGATCGGTAATTTATGCAACAATTTGTAGATTTTGTGATGCGCAAATAACACCATTGCATTCGTATTTAAAAATACTTTCTGATAATCATAAAACTGTTATTAAAAATAATATATGATAAGAGAAATTAAGCATCAGAGTATAGCTTTGAAGACCGTGTCAACTCAAACCATGCCTTATATTTTTTTACGGAGGAAATAATAAGTAATCAAAATAGAAGGACAGATAGATATACCTTCTGGATTACATAATTGCCAAAGACATCAGTTGTTAGAGCAATAGCATTGGATAGTATTTCTGGAAATATTTTGTTCCTTTCATCAGCTGATGCATCTTCTATTTTTTGTTGAATAAACCGACTTCCATGTTGATCAACGCTACATCAGGATGATAAATGAATTATGTGAAGAAAACTGAAATGAAAATTTTTACATGTAGAATGAAAGTAAAATGTACCTGACGTCCATAACATGGCCCACTACATCAACTAAATCCAAGGAACTAAGACCACTTCTATTTGCAGAATCCAAAGAATCATGGTAGTTTGCTACTGCATTATCTTGATATAACTGTAATCCCATATTTCTGTTGGCTGCCCTTCCACCAAAAGAAAAGAAACGTGGTGGCTGACCACCATGGCATGGAATACTCCCCGACTTTGGATGAAAGCTGGACCGTGACCTTTGCATCCTTGAATAGGGAAAACAAGGTTCATCATGATCGAGTCTGTTATCATTATGTGAAAGGCCCAATTTTGGCAAAAAGGGATTGTTATTCTGCAGAAACAGTTGTGCAAAACTATCCTCTAGCAATGCCTTGCGATTCTTAGCCAAATCCAATTCTGTAATGGTACTTTGTCTATTGTTAAAGGGGTTGTTCGTACTTATCATATGTGCGTTGCAAAGATGATTAGCTTCAGCATGGCAATTGCCCACCTGCATCAGAGCTAGCCGTTCAGCGACAGACAGGTGTTCAACATTCTTCATGTGATGATGATTCATCCTTGACACATTGGGAGCATCTATAGCACTGCTCTGCCCATATAAAACACCACCCCCATACATCGGCAGTGAACAAACATCCAAGCAATCAGATCTAGGTGTACGATAAACATTACCAGCCAGATGTGGCCGAGTATCATTAGCGATCTTAGAGGAGAAACTTCTATGACGTCTGAGTATTTCATCATGCAGCTCCTTCTCATGACTACTTTCATCCAATGGTGTGCTATTTGAAAGCCTCAACCGAGATAAAGCATCTGAAAGATCAGAATCAGAGAGAGAGGTAGAATCAAGGTCTCCTCTGCCAAAAGCATTAACCTTTCCCGTGTTTGAAAAGAAGCGATCCTGGATATGCATAAAAACATCAGTATCATCTTTTTTTGCTTCTGACCATGTGGAACCCATATCAAATGTAGAGTGGTTTGGTGTTACACCAACACCATGAACTCTGCTTGGTACAAATTCCTGTCCATTCAACTCCCCCACACCATTAAGCTGGAGACCTAGTTTTCCATTAGAAAATGATGCAGACTTCCCAAAATGTTCCTGAAACAAACAATACAAAGCTTACCATAAGTTTTGAATGAATTATCAAACCATAAGATGTTGTGTGGGATGTACTGGAAATAAGATAAATGTCAAAGCTTTTCTAAACAATTTGCAAGTATGGGAAATGAAAGCCTTCATACACAAAAGGACCTATAAAGTGTGGGGAAAAACAGAGGAACTAATAAGACGCTGGTGCAAAATATATCAGAAGAGTAAGCAAGCATAATATTGATACAGGCAAAACAATCATTACAGAACAAATACCAAAAGTTGCAACATCATAAATGGAAGCAAGTTATATTGCACAAATAATAAACTTGCAATATATTTCCTTCCAGTGTACTGCGACACAAAACTGTCTACATGCATGTGTCAGTAAGGTCATCATTCATCAAGTCCAAAAAAGACAGCAACTCAGTGTAGAAAGTCACTTCCCATGTTGGTCACAGCACCAAGGTGACAATTAAGCAACCCCCAAGTTTGCTTGAAAACCACCCATTGCAAAATATACAACAACAACTAAATAAACAAATGACAAATTGGACCTTTGATTTGGTCCAACATATACTTAACAACACAAAATCCACACACCCTCCATCTCCAATGTTCGGCAAACTAGCCTCCACACACCTGTTCCATTCAGTCTCTTACACATTCAAAAAGAGAAGATAATGGAGGCAAAACATAAAATAACAGCAATGTAAAGCAAGCAGTAAGTAACACAATTAAAAAAACATAAAGAAAGGAACTGAACAACCTAGACACTAGACTAGGTATGAAAAGGCTAATAGTTTAAATAAATATAAAAATAATAAATAACCAACTTCCATTCAAAACATCAGGCCAAATTCACCAAAGAATTCCAAGAATAACAAAAGTTTTTGTTTTGCTTGAAAATTTGAAGGTAGAAACTTGCAGCAAATAACAAACAACAACTATTTGAAAAAATGATTTATTCAAAAATTACACCAACAGAAAATCAGAAATCACACAAAAAAATGTTGTGCATCAAACAATTCAAATTTTCATTACAAAACATTTTTAAAATCCAAAAATAAAAAACATAAATCCATCAATCTTCAATTCAGTTCAAATTTTCAAATTCACTCAAAAATGTCAAAATTTGCCGAAACACCAAAACCGCTGTCAAAATTTTGAACCAAAATTTTAAAACCTAGGAGGCTAGGAGAGGACCAAACAACGTTGCTTTCCCTTGTTCAGCATCTTTTGCCAACTTTGCTGCACATTTCGACCGAAGACTTAGTCAAAAATGCATAGAACCAGACAACAAACACCAGCTTAATTATGGCACACACCAAGTTCATCTAGGCATCAAAGACAAATGCTAAAGAAAAATCCTAACCTGCATTTGTTAAATTGCAACAATCTATAAAATTAATTAGGAAAAAATTTGTTTTATACCATTGAAAGATCGTATGTTTTGGATATACCATCAACAGAATTGGGTGCACTATCTCTCTCTTCAGTTTTTTGTTAAATGAGGACACCCAGCCCATTCTTCTCTTATACCAGCAGGGCACTGAACCCATTCTACTTCTCTTCTACCAGCAAATGCAAATGCAGATAACAGATCAGGGTAAAGGAATCCATTGCATACCTGCAATTTTCGCACCACCATGATGAGGGGGGAGGGGGCAACAGAGGAGGGCAGACCCACCGACAAAGGTGGCCACAAGAAGAGAGGGAAGGAGAGTACTTGATTTAGCTAGGGCGTGAATACAGCAAAGCTTGATATTTTTAACCTAAATTGGCCAGATGGGCTGCCTAACTCATGTAACAGTGGTGAGACAGAATGCTACAGATTGGAATGGTGAAATCTTTCGACGGTATATACAAAATATGTGAACTTTCAATGGTACGGAACCAATTTTTCCAATTAATTACAGACAGCTTCCCAAAGAACAAACAGGAACAAACCATGCACAAACAAAATTGGATTTTATTAAAAAAAAATCAACAAAACTTCCGAAAATCAGGGGAAAAAAAACAAACAAACAATTTACTTTACTTCGAAAATTATTATTATTAATTTTCATTAAAAAAAATGCCAAGAGCATACAAAAACAGAAAGAAAAAACCTACATTTGGTATTAAAATTTTCACTAAAGAACTCAATCTTTACATCCGGAAAATCAGAAAATTGGCAGAACTGTGGTAAATCTTGGCTCCAATTTTCAAGACCCTGGGTTACCATAAGGGGACCAAACAACTTGATTTGCCTGTAGAGAGTGGCCTGTAACCAATTTCTTCCTCTCCTTGCCCAGGGAGGTCAAGCTGAGCAAGGATCCCAACATGCCTGTGATCAATTTATGTCAACATCTAGAAGAATGTTTCAAACAATCATCCTGACCTATATCTTCCAAGCTACAAACATCTATAACAACAGAAATTAACCAAGTTCAAACACATTGAAACAGGTTTCCCACCTCCGTTCTGCACTCAGACCAGATATTACCCGATCAAAAAAGTAAACCACCCAAAACCCTGCACAAGTCATCTAATCTAAGCGTCAAAGACTGAATCTTGAGAGAAATCAAACCAGCCCAAGCAGTAACCCTGACATGCATTTATTAAATCACAACAATCTGTGAAATTACAAAGAACCTCAAGCAAGCAGGAACAACCCATGCACAAACAAAAACAAATTCGAAGAAAAACCCACGCTCTGAGCGATACCTTCAACATACCGATCCATCCAATCTACACCACGCACAAAGCCAAATCCATTTCACACAGATGCACTTGGCATCACCCAAGCAAGAAACAAGAAACGACCAGAGAAATTGCCCCCCAAAAAAAGGTATCGACAACACACCTGTGCGATGGTCCCTCGCCGCCGGCCGACCTCGTCAAGCGTAGCGCCCCCGAGCCCATCAGTCCCGGAGAAGAACGACCCCCCGCCGCCAACCCCGAACGTTCTCTCCGCCGCCAGCGCCGCCGCCGCGGCGCCCTGCATGGTCGGCGGCGCGCTGCCACTGCGCAGCGGGTCCCACCCCCATGGCATTGGCGCCTCCTCGTCGCCTCCGCCATCACCGAACGGAGCCATTGCCTCCGCCTCCCTCCCTGGCCCGTGTGCGCGGGTAGGCGAAAATTTGTTCGCGTTTTGAACGGGTCGCAACGAAACGGGTTGGTGGCGGCGCCTTCTTGTTAGGGTTAGGGTTTCGGGGTTTTCGGGCCTTGGCCGTTGGGTTTAGACTTTAGAGGAAGGACGCGAGAGGGGATGGAAATATGCGATTCGGTGCCCCCGTAAATAAAGAGCGCGTAAATAGAAAATGGGATATTTGTCAACTTCTTTTGAACGGGATGTGCGGAAATTTATAGAAAGAAAAGAAGAAAGGGCAAGAGGACATGTTTTCTAATTATTATGCCTCGTGTCACGTCTATTATGGTTTCTTAGTACTCTTTTGAATAATTGGTGTGAGGCCCAATCAGAAAGAACCCTTTTCTATAGCAGATGGTGACATTTAGAAGATGGCTGCGGAGGGAGGCAGTGACAGATTTTTTATCTTAGTTCAGACCTCCACTACAAGATAATAGCCCTTTTACTTATAAGAAAAAAGTAAATATAAGAGTGGGTACCCAACAGGGAGTAAATGCTCTACGGACTACCGGAGAGCCTACCAGTGGCTATGCAGTGCTACGGGTAGAGACGCTATAAATGGGTGTTCTTTCTGCATGGCTCGGGTGTCTCTGCCTATATTTTCCTCCCCATCTTCTTATAAGCCCTATGGTCCTATTTACAGGCAGGCGGCCAAACCATCAGCTTCAGACCACATGTTTCGGACCGATGGTCCTTACCTTGCATATGCGGGTTGGTGGGATGAGCCGACGCTAGAGCTCGTGTGGCCTGCATAAGACTATTTAATGCTTGTGAGGGGTTGTATGTCACTACTACATTGGGGCGCTCCCCACTGTCAATCCGTTTAACTTCCTAGGCCTGTCGAACTGGTCCACCAACCTATGGAACTTTGTCTTTGTTCTCATGAAACTTTTTATGTGGTCCGTTTCCACTTTTTATATGGAACATCGGAAATGTACATGTAAAACTTGTTATTTCGCTTGCTGAAGCTTGTTTTGTTTGGGGGAACTTATCGTATTCACGGAATGAATTTTGAACGACAGTGAAACATGGGGTTTCATTAATATACTATTAAGTTTCACCAATTATTTTTCAAGTTTCTTTAGTAGGTTAACTAGGTTTCGTTGGTCATTTTTTAAGTTTTATTTGTAGGTAGCCAAATTTTATTGGTTCTTTCATCAAATTTTATTATTACATTGTGCAAGTTTCACTAGTACTTTTCCTAGATTTTTATTAGTACTTACCAAAGTTTCACCTTTGTTGGAGCAATATGTTCATCTTCAACTTCTTTATTATCTTGATCTTGGCTTGAAGTAGGGGTTCTGGTTGAGTTGATGAAGACTATTGGCATGGTTCTTCTAAACCTTCTCGTGGCTTAACCTCTCCAATTGCCAACTTCTTGATAGCTTTGCTAGACACTTGAGAGCCACTGATTTTATCAAATGTCACATCAAGTGCGATATCAGCAACAATGGTGGTTTTTGTTGAAAACACGGTGTGAATAGACATTCAATCCATAAGAAAGCAATAAACTTTCATCAAGTTTAGAAGCAAACTTAGAGGATTTGGTCTTTTTGTTAAGAATATAGCACTTACTACACTACTATAAAACTGGGGTAATATACCGGCACATTAGTACAAGTTGAATTGGAACCATGGATTTAAATAGCGCGCTATAGAGTTTGGGAGAGCGCTATGCTTTTGACCATTTTGACGCTATTGACGCTAAGACCGCTATAGCGTGAAATAACGCGCTAAACCACACCACGACCAGGCCAATTTAGCGTCGCTATAGCACTTTGGGCCAAAATTTGGTGTAGAGCTAAATTCAACGGCTGGCGGCCCAAATCCACTCAATTGACCAGGAACAGGAACCCTATCCCTTACCACTCCCCAGTCCCACGTTACCTGCTGCTATGGTGGACTATTGCCTGTTGTACGCCTGTACTGCTGTTACATGTTGCCTTGTTGTTGGACTTGTTAAGTACTTAAGTTGTTAGGCTAGTAGACTAATATGCAGGAGAGCTACAGAATATGTTGGCTTGTTGGATTTAAATAGTTGCTGTGATTCCCTGCATTTTGCATGTTTTTTTGGAAAAACGCTAAATGTCTTAGCGTCGCTATAGCATGTCTTAGCGTTTCTAGGAGGACTTCGCTAAAGTGTTTAGCGTGCTATTTAAAACACTGATTGGAACCGATACTGATAGTAGCATTAGTACCGGTTCGTAGGAAAAGTAGACCGTAATACCCCATGTAAGCTATACGCATTAGACAAAATTGGATCATCTATTTGAAATTTTGAGATAGTGCACAATGACTAAGTCATGCAGCTATCGCTTGTGTGTTTTCAAAGCGTTTTTCTATGATTGTATTGGTGTATGATTGTTGTGTGTTGCATAAGATGTTATACCTCCCCATTAGCATCTCGTTCTTCAGTCCTCTCTCATCTCTTTTCGACACTCGATCAGATGGTGGGCACTCGAAGAGTTAATATTGGTCGTGGTAGAGGAAGAGGATTGCTACTGTATGAGCCCTAGGATCAACCTCAAGCCGCTGGTAACCAGTAGGATCAACCTAATGTTGGAAATCAAGCCAATGAGGATTTGCCACCACTGCCTCCTAATCCACCCCAGCTTGACCAAGTTTTGGCAACACGTTCATACCCAGTTTCGACCGCATTCTACTTTTTCCGATCATGCATTCTGAATCTTCACTTCAATGCATGCACGCTACAAAGAGGATTACGTCGAAAAGCATGAGGAAGACAAGAACGCGGAGGAGGAGCCACTAGATCCAATGCTCATACACCAGACTATGGGTGGGAAGGCTCACGGGCTGGCCACACACACGCCGAGAGCCGACAAGCCTTTGAGTTGAGACTCTAGAGGGAGAGGGAGGAAAATAGACAGATGATGCAGGCGATGCGGGAGAACCTGAGGATGACGAAGAAGGCACGAAAGAGGTAGCACGAGAAGATTGCTCATGAAAACCTACTACGGCGACTAGAGGGGGTGAATGGGAGCTCTGAAGATTTTTCTTCGGATCAGTGCTCCTCAAACCTGCCGTCCTTTCAAAACACAAACAACTTCAACAACCATGTGTAGCCCTTACATGAGAGCCATGAAATATGTGGGGATATTTTCAATCACAATCCTGGTTGTCAGGTGTTCAAATAAAGGAATCAATTCAAACCTTGCTTTAATAAAGAAGATCAAGCCAAATCACAAAAGTTACTTTCTAAGAAGCAAAAGCAGATTCTTCAGAATTTGTTCTCACTTGGAGCAAAGACATGGTGGCTTTCTAGTGCTCTACAATTTGGACGAATTTTTCTCCCTATTAACCAATGAGTCATGAAGCACTCTACCAAAAATCTCCTCAAAACTTCTTATAGATAAAACACGAAAAATCAATCACCACAAGTTATCAGGAACACCGAGGAGAAGGTTTGGAGCTCGGTGTTCACCTCACTACTCCCAAACGGTGCAAGAACATGACTTCAAATTTTTACAGTGGATAGGTAAATGAGTCACTTACATTCTCACAAATCTGCAATTTCTAGCTTAATGGTGTGAGGAGGAGGTGCTCCCCTCCCCCTCTATTTATAGCCTCAGGGGTGAGACCCCCCAAACACTAGGGTATACAACGCACACACCACCTAACTCACTCCTGATAAAAAATATTCGTGCCATATTCCTCCAGAAGCATTCTCGCACGTTCCTCGCAACCTGGTCGCGAGCCTACGCCTAAGCCCACTAGTCAGTCCTGCTTCGCCGCCGAGTGACCGAAGCCCAGCCTCCAGCTATCCGGATCCTTGCCCAGGTACCGAATCCGGTCGCCTGCACGCCCCCGAACATCTGAACCTCCAGTTCGCCTCCGCGGAACGGCGTCAGCCATGTATCCACCGGCACTTGCATCACAAAGATGAGTCCAAACCAAATACTTACCTTTTTCTGCAAGGTTAGCTTCACAAACATCATCATCATCATCGAGAATCATGCGCATTGGGATCATCGGAAAACAATCAGTCATAATAATTGCCTTGACACGAGTCCGTCGAACATGGTCCAATGACCACCAAACACTGTTTCAAATTTCGCACCCGTTTCGACAAATGCTCTACCAAAGTATTTCAAAATCTCACCAAAGTAATACACCGTCAAATATATTCATCACAACACCGGGGTATGCTCCACATGGATCTCAACAGTTCGGCAGCGAGCTGAGTTTGAGGATAGGTTTGCATATTTGGAGAGCCTCTCTCGACTGTCTGGGGGCAATGTCTCTACATTTTAAATTTTCATCCACATGCAACTTAGTATTTAAATCATATCTCACATGTAAAAACATTCTTATGCTGGCCCGAGCGGTACCAGTGGCGGCCAAGGCTTTTACGGGGCCCCGTCACTCCCACCGAGTGGCTAGGGCCCCTACGGTGCACCACGTCCCCAGCAAGGTCTCTATGGCGGCCCGACTCCCCACCAGGTGACTACGTGGCCCCACCATGCCCAAAGGTTGGCTTCCAATTTGTTACTGAAGCGGTGAGTCACTACAACTTAGATCGTGTTGTACATTTGATTTTGACGCAAATTTTTAACTATAAGCTTATGTTTGCATTTAGGGTTCGGGTCCAGCCGCCCCAACAGTAGTCATGGGAAGGAGGGAGTCGATACATCGGGTAGCTAGGAGGTCGATTTCATCAATTACCTCTTCGACGGTGCCCCGCCATTGTTTACCTAGACGACCCTCCACTCATCGAGTTAGCCTACGTCGAGCGAGCATTATGTCCACTATGTGCGACCATTATGTTTCTCTCAATATTCGAACTCTTTTGAACTATGTGCATGTCTTTTTTTGAAACTGAATTTATATATTGTCACATATATTTCATTGTTTTCGATTTGTGTCGTTGGTTATGGGAATGAATGTGTGAATGTGCAATTGTGGTGGCATATGTGTGATATTGGGGATATGTGAATTGTGGGGTTTCTGGTTTTCAGGTGCAGCTGCTTTTTCTATTTTTAAATATAAAATGATGTTTTTCTAAATTACACTACTCTCGACAGCCGTCGAGAGTAAGGTGAGCCCTGCCCAGCGGGCTCAGGTGGGGTCAATGCACCTTCTCTCGAGGGCTTAGTTAACGCCGTTGAGACTAATGTGAACCCTGCCCCACGGCCTTTGGTGGGGCCTACTGCACCCGCTCTCGACGGCTGTTGGGTGGCTTTCGAGAGTACGCTGTCCAGCGGCAAACGATGTCTGGGGCAGTATTCTTGACGGTCTGTTGCTAAGCCGTTGATACAAGGACTCTCGATGGCTGGGTCGTCGAGACTGTTTCTCTCTCGACTAAGCTAACTCGATGGCTTTGTCTCGACAGCCGGCTATCGACACTAATCTTCTCGACGGCTTCGTATTTACTATCGATGGTTCCGCTCGTCGGCGCTCCTATTATTTCCTGTAGTGATAAAACTACTTTCATTGGAAAGTTATGCTACACGACCATGTCCTTCGGTCTCAAAAATGTTGGCACAACATTCCAACAACTCCCTCAAAAGACTTTCTCCCTCACCAGATATGGTGCAATCTTTAAGTCTATGTGGACGACATCATCCACAAGAGTGAACTTGTGAAAACCCATGTTGCCGACCTAGAGGAAACCTTTGGAAACTTCAAAAAGCATCATATAAAGTTAAAAATCTAGGGAAGTCCGTGTTCGGCACCATGACCGGTAAAACCTTGGGTTATGTGATCGGTGCACAGGATGTCGGAGCAAACCCTGAGAATATTGAGGCGGTACAACGGATGCGTACCCCCACCAGGCGACCACCATCAAGGAAGTCTAGTCCCTTGGGGAATGGGACGGGCTTCTTCAAGGCTCTTTGAAAACATGACGGTTTCATTTGGACGGGCGAGGTCGAGCGATCCTTTCAGGCCGTGGGGATCACCCATCCTCTTTGAAAATATTGTCTCTCCGGATCACCCATCCTCACAATAACATGAGATGGGGAAGATTTCTTGCGATATCTTGTGGCGATCCCTCAGGCCGTCAACGCCGTCCTATGCGTCTAGCGTGAGAAGATCCAGTAGCGTCCTTAAAGTTTTCCATGGACCAAAGCCCAAAGGAGTTATACCTTGATGTCCAGAAATTGCTCTATGCCAGGGCATCAAAGAAGCTCCGGCTCTACTTTTAGGCACATAAGATTGTGCTGCTCACTGTCTTTCCGCTCGGAGAAATTCTAAAAACCAAGATGTGAGCAGACAAATGACCAAATGGGCCATAGAATTCGATATCCAGTTCGTATAACCCGTACAACCATCAAGCCGCAGGTGTGGTTTGGTTCAACCCAAGTCCTAGAGCACACGCGACTAGATGTGGGCTCGGGCAGGTTTTTTTTTTTTTTTTTTTGAAACAAGGGGCAGGGTAGAATTGACCTTTGTAGTGAGTGCAATGGCAAAAATTAAGAAAATATTGTCAAGTATCCTCTCATCTTTGGGGCAAAAATCAAATGTAAAGCAATCAACTTTTATCTTTACCTTAAAGCGTGCCTACATAAAGCAGCATGTTTTAAAGATTTTTCCTTATCCTTTATCTTTCTAGTTTTAAGTTGGTTAAAGGTATCCTTTTTTATTCTTTCCCTTTTTATATTTTATTTTACCTTTTATCCTACAATACCTTAGCAATAAAACTGACGGGTTCTTTTTGCAAATTGCTGTTTTTTCAATTGGATTCTTTGGATGAAACATAAGTTTGCACATATTGTATCCTCTACAACATTAGTCACCTAGGAGTTCCCTAGAAATTTTATAGTGCCAACAAGAATCACAACAAAAGATATACGGTTTTACTTATTTGTGGGCGCCTGTATTTCGTTTTTCGCGCAGGCGCTCGCTCGCGCTCGTGCAGGCGTCCGCGCGCCGACGCCGCTGCTGCGCCGTCCCTGCTACGCAAGCGATTTTTCGCCGTCCCTGCTACGCGAGTCTTGCTCATCAGTTCATGACCGTATGCGAGTCGCCGCCGCCGGAACGCGCTGTTGTTGTTGCCGTCGTTCCTTTGTATCTGGCCGCCTGCATCAGGTAGCTATGGCCGCCCTTCCATTGCTAGCAACGTAGATAGCTATCTATCTTGGCTAGATAGTTGGCCGTCGTCTAGCACACATCGTGCTGCACCTCGTCGATGCAATCGGATATTGCTTGCTAGCCGCAGCTTTGTACTGCAGCGCTGGTAGCCGGCCGCCACTACCTGCACGCCGCCTCGAGCGACAGACATTTGCTCGAGGCCGCCGTCGTCACCTGCTCCGACGCCGCTGCGCTCGCCGCCGCCGCCGCGCGCGCGCGCGCTGCGCGCGAGGACGCTGCTGCTCGCCGCTGCTCGCGCTGCTCGCCGCCGCCGCTACTCTCCGCCGCCGACGCCGCGGCACCGCCGCCCAATGACGGCTCGTCGATCTCTCTTTTCTATCTCTAATTTGCTCGATTTGTAAGCAGGAGTTTTTCACTTTTTTATCTTGTTTTTCAAGATCTTACATGCAAATGAAAATTCTATACAATCGTACTGAAAAAAGAGCGCCTACACGAAACGCAAAACGCAAACGTCTGTGTTCTAGTTGGTTCCAAAGATATATCTTCACCATCAATGATAAAAGAAAAAGATCTATATTACACCCTGAGCTGTGCCCATTCGTCTACATGCCCCCTAACTACAAAACTTGGTATCCTACCCCGTAAAAACTAAAAAAAGGTCCAAATAACCCCTCGAAGAGGTTTTAGACACGGTTTTGCCCACGTGGCAACTGACGTGGCAGACCAATCACAAATAAAGGAAAAAATTTAAAAGGTGGGGCCCGTTGTAAGACCCTTTCCTCTCTCTCTTCCTCTCTCCTCCTCTTACTACGGCGGCGGTGGGAAGAGCAGGTCATGCGAGGCGGTGATGGGTGGCGCGAGCCCACGGGGGACGGTGCGGGGCGCGTGGGCGGCGAGGCGGAGCCCGCGGGCGGCAACACGGCGGACGGCGAGGCGGCGGCCAGCGGGAAGCCCGTGGGCGGCGACATGGCGAACGGCGAGGCGGTGGCCGACGAGGAGCCGGCGAGCAGCGAGGCGGTGGACGGCGCGGGGAGAGGTAACCCGCGTGCTCGTCGAGGAAGGAGCCACGCTCCTCGTCGGTGTCAAACAGCCGGGACCTGCCGCTGCCTCGCGCGATCTGCGTTCCAGCGCCGCCGTAGAGCAGTAGAGAGAGGAGAGAGGGGAGATGAAGAGAGAGGGGAGAGATGAGAGTCTTACAACGGCCTCACCTTTTTATTTTTTATTTATTTGTGATTGGTCTGCCACGTCAGTTGCCACGTGAGCAAAACCGTGCCTAAAACTGCTCCGGAGAGTTATTCGCACCTTTTTCTTAGTTTTACAGAATAGGATACCTGGTTTCGTATTTCAAAGGGACATGTAGACGAAGGGGCGTGGTTCAGGATGTAATATATACTTTTTCCATAATAAAATAATACAAGATTTTCAAGATTGAAGATGCCAACTTAAGAAATGCAACATCTTCCAGCATTGAGCTCCAAAGTCACCTTCTAGGTTATCCCATTACTAGAGCAACCTCAAACTAGTACCTTTTGGAGGTTATTTTTTTTTAAAAAAAATGCATTTGGAATAAAAACTGTATTTGGCAAATCGGGTTATGAATTCAATCGGATTTCAGCACCTCATTTTCTGAATTAGAGTATCCAAGATTTGTGGTAGGAAAATATCGAATTTGTACCTAAACCATGTTGATATATACGAGTCCCATCTGTTTGTGTTAATTTTTTTTTATCTATGAGATGCACTCGGATGTGCATCATGAGGCGAATTTGAACCTAGTTCACATGGGTGAAAACATATTTTAAACAATTCAGGCACATAAAACTTGATCTTTCGAATGCCAAATTGTCATGTTTTCAGCAGTGAAACACCTTATTTGTCAAATACATGTGTTTTTCTTGCGAACATGTTTTGAGGTAATTTGTTCTTACCTTTTACCTATGCTTCGAAAAAAAATCCCCTTATGGAAGTACAACCAACCTGATGATATATTTTGCAAGAAAATAGTCTGAATCTAACAATTGTAATCAAAATTGCATGATAAAAATGTGTTCGATCTTCTAATACATGGAAATAATAGTGTTATAAAATCAATCACTACTTGTAGTTTTGGATTATCTTAGAAAGAGATGAGTATGTTCCAACAACAGCACAACAAAGCCCAACAGCAATGATGAACACACATAATACAACCTGCAAGAAAAAAATAATGTGTGAATTATTAATTTTTTTATTGGCTCAACTTTTTGTATGTAATTGCATAGTTAGATATCGCCATTACATAATCACATCTCCATTTATTGTCATTGCAATTGCTCTAATATTGTCTGGTAAGCCATCACCAGAAACTTATCTTTTTTTGTTTAAGCTACTTATAAATAGCCAAAAAATTCTAGAAAAACACAGTGTTATGTAATGTACAATATTTTGAATCTACAGTTTGTTTTGTTATATTTACTCTTTAAAACATTCTAAACATGTAAATTAATTTTAAAAAATACAAATGACATTCAAATTGCTACATATGTAGTAGCTCTGTGTTCTTTTTGTGAATTTTTTAAAAAGCTTATAGCCTAAATAAAAAAAATAAATTTTCGCCAATATCACATAGGACAATAATCGAGCAATGGTGATGGCATAGAAGAGATAAGAGTCTAAGAGATGGCATGCAAGGTATTAGATGGCTCTGCAATGATAAGTAAGATTTTTTCATTTATTAATGCCATATGCCCTATTTTTGAACTTTGGACCTTCAGTACTATATATTATTTTAATTATCTGACAAAGAATAAGGAATTTCGGTAAATTTTCATTTTTTAGAAACTAAAGACTGGTGGTTTTCTACTGAAACATTTAGAGATTAAGGAGCAAACAATTAATGATGCCAAGTCGAAAGGCATAACTATACCTGATACCATGCCACTTTACTCCTAAGGATGGCCAAAAAGCAAGCAGAAGGTAGAATATAGGCCTACAACAAATATATAGATCGATCGCAACAACATATGAGATACCAATTAATACTGAAAGAGTTCGATAAGAAGTAGAATCTTACCACAAACATGGTGAGAAAAGAACCAACAAGGGACATCACAAGTCCTGCAAAGGCTCAACAATATCAATTAAAGCAGAAAATAATTAATAACTAAGTCTTCACAATTATTTATACTAGATTTAAGTAATGAACCATCCTTTTCACTGCGATGATATAGTAATGTTGAAACAAACTTACCAAAGAATGGAACAGATAGAGCAACAACAAGGGATGATAACACTAGCGCTGATCTGAGCATTACTATGTTTGGGTACGTTTGTTGATTCAGAGGTAGTAGCTCTTCCAAACTCAGGGCAAGAGGAGTTATGGTAAGTGCGTATGTGTGTATTAGTTAAGGACAAACCTTCCATCCATATGAAAACCATTAAACAACATAGATAACAAGTTGGAGTGGATCAATTTTTACAAGCTAAGTTGGAGTGCATCAACTGACAGCAGCCAGGTCATTTTTTGTGTTGGAATCGTAATATAGGTATAATTATATTAAGGAGGATAATTATAATAAGATTAAAAATGTTAAGCATAAGAAAATAAAGGAATAAAAAAATTCATAATAACATGCCTGTCAGGATATTTAGTTACTGGATTTATCACCTGCAAGAAAGGCCAAAAAAACATATACTGTCAGAAAGATATAATTTGATAGAACAGTATTTAGCATATGAAGCTGTAAAAAATGCTAAACAGAATACCTAAGATGACCATGAAACAAAGAGTCATATTATATGATGGCAGGATCTAATTCTACTCTAGTCTTATATTGCTTTCCTAATTTAGACAGAGAAAATCACCGTAGTCCAAACCGCAATCTTGGAAGACACAAAATTTTCAGGTAGGTTCAGAGTGAATTGAGACTCTGTAGATTCACCAAACATTATGTATCCCATAATGGCAGCACCGCCGAATAAAACAGTAGACAATGCAATGCTGACATTAGAAAACAAAGTCTGAGACTGTGAATTCATCAAACATTATGTATCCCATACAGGCTATCTATTGTAGGCTCAACTAGTTACCAGGTGAAAAGAACTGCAGGGTATTGGTTTCGCTTCTTCAAAGAAGAGTAAATATTGGGAAACACTCCATGGCCTGAGTAGCAGTATCCATATACTCCAATGGCAATAGGAATTCCTGGTAGATTCAATGCAGTCCCTTCACTCTTGACACCAACATGATCAACAAGTCCAACCCAGAACAGGCAGGAGACAATGACTATAGATGCAACGACTCCTCCGGCTACAATGAGATGAATGACATGAGATCATATCCAAGATTTCATTAGTTAGTTCAGTTAAACTCCTGCAAGTACATCTTGTGAGATGAAATGGTAGAACCAAATTGTAAATTTTTACCTGAAATGAAGCTTAGGCAGCTGAGGTCACGAAACCATGTTGTCGGCATCACAATAAGAGTGGTGAGGATTGTGAACAACACGTGTGAGTTCAGGGTCAAACTCCCTATGGTTATGTGTGCATTGGGGAACAACTTTGATAAACTGTCACTTTCTAATATTAAATACTCAACACAACATGCCTGCAGGAAATATTAGGACATGTTACTATGTGGCATCAATATATGATTATTCAGAGAATAAAACACAGTTCAAGGGATTTACGCTGCGAAAATTACTTTACTTACAGAGCACATAAGAGTGTTTGAATTATCCTTAGCTATACATAGGGGTGGGCATTCGGTTATTTTGGTTATTTCGGTTCGGTTTTTGAAAATTTCGGTTAGTAAAAAATAAAAACCGAAATCTTCTCTAAAATATTACTAACCGAACCATATTAATCGAAATATTTCGGTTCAGTTAATTCGGTTTTCGGTTTATAACCGAATTGTTCACTTCATGGCAATTGAGAGGTGAGCACAACAATAAGCCTAACTACAATAAACTAAATTATTTTCCAATCAGCTCACGCTCACGTTCTTAGAGGTCAACGCACAACAAATCAATAAAGCAAAGAGTGAAAGAACATATCGAACAAGCAAAGAGTAGATCAAGTACATACTTTGCACGAACACTTGGATCCATCTCCTCCAACTTCGGTTTAATCGGTTATTTCGGTTTCTAGGAAGTGAAAACCGAACCGAACCATATTAACCGAACAGTTCTGAAAAAATAACCGAACAGGTTCGGTTATTTCGGTTTTTCGGTTATCGGTTTTTTTTGCCCACCCCTAGCTATACACTGGACAGTTTAGGATGCTTTTGAAAAAAAAACAGCTTAGGCAGTTTGCTATGCAATTTTTTTTGCTGTATTTACATGCCCACTAGACTTGCTTCACTGTGTTATGTGAACTATTAACAAATTACCTAGTACACTTGTCATAGTAATTTATTTATAGTTTGAAGCATTATGCTAAGACAATAGTACACTTGACAAACTAAATGATTCATAACATTAACAAGTACTTACATACAGTTCCATGTAAAGAATAACCTGCAAAGTGCAAAGACAAGTGAGCAGAAGAGTTAACACAACATTGTCCTCCACCGGATTACACAATGAAAGAACAGAGAAGAAAACAACAGATGGCCATCAGACTGGGCAAAACTATACCGAAATAATGATGCGACCAGCAGTGCCAAATGCTGCATAGCCAATGTCTGGGTAGGTCTCAAGGCCTTCCTCGCTATCCAAACAGCGCCGAAGGAGTATACCGGTGTACCATGCCAGCGCGCCCATTGCAGCCAGTATCAGAAGTCCAAGCCAGCCACCTTGCTTGACAGCATAAGGTGTTGATAAGATTCCAACACCACATAGGACATTCACTCCTGCATACGACAGATTCAATGGAAGCAGCAAGAACATTTAGGCCTTGTTCTATTCCCGCTTAATTTATATAAAATTAAAACTTAGCTTGTTATTATTTTACAAGGCAAACGATATATAGTGTTTTGTAGTTAATTTTGTGCGGTTTTAAATTTTTTTC
This sequence comes from Raddia guianensis, assembly GCA_036346415.1. Taxonomy (NCBI): domain Eukaryota; kingdom Viridiplantae; phylum Streptophyta; class Magnoliopsida; order Poales; family Poaceae; genus Raddia; species Raddia guianensis. The sequence goes on from CM070537.1 coordinate 9,937,045, forward strand.
TTACCGTTTCCAAATATCTTCTTTATAACTTTTGTACTCTTTAAGGTCTCTCTTTAGGGGTCACAACTTTTTCAGCGAAAAACAAGCCCACAGCTTCATCGCGTATCAAAACTCCACATTGATTATCAAAGGGAAAATAATAGTTTTTATGGTGTTGATTTCCCACAGCAATACGTCAGCTTACTCTGGCTCTCTCTCCTTTTTGGAGATTTTTATCACTTATGCTTTGAGTTCGAGGAAGTATCATAATAGAATAATCTTTGATTGTCATGGCCCCAATGTTCAGACTTGTAATAACGAAATTATATAGGAAATAGCTCTGCTTTTCTTCAGAGTGGATCCCTCCTTTCCAAATTTTTTTTTTATTTGGCTAGAATTGTTCTAATTATGCTCATCCCATGTAATTCTTACAATCCCTTTTTAATAATAATCAATGGGTTTTGCTTGTTTACGGTCGCCTACACCACACGAGCTGATGCAGGCGATTTTTCACTGTCCCTGCTACGCGAGTCTTGCTCATCAGTTCACGGCCGCGTGCGAGTCGCCGCCGCCAGAACACACAGCAAGTCGTTGCCGTTGTTCTTTTGCATTTGGCCGCTTGCATCGGGCAGCTATGGTCGCCCTTCCATTGCTAGCTATCTATCTATATCAGCTAGCTAGTCGGTCGTTATCTAGCACACAAGCTAGCAAGCCGCTGATAGCATCATGCTGCATCGTGCTGCACCTCGCCGATGCAGTTGCGTATTGCTTGCTAGCCACAGCTATGCACTGGTAGCCGGCCGCCGCTACCTGCACGCCGCCTCGAGCAACCGACATTTTTTTTTACTTTACTTACATTGTTTTTTCAGTTGTTCCACATGTGAAAATTCTGTATATTTATACTGAAAAAAGAGTCACCTACACCAAACGTCAAAACGCAGGCGCCTACGTTCTAGCCACTCCCATAATCAATCTCAGTAGGAAACTCTCCTGCTGGTTTTCCCTTGATAGGAAACATGTGTCTTTTCTTACAGTTACGTGTTATCTCCTTTGTAGTCAAAAATTGATCCGATTCACTATTAATTTAGAACGTGATCATTAACAAACATGATACTACACCAAAACCGATCATTTACATAAGCACAACCAGATTACAGAGAACCAACACAAATAGCCTCGTTTATACCACTTCTTATGTGGACAGGTGAGAGGACCTCGTTTGTGCCGGTTAAAAAGGCACGGATTATCAAATTACACGTGCTGGTTTCAAGCTAGATCCGACATAAATAACAATTTGAAACCGAGGTTGATAAAGAAAAAAGCGGAGAAAAAAAGAGAAATCACCCGTGCAAAAAGAAAGAGAGTCATCGATGGGTGGGTTTATCCTAATAAGGCAACATATTCAGTATAAATATCCATTGGGAGCTAATATGTTAATAATAGATCTGAGCTCTCAGATTTATAAGAAGTGACTCAAATGACCCGAAGAGATGGGATTTTTTTTCCCCTCACTTAAACACTTTTTTAGAAACCCCTTTGACTTTTTAAGTAGCAAATGAGTTTTTACCTTCTCAGATATAGACCGCTTTTCATTGATCTGATGGGCTCAAATCTATTGTTAGTATGTTAGCACACAATAGACATTAATACTAGAAATGTTGCCAATAAATAATGAAACCTCCAAACTTTTACTAATACCGCTTAAAAAAGATTTTTATAGGACAAATCTCCTTTTACTAAGACTGCTTTAAAAAAATAATTTAATAGGAAGAGGTAGTAATCAAATCTCGCTATTCATCTTAAAAGGATAGGATTGGAAAAAAGCTTCTCCTCCCCCTCCTGTCTTCGCTCTCACCATGTCACACGAGGAGAAAGGCGGCGGCATTCCGGCCGGCTGGCCATGGCAGCATCGGCGCGTGCGAGGGCGGCGGCAAGTACGATGGCGCACACACAGCGGAAGGCTGCGATCGACCGTCCAGCAAGCTGTGTCGTCGGTGGCGGCGGCGCAAGCGGGGGTAGTAGGTGGTGGAGACGAGACGAGCAGCGGCAGCAAGTAGGAGCAGAGCAGGAGCCGCAGTGGCGCGCGCAGGGAAAGACAGCAGCGCTGCGTGCCTCCCACGAGCGTACGGACTGGTGGCGCAGCTAGCCGGCCAGTATGAGGTCAGAGATGAGGCCGGCGTTGAGAGAGATGGCCGGTGCTAAGTGCTAACACTTAACAGGCTTGTATTTGTACCTTAGCTCCGCATTCTCTTTGGTAGGCTCGATTAGCCAAAATTGTCATGGCATCATGGGCCCAAAAGAGAGGCGCCCAGATATTCGGCCCAAGTCCAAGGATCCCACTGCCTTGGAATTCTTGTATATCCACGGCCTGAGACAATTCTTTCATATTTTCTGGAGCGCAAGTTAGCATATTTTTATCTTTTGCAATCTCATTGTAATGGCACAAACACTGACGTGTGATGGTACAAACACTGACGTGAGATTGGAGTAAGGTTATTTATTATCTTTTTTAAGAGGCTCGAACAAGAATAAATATTTGTCTCTAGCTTAATTTCCATCTCGGCGAATCGACATATCTACAACAAAATCTTTAATAAAAAATGAAGTTCCATGGGAAATGTGTTTCCCGGCCGTCGACACGATGGTACTAGACACAAGTAGGCCTGATCACGGGAAACCTGGTCCGACCGGCATCCGTAAGACTCGGCGTCAATTCGAACCCGTGGTTGGGCTGGACCGAGCCGAGTTTTGCGATTTGAAGCCGTGGCGAGCCAGTCACGGACTCAGGCCCATTTTCGAGCCCAACACACTGGGCCTATCTGGGCTCGGACCTAGTTCCGTGAGACCGGTGTCGGTGTAATAAATACTGGGGTATGAAGAGTCCTAAGAAAGGCTAGGAGAAGAAAGCGAGGCCCCACGGTCAGCGGGCGGCGACTGTGCCCCAAAGACGCGCGTGGCGAGCCCCTCGGCGTGTCCGGCTGGCCCCACGCGTCAAAGCGCGGCGACGAGCCCCTGGCGCTGGCGAGCCCCTCAGAGCGCCGGGCGAGGGCCCCACACGTCAAGTGGCGACAGACCCAACAGGTGGGCGAGCCCCTCGGCGTGTCCGGCGGGCCCCATCGCGCCAGCGGGCGACTGAGCCCAGCATGCTGGCGAAGCCCTCTAAGGCCCCCCCGCTGTCAGCGGGGCCCACATGGCGTGGAGCGCCCCGAAAAGGAGTCTTCGGGCGAATGCTCCGGCCGCCGCGAAGGACGAGCGCATTCAATGCGACACTACGCGCGGATAGACAGATGAAGAGATGATTACCGCCACAGTGACCTCTGCAGCTCTGATCAACTGTCACTGTGGCGCAGCGGAATTGACCGGCAGAGAGAGAGTTTGCCATCTTCAAGCTGGCCGCCCGCGTCAGAAGGGGCAGAGCTGGGCCCCGCCCGCAGTCTCACTGGCGTGTTCCTGCGGGTCAGAAGCCACTTGCAAGGCGCGCGTGGGCGGCGCCGTGCGGCGCAGAGAGCAAAGACGTGCCTCGTCTCTCCCCGCCCCACACGCCTTATCGATTGTCTTCGAGAGTATCAGACGCTTACCCTCGGCTCTCTCCGCCAGTTCAAGGCTTGTATAAAAGGGGAGGAGAGAGGAGGGAGAGAGGGGTTGGAAATATTCTGTAACCACATTCTACAACCACAACACGGAAAAGAGTTAAGACTCGGCAGGAGTAGGACTGTTACCCGAGAGGGGGTCCGAGCCTGGGTAAACCCTGTGTGTTGCTCCTTGCCGCGTTCCACGTTGAAATCGAACTGAGGTCGGGTTGATCGGCTAGCAGGATAGAAATCTGATAGGGGTGTGATCCGCAGTGGTTGAGCGGAGAGCACGCCGTCAGTGACGCGCCAGGTAGGGGAGCGCTAGTATCAAGTTCGAGTTCTTCGACCTCTCCTCAGGCGGTGATGGCGGATCAGCTGTCCGCGATGGACCAGGAAGCGGCCGCTAGAGCCGCGGCCGCGACGTCGGCTGCGGCAATGGCGGTGGATCAGCCGGGCGGCAGCCGTCCCAGTCTGGCTAGGCGGCGCCTGGCCTTGGAGGAGTGCACTCCAGCACAAAACCTCCATGCGGCCAGGGCCCTGCTGGACAACCCGCCGGTTCCGGTAACTCCGGACTCTCCGGCGGCGCCGTGGCTGGCCAGTTTGGCCCGCTACGTGGATGCCGCCGCGGCGGTAGTGCAAGTCGCGGGGGGCGCGGGAACCGGTGTTTCCGCTTCCTCCCGCTCTTTGGTTTCTCCGCATCCCTCCCACGGATCTCCTGGCGTGAGGGAGCGGGGCCAGACGACAGAGCTGTGCAACTCCCACGGGTTCGCCGGGCGGCGTCAGTGGGCGGATCTCCGGTCCCACTTGGAGGACCGCCATCTGCGACACGGAGAAGACCTACGTGACAAGCTCTGCAGGCGGCACGACCGAGTGCGCGACCGCGCCGACGCTGCCGCCCGTGGGGACCAGGAGGGTTCCCGCGATGTCGCCTCGGCCGAGAAGGTGGCGATCTTGGCGCCGTCCGGACGGCGGCACGGCGGGACGGAGGCGATCCAGAGCAGGAGGCTCGGAAGTCGGCCGCCGCGCTTTTCGAAGGAGCTGCGCCCGCGTCGCGATGGCGGAGAGGTTCCGCCTGCCGCCATCGAGAAGTACGATGGTTCCACCAACCCCGACGAAGTTTTTGCAGATCTACACTACGGTGATGCACCGATCGAGAGGTCGGGAAGGTTCGACGAACTACTTCCCGCAGTCCTCACCGGCGGAGCCCGCTCGTGGCTCATGAACCTACCCCCGGAGTCAGTGGGGTCGTGGAAGGAGCTCTCCGAGCTCTTCATCACCAACTTCCGTGGCACGCTCGAGCAGCCCGAGTCGAAGACGATCTCCACAATGTGGGAGCAGAAGAGGGAGTCGCCGCGCGACTACATCCGACGCCACCAGTTCGCAACACCATTCCCGACATCTCCATCGACGCCGTTGTCACGGCCTTCAGGAGGGGCGCCCGGGACCCCAGGGTCAAGGAGAAGATGGCTACCCGCAAGATCAAGACGACGGAAGAGCTCTTCACCGCCCCAAGCGCGCCCTTCAGACGGAGGCTTCGCTTCGCCCGGCCGCAGGCGCGGGCAGTGCTTGGCGCGAGGCGGACTTCAAAACCCCGCGCGTAAGGACAAGAAGAAGCGCAAGGCGGCCGAGACCGGACAGTCTCGCCGCCGAGCGACGACGACGACGACGACAACACCGCCGCAAGGTGAGCGCGGGCGGCGTAAGAAAGGAGGAGATCGCGGCGGCGGCGGCAGGAGCGGCCGCAGGGCGGCCATGGCGATCGCCGTGGCCACGGCGGCCCCCGCGGTCGCGACGAGGGGCGAGACCGCCGTCCCCGTGAGTGGAACGGAGGGACATACTGTCCCATTCACCGCAACAATTCCCACGACTTGGCTGATTGCCATGTCGCCAAGAACCAGTGGACAAGCGCGCCCACGCAAGCAGAAGAAAGCGCCCCGGCGGCAAGGGCAAGGAAGCGGCTTCGCTTGGTTTTCAGCACAAGGAGCGCGAAGTCGCCGTTATGCACGGCGGATCGGCCACCTATCCGTCCCACGCTAGTTTTAAGCGTGCGATGAGGGAGGTGTGCGCCGCCGTGCCCGGCGTTGGGTCAACAAGGCAGCTGGTGTGATCGGAGCAGCCGATCACATTCAGTCAGACCGATCACCCAGCTAGTACCGCCGGCCCGGGTCATCTCCCGATTGTGGTTGCGCCCACGGTCCGGAATGTCAAGCTCGGGCGGGTGTTGGTGGACGGAGGAAGCTCTCTCAACCTCCTATCCGCCCGAGTCGCCAAGGCGCTCCAGATCCAGCAGCAGGAGTTTCGACCGGCGCTTCCATTCTTCGGCATTGTGCCGGGGGCTGAGTCCGTCCCTCTTGGCCGCGTCAGCCTCCCGGTGACATTCGGAGGCTCCGACAACTTCCGTACAGAAATGCTCGAGTTCGAGGTGGCTGACTTCGACCTCCGCATAACGCCATCTCGGGTCGGCGGCGCCGACCAAGTTCATGGCGGCTCGCCACTATGCGCACATGGTGGTGAAGATTCCGGCCGGTGGCCCCATCATCGTAAAGTGGACCGCCGAGGCGCCCGCCATGCGACAAGGATGCTCGCTTTGGCGGGGCGATCGGCGCCGAAGGCCAAGTTTCGACTCTGGGAGCTCCTCCGGCGAAGATCCGTGCCTCCCCCGGTTCGTCCGCGGAGGTCAAGGCGATCTCCCTGAGCGAGTCAGACCCGGCGAAGACCGTTCGGGTGGGCGCTTCCCTCAGCGCCAAATAGGAAGGCGCGCTCGTCTCCTTCCTCCAGTCTAACGCAAACGTGTTTGCTTAGCAACCGTCCGACATGACTGGGGTCCCCAGGAAGGTGATTGAGCATAAGTTGGCAACGTTCCCCGGCGCGCGACCGGTTATGCAGAAGGTCCGGAAGCAGTCGGTGGAGCGTCAGGCCGTTATCTGCCAGGAGGTGGACAAGCTTTTGCGGGCGGAGGTCGTTCGGAGCGTCGCCCATCCCAGGTGGCTCGCGAACCCCGTCCTCGTCAAGAAATCCAACGGGCGGTGGAGGATGTGCGTCGACTTCACCGACCTCAACAGGGCGTGTCCGAAGGATCCGTACCCGCTGCCCCGCATCGACCTCATCGTCGACTCAACGGCAGGGTGCGAGCAGCTGTGCTTTCTGGATGCGTACTTTGGGTACCACCAGATTAGCATGGCGGAAGAAGACGAAGACAAGACAACCTTTGTGATGCCCATGGGCGTCTACTGCTACACAAGGATGGCGTTTGGATTGAAGAATGCAGGCCCAACCTACCAGAGGGCCATGCACATCGCTCACCGCCCCCAAATAGGGCAGAACTTGGAGGTGTACGTCGACGACCTAGTGGTGAAGTCCAAAAAGGCGGAGGAGTTGATCGGCGACCTGGAGGAAACCTTCGCCAACCTGAGAAAGTACCGCATCAAGCTCAATCCTGAGAAATGTGTCTTCGCCGTTCCGTCGGGCAAGTGCTTTGGTTTCTCGCCTCCCGAGAGGATTGAGGCGAACCCCGACAAGATCGCGGCGATTGAGAACATGAAGCCCCGACGCGACTTTGGCAGATGCAGTGCTTGGTGGGTTGCTGACTTCCTGGGCATGATAGCTCGCCTGGCGGACAAAAGTCTCCCTCTACTCAGGCTCCTGAAGAAGACCAACCAATTCGAGTGGACCACAGAGGCGCAGGAGGCGTTCGACGGGCTGAAAAAGTACCTCACTTTCCGCCCGTCTTTGGTCGCCCTGCACCCGGGCGAGCTGCTGATCCTTTATGTTGCGGCGAACCCCAGTGGTCGGCAGTGGTCTTTGGTGGCGGAAAGGGAAGGTGTTCAGCGCCCATCTACTACATCAGCAAAGTCCTCCATGACGCCGAAACAAGGTATTCGCGAAGACAGAAGATGTCAGACGCCGGCCGACGGCGTCCGGAGGTGCATCACTACTTCGAGGGCGAAATCACAGTCTTGACCAAGTACCCTTTGCGGAGATCCTCTTTAACCGCGAGGCAACGGTCGTGACGCCAAGTGGGCCATGGAGTGGCAGAGTTCGACCTCAAGTTCGCTCCCGAACGGCCATCAAAGGGCAAGCTCGCGGAGTTAAATCAACGAGTGGACTCGCGGACGAAGCTGAGCACTTCAAAGCACCCTCGCCGTGGACTCTCTTCTTCGACGGCTCGTTCCTTTGGAGGGGTCGGGTGGTGTCGTCTTGGTGTCTCCCACCGGCGATATCATCCGCACTGGTGGTCTTTGGAGTTCCGCTACCAACAACGCCGCGAGTACGAAGGACTACTCGCCGCTCGGGGTGGCGACCACAGGTATCCGGCGCCGCAAGTCAAAAGCGACTCTCTCCGGTAAATCAACCAGCGAGGAAGGAATTCACCTGTTCGGATCCCGTCATGGCGGCCTACCTGGCGGAGGTGCGCCGGTTGGAGCGGCATTTCGAGGGTTTGGGCTTCGCGAACGTCGCTCGCCGCGACAACTATATGGCGGATGAGCTATCCCAGATTGTCTCATCGAGGGCACCTGTTCCGGTCGGGGTTTTTGAAGAAAGACTCACGCGGCCGTCTGTCGCAGCCCCCGATTCTGGTGGGGACGGCATGATGCTCGACGCAGCTCCCGCGTCTGGAGGAGACGTCGATGTCCCCGCAGCAGCTTCCCGATCGGAGGGAGGATGCGGAAGAACTGCCGAGGGGTTGAGGCGGAAATGCCGTGCCGCATGAGTACGTCGGCGACAATGCTAATGTCGCCACGCTTCGTCCGGAAGGTCGATGGATGGATCCGATCCTAGCCTACTGCGGACGGAGTGATCCCGACGGCGACGCGTTACCGAGAAGATAGCGCGCAAGGCCAAGCGCCACGCATACGGTAGGTGGGGACCTATATCGCCAGGCGCAAACGGAGTTCTTGAAGCGCGCCACTCAGAAGCGGGAGTGCAATCCTCTCGAGATCCATGGAGGCATGTGCGGGAGCCATTGAGCCGGGCGTTGGTCGGAAGGTCTTCCGCCACGCTTTATCGCCTCTGACCCTCGTGATGCCTTCGAGCTGTTGAGGAGATGTGAAGCGTGCCAGTTTCATGCTAAGCAGATCCACCGACCGGCCCAGGCGCTGCAAACCATTCCGCTCTCACGTGCGTTGGCGGTGCGAAATTTGACATCTGGGCCCGTTTCGCGGGCGACCGGAGGCTACACGCATCTGTTCGTCGCCGTCGACAAGTTCACCAAGTGGGTTTAAGCCTCGCCAGTTCCGGCGATCACGTCTGCCGCGGCTATAAAATTCATGAAAAGCATCTTCGTCCGGTTTGGCGTCGCAAGCAGGATCATCACCGACAACGGCGCACAGTTCAAAAGTGCCGATTTTCAAGACTGGTGCGAAGAGCTGGGCACCAAGCTGTGCTTCGCCTCCGTTGCACATCCGAAGAGCAATGGGCAAGTAGAGCGGGCCAACGCGGAGGTGCTCAAAGGACTCAAGACAAGGGCGTTCGACCGCCTGGAGAAGCGTGGCAAGCGCTGGGCGGAAGAAGTCCCCACTGTGTTGTGGGCGCTGCGGACAACTCCCAACAAAGCCACCGGTGAGACCCCTTTCTTCCTGGTGTACGGCTCTGAAGCGGTGCTCCCGTCGGAGCTCACCTTCGGCTCCCCAAGGGTGGCGGCGTTCAGCGAAGACGGAGACCCTGACCGGCGTCAGGATGAAGTAAATCTCCTGGAGGAGATCAGAGACAGGTATCAGCAGGCACTGCGCCGTTATCAAGCAAGGCGGGTGTGTGAGAGAACACTGGCAGTGGGCGACCTCGTTCTGCGTAGGATTCAGGCGCAGGCAGGCCGCAACAAGCTGTCTCCCCTATGGGAGGGCCCCTTCAAGGTGGTCTCAGTCTCCCGCCCAGGCTCAGTCAGGCTCGCATTCGAGGACGGTCGCGAATTGGCAAACACTTGGAACGTCGAGCAGCTGAGGAAATTCTACCCGTAGGTAGCTGTGCCAGGGGCTCTTTTTTTGGCCTCCCTTTGGAGCCGAGCGGCGAGGTCTTCCTCCTTCCCCGCTCGCCTCGGGGGCTGCGATGTACAAAGCCATCTGCAAAATAAAGATAAATTCTGTCTCTCTCAGGCATCCGTTTTTCGCTCCAAAAGTCTGTTAGAAAACATTCTGCTGAAAGTCGGTAGCGAAAAAAAGTACTTATATCGATGGCCCTTAGTTGCAAGGGCTAACGCTGAACTTAATGCCGGGCGAGGCAAGGCGGACGGAAGGCGGGTTCTAGCCTGGTGTGTCTGCTCGGTCTAGGCAACGCGCCAACGACGGCACCAGCGACTAGACCACTTTCGGAAGCTATGCTCTCTCCACGCAACGATCAAAGTCTGTTTGCAAGAGGCCATAAGGGTTGAAGTAACCAGATGCCTAAGGAAAAAGCGCTCACTTTCAACAAAACGTTTTGTCTAAAACTTTTGGCAATCGGTTGCTTAGCTTTAAAAAGTCTGTTAGAAAGCATTCTGCTGAAAGCTAGTAGCGAAAAAGTACTTAAGGCTGATGGCCCCTTAGTTGCAAGGGCGAACGCTTGAACTTGCGGCTGGGCGAGGCGAGGCGGACGGAAGGCGGGTTCTAGCCTGGTGTGTCTGCTCGGTCTAGGCAACGCGCCAACGATGGCACCAGCGACTAGACCACTTCCGGAAGCTGAGTTCTCGCCACGCAACGTTCAAGGTCGGTTTGCCAAGAGGCCATAAGGGTTGAAGTAACCAGATGCCTAAGGAAAAAGTTTTTACTTTCAGTAGAACGTGTTGTCTAAAGCTTTTGGCGTTCGGGTGCCTCAGTTCCTTTCGCAAGTAAGAATTTGCGCAAAAGTTTAATCGAGACTCGTGGCAAAAGAGCAAAAGTTTGCATTGACATGTTTTATATACAAGACGAGACAAACAAGGGAGTTCAGCTACTCCTCGTCGTCATCATCTTCTGCTGGAGCAGCGCCGCCCATCATGGATACGCGGCCGGCGGCGACCTCGACCCGGGATTGTTCGCCCGGGTCCAGCTGGCGTGAAGGTTCCGTGGTGGCGGCGTCGAGGTCGAACGTGGCGTTTTGGGCAAGGCAGTTGCCCAAGACGAACCTCGCTGCTTCGAAGGCGCCGTGGCGACCATCTTCGATTGCCCGCGTCCGCATCACCACCGGCAGGTCGCGCAGGGCCTCGGCGGCGCGGCCCCACCAAGGCCAACAGATTGTGGCCGTCTCCTCCAATGGGCGACAGGTAACCCTGTGGGGTACAAGACGCCCCGAAGTCGCGGTAGGCGGTCCGCAGCATATCGGCGAGGACCCGGAGGCGCTCAGAGTGCGCCGCGCGAAGGTCTTCAACGCTTTGGTGGCTAAGGCGGCGGTGGCTCGTGCCGCCGCAGCCTCATGGTCGCCGTCTCAGGCGCATGATCTCTGGTCAAGGGCTACCAGAGCTTCGCCGGCTGCTCGCCCGCCAAGCCGTAGCGCCACGAGCCGCCCGAGCAGGGCGAAGGCGCGAAGCGCTTCGGAGGAACGCTCGACGTTGGCGGCAATGGCGGAGATGGCGTTGGTGTCGGCTGTGGCGAGGGCTCGAGGGACTTCGGCCTCAATGCGGTGCACTCTCCGTCAAGGGCGCGGCAAGCTGAAATTTGGCGGATCGCGCGGAATGGAGCTTGAGGCCCCAGCATCCGCTCTATCACGCGGAGAAAAAACAAAAGGGTTCAGGTATGCGAAAAACGTCTAGTACGTGAACGCAGAGAAGGTAACCTAAAGCGGCGCCCCCCAAAGCGAAGGAAGCGGGGGGCAGTGTCAAACCGCTTGGTCGCGAAGCAGGCGCCGCCGCCCCTCCTCCTGTTGTAGGAGGCAGACGAGGCGGCGGAATCGCCGCAGCCGGCGCCGTTGAAGCAAGCGCCGGCACGGGAGGTGCCGGCGCAAGAGGAGCCGGGGCGACTAGAAGTGCCGGCGAGAGGCGCGCCGCGACGGCAAAAGCCGGTTGAAGAAACCGCGCAGAGACGCCGGTTCGAAGAGTCGCCGCTCTCGCCAAGCGGCGAGCAACAAGGCGTCAAGAACAAGGCCCCCACTGGAGGAGGCCAAAGGAGGCGGCTCAGGACTCGAAGGGTGGAGCCTTTTTGGGCTCACCTCTCCCTCCTCGTCATCATCGTCTTGGGAGAGGATGAGGCGGCGCTTCCCGAGAGCGCGGTCGGAGTCGGTCGCCACGACAGGAGGAGCGGCGCCCGCAGGAGCTTCGGCGGTCGTCGGCAGAGGGTCACGGATTTGCAAGGGTCCCCGGGCCACTTGGACCGCGGGACCAGAAACCTCCATGGGAGGCAGCAAGAAGAACATGTTGCGCTCCGTGGGGGCGATCGCAGAGGGGAGGATGCTCGCAGCAGAGAATGTCGCCACCGGCACGGACAATAGTCCCCCGACCATTGCCGAGCACGCCATCCGGCATGTTCTCGCGGTGGGCAAAAGAAGAAGCCGCAAGTTAGCAAGAAACCAAAAAGAGGAAGGACGCTCCACGAAGTCAAGAAGACCCAAAAGAATGAAGAACGCCACCTCCGTGGGCAACGCGATTCCATCGCTGCCGCCATAATATTGCCAGCGGGCGCCCTCATGCGAAGCGGGCGAGGCGGCGCCGAAAAGTCCGCCGCCACATGGGGTCCGTGAGCCCGTTGTGGCGGAGCTCAAGAATGCGCGCCAAAGATCGCATCCATTTCGCCGAGTCGCCGGAAGGGACCCCGGTGGCGAGGGATTCGCAGATCCTCGGGAAGACAAGATCATCGCAGCACCGGAATCCTCCGTCTGACCATTGTCGCGCCCAGTCCTTCCAGTTGGACTTGGCCGCGACTGGGATGAAGGTGGCGGCATCGCGAAGCGTGAAGTAGCAGCTCCCAACCGCGCTCGGGCGCGAGCTCGAGTGTAGGACGAAGAGCGGGCGCCAGAGCGGGAGACTTGGCATCGTCCCCACGAACATTTCGCAGAGGTGGGCGAAGATGGTCAGCATCACGATGGAGTTGGGGGGAAGGTGCGCCGTCTGGATCTCGTAGAAGGCGAGCACCCCTAAGAAGAATTCAGAGTATGGCGGAACAAGGCCCGCCAGCACCGCCCAGGTGAAGGTAACGATCTCCCCGTTGCGGGGGCTTGGCGTAATGGTCCCAGCGCGGAATCGGGTGGAGGCTGGCGGCACGAACACTCGGAGCCGCGCCACCATATCCTCGTCGGCGGCGGAGGCAGGCAAAGCTGGACCAGTCGGCGGGGCGGCCGGAGCGGCGTCCCCGCGGCGACCCTTGCTGCGCTTAGGAGCCATGGGAAGATGACGGAAGTGCGGTGGTGGGAGCTAAGGAGCAAAGAAACTTGGTGGTGGTGGCAAAGGAAAGCAGGAGGCAGCTCAAAGCACCTTACCGCGCGGAAGGATTCGTCGCGGCGCCAAGGGACGAAGCATTTATAGGCAAGGGGCGCGAGCGCGACGGTTTGATTCCGCTTCACGCCAAGACGACACCATCATTGCCCCGCGCGCTTCGGTTTTCCGCGAAAAAGCGGTACGATTCCCCAAGGAAGATCGTGCGCAGGTGGAGAATCAGGCGTACGACCGCTGCAGGAGGTGGGCCCCCCACGATTCGTCTCCTGCCGCACAAGAAACGGTGGAGGTCGCCGACGGTTCGCAAGATCATGGTGGACCCGGCTACTGTCGGTGTAATAAATCACTGGGTATGAAGAGTCCTAAGGACGGCTAGAGAGCAGCGGCGGGCCCCACGCGTCAGCGGGCTACAGAGCCCAGCGTGGCGTGCCCTCGGCGTGTCCGGCGGGCCCCACGTCAAGCGGGCGACCAGCCCCAGCGGCGTGGCGAGCCCTCGGCGAGTCCGGCGGCCCCACGCGTCGGCGGGCGACAGTGCCCCTGCGTGGCGAGCCCCTCAAAGCGCCGGGCGAGGCCACACACACGCCAGCGGACGACCCACCCAGCGTGTGGGCGAGCCCTCGGCGTGTCCAATGGGCCCCGCGCGCAGCGGGCGATTAGGCCCGGCCATTGGCGAAGCCCTTCTAAGGCCCCCCACATCAAGCGGGCCCATGTGGCGTGGAGCGCCCGAAGGAGTCTTCGACAAAGGCTCCCCGCCGCTGCGAAGACGAGCGATTCAATGCGACACTACGCGCGGATAGACAGATAAAGAGATGATTACCGCACAATGACCTCGCAGCTCGATCAATCATCCATCGTGGGTACGCCGAATTGACCGCAAAGAGAGAGTTTGCCATCTTCAAGCCGCCGCCCGCGTCGAAGAAGCGGTGGCCCCGCCGCAGCCTCACCGGGCGTGTTCGGGTCGGGTCGGGTTACTTTGGCGCGCTTGGCCTGAAGAGCAAAGACGCTTTCATCTCTCCGCCCCGCCCCACACGCCTTATCGATTGTCGAGAGTATCAGATCGTCTACCCTCGCTCTCTCCATGATTCAAGGCTTGTATAAAGGGAGGAGAGAGGAGGGAGAGGGGGTTGGAAACATTCTGTAACCACATTCTACAACCACAACACGGAAAAGAGCTAAGGCTCGGCAGGAGTAGGACTGTTACCCGAGAGGGGTTCGAACCTGGGTAAACCCTGTGTGTTGCTCCTTACCGCGTTCCACGCTCAAATCGAACTGAGCTCGGGTTGATCGGCTAGCAGGATAGAAATCTGATAGGGGTGTGATCCGCAGTGGTTGAGCGGAGAGCACGCCGTCAACCGGCTTTTCCTAGCCCGGCTCGGCCAGACTTTGATCAGGTCTGGACACAAGCATTGTCATGGAAAAGTGACTAACAGAAACTTTTAAAAGATTTACTAGTGGTTGAAAAACATAGGAAACTCTGATGTAGGATGTAGGAAAAAAACATGTTGTGCAGGTATTTGGAAAGAGTATTCTTATTTTAGAATACATGCCATCAGGTATGCTCTGTTTATCAGATGACTTTGTTTGGAGGTTTAACAACGACATACCGTCTTATATGGTATTCTTGTGCAATCAAAACTAAATTAATTGAACCATGTTGAACACAATCTGTGTGACATATGAGCTCTCTAAGCTGCGCAGGAACAACATAGTGGCCCCCGCGATGCGAGCAGTGCTAATCAACGCGCCACAGTTTTTTGCAGGCCATTGATAGGGAGCCAGCGGTTCATGCTCTAAGGACAAGTAAAAGTAAGATATATACCGAGGAGAAGCTAGCCAATGAACAGTCAAGTTTTAGCTTGAGCCTTAAGTGAAACTTGTCCATTAAAAACTACCAATTTAAGGTGTATCCTATTTATGCTGCTATGTAAGAATGTAGATTTTGGATCTTGGTAGATATTCAACCTGATATGCGTGTCTCCACTAGAAACCTATTATATTAAACATGCGAACATATCATGTGCAATTAAGCCTTTGGTGCAATCATCATGCAACCAAAGTAACAAAAGCCAAGAAAAATTCTGAAACAATTTGTAATGTATATGATTGTATACTCTACCTATGTATGGAGTTTCAATACCAAATTCATCCTATATTAAAAGTTAAAAAAGATAAATTTTGAACAAATTTGAAGGATTCAAACTTGATAGAGTTTTCTCCCTTTTTTAACTCTTAATATAGGATGAATCTAAACTTGCAATCTTATGCATAGGTGGATTTTTTCATGATTTTTATTAGGTTGGTTTTACGATGATTGCACCGGAAGCTTGATTGAACGATGTTGTCTTAAACATTCTCTTGTTACGCACTACCTTTGGGGTCTATTTGGACATTGTTGGATTTATAGTTGGTTTGACCCATTTAATTTCTAAGAAGTTGCAAGAAATATCCCAAATGCACAATATACGAAGGAAAGTGGGAAGTCTAGGTTAAGTGGGATAAGACTAACTTATAAGGCTATCGCTACATGTGGTGGGGTAATATTATTGCGGTGAAAGTGATCTTTGACATCCTGGGTGGTAAATTTTCCAATTTAATTGCTGATTTATGGATTAATACTATGGCCCTACCGGAGTATTTAGAGTTTGGGCGAAATCTAATGGGTTCATATATACTTCGTGGTGCATACTCACATCTCATTCATCTTAGCGGTAGTAACTTGCTCCTCAACCCCCCTTGCCTCCCTGGCCGGAGGGGCCGCTATTGTCCAAAGGTGGAAGGCTAACCTTGCTCAAATTCGTCCTCTCGGCATCGCCAACCTATGTCCTTTCCATCATCAACCCCCTTCATCAGTTCTTAAGAAGATTGACAAGGTCA
This sequence comes from Raddia guianensis, assembly GCA_036346415.1. NCBI lineage: Eukaryota > Viridiplantae > Streptophyta > Magnoliopsida > Poales > Poaceae > Raddia > Raddia guianensis. Next base: position 9,952,783 of record CM070537.1, read on the forward strand.
GGCATGCCTGGCTTTGTAATAGGATAGACTCCGTTGCTGGGGGACACTGTAGAGTCAATTGAGACACCATTTGTTCCCCGACTCCCCTTGGGAGCATGGGCATATTAGACCTCACCCGTTTCACTAGGGCCCTGTGCCTCAGTTGGCTCTAGAATTGCGGAACCTCCCCTATCGCTCCTTCTACCAGGGACCCCCCCGAATCCGACCTTGAGATTTTAAGGGTTGGTATTGCTCTCACTCTTCAATATGTTGCTTCCCTCTCTTTTTGTTAGGATCATTGGCTCTCCGGCCGCGCACCAATGGTGCTGGCCTGGCAACTGTTCAGCGCCTCTTCTAGGAAGAACAAATTTACCAAGGAGGCTTTGGATGGGGTAGCCTGGCTCTTCGACCTATATTTTGACCCCGCAGATGATCCCTAAGCTCATCTCGCTGCTCCTTAGGGTCCCCCAAGTCACGCTCTCCACGAATGAGCTGACCAGTTCTCCTGTTGTTTCACCAACAATGGCGCCTTCACAGTGAGCTTCGTCTAGAAGATGCAATTCATTGGTCGCTGCGCATCGCCCCACCTCCAACTGGTTTGGAAACACTGGGCGCCCATGAAGTGCAAGTTCTTCCTCCGTCAACTCCTCCACATGTGTCCTCACAACAGACGCTTTAATGAGACGACATATACCGAACAACTACTTCTTCCCCCTGTGCAGACATAACCTGGAGACCCTAGAGCACCTGTTGTTAGACTATGAGTTCGGCCGCTTCATTTGGTCCCGGCTTGCACAACAAACTAACACCCTCCTTCTCCAGCCAAACAGTTGGAGGAACACCACCAGCTTCACTTAGTGGTGGGCAGAGATCCTACGGGTCAAGCCGCAACAAGGCACTCTCTTGCTGGTCTCCGGAACCATCTGGCACCTTTGGTTTGAGCGTAACAATCGCCAACAACGTCTCGTCTTCCTCCAACTCATGCTTGACGACCTGTGGCTGTGGATGGCCGCAGAAGCTCTTTTTGTAATTAACTAAATAATGCAGCGTCAAGGGGAGAGGGCTTGTTCCCCATTTTTGTAATCCACTTCCCTTTAATCAATAAACAGTGGTATAAAAAAAACGGAGACAGTACTTGCATTTCACCGACTTCTCATGCGTCGAAACGATCGAGTTGTTTCACGTCTAGCTAGCAGTAACTACTTATGATTTTGACATCCTGGTCTACGCAGTAAATTTTTTTAATTTGCAGTAGTAATATATAGACCTCAGGTACACAGCAACTTCCTTTCAATGACACTCTTATCCAAGAAATACTATAATTAAACCAAGCATTGATTATATACACACACACACATGTACATACCGTTCATGACTCCCTGGGTGTAGGAGCACTGCCGGTACGGGCCAACCTCATGGTGGCCAGCCGCCAGAGGCTTCTGGTTCTCAGGGATCTTCTGCAGGGACGACGGCTTCCTCGGTGGCAGGAGGTATTGCGAGCTCTTCCGAGCGTCTTCTTCATGGTCGTCGGCGACAGGTTTCGCCGTCGCCGGCGGCAGGAGCGGCTTGATGAGATTGGATATGATCTCCGGGGGCTTACCGCGAAACGAGCTGGTGAGGAACGAGCTTGAGAACTTGCTCAGCGATGGGGTGCCCAGGAAGCTCAGGTTGGGCGATTGCACACTGCTGTATATGTCAATGGACTGCCTGCATGTTCATACAAGAAGAGATCTTGTTGCTCAATGTATAAGATAAAACAAGTCAATTGAAAGCAATGCAATCATATTATTTCTCAGTTAATTAAGATAATTTTCAGATCAATGTTAAATTTAAAAATGTCCAACGACTTGTGACTTTTAAGATTTCTTCAATAAACGGAGTAAAAAAATTTAAAGCATTGAAAAATCAAATCATTTAAGAAAATAACCTGTCGATAATGGGCTACAAGTCAGTGTTGGAAAATGTTGGTTAATACGTTTAAAACTAATTTTAAATTAAAATTTAAATTAGACAAATATGCAAAAATAATTTAGTTGTTTTAAAAAACCAGAAACCAAAAGGAATTTCCGAGTTAAAAATAGTGCCTTAGTTGCCCTTTAGAAGGATTTCTTGTCTTATCTACACTGTTGGTCATACGTCAAGATTCGTGCGTAATCAATCCTCTCTCTCACATGCAATTTTGCAAAAAAGGCCCTAAAATCTTTTAATAAAGTAATCAGATCCATCTTCTTTTTCCTCCTCTCTTCCTCTCTCCTCTCTTCACCCCGGCCAAGCCAGCTCCTCCCCGCTATGACCACGGTGGCCCGCATGCTACCACGCCAGCACCCGGAGGAGCCGTCGTGCTGACCACACTCACTCGGCTTGGTGAGCACGAAAGTAGGTGTGGTGGCTCCTCCGAACGGTTGCATGGTCGCGAGTGGGCCATGGTGGTCACTGGTGATCGTGCCACCGGGGAGGAACTAGTTCAAAGGGGTGAGGGGAGGAGGAGAGAGGAAGACTGGAGTAAGAAGACAATGGTCCCGTTTACTTTAAAAATTTTAGTCTCTTTTTTGCAAAAGAGCACATGAGAGAGAGGGTTGACTACGTATAAAAATATCGATGCACGACCAACGGTCTGGATAGCAAAAGAGCACATGAGAGAGAGGGTTGACTATGTGGAAACCTCGATGCACGACCAACGAGATCTAGATAAGCTCTGGATTTCCTTCTACGAGTGAAGACGCATTTTCGTTGTTTTAAAATGGAATGGTTGTCAGGAATGAGCTCGTGTCAGTCTAGGCAAACACATCTGAAAATTCTTGAGGATAGTACCTTGTGTTGATGTTAAAAAAGGCATATTATTTTTCTTCTAAAAACTATTATATTATGAAAGGTGTATTTATGCTATAATATAATGAGTCAGCGGCAGATGAGTGTACCCATAAATGTTGCATCCAGTAATTAATTAAAGGCAGCATATCTAGTGTTAAAGGTGGTTTCAGTGCTAATGTGCTAAATTCTAATCTAGGCCATTGGATCAAGTTTTGAAGGTTGAGATCTAACTAACCAGCTAGGTGTGAAAACATTTATGACAATGAGTTGTCTCCCATCTCAAATGTGTAAGCATTTAAGTGAGTAAGTTGGTCTTCATCTCACTAGATCTTAACCTTCAAAACTTGATCCAAAAGTCCATATTAAATTTTAGCACATTAGCACTGAAACCACCATTTGCACTTTTGTTGCCTTAATTAAATTGGTATATATGCACATGAAAAATCTTTGGGACACCATCTAACAAACAGTCAAACAAGGTTCGAATTTTTTGATGTAGTATGTATGAACGCACAAAGAAAACTGCTAAAAACCAATTTTCGACTCTCAAGACCACTCAACATTTTGTACAAATTCAATTCCTCACATATTCATATGCATGCCAGGGTTGTGTGCTGGCATGGCCCGAAGCCATGCCATTGGCTAGGCGTGCCAGCCCAGTATGAGCTTGTTATGCCGTGTCGGCCAAGCAGGGACTAATTCAAAAAAAACCAGGATATATGCCATATTGCCATGTCCAAAAAAAAATCGAAATTCAAGAATGTAGTAATGTCCAAGGAAATGTTGCAAGAAACAATAAAAAAAAGGAGGAAATTTTGGACGTGGCTACACACCACGCACGGACCTGTAGCTTTGCGGCCATTGCTGGTTGTAGGCGCTGAGCTGGCTGCCGCGGCCGGCGGCCAGCCGTGGGCTCCCGCACGACGACGACGAGTCCGAACCATCCGACTCGTCGCCGTCGCCGCCGCCGCCTCGCTTCCCCTCCTCCACGGCGTCCTCCTCATCGTCGCTCTCGACGATGAAGCTCCGCTTGGACACCGAGTTCTTCATCTCCCTTACTTACTTTACCCTATCTAATGGCGAGCGAGAGAGAGAATTAAAGATGGGTGCGGTGTGAAAGGAGAAGAAGGATGGGTTTATATAACGACGATGTGGCTGCTTAGGCTATTAATCCGTGCATGGTGACTAATTATTTGCCAGATTAATTAAGCAGGCGAGAGAGAGCAAAACAACCGTTTGACGGTTTGAGTTATGATCAGTGAAAGAACATGTGGAGCTGTACTCTGGGCTAGGCATGGCAGACGGCATGAAATGAAAGAAGAAATTAATTAATGGCGGTGATATTACTATATTATCTGCGATATGGTGCAACAGCTTGCTCGCAGGCTGTCAAAACATCAGTGAGATCATGGAGTCCCACACACACACAGACCCCGCCTGCATCTGCATGTCGATCGGTTTCCGTCAAATTAGCGAAGTTAACATGTATAGGTATTGATGTTGCTTCATTAACAACTTTAACATATCGTAATGCTTAACTAGGTGAAATCTCCAGCTAAAAAAAATTAGAGTGGGGTGAGTTGTCACATAAATAAAGTTGGGAGCGTTGTGGGAATGACTGGCTGCTTCTGCAGGTCTCTAGACAGCTGTTGATATGTGAAGGTTATCTGTTTTAAGGTTTATGAGCACAACGAGTTTAGTAGGTTAATAACCTCTGTCGGTGCGCTTATATCGTACCTTAATTCGTTCGATCGACCAGATCGATCATGCATGATGCATGTGCTGATCTCTGACAGAGACGACTCGCCATCGAATTCTGCGAACTTATATATTTAAGCTCAGATTCAGCTAGCATATGCATGTGCTTGAACTCTTTCACAAGTTTGTATATGTGCAATAATGAGAGAAAACTAATCGTATATCTCACATACCTCAGAGATGCCTCCAATTCTTTAGTTTTGGCATTTTTAAATAGAAAAATCTCATTAAAATCTAGACCCCTAATTAAGCAACAACAAAGCATTACACGCACATTTCCAGAGAGTTTATGCAAAACAAAAGAAGCTTCTTATCAGAGTCGGCCCCAGTATTTTGAGGCATGGCCGAAATATTAGAACATAATTCTAAACGGGACAAAAAACATAACATTATAACTAACACAAAAGTTAAATAGGATCTAGAATGGTACAAAAGTAAATAAAATTTGAAACGGTGAGAACTTAAAACGTACATCTGACTTTAATGAGATGCATTTGAGCTACAAGAGATGAATAAAAAATTATACAGTATTATATTATGTTTGTGGATGAATTTTGGGCCCTCTTGGTTTTTGGGGTCCTGTACAGTCGCAGGGCCCACATAGGCCTTGGGCCAACCTTGCTTCTTGTCGGTGCTAGCTTGGAATAGCTTCATTGTACAGTCGCAAGAACACCTTGTCACTGCTAGCTTGGAATTAGCTTCACTGTCAATTTTCAAACCGGTAGTACATAAGCAGCAGTGATACCACTTCGTACCACTGTTAATTCCTAACTTGAAAGTGATATACATATGAGTGCCGGTTGAAGCTTAGAACCAATAGTATTAAGCTTCTCTTGACTACCTCACTCCTCCTGCAGCATCTAGCAGTGCCGGTTCATGCCACAAACAGGCACTAACATATACATCCCCTTCTACCGCCTCTCCCATCACTCCTTCCCTTGCCCGCTATTTGCTCAGTTTGCATCGACCAGCCTTCTGTTGGAGGACCTCCTCTTGCTCCTGCTCCTGTGCCAACTCCCCTACAAAATTCTCCACAAAATTCCCAACCGTGATCCCAACACGCATCCCACCATGAAAACTCTTCCGAGCATCATCCGGAGTCCAACCACCATCTTCCACCCCCACCTCTTGAAGAACCCACCACCTAAGAAGTCATGCAGATGCAATTTTAGATGATCCGCAACTTGATCCGAGAGTGGAATCATCCTCCTGCATGTCCCAACTCCTGCTCCTGCTCATACACCAGCTCCACCCCTTCTATGACTTCCTTAGGGCCAATTCCCCTAAGTTTGCTGGCTCCGTTGACCCTCTCGAAGCAGCAGATTAGTTAATGGAGATTGGAAAAGCTCATCATGTTCCAATGTGGTGAGATTGATAGTGTTCAGCTCACGGCCCATCAGCTCACTAGGGTTGTTGCTGCTTGGTGGGACACGTTATGTGAAGCCCATGATGACCCTGATACTATTGAGTGGGCTAAGTTCATCGAGGCATTCGAAGAAAACTATGTCCCTGAAAGTATTAAGGAGGTGAAAAGAAGTGAATTACATTACCTCGTGCAAGGTAGCATGACCCTACACGAGTATCTCACCAAATTCACCCTCTTGGCTCGATATGTCCCGAGGGACGTGAGGAGTGATGCTGATAAGATATACTTTTTCAAGAAAGGCATGGACCCTGAGATATGTGCCTTGATTGACTCCTCTAAATTCCCCACCTTCAAGTAGATGTTTGCCTGAGCGGTTAACCAAGAGGAGAACCATCGCCAGTGCCTGATTGCCTGAAAGAAGAAAAGGGCCCAGCAAGATTGTCACTCCTCTAGGAGTTCCTATTTAAAGAGCAAGCATCCTCATGACCGTGGGCATGTCATTCCTCCTCGTCCTCGCACCCAGTGGGTCTAGTCGCGACCTGCTTCTCTACCACCTCCACCGGTTTGCACCCAAGACTCCATAAACGCTCCTGATTCATACAATGGCGTTTGTATATCTCACTGGTGCTCTCCAATAATTCTATTTAATTGGTTCATGATAATTTGGTAGTCCTTATATTTCAATCATGCAAGGACATATATACATTAATCACATGCTGTTGGCCATACACAAACATGATCAACATACACATCCGGTTATATTTTTCAATGACTGAATTTCTCCACACACACGCACACACTGTTGCAGGTACAGTTACAAGTCACATTGAACAAGTTTTGTAACCACCAGAAAGTACAAGTTCTAGAAGTTAATAATACACAACTCAGTAAGTACAGAATTAGACTCTTGAACGTGTTAAGCTTGAAAACACCAAGTGGTTTCCTGCAAAATCCAAAGGAGAAATGAACAAAATTAGAGTCTTACGTGTCTCAATACTCAACAATGCACACACTTGTAACACCCCAAATTTTGGGTTAAGAGCAATTTAGCGAAAAGTTGGAACCAATTAGACCAATTTAAAACCAAAGATAAAATTTCATATTCAAATGAAAATCATACTTCTCTCCTCCTCCTCTCATGAGCATTTTACCGAGCGCCTTGCAGGCAACTCTCTCCCCTTCCCTCTCTCACCCCTTCACACGTGGCTCTGCCCTGCTCTATAGCCTCTGACCTGCTCTGAAAATTGTTGCTATTTTTGTGTTGGCATGGGAACACAGGCAGAATTTGTTTTATGGTTTGCCATTTTGCTTGTTTGTAAATGATACTAATAGTTTAGGTACTGCAGTTTAGCCCGTTAGGTTGTTATAAAGAATTTTCTTTGATGAAATGCATGTTTGCTTCATGATGTTTGATCCATTAGAAACAACCGAGTACCTTTTGCTCTAATGAAATGTTTATTATCGTGCCATGCTTATTAGGGGTAATTGTCTCCCCTATGAAACACTAATGATGTCCTCAATATGATTATTCATTTTTGTTTATCAGCTCAATGTCCCATCTGGTAACAATTATGCATTGTCGTCTGCTAACAATTATGTATTGCCATATCAATAAATGAACTCATTTTTTTTTATTGTTGTTCTCTTCAGGATCAGCCACCTTCAGGGAAGATCACGCGGAGATGTTTCAAAGAATTTTCTCATGCCAATTGTTGGTACTATTATCTCCTGTCTTGCATGGCCATAGTTTTGGGCTTCCCATCCTCCAGAAATTGTAGTAGCTAGCAGTCCGAAATCATCCCCTTTTCGATTTCTCCTTCCCTGGTAAGCTTCTTGAACCCTCTTTGCGCTAGGAGTTGCGCCTTGCCCTAAGCTAACCCCCCAGCTCACACTCTTGCCCAAGGCTTCACCGGAGTTCTCAAGCCGAAACTCGCGTCACCACCGTCACTCGGAGCTCACGGTTCTAGCGCGTTCTAGTGAATCTCTCGACCTACAGTGAGCTCGATGAGCTCCCATTGACCTTCCTATAGCTCATGCACCCTTTAAGTCTCCATGCTCACGACCCTAGGAGCACATGCACCTTGAGCCATAGCTTAGCTTCGCCGCCGCTCGTCGCACCGCCATGTCCGGCCACCTCTAGCCGTGCCTCTGGCACCCATAGATGCAGTTTGAGCCCCTGGGCTTGTGTCAACTTGAATCACGCAAAATGATCGACTGTAGCGCTAGGAATCCGCCGACGAAGCCTTCGACCGAACCGCGTTGGTGAGAACGATGGAATACAAATGTCCAATCTACATCCGGCGGCTCCGTTCAAACCCGTGTTGAGCTGTTGACTAGTGGGACCGCCACCTTGGCTATGCGTGCAGGCACTCAAGCACCGGGCTGCAACTCATGAGCGAACTGGTCCGCCCATTATCTTGTCTGGCTAGATTTAACCGATTTATTGATTTAGGTAATTCCGAAAATGTTTGATGAATTATTAAAAATAGTATATGGACTCCAAAAATTATGTGAAAATCAGGGAAAATACTAGACATGTTTTTGGACCTTAGAAAAATGTTAGATATGCACTTGCTTTTGGATAATGCTTCTGTGCTCTTATTCTAAGCTCATATTAAGGATTTTCCTATATTGGTAAATTGGAGAAACAATTATGAAAAATAGCTATAAACCTTAGAAATATTATGAAAAATGGTAGAAATTAATATAAACCCTCTGGAACCCAAGAAAAAAATATGGAACACCCAATGTGACTCTTTTATGTTTATCTAGTAAGTAAAATTGGCTACGTTAGTAAGTGTAAGTGAATATTTAAGAACACCCGAAATTAGTATAATATGGTATTGTCATCTGGGCAACTATTCTAAATATCTGAATTACACCTCTATGGGCAATAGATATACTTATGATATTATCTAGGATGCATTCATTTCATCCATGCACCATGACACCGTCGTTATGCGATGACATTACTTGACAATGGTCATGGAACTTTCTTGATAAGTAGATTACCTTGAAAGGATGTTCAAATCAATGGAACTTCCTTGATAAGTAGATTACCTTGAAAGGGTGTTCAAATCAAATAGCCAATTAGGGCATAGCACACCTGACACCACACCTTGCAATTCATGCATCATGATTCTCCTTGTTATATTCAATTGTTCCTCGCACCATTATATTAGAAGTAGACGGAGTCATGGAACTGTTCGAGGAGAACCCTAATGGTAAGGAGTACTACCCTGAAGACCAAGGCTAGTTACCTACCTTCTTACTCTATATTTTCTCATATTAGGGAAGGGTGGGATCTTTAGTGCGAGTAAACAACTACTTACTCATACATGTTGATACTTAGTTTCTACAAGTATTTCCTTTAAAGTATTAAATTACATGCTCTCTTTAAATTATAATACCAGTTGTTAATCATGATATATCATGCCCATAATTTATTGTTTTACTCCCTATCAATATTGGTATTGTTTTGATAACATTAATTATCCTTGATTCAATTAGTGATTGCCTTGATAATCACATTCCATTGATAACCTAGGTTTAGAAAACAACCTAAACTAGTTTAGATTGGACTTGGGACCTGGCATGCCAGTGTGTTTGTGATGGAATGGTTTGGTTATGACTGGAAAGTGTGTTAAAGTAGATTCAGTATACGCTTTTGATAAGGAGCTATGGACACCACATATGGAGTGCAACAAGAGGGGCGCAGAGTCATACGTGTACCGTGCTGAGGGATCCCGCCACATCGTGTGTTTCACACAGAGGTATACATGGAAAATGGTTCCTTCTAGACGGGTGCATCAAGGATGCACGGTGGGAAGTCACCGACCATCGAGGATGGTTCCTAACACCACAACGCGTGGCTATCGCACGGTAGTGCAGGTGGATCCTAGGGTGGTACTGCAGTCCCCTTAGAGCTCTGCACCTGATGGACATGTGGCCTGACGCAGTCACTGCGGTGATCTAGACCAACCTCACGCGGGCTGACAACTCGGGGTTACTTGGTCCACAATGGAATCGTCAATCCTAGGACATGATGGCGGGGTAAGAAGTTGTTTTGCAGAGTGCTGAAACTACTGCATGATGGGATTGTGGTTCGGTAGAGTGCTAAAACTATCATAGAGTGGATTAATACTGAGAATACTTATGATACTTGAATTATCTTTGATTTGAGTAAAGAGCTTAGTTCTTGGTTTTACCTTATTAAAAAGTGGTTTCTCCGCAAATAAATAAACCTCTCATCCTTCCTTTGATAAGCCCTAAGCATTAATTGATGGTTGCTATCTCGCCAGTGCAAGTGAGGACAACGCACTGACTCGCATTTTCTTCCTCTTAGAGAAAGATTCGATGGATGGTGGTGCGGATCTATATGAGTTCCAAGAGGATAGAGATCCACTGTATCAGGATGGTGAATAAGCTAGTTCTGGGGTTTCTAGGTTGCCTCCGGTCATGTGGGTTACATGGTTTTGGAGTGATGTCGTTGTTGTTATATTTCAGCTTGTGAAACTCTGTTTATTTCCGCTTGAACTCTGATTGTAACTAAGGCTATGTAACCGGCACTAGTGTACTGATCCAGGCACTAGTGCATGGTTGGTTCCTTGCCTTGGAAGGTAAGATAAGGAAGGGGCCAGGCATAGTCGCTGAGGCACCAGATCTTTAGAATCAATGGGCCATTGTCTAGTGGCATTCAAGCAGTAGATCTGCTTCTTTAGCTCAACCGCTCACCTCAAACACAAGACAACATCACAAACCATATTGTAGATGCATGAAAACTATATAAGTCGAAAAATAAGAAAAACCATAGATGCATGAAATTTTGAATGTGTGCAGTTGCTTTTAGTCGCCATGATTCATCTACCAAGCTTCAAAGGGTTGCTTTTGGAGAGCCTTCATCGTAGTCTAAGTGTTGTTATGGTGGTGCTCGGTTTTGAAGATTTTGTTGTGTGTTGTAGCTTGCTGCGACAGGATTGTTTTCGTCTTGTCTTTTTCTTTTTTAGTTTTTGGCTGTGTGCATCCTAACTATGCAGAGGCCGGTCGTGGTTTTGGATTGATTGTATCTCCTTGATGTAATTGTCTGAGATCAATAAAACTTCCTTTGTCTAAAAAATCTACCAAGCTTCAGAGTGCCTGAGTGCATCAACATGCATCAACACGCACATCTAACTTAGCTTGAATTCTAAAACCGCAGCACTGCATGCTGATGTGCAGCAGTCCAAGAACATGAGTAAAACACTTATTCTTGGCTTGCAGCAGGTAAATGAGTAAATCACTTATTCTTAGACTGCAGCAGGTAAATGAGTTAATCAAACTAACCGAAGAAGGCGGTACCTGCAGGTTACCATGAGGGCAGCAGCAATGGACGACTTGGTGGACCAGAGAAATGCTTCGAGATAAACTGGCCCCTCCCAAAAGAACCTATATTTTGCAGGAATCCAACCGGACCCAACTCCGGCATGCCAAGAACCACAACCGGGGTAGGAAAACGCTCCAGTGAACAGCCGAACTCAGCGGCTCCGAGCCCCAAAATCACATAGTTTCTCACCAAGTCGAGCGCACCTGAGCTACTCCACCGAATCCTAGCATCCGAGTGCTCGGCCGCAAGGGAAGCAAATTCGCGCGAGGATGACAGGGTTAGCAGGAGGGAGCAAGAGGAGGAGGATCAGGAGGGTTGGTGAATTTTTGCTCTCGGAGATTTTTGGGGTTAGCGTGTAGTGGGGTGGCCGAACCAAGAGAATCGCCGCCCCCGTCCGGCCGACCGCCGCCGCACCGCTTGCCCACTTCATGATATGAGAGACGGGGAGCCGATCTCCCCGTCGGATCCAATTCATAGGTTTCAATCTATACGAACCCATGGTTACAACCCATACAAACCCGAACCGTTTTCAACTCACACAAACCTGAACCAATCCGTTTTTGCTATTAACCCGAACCAAACCAATCCGTTTAATATTTCAACCCGTTTTCATCTATCCAAAGTCGATGGTGGGTGCTTGGTCATCTATCCAAAGTCGATGGTGGGAGCTTGACCAAGCACATCCTTGTGTTTGTGTTTGTTCACTATGTATACATGTTTGAACTTGCCTGACAGCACATGTTTGGTTGCCTGTATTTGAGATGAATTGAGTTGTTCATATCTCGCTCTGGAATCTGGATGCGTGCTGAATGCGCTGTGTGCGCCCTGGCCGCTCGCCGCATTGTCCTTCCTCCCACCTCCCCGTCGTCCGTGCTAACCACACTGCACCCAAGGCCCCCGTGCTGGCTGCTGTTGACACCATCATGTACGCCATCATGTAGGCACCACAGCTCGCTCTAAAGATTAAAGAGGATATTCTCTGGAGAAACTGCAATCCAGCCAAATGGATAAGTGGGATCTGAGTCTGATGATAGCAATCACGTTGTTAGAGAAGTGGGCTTTACTACCGATACATTTCTATCGGTTATTTGCAAGTCGGTAATGATGAGGTATTTGAGTCACGAACGAGTAATAATACCGGTTTTGAGCCATGAACTGGTAGCGATGCTTCGAGACACTATCACTAATGATTTGAACCATCAACCGGTAGTGATAAGAGTATTACTACTAATTTGAGTAACGAACTGGTAGTGATGCCTGTTGAAAAGAAAAAGGTAAAAGAAATGTATATCATAACTATATTACCACGTGACAGTTGATGGATTGAATAGAAATATGAGGCTGATTCATATTTTTATTTTTTAAATTTTTTTTAGCATTTCTAGTACTATCTACTACCAGTAGTTTAGCCTTTTGAAACTGGTAGTGTAACCCGTTTCTTCAGTGGTGTCAAAATCATAATAGAAGATCAAATCACCATTGCTAGAAAAAAAAGGATACAACAAGATCAGGACTGATAGCCTCACCTAGCTGACTTGATATATTTTGCCAAAAGAAAAATTTTACATTACACTTGCACGCAAAAAGATTTTTTCTTATGCATACAAAGACTGCTAGAAATACAATCACTTATAGTTTTCAATTATTTTAGAAAGAGATGAATATGTTCCAACACCAGCACAGCAGAGGCCCACAACAATGATGAAGACACATAACCCGACCTGCAATAGAAAAAAAATATGAATGCCAATCTCCTAAGTTTGAACTTTGGATCGTCAATATTGTTATGCTAACTTCACGACAATAATCTGCATCTTTGAAACTAGAGGCTGATGAGATCCTACTGAAATATCTAGAGGTCAAATGAACTCTCAGCGATGCCAAGTCAAATGCATGTTTATACCTGATACCAAGTGACTGTACTCCTAAGGATGGCCAAAAAGCAAGCACAAGGTAGAATATAAGCCTGTAAACAAAAAGTATACGTCAGCCGCAACAACTGATGACGTAAAAAATACTAAAAAATTCTGAAGAAAGTAGAAATATACCACAAACATGGTGAGAAAAGACCCAACTAGGGACATCACAAGCCCTGCATGGCACAACACCAATTCGAACAAAATATCAGAAACAACAACTGAGTAAATCCCACGGTATTTTATACTAGATTTTTTTTTGTTTTATACTAGTAAACAACAACAGTTGAGCAGTGTTTTTTTTTTGTTCTAACTAAGAAGAAATACTATGGACGAAAGAAAACTTACCAAAGAATGGAACAGATAGAGCAACAAGAAGGGATGATAGCACTAGTGCTGATCTGAGTATAACAATGTTCAGGTATGTCTGTCGATTAGGAGGTAGTAACTCCTCCAAACTTAGGGCGAGAGGAGTCATGGTAAGTGCGTATGTGGGTATTAGTTAAGGACAGAGCATGCATCCATATCAAAACCAAGAACCAACAACACAGACATCAAGTTTTTTCACAAGTTAACAAAAGCAGAATGATTGTAAAGATGTGTTGAGACTGAGAGCGGCCAGATCGATTAATGTTTGTTAGAATGATGACAGGAAAAGAAACAGAGCTTTAAGAAAAGCCAAGAAAAAAAGTCAGGTCAGGATATTTGGTTATTGGATTAGTCACCTGCAAGAACAACCAAAACCACATATTGTCAACACGATACAATTTGACATAAAACAGCATTTAGTATACGAAGCAGTAAAACATGCTAAAGAGAGCACCTATTACGATCATGAAACCAAAGAGTCCTATCATACGTCGACAAAAAATAATTTTACTCCATCAAGAAATGCACTATAAAAACTTCTGGTAAAGCTCATAGCTTGCTTTACTAAACACATTACCGTAGTCCAGACAGCAATCTTGGAAGCCACAAGATTTGGGGGTAAGTTCAGAGTGAACTGGGACTCTGTAGATTCACCAAACATTATATATCCCATAATCGCAGCACCGCCGAACAAAACTGTCGATAGGGCGATGCTGACATTAAAAAACGAAGCATGAGTTTTTAAAATTACGTTACGTAGAAATATATAGGCTATATACTGTTGGTGTGGACATGTTACCAGGTGAAAAGAACAGAAGGGAACTGGTCACGTTTCTTCAGAGAAGAGTAAATGTTAGGGAACACTCCATGTCCTGAGTAGCAATACCCATACAATCCGATGGCAATGGGGATTCCTGGGAGATTCAGTGCCGTTCCTTCACTCTTGATGCTGACATGATCAACAAGTCCAACCCAGAATAGGCAGGAGACGATGACAATCGATGCAACGACTCCTCCAGCTACAAACACAAGAGAAAGATGAGATCTTACCATGGATTTCCTTAATTTGTTACGTCAAACTCAGCTAGAGTTTGTGTCAAATATGTGTACGCAGTCGGCAGTCGGTTATGAAAGACTCTGAGTTGTCATGCGTAGGGGAGAGTTGTGTTAAGATTGAACTCGTAACTCTGCTATAAATAGAGAGCGCTCCTGGTGTAACTGGTCATGACTACCCAGCTATAGCGCAGGATACACAGGGTCAACACTCAGCTTGTGACCGTGACCCAACTGGTCCATTATACTTGTGCTGATTAGGGAGAAGCGCCTATAGTGAGGACCCGCAGGCTTAAACAATCGTGACGAATTGTGTTATCAAATATCGTATTTTCGGTGTCGTCTATATCATGAGTGCTGATTAAAAATCTAACAAACTCCTGCAAGTTTCTTATTCAGATGAGAGGATAAAAGGAAAGAGTGAATTAATACCTGAAATGAAGCTTAGACAGCTGAGGTCACGAAGCCAAGTAGTCGGCATCACAATAAGAGTGGTCAGGATTGCGAACAACACATGGGAATCCAGTGTCAAGCTCCCCATGGTAAGGTGTGCATTGGGAAACAACTTTGATAAATTGTCACTCTCTAATATTAAATACTCAATGCACATTGCCTGCAGGATAGATTAGGGCCGGTTACAATATTACAGTTAGACGCTCATGAAGTCCTACACGGTCCAAGGCATTTTCTTTAAGAAACTAACATTATTTTGGAGTACAGAAGAGTATTTCTTGGCAGTGGACAGTTTAGGATGCTTATGAAGAAAATGGACGGTTCAGGCAGCAATTATGCAAGCTTTCGCAATTGAGCCTTTTCATGTTGTCTAGTAATCTAGGATGGCTTCAGAGTATTAGGTGAACCTATAACAGAGCATGCATATTGTACTTTAATTTGTCACGGTAATGCTTCTACCCTTCTACCGCATTCAGCAATAGCCTTAGGCCCTGTTCTTTTGAGCTGATCTGAACAGCTGAACGGCTGAATGGCTGAAATGACTGAATTTCGAGAGTTTCTCGAGGTAGTCTCGAGATTCAGATACATTTCGTTTGACTTGCTTTATTAAAGTGTTAGGACCCACCTTCAAAACAGCGAAAAAGCGGACACAAAAAACTTAAAGCATATGTGTTTTCAAAACGTAGATAAGTCGTTAAGATGTAAAGAACTGGGTCTTAGAGTCAACAAAACCAAATGGTTCATAAGAAGTACTTACATACAGTTCCATATACAGGATAAGCTGCAAGATGCAAAGACACGAGAGGAGAATAGTTAGCACATGACCATCCTCTTTTGCACTACACACTGAAAAACGAACAGACTGACAGATGGGAAACAGACTTGGGCTAAATTGTACCGAGATGATGATGCGACCAGCTGTGCCAAATGCTGCATGGCCAATGTCCGGGTAGGTTTCAAGGCCTTCCTTGCTATCCAGGCAGCGCCGGAGAAGGATGCCGGTGTACCAGGCGAGCGCAGCCATCACAGCCAGGATAATAAGTCCAAGCCAGCCACCTTGCTTGACAGCATAAGGGGTTGAGAGGATCCCAATACCACATAGCACATTCACTCCTGCATATCACAGATGATTCATTCGTTGGAGGAGGCTACAAGAACATTCAGTTCAAGTCTTTGGGGCCTATTAAACTATTACGCATAGATAATCAAAGGAAAAGTGTTGAAGTCTTTTCTTGCCTACTGTATACTTAACTACTGGGCTGCAACCGATGAGTTTCTTTTAGACTTTTTCACAGAGGTTTGAAGCTGTCAAACCAAATTTAGTGCTTATATTGAATATTATTTGAAACTTAATTACTGACGTCCCTGTTCTATTCACTATATATATAATCAGGATTAAATCCCATAGTTGTATATCCTGTTTATACAAGTTAAATGCATGGATTTTTGAAGCCGTTCTGAAGATATGCTTCTCAAGCATTTATTCGAACTCTTAAAGTTGCGTAACAAAAAACCACTCATTTGCAGTCCGACCGCAGAATGTGCTCTGCACCAAGATATGGAAGGCCCTAAGTTTGGGAATGCCATTCAAACAATTGCATGATTGATTAGGGCAATATTTATCTTTTTCCTTGCTACAATTATATGCAATTGTCCATCATCTTGTTCCCCCAAAAACATTTGTATATTATATATGTACACAGAGAAGATAACGCCCAATTAGTGGACCTGTGATGCGGCATATATAACAACAATGATAGTACCTAATGAAGATAATCCAGAGAGAAAATTGACATTTAAAATGTAATATATATTAACAATGATAGTACTATGAACATTGATGTTAGTGCATCAAAAGGGCCATAATTGAGTCTCAACAAAAAAAATTAATACATCACCGCTCATACTAATAATTGAGGCCCCATGCTCTGGTTGTATTATGAAAGAGTAACCATCCAGTTTGTCATATCATGTAGCAGGATAGATAGCTAAGTGATCATCATAAGCATTGCCATTATTGTGCCCTTCATTGTTGCATGTAATGAATTACGAATAAATTTACCCTAAATTATTTGCTTGCAATGAACCTAATTCAAAGATAGGCAGTCCTTCATTTGCGCCTACAATAAACTTATGGCTGTAAAGAAGTAAAAATATAAAATAGCCAAAGACAAGTCAAGTAAAAATATAAAAAATATAAACTTATTGAATTATTTGAATTTTTTATAAATATACTTCCTTAATGATCCAAGCTCTGCTGGTAGCAATTAGTGAGTGTCAAGGAATTTTTTTTGATGGAGATTGAAGTATGTCCTCATAAGTTTATTTTGCAATACATTTCCCCTTTATGTTTATTTCCTTCTACCGATAGCGACATGACATAATCTGTGTCCACAAATTTCATGAGAATACATCACCATCTCACTAATTGCATTTGCCCAATACCGCATTTACTAACCAAGAAATACATAATCTTGTACGATCTCATGTAACTAATGCTGCAATGCAACATGCATACACCGTTCCAACTGGTCAGAACCACGCATTGCTCCAGGACTATGATACGTACCGTTCATGACTCCCTGGGTGTATGAGCAGTGCCGGTATTGGCCAATGTCGTGATGGCTAGCCGTCGGAGGCTTTTGATCCTCGGCGATCTTCTGCAGCGAAGACGGCTTTCTGGATGGCAGGAGGTGCCGCGAGCTCTTCCGGTCGTCTTCATGGTCGGCGGCGGCGGCGGCCGGCGCCAAGGTCGGCGGCGGCAGGAGCGGCTTGATGAGATTGGAGACGATCTCAGGCGGCTTACCACGGAACGAGTTGGTGAGGAAGGAGTTGGAGAGCTTGGTCAGTGATGGGCTGCCCAGGAAGCTCAGGTTCGGCGACTGCACGCTGCTGTATGCATCTATGGACTGCCTGTTCTTCACATGAGAAAAAACTTTCTTGTCACCCATAACGTAACTTAGAATTTAGTTATCTGGAATGAAGAAGAAAACGTTGAGGATTATGGAGTAATTAGTAGTATATATGAGATTCGCGAGAAACAACTAATCCGATTTTTTAGCGTGCAATGTTTGTTAGAGCAAGAAAAGCTTTTATCTAATCTAAGTTGTTTTGTTAAAGATATTTTGTTACAAATTGAACCGAACGATAGCATAATCAGTAAACCTAATTAATAGGCCTCCCGTACTGAATCACCCGTTGATTTAACTCTTCTTTTAATGTTTTGCACCCTCTCCGGTTAATCTAATCCAAAAACTGCCCGTGGCATAATTTGCCACGTGGACAGGCCAAATGGCCAATTCGATTAGCTTATTATGACAACGACACCAGCAGACAAATAATAATGACACAGCAGCAACAGAGCCCACATGTCCATCGGAACGAGCCCTTGCTCGTATCGTCCAGCTTAATTCACATGCATGTGGCATCTGCACGTGTCCTGCCATTATGGACTAAGTGGCCATGACAAACCACCAAGAATACCCATCCCAAAATGGGTATGACATAAAAGGAACTTTCCTATTGTTTTCATTTTCTAAAAATATCACGCAACTCAACACTCGTATACTCCCTCCATTTTTGTTTGTTTGATGTCTTTGACTTTTGGATGCGACTTTGACCATTCGTCTTATTCAAAGTTTTATTGCAAACATGAAAAAATATAAGTCATGCTTAAAGTACCTTTAATGCTAAAACAAATCACAACAAAATACGTAGGGAGTATTAATTAAGTACGCAGAGTGGTAGGAATTCACCAAACAATTGAATTAAACATGCATAGTCGAATATACAGCTATATACATATCGTTTAGGTCGCTAGATCATCTGAGTATATAAAATGTGTGCCCAGTAGATGTCACATGGATGGACTGGTGATATTGAGGGTAATTAAAGAGAACCAAAAAGGCGTTGGTTTAATGTTTTACATAAACAAGTCTATCTTAAGCAAACAAAAGAAATCGTTGTTAACCGAATTATTTTGTTTTTGTAAAGCTCACAAAAGAAAAAAAGATAAGAAAGAAATTAATTACTAGAAACAATGTATGGCCATTTTCATATAATGTGATATATTTATCAATAACTTATTGAAACCATGCTTTTTTGTTTCAATTAGTTACTGGCTTGTCACATCTAGTAATTAATTATGAGGTATCAACTAATTGAGCAGCTTCCAGCTTATCAGCGAGATTATCTTTACGTATTTTGCATGTATTTATTTATTAACCTCTCTATTCTAAAATAATCATTGTTTTAGACATTGACATAGTTTTCAAAATATAACTTTGACAAATAATTGTACTTATAGTATATTTATAAAATGTAATTACATTATAATATTAAAATAGTCTTTTTGAGACAAATCTATCAATACGATTATTATATGTTCAATTTAAATAGTTTAAATTAAAGTTTTTTGCATTAAGTTTCAAAAGTTTAAGTTATAACAAGTCAGTCTAAAACAAGTAGTGCAATTTTAAACATACATGGACAGCCAGGAGATACGCCCACTCCAGATTTACTGAAACGCGTGCGAACTGTACTGGACACAACCTGAAGAAGAAGAAGAGAAGAAGAAGCGATTTTGAAGGTAGCTGCATGCACATGCACACGGACCTGTAGCTTTGCGGCCATTGTTGGGTGTAGGAGCTGGGCTGGCTTCCGCGGCCGGCGGCCACCCGCGGGCTTCCGCACGACGACGACGAGTCCGAACCATCCGACTCGTCGCTGCCGCCGCCGCCTCGCTTCCCCTCCTCCACCATGTCCTCCTCCTCGTCGCTCTCCATGATGAAGCTCCGCTCCGACACCGAGTTGTTCATCTCTCCCTCCTGACCCCCTCTACCGCAGCCGGCCGGCCACCTCTCGACCTCAAGCTTAATGGCAATGGAGCGTTGCTACTTGCTTGTGTGAGGATGAGGGAGAGCGAGAGGGAGAGGGACGGGTTTATATTAGCGGCTGCTAGTGCACATGAGGAACTAACTACGTGGAAAGAACGTGTGGATCAAGGGAGAGAATGAAGAGATTAATGGAGATCATGCGTTGCTAAATATTGTAATATTGGTCATTAAAAATGTCCCTGCCAGTCTGCAAAACCGGCCGTAATTGAGGTAGTCAGCCAAAGTTTTTAGCCGGCTGTGAACTGTCCAACTCGAATTTATAGTGGTTTTCAATCTACTCCCTTCGGTCATAAAAACAGGTCTTTGTTAACTTTTAATCACGCTTTTGACCATTCATCTTATTTAAAAAAACTATGTAATTTATCATTTATTTTGTTGCTATTTATTTTATCATTAAAAATACTTTAAACATGATTTATATTTATGCATGTTTGCACTAAATTCTTAAATAAGACGAATGGTCAAAGACGTGTCCAAAAGTTAACGGTGACTTGTTTTTATAACCAGAGGGAGTATTTATTTACCATTTTTCTCAGAAATTTCCGGGAAAGAAACAGGATGTGTGCCCTTTTGTGGCCATGCTGGCGTCTTGTCTCAAATGTGGCGATGGTGATTTTGAACGCGATTGATGGGCTTCTTCTCTCGACTTAATTTGCCCCTTTGGAACTGTGCAGGGCTGCCAAAGTAAGTGGCAGCGACCACCTGACTCCCGGACCCCGGTGACCCTGTTCCTACGAACATTGGAGGGGTTCCATAAATTCCATTTGCAATAGCTTGCAAAGATGAACAGTAGTCTCAGATAATTTATCGATCTTGTTTCAACAGCTCAGATAATGAAGCTAGGAAAGTTGGCAAAAATCTTTGTATGTCATCGTAGAATTTGCTGATTCCTTCGGTGCCTCGTATTGCACTCTAATGCAGCAGCCATTTTTATGCCATATCTATTAGCTCCGTTTGGTTCAACCGTTTGACAACTATCTTAATGCCCAAAATACCTCTTCACGTTTCTAGATTTAAAACTATAAAACATTGTATCTCCTACATTTAACTTGAATGATTCAAATTTCTAAATTTATATAAATTTATGTTTTACTTGCTATTAAAATTTTAAAATAATTAATTCCTTCTCTCATTTTCATGAGATATGGTACCCTTAGTTTCAAAATAAAATTTTGCGATTAACTGTCAAATTTTTCTAAACCCTGGAAAATTTTCTAGTAATTTAATAAATTTGGAAAAGGTTTTATAGAATTAACCCTAACTCTTTAATAAGTGGCATAAAAAAATGATTTTCCAATTAAGCTGTGGGTAGCATGGCTTCTTCTGAACAGTTGTTGTTGCTAATCGAAGATGTCTGTTTGGTTTTTAAGCGCAGGTTTAGGAGCTTATTATCCCAGTGCATGTTAGTTGGTAACTTTGTTTAGTAGATCGAGCATGTGCTCACTCTGACGACTCTTCATGATTGTATCTGTGAACTAATATATTTGCTTAACCACTGATCTAGCATGTTCTTGAACACCATGGCACGTTTGTATGCGTGCAATAATTGAGCACAAATGTACATGCCGGATACAGAAATGTTTGTACAATTTTTTTATTTTAATTATCTAGGTGAAAATTTAATGAGAGAACGATGGGTGTATTCTTTTATGCATGGACAAAGGTTATAGTTCTACAAGAGAAGAATAAAAAGGGGAAATAATTCCGCGTATATAGGATGGTGCATAAAAGATGAATTGTTGGAGTTTGCTTCCATCGTTGTTGGATTTGACACGGTCTTCAAAAGTATACTAAAATGCTTAATTTATCTTATCATATATTGTTTTATCTTATCATATATTGTTTTCAATAACAAAATTTTTACCATTAGAAAGTATTTTTAAATACGATTCCAAATCATTTGTGCATCACAAAAATTACATATTGTTGCAAAGATGTTGGTTAAAGATATAAAAAGATTAAATCTTGAAATGTATGCTGGCCTTATATTTTTGAACCGAGTGAGCACGTAATTTGTCGGGACCCGAGAACAGAGTCGAGTCCCTTCTGTGCTTTACCTATTCTAGTCCCTGGATCAGTAGCTAGAACATATAGATATACAACTCTTGGATCATAGCCATCAAAC
Organism: Raddia guianensis; assembly: GCA_036346415.1. Classification (NCBI taxonomy): domain Eukaryota; kingdom Viridiplantae; phylum Streptophyta; class Magnoliopsida; order Poales; family Poaceae; genus Raddia; species Raddia guianensis. Next base: position 9,974,870 of record CM070537.1, read on the forward strand.
GAACAAACTTTATTACATCAGAATAATAGCCAAGATGGCCTTTACATCAGAGTATGCGCCAGCGTGGCGTTTATTACAAAAGTTAGGCACGGAGGCCTTAAATCAGCGGAAGACTAAAATACAAGTTCAACTTCAAAAGACCAAAACAAGACAATTCCCACAGGCAAACTGTAGTTAGTGCTCCTAGACGTCGAAATAATCTTCATCTTGAATCCCGTTGGTGAAGCCTTCATCCTCGTGCATCACCTCGTCAAGGAACATCTTCTTCTAGTGGCAACATGCTCGTTGGAATGAGTAGCCCGCATGAAAGGCGGGGTGAGTACGCGAATACTCAACAAGTGAGGCTGACTAAATACAACTAAGGCTCCAAAGGAATGTATGTAGGGGTCATTTTTGCACAAAACCAACTTTTCAAAGGTTTTTCCTATATTTTGAAATATGAGGAAAAATGTGATTTAAAACAAATATTTTTTTTTCAATTTCTTTTCTTTCCTTTGGCTGCAGCCGAAAATTTTCCAAGTGGCTAGATCATGGTTCCCTGCCATGAATCTATACCCTCATCACTCACAGTTCCCCACTGTGTGGAGAATGAGACAAATCTCTTTTGAAAAACATTTTAAAATCAAAACGAACATTACCAAAGAGGCAGCTCCCCGTCGTCCGCCCTTGACCATGGGCATGGCTATCATGATAGTTGTACACTCTACAGAGGTTGCGCGCTTTACCCACGAGACAGGATTTTCCGGGTCAAAGGGTCTTCCTGGCAAGGCATTTGGTAGTCTTCCTCCTAATTCGGTAACCCCGCTCCCAACAGCACAACAGTGGGTACCATTGGCCTCGGCTTAGTACCACACTCGACTGGCTGCGGATTGCACCATTGGCCTCAGCATAGTACAACCCAAGATCATTGCCCTTAGGATAGTCCCACCAGATGGGCACTGAACTAGAATTCCAAAAACTACTAAGCCAGGGCCTGCCCACACAGGCACTCAATGGTCGCACTGTAGTACTTAGCTCGACTACCTGAAGGAATCGGTCCTTAGCGATCGGGGTGGGTCCTACACATGACCCAGATCTCGTGCAACATTGGCCTCAGCATAGTGCACACCACCTTGCATCCAGCCACACCAATCAAGTTTTGCAAAATACCATTATCCCGATAGTTCCCCACTATCATCTACACCCATTTTAAAAGTGACAGACACAACTGTCTTTTCAAAGCACGCATAGTTCATCGACATAGCAATTTAAACAGGTGCAGATGGGGACATTGCAATTCTAAGCAATTCTAGTGAGAGCAAAACCTAATTTCAATGGAGGGCTATAATATAAGTCTGCATGTTATGTCCTATGGTAGCAAGGAATGTTTAAGTACGAACTAAATAATTACTTGGGATTAGCTACTCTATTTACATAGCCATTTTTAGTTTTAACATACATGCCCATTTTAGAATCATCTATAAATGCATTATAAAACAGTAGGTGGCAAGGTTCAGCACTTGCCTTGTTGAGCACAGTGGACACACTCCCTCGGTGCGTCGGCGAATCGTTCCTCGTCGCCCGATCCTAACGCACGACAATAACGGGAAGAAATTCAATAATGCGAGAAACCAAAAGTAAATGGATGCACATGCTCATGCAAATTTTACAGAAGATACAAATCTGTCCAAAGGTAGTTATAAAATTAGTTTTGTAATTTTTGCAAACAAACATTAATTACAATAATTGTTAAAGTACTTATTAAACAATAAATCATGGTTCAAATATTCTGTATATATATAGTACCAAATTTTACCATCAAATACTACATAATTTTATAAACCTAACAAAATTGGTTTGGTAATTTTTTGCACTAATATTTTAATAACCAAAAATGCTACTAGTTTGATTATTAAATAAATCATACATAAATTAATATGAGTTAAACAGCACCAAATTAGGCAGTAAGATAATACACAATTTTAGGAACATGCAAAATTTGTTTCATATTTTTCTAAGCTACAGAGAATTTTAAATAATTATTTGAGGGCTGCGGCCGTGCATGGAATGGCGTGAGCTAGGTCATGTGACATGGGGACCCAGCATGGCGATGGCGCGGTGTGGCGTGTGACGGCAGCTCACGGTGGCGACAAGAACGGCAAGACGGCGGCGGCCAAAGTGAGGAGGTGGGGAGCTTCGTGGGGGTGATGGGAGGCTCTTGGTGGCGGTGGCATGGCCGAGGAGGCAGTGGTGCGGCGGCGGCGCGAGAGAGGCAGCAGGCGTGGCGGCGCTCCGACGACGGCGGTGGCTCAGGGCCGGCCTGGGCTGCATCCATAGGGGCAGAGGGAGGGTAGGAGCTCACCGGAGATGATCAATTCGGACTATAGCAGAGGAATTTCGGGGGGTAGCAATGGAGCTCAGGTGTGGGGTTTTTTATAGGGCAATGGTGATGAATTGGATGGCAAAACGGCTCCAATTGATGGCTTAGTAACTAAAGAAACCGAGATGGAATGATGTGCAACAGTTTTGGCCATTAAATCTTCAGTTGCAAGCTTTTGATCTCCTTCTTCATGGTGGCTTCAATGGGGAATTCAAGGTGGCTGCGCAAGGGATGGTGGGAGGAGAGAGAAAGAGGTGAGAGAGTGGATGACAAGTGGGTCCCACTCGGATTTGAGGAGTTTTGCTAATTATTTCCATAAGAAAAGAGGCAAGACAGACTTAAAATATTATTTAAAAATATAATTAGGATTTTCACCCACATAAAATAATTTAACAATTAATTATATTTAATAATTAGCACAATTTATATTTTTACCAAATTTTCCAATCAATAATTTTTTAAGAAGGTACTTAGTCATTTTCTAGTTAACTTTATATATATATATATATATATATATATATATATATATATATATATATATATATATATATATTAACATACTTATTTTTGTAAGTAAAGGTATTTTAATTCATAAAGTAATTTGGATGAGGATGCAATTCCATGATTTTTAATTTTGAAAACGAGGATGTTACAAACCTCCCTTAAATGTAATCTCAACCCCGAGATTCGGAAGAACCAGGAGAAAGGATGAATAGGAGGATTGGATTTTGTCGATAACTCTTTTGAGCTTCTGGATCATCTCAATTCACCATAATCCATTGAATTTGCTCGTGGCGAAAAGAATTTTGGCCCTCTTATGTTGATAGCACTTAGAATTTTCTTCATTTGACAATTCTCTTGGTCTCAATGGGGGTTGGGTTGGCGGGCCACGCCTGCCCCCACGGATAGGGGCCCCACTAGCGTGAAGCTCAAGCGCTCCGGCTCCATGAGGTCGCGATTTCAGCGATCTAAAGAACTCAGCGCAAGCCATGCAATCAGCAGCCGAAGGGCAAAGGCCCAATTGGGGGCTGGGGCAATGCCGCAATGGGCCAAATGGTCAAGCCGCAGCCGCCAAGGGCCCATATGGTGGCCAGCCGATGCCTGATGGCTGTGTGTCGATTCCAATTCCCTTCTTGGCTTCGTCGAAGTGTCGAACTAGCGCCGCCGCCGCTGCCGCACGGTTCGTCGTTTGATCTTCATTGTTTCATGGTTTGTGCTTCGTCCAATCTCGTGGTTCATAAGTTCATTCAATCTCTATCTTCCGAGTTCCAACGAATCTTACAATTGCTGTAATGCTGTTGCAGATCCCATCACGATCGCGTGCGGGCTCGCGGCATCGGCACTGCTACTCTACGTATTTATTTTAGATTAATCATCACACGTCCACACGCTCGCCAGGTGAGTAAGTGATTAATTAATTTTCTTTGTTGATGATTCATGTGATTTTGAGGTACATAATTGATGATTTTGCATCTAGAAATGTAAGAATACATTTTTAAGATGACCTCCATAATTATTTGAGGTAAAAAATCTTACTTTTACTTTACTTTTATTTTTTTGTTGTTTTTTAGTTGATATATGGTATTATAAAAAAAATTAATAGTTATGTTAGGGGCCTCCATCTATGATTTCGCCCCGGGCCCCGGAAAACTCAGGAACGGCCCTGCGTAGTTGAGAGGGAAAAAGCATAGAGAAGTTAGATAGAAGAAAGGATATTATCTACCCCAAAACATAGCAACAAAACACCAAACTCCATACAACTACAAAGTATTCCTAGAGGTAACTAAGTAGTATATGGGGTTTAAACAAAAATGAAACAACAAACATGTAGATGCCAACATATAATGGTAATATACCTCATAGCTTTGAAAATATAAAATTTAAGTTCGGAGTTGAGATTGAGTTTTTTTTACCCACCATTTTCAACCAAATATAAAATTTTGAAACTCAGAGTTTTTCTTTTCACACCCTTATTTGAAAACTGAAATGTTTTCTTTTGAAAACAACAGTTTTACAAAACTTTTTTGTGACTAGAACCTTATTTTATCGTTTGAAAACTTTTTCTTGAAAACAAATAAGAGTTGTGTTGTGAAACATTTACGAAAACATGGTTGAAAAGATAACCACTTAATACTATATTTCTTTTACAAAAAAATACATTAGAATGTAATATCGACTCCGAAGCAAGTTCTTGAAATCCGTACACTTTTTTTATTTTTCTTTCAAACACTTTTGGATAGTCTTGAGGGATTTTTTTCAGAAACTAAAATCTCAAATTGGTTTTGTGAAATCACTCTTGTAAACAGAGTTTTTTTTATCTTGTAATAAAATATCTTCACAAGAAAAGATTGTTAAATCAACAAGTGAAGATATCCTATTAAAACATATCCTTTGAAAGATCCATTGCAAAACAATTTTGAGATTTAAAAATAGAAGCTTTTTTATTCTAAATAATATTTTTATAAAACTCTTGATTCAAAATCCATTTTGGTAAACATAACCCCTTTTTTTAGAATTCACTCTGCAAAATTGAACATTTACATTTTCTTTTTGGCAAATTATTATGTGAGCAAAAGCAAAGTCTTTACTCTTTCAAAACCAAATATAGAACCTTTTTTTAAAAGAAATCATTTTTGTTTGCCATAACTAATGTAAATATCAATTTCTTTGAGTGTTTGTTTTTACATCACACAAAATCAAAATTAAATTTCAGAACAACTATTGTTTAAGGTAAATTTTTTGGTGAGGAGAGTTTTTTTATAAAGAAAATGAAACAAGATTTTTTTCCTGTAAATATTTTACTAAATATGAAGAAAAGATTTTCTACTAGCAAAATATTACTCAATTTGTTTTTTTAGTCACTTGCCTTTATGAATCAAAAGTTTAAAACAAGAACTTCCAATCTCATAGTTCAAACATATAGTGAAAGTATTTTCCGTGACAACCAATTTTCTTTTTAAAACTCAAATTGAAACATTATTTTGAACACTGTTGGCTTTAAGGAAATAATGTTTTTTGTTTGGTAAACTTTTTCTTTTGAAGACATTTGATGGAACTTTTCAAAAGAAAACAAAATCCTGAGCAGTGAAAGTAAAATGTGTCAGAGGTTTTGAAACAATTATTGTTCAGAATAAATATTTTGGAGAAACAATTGTTTTATTAATAGAAGTTGCATAAACCTTTATAAATGATTTCCCTTTTCAAACTAGAATAAGAAGTTTGAACTGAATAAACACAATTTGGTTAAAATAAAGTAATATATATAAACAAAATAACACCCCTTCCAAAACTACAAATGAAACAACACATTTTTGTGGTTAAACCAAAAGCAACACATTTTTTTTGTCAATAGTCAAAATAATAAAAACCTTTTTATTATTTTAATTTTTTTCATAGAACCAAAGTTGATTTGGAAACCAACAATGCTTAGAGTAAATATTTTGTTGGAAGAGAGGACTTTATTTTTAAAGGTAAGTTGAATAAATCTTTTAAATTCCCCTCTTTCAACCAAAATAAGAAGTGCCAACTTAGGAAAACAAAATGGTTAATATATAATTTGTAAAATAATTTCCTTTTACACGAAGTAACGCAAAAAAAATTGAAATTGAAATATTACCATAAACACACTTGTTAAGGAAACAATTATTATATAAATAAATAAATAAATAACTAGGTTCAAATATGTTTATAAATGAAAATAATCATTTTGCATAATTAAAATTTTCTAAAGCAAGCATTTACTGATTATCCAAAAATAAAGTCAAAGTTAGATATGAAACATTTTATTTAAGAAAAGTTTTCTTTTAAATATAATATTCATTTTGGTGATAAAAGAACCTTACTTCTTAACTTTTTATAAAAAAATAATTTTACACAAAAGATGAAAACTTTTATTACAAGAAGGTTATTTACCATTTATAAGGTTAGTAAATTTTTCCAAAACATTTCCCCTTCCAAACAGGAAACAGGAAACATTTATAAATCTATCTATCTATCAATTAATAATACATCTACTATTTCGTCTACCTGTTACCCTTGTGCTATGAATCCGATCGATCCTCTCGTATCGGTATTCAAAGTACACGCCGGTGTCTACTGTCTCGATTAAGTTCGATCTCCTCGCCGTCGACTCCATTGGTAGGGACTATCTCGGTTCAGTCCGATCTCCTCGCCGTCGGCATCGGAATGCTATCTCCTGGTGGCATTGCTGCGCATCGCCGTCCGCCAGGAGGAGTTAGGTTTCGCCCGGAATACTATCTCTCGGCGGCATTGCTGCGCATCACCGTCCGTCGGAGGTGTTAGGTTTCATCTCGCTCCATCGGCTCGACGTCTCATCGTTAAGCCGGTCATCGGATTATCGTCCAAGCTATCGGTAAAGGGCCATCGCTTCGTCGGCGGCTTGTTTGCTCTCTATCGGCTCTACGTCTCATCGTTAAGCCGATAATCGGTTTATTTTCCAAGCTATCGGTAAATCTTCATTGCTTCGCCGGTATCTTGCCTATCGGTAACCTTGCCGATTGCAAAAGGTCAAATCGGCTGGCACGTCCTCGGAAAGCCCGATCCCCTGTTGTTCGGCGGTAGTTGGTGCCGGGAAACCATTTTTCCGCGTCAACACCCTTACGAGTGTCATGAAGACGATGGGTAGGACTACGGCGGACCTGAAGAGTCTTAGGGGTTGCCTCAGTCGGTTGGCAGGACTTAGCCGCTAGGTGATTCTTTTGGGTACATATTTTGGGGATAGTTGCAATACTTTGAACAATGTTTTGTAATATTGAGGCGCGTGTTGTCCGCCTTAGTAAGCTTGCCTAAGGGCACGACATGTTATGTAATATTCAGGAATTCAAATGTAACGATGCTTGCTTGTATTAGCTATGTGATCGTCCGCGCTAGCGTACTGATCTAGGGGCTAGTGCATGAGACTATCGACCCTCAAGGTAAGTTAAAATTGAGGAGCGACACAAAAGCTAGGTCCTCTTCATTTGACATGTTTTTAAAGTTTTTTTTTACACACATTTGAGATGGAAAAAAGGATTTAACAGACCAAACCAGTGGTATCTGAAACAAAGCTAATGAATAGGGAAAAGGTAAACAACACTAGGGGTAGTGTTTACGCTCTTCCCTAATATTTTTTTATTAGTCCATCTCTATTATAAGTTTATAACAGCAGATGGTTGTTTTTGCATAGCATCGATAGATATGGTTAGCACGATATAAGTCAGAAACAAATAAATTTATTCCATGGGGGTACATTGAATATTCAAATTTTCATTACAATTAGGCACCAGGTCCTCCAAAGTAAACATGCATTCCACCATCGTCATTATGAAACCCATCAACAGTATAGTACTCTCTTTTACTGCTACTAGCAAAAGACTTATGTATGTCTGGAGAGACGAGCTGATTGTTTTTATCTACTATTTGGAAGTCCCAAATAAAAGCAGCTTTCCCAAAGCCTTCTGATGCAAAGTGCGCACTACCCATTTGGGGCGGTTGAGATGCCACCGTAGGACCATAAACAAATCCACCGCAAAATGCAATTTCTGCCTTGTCTTTCATGTACGTGAAAATTGAACTGGGCCAATATCCAATCGGAGTTTTTGACTTTCCATATGCTAACCACCAATTTGTAGTTTTTAGATCCTAAAGTAAGAAAGAATTTCATGTCAAATAAAATATATGTTTTACATATAATTCAAGTATCCATCGTTGACTCATTGCTTGAGGAAAAAAAGAACTATATATTCAGATACTCTGTGGTATTATTGAGCTTATATATGTGCACAACAATTGTATGCATGCCTAGACATATGTGAAATTTAATGTTCACTCTTTTTGAAACTAGAAGAATCGTGATGAAATGTTTGGATGGTATAGTGGTACTATGGCAATATGGCTATCCTTTGAGGAAAATGGGAAAAAATAGAATATGTATTTTAAAAAAGTTGGCTATATTTAAGCATAATTTTACTACTTGACTTTTTAGCTTCGGGTCCCCTACCACTAGTCCGGCTAACCTTCTTTCAGACAGGAAGACAGAGTTGCACTTTTATAGTTTTTTTTTCATGCCAAAGTTATTAACAATTAAATTACAATGGGTAACCTTCAGCTTCATCAAATAAATTGTGGTTTATGTGTTTAGACAAACCTTGTGCACAACAATTGTATGCATGCCTAGACATATGTGAAATTTAATGTTCACTCTTTTTGAAACTTGAAGAATCGTGATGAAATGTTTGGATGCTATAGTGGTACTATGGCAACATGGCTATCCTTTGAGGAAAATGGGAAAAAATAGAATATTTATTTTAAAAAAGTTGGCTATATTTAAGCATATTTTTACTACTTGACTTTTTAGCTTCGGGTCCCCTACCACTAGTCCGGCTAACCTTCTTTCGGACAGGAAGACGGAGTTGCACTTTTATAGTTTTTTTTCGCGCCAAAGTTATTAACAATTAAAGTACAATGGGTAACCTTCAGCTTCATCAAATAAATTGTGGTTTATGTGTTTAGACAAACCTTGTGCACAACAATTGTATGCATGCCTAGACATATGTGAAATTTAATGTTCACTCTTTTTGAAACTTGAAGAATCGTGATGAAATGTTTGGATGCTATAGTGGTACTATGGCAACATGGCTATCACTTGAGGAAAATGGGAAAAAATAGAATATTTATTTTAAAAAAGTTGGCTATATTTAAGCATATTTTTACTACTTGACTTTTTAGCTTCGGGTCCCCTACCACTAGTCCGGCTAACCTTCTTTCGGACAGGAAGACGGAGTTGCACTTTTATAGTTTTTTTCGCGCCAAAATTATTAACAATTAAAGTACAATGGGTAACCTTCAGCTTCATCAAATAAATTGTGGTTTATGTGTCTAGACAAACCTAACACTATAAGTGCAAAGTACGTAGACGAATAAAATGTAGATTTCTAGTGTATGTAAAAAATACCTTAAATAAAACAATGTCTATTTGGTATTGGGGCCCATTGTACGTAGAGACTGGATGTATTCTTCCTCCAAGGCCAACACTTTGGCTAACTTGGACAAAACCAGGGCAAAGATGATCGTAACATTCCGTGTTATTTTGTGAGATTGCTTCCTGCCGTAAATACAATAATTTAATATTTTAGTCATGGTAAGCTATAGTTATCATTCTGGATGGTTTTATACATTTTCCTACGAATTACCCAGAAAATATGAAATCTTGCAAACTTATCACCATTGAACCTGGGCGACACCTGAAAATTAATCACCATGTTAAAACTACTGTCAGCACATATCAAACAATTAATATTATTGTCAAAAGTATTTTCCACTACCTTTAGTCACAAATATGTGAACCTTTGGAGATACCTTTAGTCTAGCTATTGTGTTGCTTGTGTAAAATTCAATAAAATACTTCAGTGATAAAAAATTGGACTACAACATTAACATTTTTTAGAACTATTCCAATAATAGTAAACAATATTTGTGATGATAGTAGATTCCAATATCTTGCAACCATTGTGTTACTTCAGCACAAATTTTACGTTATAACTGGTTCCAAAATATATGGATCTGAACACTAATACAATATGGGCAATACATCTTATTCAATCAAGCTTACGGTACAATAACTGTGCAGCTGAACTTGACGGCGTGTTCTCCGCTCAACCACTGCGGATCACACCCCTGGTCAGATTTTTAGTCTGCTAGCCAACTCGATCAAGCTCGATTCGATTTGAGCGTCGGGCTCAACAAGGAGCGACTTCGTGAGATTTACCTGAGTTCGGACCCCTCGCGGGTAATAGTCCTACTCCTGCTGAGCCTTAGCTCTTTTCTGATTGTGGTTGAATGGGAATGTGTTTACAGAGCGTTTCGAATGCACGAATGCTAGTGCTCATCTGCTCTCTCTCCTCCCCTTTCTCCCCTCTCTCTCCTCCCTCTTATACAAGCTTGGGTGGCGGAGAGAGCCGAGGGGTAGGCGTCTGATGTTCTCAAGATAATCGACAAGACACGACAGAAGAGACGAAACGTGTTGCTGCCCATGTGCATGGGCGCCGCCTCGCGCGTGCTTGCCAAGTGGCCTCGACCCGCCATCACACCGGTGAGTCTGCGGGTGGGGCCCCGCCGCTCCTCCCCGACGCAGGCGGCCTCCTCAAGCAAACCTTCTCTCTGCGGTCAATTCTTCTCACACAGTAAGGATGTACCGCCGACACTGCAAGGGTCATCATAGCGGTAATCATTTCTTCACCGTTGTCGTCTGCGTGATGTCTCATTAAATGCGCTTGTCCTTCAGAAGAGGGGAGCCTTCGTCCAAGACTCTTACGCAATGCTCCCCCGTCGCGGGCCCCACTCGGCCTCTGAGGGGCTCGCCCACGACTGGGCCTTGCTCGCCCGCCGACGCGTGGAGCCCTCCCGGCCTCTGAGGGCTCGCCCACGCCACTGGGCCTTGCTCGCCCGCCGACGCGTGGTGGCCCTCTCGGCCTCTGAGGGCCTCGCCCACGCTGGCTGGGCCTTGCTTCGCCACCGACGCGTGGGGCCTCTCGCCTCTGAGGGGCTCGCCACGCAGCTGGGCCTTGCTCGCCCGCCTGACGCGTGGGGCTCTCTCGGCATTCTTAGGACTCTTTGTACCCTGGTATTTATTACACCGACAGTAGCCCCCGGGTCCACCATGATACGCGAACCGTCGCACAGACACTTTTCCGTTTCTTGTGTGGCGGGAGACGAATCGTGGGGGGCCCACCACCTGCGGCGGTCGTGACGTCGATTCTCCACCGCACACGATCTTCCTTGGGAACTACGCGCTGGAAACCAAAACAGGGGCAATGATGGCGCGTTGCTGGGCGGAATCAAACCGTCGGCCGCGCCCCACGCCTATAAATACTTCTCTCGGTATTGCGTAATCCCTCCGGCGCTTAAGTCCTCAAGTTGTCCATCGCCTTCTTTTGTCGCTACCACGCCTTCTCGCTAATCGCCACCAAGTCTTTCGCCCGCCGCCGCCAAATTTTCCATGGCTCCCAAAAGCGCGGCAAAGGGCCGCCATGAGGACGCCGCACCGCTCTGGAGCTTTCGCCCGCCGCCATTGTTGATGAGGATCGGTAGCGAGGCTTCAAATCTTCGTGCGCCGACAACCGCCGGTTCGCGCGGCACCATCATGCCGAGTCCTCGCCGGGAGATCGTGACCTTCTCTGGCGTCTTTGGCGGGCCTTGTCCCGCCAGATTCAATTCTTCTTGGGGTGCTCGCCTTCACGGGATCCAGCGGCGCACCTTCCCCAACTCGATCATGGCCTCGTCATCTTCGCCCACCTCTGCGAGATGTTCGTGGGGACGTTGCCAAACCTCCCGCTCTGGCGCCGACTCTTCGTCCTGCACACGGGCTCGCGCTCGAGCGCGGTTGGGAGCTGCTACTTCGCGCTCCGTGATGCCGCCGCCTTCATCCCTGCCGCGGTCAAGTCCAACTGGAAGGACTGGCACCGGCAATGGCTGTACGTGGAGGACTCCAGCGGCTGCGACGATCTTGTTCTTCCCGACGGTCCCGCAGAGCCCACTGCCGACTGGGGGGCCCAGCCAGACGATCCAGCGAGTACGGAGGCGATGGCGGCGCGCATTGCCGAGCTCCGCCGCCGGGGGCTCACCGGAACCCACGTGGTGGCGGACTTTTTGCGGCGCCGCCTTTGCCCGCTTCGCTTGAGGGCGCGCCCCGCCTGGACGTACTACGGCGACAACGACGGGACCCGCACTGCTCTTGGAGGTGAATACTCTCGCGTTCTTTTGGATTTCGTACCTTCTTTCTTTCCATTTTTGGCTAATAGCCAACTCGCTGCTTCTTCTTTGGGTGTTCAGCTGATGGGAACGTGCCGGAGGACGTGCTCCGGGACTGGCTGGCGGGGCTTCTGACCACGCCGACCGGCGACATCGCCCTGCCGACGGGCATCCGCCCCCTCTGCGACTGGGATCCACGGGAGCGCAACCAACACTTGCGTGCGCTGCCCCCCATGGAGGTCTCTGGTCCCGCGGTCCAAGTGGCGCGAGGGCCACTACAGATCCGCGATCCGCCTCCGGCGACCGCCCAAGCTTCCGCGGCCGCTGCTGCTCCTGCCGTGGCGGCCGACTCCGACCGCGCTCTCGGGAAGCGCCACCTCATCCTCGCCGTCGACGACGACGACGAGGAGGGAGGGCGAGTTCAAGAGAGCGCGCCCTTCAAGCCCCGAAGCTTCGCCGCCACCGCCTGCCCCATCCAGCGGGCCTCTGCAACCGCCGCCCGCCGCCACCGGCAAGAGCGCGGCGACTCTTCGAACTGGCGCCGCTGCGCGGTTTCTTCCGCTCCTTCTACGCCGACGCTCCTGGCGTCGTCTGCTTCTGCTGGCGCTTCTCTGCCGGCGCTGCGCTCGCGCCGGCTCGGCGGCTGTTCGGCGGCGGCGACGTGATCGCGCCGCCACCGCCGCCGCAAACAAGCGATTTGAGCTCCCCCTTCAGCTTCGCCAGGCGCACCGCTTCAGTTGGCTTTCCTGCGCTTACGCGACACTTCGCATTGGGGTTAGCATGCTACACGCTTTTGCATACCGAACCCGTTTGTCCCTCTTGGAACAGGCGGACGCTGGGCATCGAGCTCCGCTCCACGCGACTCGCCACCCCGACCGCCGCCGCTCCTCCGACGGAGGTCGCTTCTTGGCGGCGAGAGTTCGCCGCGCCGCGGCGGAGAACCCTCGCCACCGCGTCGGCGGCGCCGCCGCTTATCTCGGCCGTGACCGACCGGCGTGGGGCGCTCCTTTGAGGCGCCGCACCTCTCCCGCACTGGGCGACGGGAGGAAGCCCTTGCCTTGGCGGAGCGATCTGCCGGCGGCTGCGGCGGGCCTTGGCCAAGCAACCGCCACGGCGAGGCGATGACCGCGAGGTGCGGCAGTAAGCCGCCGCCGCCTCGGCCTCCAAGCGATCGAAGACCTCCGCCGAGCACTTGACGCGCCGAACCCTCGCCGACATCTGCGCGACCGCCATCGCGATTTCCGGACGCCTCGCATCCACTGGGTGTTACCTTGTATCCCATTGGAGGAGATAACAAGAAGACGCCGGCCCGTGGGACGAGCCGCCAAGCCTCGCGCGCCTTCCGGTGGCGTTGTGGACGCGGCGATCGAAGACGATCGCCACGGCGCTCTCGGCAAAGGCGGTTCGTCTTGGGCAACTGTCTTGCTCGAGACGCCGCGTTTGATCTCGACGCCGCCACCGGGGAGCCTTCGCGCCAGCTGGACCGGTTTGAGCGGGCGCGGGTTGACACCGCCGCCGGCCACGTGTCCATGATGGGCGGCGCCGCTCGGCGGAAGATTTAAGACGAGGAGGAGTAGCGAGACTCCCCCGTCTTTTTTGCCTTGTAAATGTTGCCTATCAATGCAAACAAACTTTTGCTCTTTTGTTGTGAGTCTCACTTGAACTTCGCACAACTTTAACTTGCGGAATTGAACTAGGGCACTGCCGCCAAAGGCTTTAGACTGAACGTTCTGCCGCAAGTGAGCGCTGCTTCCTTAGGCATCTGGTTACTTCAACCCTTATGGCCTCTCGCAACCCGACTTAAACATTACGTGGCGGCGCTTAGCTTCAGGAAGTGGTCTAGTCGCCGGTGCATTGTTGGCGCATTGCTGAGACCGAGCCGACTGCTGGGCTAGAACCCGCCTTCCGGCCGCTTTGCCTCGCACCAACAGTAAGTTATAAGCGTTTGTTTTGCAACTAAGGGCCATCGACCTTAAGTACTTTCGCTACCGACTTTCGGTGAGAATGTTTTCTTGAGACCTTTCTAAGGCTAAGCCACCGATCGCCAAAAAGCTTTAGGCGAGCTTTACATTGAAAGTGGCGCTTTTTCCTCGGGCATCTGGTTACTTCAACCCTTATGGCCTCTTTTTTGAACCGACCCTAGACATCGCGTGGCGAGAACTTAGCTTCGGAAGTGGTCTAGTCATTTGGTGCATTGTTGGCGCATTGCCTAGACCGAGCCGACACACCAGGCTAGAACCCGCCTTCCGTCGCGCCGCCTCGCCCAACCGCAGAAGTCGTGGCGTTAGTCCTTGCAACTAAGGGGCCATCTGCCTTGAGTACTTTTTCGCTGCCAGCTTTCGACAGAATGCTTTCTAACAGACTTTTTGAGGCGAAAAAAGAAACAGATGCCCACAAGAAGACAGAACTTATCTCTTATTGAAGATGGCTTTGTACAACGCAGCCCCCGAGGCGAGTGGTGAAGGAAGAAGACCTCGCCGCTCGGCTCCAAAGGAAGGCCCAAAAAAAAAGCTCTTGGAGCTGCTGCCTACGGGTAGAACTTCCTCAGCTGCTCGACGTTCCAAGTGTTCGCCAATTCGCGACCGTCCTCGAATGCGAGCTCGACCGAGCTGGCGGGAGATCGAGACCACCTTGAAGGGCCTCCCACGGGGAGAGTTTGTTGCGCCCGCTGCGCTGGATTTTTGCAGAACGAGGTCGCCCACTGCCAGTGTTCTCACACACACCCGCCTTGCTTGATAACGGCGCAGCGCCTGCTGATACTTGGCGGCCCGGATCGCCGCCCTGTCTCGGATCTCCTCTAGGAGATTCACTTCGTCCTGACGCCGGTCAGGGTCTTGGTCTTCGCTGAACGCCGCCACTCTTGGGGAGCCGAAGGCGAGCTCTGATGGGAGCACCGCCTCAGAGCCATACACCAGGAAGAAGGGGGTCTCGCCGGTGGCTCTGTTGGAAGTTGTCCGCAGCGCCCACAACACAGTGGGGACTTCTTCAGCCCAGCGCTTGCCACGCTTCTCCAGGCGATCGAACGCCCTTGTCTTCAGCCCCTTGAGTACTTCCGCGTTCGCCCGCTCCACTTGCCCATTGCTCTTCGGATGTGCAACGAGGCGGCACGACTTGGTACCCAACTCTTCGCACCGATCTTGAAAATCAGCGCTTTTGAGGCGGCGCCGTTGTCGATGATGATTACATTGGCGACACGAACGCATTTAAGATGCTCTTCATAAACTTGATAGCCGCTGCGGATGTGATCGCCGGGACCGGCGAGGCTTCAACCCACTTAGTGAACTTGTCAATGGCGACGAACAGATGAGTATACCCTCCGGTTGCCGGCGGGAATAGGCCCAGAATGTCCAGCCTCGGATCGCGAACGGCCAGAGAGCGGAATGGTGCGGCGCTGGGCGGTCGGTGGATCTGCTTAGCATGAAATTAGCACGCTTCATCTCCTCACGGCTCGAAGGCATCACGGAGGGCGAGAGGCCAATAGAAACCGTGGCGAAAGCTTTCCCAACCAACGCCGGCTCCTGAATGGCTCCCGACATGCCTCCATGGATCTCGAGAGAATTTCACTCCCGCTTCCCGAGTGGCGACTTCGGTAGAACTCCATTTGCGCTACAGCGATCTGGTCCCCACCTACCGTATGTGGCGCTTGGCCTTGCGCGCGCTATCTTCTCACCGACGTCATTGTCGGGATCACTCCATCCCGCGGGTAGGCTAGGATCGGATCCATCCACCGACCTTCCGGACGAGTGTGACGGCGTTACGTACATTGTCGCCGACGTACTCACTTTGGCTTCGGCGTTTCGCCTCAACCGCCTCGGCAGTTCTTCGCCTCCTCCCTCTAACCGGGGGCTGCGGCAGATCGGTGGCGTCTCCTCGGAGGTGGAGCTGCGTCAGGAAAGCGTCGCCCCGCGAGGTGGGGGCTGCGGCGGACGACCGTGTAAGTCTTTCTTCAAAGACCCGCGGAACAGTGCCCTTGATGAGGCAATGCAGGATAATTCATCCGCCATGTAGTTGTCGCGGCGAGGGCGCACGAAGCCCAAACCCTCAAAGTGCCGCTCAACCGGCGCACCTCCGCCGAGTAGGCCGCCATGCGGGATCCGGCGGAGAAATCCTTCCTCGCTGGTTGATGACCGGGAGAGAGTCGTCTTTACTTGTAGCCGCCGGATGCCAAGGGTCGGCCACCACGAGCCCGTGGCGATCCTCATACTCCACGGCGTTGTTGGTGGCGGAAGTCCAGCACCACCGGTGCCGGACGACATCGCCGATGGGAGACACCAGACGGCGCTTGTGACCCGGACCCCTCCGGCCGGAACGAGCCGTCGAAGAAGAGAGTCCACGGCGAGGTGCCGGGTGTCTTCGGCTTTCAGGTCCGCCGAGTCCACTCGTGATGAACTCCGCCGAGCTTGCCCTTTGATGGCCGTTCGGGGCGAATTTGAGATCGAATTCCGCCACTCCATGGTTCCTTGGCGAGCGTCGACCCGTCGCCTCGTGGTTGAAGAGGATCTCCGCAAGGGATACTTGGTCAACACCGTGACTTCTCGCCCTGGAAGTAGTGGCGTAGCTGACGCCACAAGACGGCCTGGAGAGCATCTTCTCGTCTTGTGAATACCTTGTTTGGCGTCGTGGAGGACCTTGTCGACGTAGTAAATGGGCGCTGAACGCCCTCTCTTTCCGCCACCAGACACCGCCTTGACCGACCACCGGGGTTTGCGCGCGTAGAGGATCGATGGCTCGCCTGGTGCGGGGCGACCAGTACGGGCGGGGAGGTGAGATACTTCTTCAGACCGTCGAACGCCTCCTGCGCCTCCGCCGTCCACTCGAACTGGTTGGTCTTCTTTAGGAGCTTGAGTAGTGGGAGACTTTTATCCCCCAGGCGGGCTATGAAGCGGCCCAGGAGGTCAGCGGCCCACCAAGCTTTGCGTGATGCGCCAAGTCGCGTCGGGGGCTTCATGTTCTCGATTGCTGCGATCTTGTCAGGGTTTGCCTCAATCCCCCTCTGGGAGACGAGGAATCCCAGCAGTTTGCCCGACGGAACGGCGAACACGCATTTCTCTGGATTAAGCTTGATGCAGTACTTCCTCAGGTTGGTGAAGGTTTTTTCTAGGTCGCCGATCAACTCCTCCGCCTTCTTGGACTTCACCACCAAATCATCGACATACACCTCCAGGTTCCGCCCTATTTGGGAGCGGTGAGCGATATGCATGGCCCGCTGATAGGTTGGGCCTGCATTCTTCAGTCCGAACGCCATCCTTGTATAGCAGTAGACGCCCATGGGCATCACGAAGGTGGTCTTGTCTTCATCTTCTTCGGCCATGCTAATCTGGTGGTACCCAGATGCGCATCCGAGAAAGCCACCGCCGCACCGCAGCTTGAGTCGACGATGAGATCGATGCGGGGCAGCGGGTATGGATCCTTCGGGCACGTCTTGTTGAGGTTGGTGAAGTCCACGCACATCCTCCAACGCCCGTTGGATTTCTTGACGAGGACGGGGTTCGCGAGCCACCTGGGATGGGCGACACTGCGGACGACCCCCGCCCTTAAGAGCTTGTCCACCTCCTGGCGGATAACTTTCTGGCGCTCCACCGACTGCTTCCGGACCTTCTGCATGACCGGTCGCGCGCCTGGGAACGTCGCCAATTTGTGCTCAATCACCTCCCTGGGGACCCTAGCCATGTCGGACGGTTGCCACGCAAACACGTCTGCGTTAAGCGGAGGAAGGAGATGGCGCGCCTTCCTATTTGGCGCCGAGAGGCGCCCATCCGAACGGTTCGCCGGTCGACTTCGCCAGGAGACCGCCTTAACCTCCGCGGACGAACCGGGAGGCACGGTCTTCGCCGAGGAGCTCCCAAAGTCGAAGCCTCGGCCTTACGGCACCGATCGCCCCGCCAAAGCGAGCGTCCTTGTCGCAGCGGGCGCCCCGGCGGTCCACTTTCAAAACGATGGGGCGGCGGGCCGGGATCTTCACCACCATATACGCATAGTGGCACACCGCCATGAAACAGGTCGGCGCCGGCCGACCTAGTATGGCGTTGGGAGGTCAAGTCCGCCACCTTGAACTCGAGCATCTCGATGCGGAAGTTGTCGGACCTCAAACGTCACCGGAGATCGACGCGCCGGTGGACGGACTCGACCCGGCGCGATGTCAAGAATGGGGCGTTGGGCGAAGCTCCCGCTGCTTTGGATCTGGGCGCGCCGCGACGCCAGGCGACGGGGAGGTTGAGGAACTCCTCCGTCTACCAGCACCGCCCTAGCTTTACATTCCGGACCGTGGGTGCAACCACGATCGGGAGATGCCCAGGCCGGCGGATCGGGTGGGTGATCGGCTTTGATGAACGCGACCATTTGCTCCGACCACGCCAGCTGCCTCACCGACCCAAAGCCGGGCACGGCGGCGCACACCTCCCACATCGCACGCTTAAAGCTAGCGTGGGACGGATAGGTGGCTAAACCGCCGTGGATGACGGCAACCGGCGCTCCGCCTGCTGAAAACCAAGCGAAGCCGCTTCCTTGCCCTTGCCACTGCCGGACGCCTGCCGCTGCTCGTGGACTCGCTTGTCCACCATCTTGCCGACGACATGGCAATCCGCCAAGTCGTGGGAGTTTTGCGGTGAATGGGGCAAGATGGGCCTTCCGTCCCACTCACGAGGCGACGGTCTCGCCCGCCGTCGCGGCCGTGGGGGTCCGCCACGCCACGGCGATCGCCGTAACCGCCGCCTCGGCCCCCTACGGGACCGTACCCGCCGGCGCCGCGACCTCCTCCTCTTTTACGCCCATGGCGCCCATTGCGCTTGGTGGCGCGGTCTTCGTCGTCGTCATCGTCGCTTCGGCGGCCATGACCTGCCGGTCTCGGCCGCTTTGCGCTTCTTCTTGTCCTTGCGCGGGGTTCCTCGAGGTCCGGCCTCGCCGCCCATGTTGTCCCGCCAGCGCAGCCGGTGAATCTGCGCTCTCCGCCTGAAGGGCGCACTTGTGCGCCAAGGTGAAGAGCTCCTCCGTCGTCTTGATCTTGCGGGTGGCCATCTTCTCCTTGACCTTGGGGTCTCGGGCGCCTCTCCTGAATGCCGTGACCACGGCGTCGATGGAGATGTCAGGGATGGTGTTGCGGACCTGACTGAAGCGCCGAATATAGTCGCGCAGCGACTCTCCTTTCTTCTGCTCCACGTTGTGGAGGTCGTCTTCTACTCGGGCTGCTCGAAGGTGCCCTGGAAGTTGGTGACGAAGAGCTCGAGAACTCCTTCCACGACCCACGGACTCGGGGCAGGTTCATGAGCCACGGCGGGCTCCATCGGTGAGGACAGCGGGAAGTAGTTCGCGGAACCTTCCCGACCCTCTGTCGCCGCATCACCGTCGTATAGATCTGCAAAGCTCATCGGGGTTGGTGGAGCCGTCGTACTTTTCGATGGGGCGGATGAAACCGTTCCGCCATCGACGGGCGGCGCGACTCCTTAGAAAAGCGCGGCACCGGCGTCGGAGCCTCTGCTCTGGGACGCGGTCCTCGCCCGCCGCCCGTCGCCTAAGCGGCGCCAAGAAGCGCCACCCTTCGGCGGGGCAGCTGCGGGAACCTCTTCTTGCCCCCTTGTGGCGGCGCTGCTGCTTGATAACGCCGTCACGCCGGTCGCGGCCCTGCGGAGCTTGTCACGCATGAGTCTTCTCCATGCAGCAAGTGGCGGTCCTCCAGATGGGACCGGAGATCGCGACCACTGACGCCGCCCGGCCGAGCCCCGTGAAAGTCGCCGCTCTTGTCGTCTTAGCCCGCCCGTCACCGGAGATCTGCGAGAGAGTGCGAGGGCAACAAAGAACGGGAGGGCGAAACTGGTTCCCCGCCCCTGAAACTTGCACCACCGCTTGCGGCGGCGTCGGCGAAGGGCTAAAGCGGCCACCACGGAGCCGCCGGAGTCGAGTCACCGGAACGGTGGGTTTTCAGCAAAGCCACGCGCGTGGAGGTTACGTCTTTGGAGTGCACTCCTCCAAGGCCAGCGCCGCCTAGCTTGGCCGAGGCGGCTGCTTCGCCAGGCTCCAACCCTAGGTGGCGGCCACCGCCGGGTGATCCACCGCCATCGCCGCGGCCGACTCCGTGGCCGCGGCTCTAGCGGCCGCTTCCTGCTCCATCGCGGACTGCTGCTCCGCCATCGCCTCCTGAAGAAGGGTCGAAGAGCTTGAACCGTTGCTTGCGCTCCCCTACAGCGCGCCATCGCGGCGTGTTCTCCGCTCAACCACTGCGGATCACACCTGGTCAGATTTTTAGTCGCTAGCCAACTCGATCAAGCTCGATTCGATTTGGCGTCGGGCTCAACAAGGAGCGACTTCATGATTTACCTGTGTTCGGACCCCTCGTGGGTAATAGTCCTACTCCTGCTGAGCCTTAGCTCTTTTCTGATTGTGGTTGAATGGGAATGTGTTTACAGAGCGTTTGGAATGCACGAATGCTAGTGCTCGTCTGCTCTCTCTCCTCCCCTTTCTCCCCTCTCTCTCCTCCCCTCTTATACAAGCTTCGGGCTGGCGGAGAGAGCCGAGGGGTAAGCGTCTGATGCTCTCGGTACATCGACAAGACACGACAGAAGAGGCGAAACGTGCAGCTGCCCATGCATGCGCATGGCGCCGCCCTCGCGTGCCGCAAGTGGCCTCGACCCGCCTGATCCTGCCGGTGAGTCTGCGGGTGGGGCCCGCCGCCCTCCCGACAGCAGGCGGCCTCCTCAAGCAAACCTTCTCTCTGCCGGTCAATTCTTCTGCGCCCACGGTGATGGCCGCTCGGACACGCAAAGGTCATCAGAAGGTAATCATTTCTTCATTGGTATGTCATGCGCGTGATGTCTCATTAAATGCGCGCCGTCCTTCAGCGGGGGGAGCCTTCGTCCCAAGACTCCTTCGCAATGCTCCTGCTGGCCTTGAGCCCCACGCGTGGGACCCTCGCTGGTCTCGGAGGGGCTGCACGCGCACCCGCTTTGGGCGTGGGGCCCTCGCCTCGTCTCCAGAGGGGCTCGCCCACGCGCCACTTTGGCGCGTGGGGCCCTCGCCTCGTCTCAGAGGGGCTCGCCACGCACCCGCTGACGCGTGGGGCCCTCTCGGCCTCTGAGGGACTCGCCCACTGTGGCTGGGGCCTTGCTCGCCCACTTTGACGCGTGGGGCCTCTCGACCTCTGAGGCATACAGTATTTATTACAAACAAAACTAACAAAAGTTGTAAAAAAATTGAAAACAATTGTAGATGTACTCTTCAACTTCCTGTACCTCTGTATAAAATTTCAAGTTCAAATTCATCCTATACTGAAAATTAGAAAAATAGAAGATAAAGTCCTATCAATTTTGAACACGTCAAAGATGTTAGTTTTTTCTTTATTTTATAAGTCTTAATAAAAAATGAATTTTGTCTTGAAACTTCATACATAGGTGGAGTAAACAATGAAGTGCATCTACAAATTTTTTTAAGAATTTTTTACAATTTTTGATAGTTTGGTTGCACGGTGGTTGCAACAAAAGCTTGATTGCACATGATATGTTCCATATAATATAGCCCATGTTTTGTGCAGTAACATATTAAAAACTAATGTAACATCAACCTAAAAGTAAGAAATACAGTGTATAATATATTCCTTTTCCTTGTTAATTTAATTCTCCGGTGTGGGTAAAAAACATAAGATTTTTCTTGGTATCAAATATAACTATAGAGAAATGTGGATCAACATTTTCTTACAATAGATCCAGCTGCAATCCCTTCCCAATTATCGCTTGGAGCATTTATCATCCGAACCCACGATGCACTGCTGTCATCTTTTCCTTTCACTTGTGGTTCATAAATATTTATTGATGCCCTTGTTCCATATATTTCATCGGTTGTTTTTATTCCTGCTATCTAAGAATAAAACATTTTAATGTTATTTGTTGTGAATAGACATAAGTAAATACTATGTATATGAATTACATGGTAAATGGAGATTAGACATTATGATAGCATTACATTATATAATTATACATTCATGTTTTTCAAACAAGTGTATCTAATAAACGTATAAATATTACCAACACAACAAAGCATGGGGCACAACGGTGTAGAAATATTTAAGATAACCATATTGTACTTGTTGTAACTTAAATGTCTCGCAAGTTGGGATATCTTTTTTTGTTGTAATTTTGAGAGTAAAATTTTATGGGATGTCAAAATTTGTGATCCTTTATTTATATATGAGGCACATGCTTCTAGTTCCAGAACATGAATAGGTTAATTTTTATATTTTGAAATATTTGTCCAATAATTTACAGATCCATACCAAGGAAGATTTTTTAATTTTGTTCAATGTAACAATTAGGAAATGGAACAACAATTTTCTAATAAAACATAAGAGCTTATAATTATCAACAAATGTATCTCATAATAAAGATACAGACTCATAACATTGTTGTCACATTTATGTAGAACACCAAAATTCAAATTGTCATAGTTAAAATAAAAATAAACTGAAGATTCAATAATAAAACATGTTTGTAAATCATAAAAGATGTATTAATGAATGTATAATTCTAAGTAATTTTGGATTCATTATAAACGACCAACACAATGGGCATATAAAAGTTTATGGAATAAATGTATCATGTGCTTGATAACATAGTTATAATGTGCAGTCAAGTATAAATTTTGATATATTTTACTGTAGAATATAGCTAATCTCAAGTGTATAAGTTAAAATTCTCATCTTGATGTTTCATGTTCGTTCAAACTTTATGTAGTCTTGATTTTAGTTTATAATATAACAACAATGAACAAGTTACATATTTACCACATGAAATATGCGAAGTAGGTAGCCTTATTTATGGAAATTTTTTATTTATAAAATGAATTAACATTGAAAAATTACTTAATATATTTTAACATGATCATTTTTTTCCTAAGAAGAAAAGGTCACACACATTGGTGGTTTTTACTGAGCAAGTGTCACTACTGCTCTTGCAGGGATCATATCATTTAGTCGTGTGTGTGGTGAGAATGGATAAATACGTTTTTGTAAAAAGTAAATATAAAATATTTAAGCATGGGATACATACCCCTCCACGATGCGCATAGCTCTGTCCATGTGTAGGAAACCTCAATGATGTCTTCATAGCACCCTCATTATTTTGAAATATTGGGATTGTTCTTGTTGGGCAGTGAATAATGGGCATTTGTGTCTCTGTTGTATTAGATACTGATTGAAATTTGACAACATCCTCTGATGGGTATGAGCTTGGTTTCATCTGAGTTACAAGTAAATACAAACAAAGCAAAGAAAAATAAATATTCAGCAAGAAATTACCAAATAAAATATATTAGCATATACAATATTAGTGTCATTTGTATGAAAGATTATGTGCTATAAAAGAAATCACAATTTCGCATTGACAATTAGATGTTACAATTCAAGCATATTTGTTGCCTTCTCATATTTATTTGATTTTGTGTTTGATACAGTCAATACTAGGGGTAAAAACGGGTCGGATAGTTCCCGGACCGGACCGGTCGGATTCGGATTCGGATATCTTCGGATCGGATTTTGTCGGATATTTTCGGATACGGATCGGTACTCGGATATTTTTGTCGATCTGAATCACGGATACGGACGGCGATATCCGTCGGTGCGGATTGAATTCGGATATCCGAGGTTTTAGATGTTCGGATATCCGATACCTAAGGGAATGTTTAATCCTCATTTCGTCCGGCCCAAGGCCCAAAGCCCCAAACTGAGCCCAAGGCTTGCTAGCTACTAAGTTAAGGACTTAAGGTGCACCGTGCATGGCCGCACCCTCTCCAATCTCCATGCTCCAGTGCTCCACCCGCCGCCGCCGCTCCCGTGCCGGCCGTGCGCCGTCGCGTCCCCGTGAATCGCCGCCCTGCACCTCCTCCCGAGGGCTATCGCCGCCCTTGCCGCCGTCGCCATCGCCGCCCGTCGCCGCCGCCGCCTCGGCGCCGCCGCTACGCCGCCCGTGCCTTGCCTCCCGTGCTCCGCCGCCGCCCGTGCCCGCCTCCCCGTGCGCCCGCGCCGCCACCGCCGCATGCGCCCCCCTCGTCGCTGCCTCCCGTGGCCGTGGCTGCCGTGCGTTCTCGGCTCGTCTTCCTTCCTTTGGTGCAGCAGTGTGGCAACCACACATAAAGCAACAAGGGAAGGTATTAAATGTAATAAGCTCATATAGTTGATGGTGAATCGGTGATTTACTAATATTATATAGCCAATGTGTTGATTGTCTATTTATGTATGCAGCGTGAAGGGATTTTCTCTGCAACATAATTTGTGTACATGTTATAACTCCTCTAATCAATTGAATTACATAGTTGTTTTAGTTGAACTCGGACGTATAGTTTGAGGGGTTATATGTTCCGTCAAATATCCGTGTTCGTATTCGATTCGACCCGAATCCGCTCCGTATTCGAGTCCGACATTTCCCGCATCCGTATCCGTAACCGACCTATCCGTATCTGTATCCGGTTCCGAGAAAAACCGCAAAGTTAGGATATGGTTTAGCCATTATCCGATCCGATCCGACCCGTTTTCACCCCTAGTCAATACATCCAAAAACAATTAATGTTATTTTCTAATATGAGAGAATGTGAACTTGTAAATCTACCTTCAATCTCCGCAAATTTCAAATTATTTATACTCTTATATATCTGTCACAACCTAAAGTAATATCCATATCCTACACAATTGTTTTGCACAAAAAATTTAATTCTTAGAGGAATGCAAATATGTTTGTACACAATTCATAATACCTCTACCCCCATTAATTTTATATCATAAAAGGTTATTTATTATTAAACGGAAAGGTAAGTATTGGGATCTACTAATCAACAAATAAAAATTGTAAACAATATCATTACATGGCTTGCCAACCCAGAAACAAATGATTTTACGAGGAGGAAAATCGGCTCTCATGTTTCAATGATTTGTGCAATCATTTCAATGGTGATGCTGTCAAATATTTGATACAGAAATATGTAAAGCATAGTGCATAAACTTCAAAAATAAATTAATAACCAGAAAAAGTTACTTACCTGTATGACATGATCTTTAAGCAATGGATGATCGAATGCAGGTTGTCGATTTATGTCAACACATTCAAATATGTCACCATGCTTCGCCTAATTTGAAATATTGGTGCTTGGTAAGAATCAATATATTGAAAATATTAAAAAAGAATGATTTGTTTTGCACACCTGAATAATATTCTTGATATAGTGGTTCATTGCGCGATGATCATCATTTTCGCCCCGCTTTGTATATGTGTGTTCTTGTACGCTTGCACTTAGAATAATACATGACAGTAAAACAATCACAACAACCTTTATTGCTTCTTTCATCACAGAAATCTCAACGGATGATTATTCTTCCCACGGATCCACTCTGCTTTTTATAGGACACGAAGGGTTGCTGCTACAGATTTGTCATAAAAGATTATTTCTTAGTTTATTAGGACGATAGACATATATTAATTATTTCCATAAATTTAATATTCTCATTATAGAAATAATAAATGCTTCAAATAATTTTTAGGAAAATATATTCATGATATGATTCCATAAAGTTGACATCCTCGTAATAGAAACAATTAACTTAATAATTAGCTACAAACATCTTCATGATATGATTCAATAAATTTTATATCCTTCCTTGAAAATAAATTTGATACCTCATAATAGAAACAATTGTTTTATGTCATAATTAGTTGGCAAATATCTTCTTGATATGATTCAATAAATAATATGATTCATGCATTAAATTTTATATCATCACATTAGAAACAAGTATGCCTTCAATAATTATGAGGGCAAAAAACGTTTTGATGTCATTTAACAAATTTAGCCGAAGCAATTCATTTTCTAATGGAGGAAACAAATGTTATTGATATTATCCCATAAATTTAATATATATATATATAATATTGCAAAAATAAAGTTTTTATTAACAAGGAGGAAACATATATTCTTCATATAGTGACATAATAACTAAATAATTTATCAATTATCGGAGAAAAACAAATATTCTTGATATAAATCATTTTAATATATTAATATTGGAAACATTTAATTTGATGGAAATAAACATATATAGAATGAGCTAATAAACTAGATATAGAAATATTTTAATTAATTAGGAGGAAGCAAATTTTTTTATATAATTAAATAATTTTTGAATATTAATGTTGCAATCGATCAATGTTAAACATATTAGGAGGAAACAAATTATATTGATATCATTCAGTAAATTTATATATAAATGATAGAAACATTTAGTATTGGTGATTCATAATCGGCTCACCCGGAGACGGGCCTTGCGCCGGATCCGTACCGGCCTGCTGCGCGTAGAAAGAGCCCGAAAGGTCATCCCTGGCGGTACCAAGAGAGACGTCTAGCCCGCTGGGGCCATCCCCGGGCATGACTAAGACAACCACGCCTCCCTCGGTCCTAACCAGGAGTGTTGCGCACACCTGGCCTATCCTTAGCCCGGGAGAGGTCCCCGTGGACAGCTCACCTGTCCCCGGGACAGGTGGCGGCAACTGTCTTGCCCTATCGCGTTTTCCTTGGCCTTGACCGAGAGGACTGTACCCCCTTGGGGTATTGGTAGCCCGGGGGAGAGCCGCGCGGGCAGTTCGCCATGCCGTTTGCCCCTTGGGCAGATGGCAACAGCTGACACGCTCCGCGACGCCTCCAACGGGTGGTGCGAGGCTGGCTCCGAACAGTCAATGCTATATTGAGGGTAAAGGGAAAGTGTTTTCTCCCTGTGCAGGCTGCTCCCCCGTATTAGCACACCAAGACGAACACGTGTCCAGTACTAACCAAGCAAGCTTCTCTTTGTAGGCCACAGACAGGACGGAGCCCGGGAACGAGACAAGGGCGCCGCCACTAAAGATGGACAAAGCATGGATAGGCGCGGGACCTGTAGAATCGACTCCGAGCAGCCCGCCGCGCCTATAAAAGGAGAAGCCTGCCCAGCATAACGACCAGAGAGGTCTAGGAGGGCAAGCAACACGAGCGTCTGAAGCTTCCTTAGTGGTAGCAGTAGTCGTAGCCGAGTAGTTTGTAGCCACCTCAGTGTCCGAAGCTCCCCTGTAAGCTCGGAGCCGGCGCCTCCTAGCCCGGCCTTGGCGCCCCTGTACTGTTTCCACCAAATTACCAACGAGGGTTGGAGTAGAGTTGTTACCCGATAGTGGGGGCTCAAACCAGGGTAAAAACGTTTGTCTCGCACGGTTTGTATTTCTTTCGCCTCACCTCTCACCCCCTCTTGATATCACCTCACAACGGATCTGTACCCGGATCCCAGATTGCACCAGGCACAGTCCGGGAAGACCGCTCGGCCAGAGCCCCCATGAGCTCGGCCGCCACCCCGGGCTGCTGGGAAGGGTTGTCGTTGGGCCTCATTCCAACTACAAATTCATTTGCCGGTCCTTGGACCCGCGGCCCGCAGTTGGCGCGTTTCCCAGACACTGATAGCTGGCGCCCACCGTGGAGCCCATGAGCAGCCCTCGGCAGTCCACTCCCTCGGACATGCCTGAGGTTCCGAGCAACGACGTGGTCCTGGACCTCGAGTTCGACGAGTGCGATGATCTGGATGACCTGGGTCCATCGTACGAAGGATGGCGGGAGGACTACCTCGCTGAGGCCGAAGACGGAGCCGACGAGATGGAGGTCGACTCATCTCTCGCCTCAGGGGTAGAGCTCCACCCCGATGAGTTGCTCCCCGAGCTGGACCCATCACTAACTCACGTCAGCGAGACTCCCATGGAGTTCGAGACGCTCGGCGATTCCGCCTCTGCGGCTGATACCGGGACGTTTCCCCGGACTTCGCCCGCATCTTGCTGCGTCTTCACGGCCTCGGCCGATGTCGACGTCGGGAACATGGAGGACCAGGAGCAGCAGCGCCGCCACGCTGCGGCCCGGGACTTCTTCCGCGACTCCATTCGCAGCACCATGGCTGAGGTTTGCCGCGAGGACAACCCCGGCATCCCGGCTCACGTCCGGCCAATCGATTCCCTTGTGGATGCCGTGACCAACCCGATCCTACGCAGCCACCAGAAGGCGCGTGCAATCGTCCAGGTTGTCCGCGACTTGGAGAGGGATCCCTGTGGCTTCTCCATGGCTGACCTGGGTCCGGCCATCACTGAGGGCCTCGGTGACGTCGCCGCCGGCCTCGACCAGCATGCACACCCAGGCGATGGGCGCACAGACAGCTCTGGCCACAGCGGCTCTCACAGCCGCTCCAGCCGCAACCGTAGTCGCTCGTTCCGGGCGCGCACCATCTCCTCCATCAGCGGTTCGCCACGCGCCCCGGGCGGGGTGTTCTCCCGCCTGGGCCCGCTTCGGGGTGGCTCTCCCCGAAGGTCGCGCCAGGGTGCCCCGCCTTCTCCCGCGCTCTCCGTGAAGCGCCTTGGCCGCCGAGGTTCAAGCCCGGGCCAATTGAGAAGCTCGATGGGAGCAAGGACCATAAGGAGTTCCTATCCATCTACACCACTGCCATCCGAGCCATGGGGGGAACGAGGCCGTCTTGGTCAACTACTTCCCTACCGTGTTCGAGGGCATGGCCGGACCTGGCTGTTCAATCAGCGGCCTGGTTCCATCCGCAGCTGGGCTCAACTCCAGGACGCCCTCCGTACGAGCTTTCAAGGGTGCTACGCCCGCTCCGGACATCCTCTGGATCTAAAGCTCGTAGTGCAGCGGGATGATGAAAGTCTTCAGGATTTCGTGTGCAGGTTCATAAGAGCCCGCAACACTATCCCTTGCATATCGGATGAGGCCATCATCGAAGCTTTCAAGGATGGCATGAGGGACCGGCGCTACACCGAGGACCTCGAGCTCCATCCGGTCTACACCGCGAGCGAGCTCTTCCGCACGGCGGACCTCTACATCAACGCCTCTGAGGCGGTCGAGCGCAAGAGAGGCCGCGCCCACGCCAAGAAGAAGGCCAAAGCTGGTGACGGCCTAGACAATGACGAGGCTGACAAGAAGAAAAAGAAGAAGAAGAAGAAGAAGAAGAAGAAGAGGTTGGAGCAGCCCGCCAAATTCATCGCTACCGTCGAGCCAGACCAGCTTGAGCGCCCGCCGCAGCAGCGTCTGCCGCTGCAGCGCCCGCCGCTACAGCGCCAGCCGCGACCTCCCCTAGCTGGAGGCAGGACACGCGGCGGCCATGGGGCACCTCAGGGCCAGCCTCCGCGTCCGCTGCAGCAAGGCAGAGTTGAGGACCCGTTCCACAACCCAAATCTCTTCTGTCACTATCACCAGCGCCACGGCCACGACCTGCGCAACTGCCGCACGTGGGCCCACCAACTGGAGGACTTCTACGCCGGCCATGGCCCCATGCCCGAGCTACCCCATGGCATCCCTTCCGCCGAGCGCCCAAGGCGAAGGCTTCCCCGAAGCCCGTGGTGACGTCGCCATCGTCTTTGGCGGTACCTCGGCCTATGGCTCTCGCCGCGAGCTCAAGGCCGCGTCTTGCGAGGTCCTCCATATCTCCCGCAGCAAGCCCGCGTCGGAGTCTCCGCCTTGGTCCAGCCAGGCGATCACCTTCTCGGTGACAGACTGCCCGGCGGGACTCTAAAAGCCACAACGCCTCCCGCTGCTGCTTTGCCCGACCATCGGCAACACCCGCGTTGACCGCGTCCTCGTGGACAGTGGGAGCTCGCTGGATATCATCACCTCGCGTGTCCTCGGACTCATGCAAGTCCCACGCTGCTAAATCAAGGATATCACCGTCCCATTCCACGGGATCGTCCCAGGTTCGTCTCTCTGCCCCCATCGGACAGGTCGCACTGCCTGTGATGTTCGGCTCTTCCACCAACTTCAGGACCGAGTGCATCACCTTCGTGGTTGTGGAGACCAAGCTTCCCTACAACGCCATCTTAGGCCGCCCCGCGCTCTCCAAGTTCATGGCGGTCTCCCACCACGCCTATCACTGCTTGAAGATGCCGGCGCCGAGGGGAGCGATCACCGTCAGAGGGAACCACAAGACGGCCCTGGACTGCGACGAGACCGCGCTGGCTGGTAGGCTAGCTCCCTACCCGTGGTCCTAGAAAAAAGGAGCGCTCCACCGCGCGCCCGAAGGTGGCACTGTAGCCGTTGGAGCCCACCAATGCCATTGTCCTCACAAAGATAGACCCCTCCAAGGTGGTCCACATAGGGACGAACCTCGAGGCCCAATAGGAACTCGAGCTCGTTACCTTCCTTCGGGCTAACACGGACGCGTTCGCATGAGAACCGTCCGATATGCCCGGTGTCCCAAGGGAGGTGATTGAGCATAGGCTAGCTGTCCGGCCTGAGAAAAAAAAGTAAGGCAGTGCCAGAGGCGTATTCCCGAATGGAAGGCCAAGATCATCCAAGATCAGGTCGGTAAGCTGCAAAGAGCGGGTTTTGTTCGTGAAGTACAGCACTCCGATTGGCTTGCGAACCCAGTTGTGGTCCAGAAGAAGGGCGGCAAGTGGCGCATGTGTGTCGACCATCGCGATCTGAACTCCGCCTGCCCCAAGGATAACTTTCCCCTTCCGCGCATAGATTAGTAAGTCGACGTCACGGCAGACTCAGCCTTGATGAGTTTTCTGGACGCTTACTCCGGTTACCATCAGATCGCGCTGTCCAAGGAGGACGAGGAAAAACCACCTTTGTAACGCCTTTCGGCACGTTTTTCTATACGACCATGTCTTTCGGTCCCAAAAACGCTGGCACCACGTTCCATTGACTCATGCAAAAAACTCTCCCCGATCAAATAGGGCGCAGCATCGAAGTTTACGTAGACGACATCGTAGTGAAGAGCCGAGAAGCCCGAGACCACGTGTCCGACCTACGGGAAACCTTTGACAACCTGAGACAGCACCGGGTCAAGTTATACCTCGAGAAATGTGTCTTCGGTGTTAAGTCCGGCATGCTTCTTGGCTACGTGATCGGCGGGGCGAGCATCGGTGCGAACCCCGAAAAGATCGAGGCCATTGAAAGAATGAGATCGCCGACCTACGTGAAGGACATCCAATCCCTCACGGGCAGGATGGCGGCCTTGAGCCGCTTCATCTCCTGCCTTGGAGAGCAAAGCGCACCTTTTTGCAAGCTTCTCCGCAAGCACGATAGTTTCGAGTGGACAAAGGTGGCCGAGGCTGCATTTCTGCAGCTGAAGCAGTACCTCGCCTAGCCACCCGTCGTCACCATTCCCAAGCTCGGGGAAATCCTCCTGCTGTACCTCTCAGTAACACCGAACGCCGCAAGCGTGGTGCTGGCGGTGGAACGAGAAGGGAAGCAACAGCCCATCTACTACGTGAGCATGGTGCTCACCGGGCCTAAGGAGCGCTACCCCGACCTTCAGAAACCATGCTATACCTTGCTGATGGCCTCACGCAAATTACGTCACTATTTCCAAGCCCACCAGATCATGGTCCCGACCACTTACCCGATCAAGTACATTCTTCGAAACCCGGAGGCACAGACCGGGTCGCGAAGTGGGGAGTCGAGCTTGGCGAGTTAGATATCCAGTTCGTATCCCGTACCGTGATCAATGCCCAGGCCTTGGCTGATTTTGTGGTAGATTTGACCAGGCTGGATGAGCAAGAGATGAGCTCTGCAGGTCACGAGAGGGAAGTGGGTAGGTGGACTTTGTTCTTCGACGGATCACATCAGTCCGGGTGATCAGGATGCGGTCTCGTTCTCGTCTCCCCCAACGGAGAGCGGCTCCAGCATGTCGTACAAATACACTTCGTGGCGACAAACAACGCCGTGGAGTATGAAGCCCTACTAGCGGGCCTAGGGGTAAGCGCTACGGTCGACATCAAACGGCTTGTTGCGAAAGGTGATTCGCATCTCATCATCCGCCAGGTCAGGAAGGAGTTTCAGACATCTGACGACTCGATGGCGTGGTACCTGGTGGAAGTGAGGAAACTGGAGAAGCGTTTCACGAGTTTCAAAATTTGCTACATTCCTAGGGAAGAGAACGGCGAAGCTGACAAGCTCGCCAAACTCGGATCCTCACAAGAACTGGCCCTGCCGGGTGCTAGTGCAGCACCTTCTAAAGCCCTCCATTCCCTTCGGAGAGGAGGACACGGGGACGTCAACTACCCCCACACCGAGACATCTGGTACTGTCTCATACCTCGAGCAAAGCACCACCTGGCTGACGCCATTCATCCAGTTCTTGGAGCATAGGACATTGCCCGACGACGCAGCTGATCGTTCCCAGTTAAAAAGGTGAACCCGAGCTTACCGTCTGCACGGGGGCTCGCTGTACCGAAGGGGTGCTAATGGCGTATTTTGTAAGTGCATTACCTAAGAAGAAGATAAGTATCTTCTGTCCGACATACACGAGGGCATCTGCGGCGTCCACACCTCACACAGAACCCTTGTCGGCAAAGCATTCTGCATGGGCTACTACTGGCCCACTACGACGAGCGATGCAGAAGCCTTAGTCAAGCGCTGCGAAGCTTGCCGATACCATGCGCGGATGACGCATAAGCCCGCGTATGAGCTACAAACAATTCCACTAGCGTGACTGTTCGCGGTCTGGGGCATGGACCTCTTGGGACCGTTCCCCAAAGGACTCGGTGGCAAAACGTACCTGTTTGAAGCCACTGACACCTTTACCAAGTGGATCGATGCCGAGCCGGTCTCCAACATCATTGCATCTGCCGCAGTACGTTTCTTTTGGGACATCGTCGCAAGATTTGACGTGCTCAGCAGGATGATCGCTGACAATGGCACCCAGTTCACGAGCTGGGAGTTCAACGACTACTGCGAAGAGCTCGGCATGAAGCTTGCCCTGGCATCTGTGGCCCATCCACAGAGCAACGGAGCAACTGAGCGAGCTAATGGACAGATAATGCAAGACATAAAGAAGCGGGTCTACGACGCCCTCAAGGCAAAACAAAAAGATTGGGTCGACGAGCTGCCGTCAGTCCTCTGGGCAGTCCAGACAACGTCCAACCGGGCTACGGGAGAAACTACCTTCCGGCTCATCTATGGCTACCAACCGAAATGATACTAGGGTCCAATCGCGTTGACTTCGCTAGCTACGTGGCCAACGATGAGGAGCGGCAGCTCGACCTCGACCTAGACCTACTAGAGGCACGCCATGAGTACTCCCTACTCCGGGCTGCGGCCTACCAGCAGACCCTGCGTCGATAGGCGGCACAAAACGTACAAACAAGGACCCTGCAAGTAGGAGACCTGGTTCTACATCGCATCCAGAACCTCGCGGGCTTCAACAAGCTCAGCCCCAAGTGGGAAGGACCGTACAAAGTAATGTCCGCAGGCCGCACGGGCTCGGTACGTCTAGCTGACAAGGACAGGAACGAGCTCTCTAGCTCGTGGAACATCTCCCTCCTACGACGTTTCTACGCCTAATCAGGTCATAACTCTCCTTTATTTCAATTGCAAAAAAGCGCATCTTTCCCCAATCGCGAGCTACGCCGGGCTCGAGCACGGCAGCCTTAGGCAAGCCCGTGGCCAAAATCTGACGGCTAAGGATAAAGCACTCTGGAGCGCTCCTACGACGGGATAAGCCGACACCTCCTCGCACCCTAGTAAGGCTCCGTGAGGTGTGGAACACCCGTGGCCCAAGGTACAATAAGCCCACGTCAGGTTTGCTGGGGAAGCCGGATTCGTGCTCCGTCCTAGAACTCCTAAGATGATAGCCCGAGCATTTCACAACTCACACTGAGCAAGGGCTGAACGTGCTGGCGCGCGAACTAGTTGAAGCCCGGGAAATGGAAACTTACCGGTCAAAATCTCCTAGACCCTCACTTCCACCCAGCCTGCATCGCCGCACGGCCTGGCCGAAGCTCGGGGGCTGGTTTTTTCACGGTTTTTTCTCTGTACCCGAGCCTTTAACAAGCCCGCGCAGCGATGTGGCCTACCTAACGCTCAGGGGCTAGGGGTTTTTTCGCATATTTTTTCTAAGTCCTTAACTTTGCCAAGCCCGCACCGCTCGCTCGGCCTCGCTAAAGCTTGGGGGGCTAGGAATTTGTGTGAAATTTTTACAAGTCACTCTGGTCTTTAGACCGCGCCCAACACCAAGATCGCACTTGGACTTGGCCGCGGCCTGGGGGCTGGATGACTATGCGCACAAAAACAAAAATTTCATTTAAGCTCGTTCTCTCTGAACTCTTAAATTCGGCTTAGGGATTTCATTACTTTTCATCCAGTTCTCCTACTTTTGCATGACAGATTTACGCAAGAAAGGACGCAAGCAGGTTCAACAAAGAGGGTTCGAAATTCCACCGAAAAGAGGAATTGTATTCACACAAGGACAAGGAATTTTACAAGCAAAGGTAGCCTGGAATCCCAGGTTACCGCAAAAGGGGCACCGCGCCGCTATGATTATGGCGGTGCCCAAAGCCTACCCCATCGCTCCCCCACCGCGCCTAATTGCGGCGTTGGCAACGTGCTGGCGGCGCGACGGGATCCGGCGACGACGACACCGATGAGACGGGCACCGGCGCCGACACCCTGGGTGCGTGCGTGTGTCGCGCCCTCCGCCTGTGGACGCTCGCACACACGAGCGGCGGCAGGACCACCACGGCCGCTTCCGCAGCCGCCTCTGCGGCGGCCTCCCCTGTGGTGGCATTCTCAACCGCGGCCTCCGCCAAGGGCGCCTCCTCCTCCGCCGCAAGCGCAGCGGCGAACTCCGCGTCGGCGGCAATCTGCGCCGCCTCCTCGTTCTCCTCCTCCGCCGTGAGCACGACGGCCAGTGTTGCGGCCGCCGTCCCGTTGGCGCGGATTTGGCCGTGCTAGGCCAACATGGCCTCCTGGTCCACGATGACGAGGCCCGCGGCTTGCCTGTAGGCCTCTATCTCCTCCAACGCAGGCTGGATCGGAAGCGGCGAAGGAGGCGACAACGGCATCTCCACCAGCGCCGCCTCCAGCCATTCATCCCAGTCCACCGGTGATGCCGGCGGCAATGCCGGCGGCGATGCCAGTCCTGCTCCCGGGCCCGAGGAGGACATGTTTCCGGTCTCTCTCTCTCTCTACATTCTCGATCTTGTGCACTCCCCCTATCTGTGTTTTGGTCTGAGGAACGGTAGAGATAAGCGCGGACCAGAGTGAGGGCTGCGTAGCGCGCTGCCCCTCACTTCATAGGCCCGCGGCAACGCAATGTCCCATCACGCCGTGGGCTACCCTAAGCATCACTGTGCGCAAAGGGACGGGTAATTAAAACTCACTTCACGAGCTGGAGGGGCACGCGCTCGTGCGTTCCCAGAGGAATACGAACCTCACCAGTTGCCGCGCGACGCGTGTCCTGGCCCCGCTGTCGGCAAAGCGAAAAGCCGCGGCCTGTTAAAGTCCAACACTAAAATTTGGCCCATCTATCCGAATGAGTCCCACAACGTCAAATCTGCCCGACGCATGGCGCGGACCGGACGCGTCAGCCGTCAGGTCCTCCCTCCGCTTACGCATTCGTGCCCGACATGTGTGGCCCCATTGTCAGCGAGGCATTGTGCGGCGCGCAGCAAAGCTCACAGCGCGCACGCTCTGGCGCAGCAAAAGAAACAGGAAAATGGCTAAGTCCTCTAGCCACAGTACACAACGCTTATCCACTAAGCAAGCAACGAACAAAAAATAGAATAGAGTTCGGGGTCGGAACGGCCCGAGGCGAATTACAGCCCACGTTGCAGCCTAAGCTCTTTCCAGCTCGGTTTCTAGGTTGCGGATCCGTGTCCTCGCTTGAAGCAGCTCTATGGCTTGCGCGTCCCTTTCGTTCTGCTTCTGGCGCAGCTTAGTCCGGGCGGCGACGAGATCTTGCGCTTGCTTCTTCAGGGACTCCGCCTCAGCCTCGGACTTCGCCCTGACCTCCCGAAACGCGGCAACCTCCTCCGCGAGCTTGTCGCGGGCTTCCTCAAGCCCGCACACGATCGAGGTGCGCTCAGACAAGACCGCCTCCAGCTCCTTAGAGGCCGCCTCCACGCGCCTGCGCTCTTCGGCGAGTGCAGCCCGGGCTTGGCCTACCTCCTCGTTCACCAACTGAACCTAGCCCACCGCGGCCTTCTCTGCTTCTCAGGCCTCGGCTAGGTCCTGGGCAAGCTTCGCCGAGGCCTCTGTCTCCCCCTCCTGTGCTGCCTGCAACCCGACCTCCAGTTCGGCAACGCGCGGATCTCGCTCTCGGCAACAAGCTCGCTCGCATGCTCTATTTGGGTCCGGGTGTCTGCAAATTCCGTTGAAAGGCGGCTGAGCTCCACTGCGTTGTTACCAGCTTGCCCGCACGCCGCTTCGATCAGCGAGGCTGCCTCGGCAAAGAAGCTGTAGGACTGAGACGAGAGCAATGAATCAAGTCGTGGAAAGGCCAACGCCAAAACACAACACACGGCCGCGGGTGCTTACCTTCCTGTGCAGAGCGAGCCCGCTCCTCATTCTCTCCTAAATAGCGTCGCGCGCGGCCTCCTTAAGCCCGTGAGGGTGCGTCTCGTGGAACGTCAAGTGCAAGCGGTCCGAGGACTCCAAGTCGCTCTCCTCTGACGACACAGTGCACGCCGCCACCGTCGCAGACGGCTCCGGTAAAGCACCGGAGAATGGTGACGGCGTGTTCTCCGCTCAACCACTGCGGATCACACCCCTGGTCAGATTTTTAGTCTGCTAGCCAACTCGATCAAGCTCGATTCGATTTGAGCATCGGGCACAACAAGGAGCGACTCGCAGATTTACCCAGGTTCGGACCCCCTCGCGGGTAATAGTCCTACTCCTGCTGAGCCTTAGCTCTTTTCTGATTGTGGTTGAATGGGAATGTGTTTACAGGGTGTTTCGAATGCACGAATGCTAGTACCCGTATGCTATTGCCTCTCCCCTCTCTCTCCTCCCCTTTTATGCAAGCTTGGTGGCTGGAGAGAGCCGAGGGGTAGGCGATCTGATGCTCTCGATAATCGACAAGACACGACAGAAGAGACGCAACGTGCGCTGCCCATGCCGTGCGGCGCCGCCTCGCGATGCCGCCAAGTGGCCTCGACCCAAGATCACACACGGTGAGTCGCGGGTGGGGCCGCCGCCTCCTCGACACAGGCGGCCTCCTCAAGCAAACCTTCTCTCTGCGGTCAATTCTTCTGCGCCCACGGGATAAACCGGTCAATTCTTCTGCGCCCACGGTGGTGGCCGCTCGCCAGACTGCGAGGGTCATCAGCGGTAATCATTTCTTGTTTGTCTATCCGCGTGATGTCTCATTAAATGCGCTTCGTCCTTCAGCAGCGGGGAGCCTTCGTCTCAAGACTCATACGCAATGCTTCGCCGCTGGGCCCCACTCGACGCGTGGGACCTCGCTTTGGTCTCCAGAGGGGCTCGCCCACACACCCGCTGGCGCGTAGGGCCCTCGCCTCGCCAGAGGGCTCGCACACGCGCCCGCTGGCGCGTGGGGCCTCCCTCGCCTCGCCAGAGGGGCTCGCCACGCACCCGCCTGGCGGTGGGGCCCTCTCGGCCTCTGAGGGGGGCTCGCCACGCCAGCTGGGCTGGCTCGCTTTGCTGACAGCTGGGGCCCTCTCGGCCTCTGAGGGCCTCGCCCATGTGGCCAGGGCCTCGCTCGCCCACTTTGGCAGGGGCCCTCTCGGCCTCTGAGGGGCTCGCCCAGTGTTGGGCCTTGCTCGCCCACCGGCGCGTGGGGCCCTCTCGGCCTCTGAGGGGGCTCGCCCTGGCCTGGGGCCTTGCTCGCCCACTGTCGCCTCGCCTTCAGAGGGGCTCGCCACGCACTTCCCCTTTGGCGGTGGGGCCCTCTCGGCCTTCCGAGGGCCTCGCCCAGCCGCTGGGGCCTCGCTCGCCCGCTTTGACAGGGGGCCCTCTCGGCCTCTGAGGGGCTCGCCCCACTGGGCCTTGCTCGCTCACCGACGCGTGGGGCCCTCTCGGCCTCTGAGGGGCTCGCCCTGTGGCTGGGGCCTTGCTCGCCCGCCTGACGCGTGGGGCCCTCTCGGCCTTCTTAGGACTCTTTGTACCCCGGTATTTATTACACCGACAAATGGAACTTGCCCTCGTCGCTGTCGCCTGCTCCACGTCCAACTTGGCCTCGTGGATCTCGGCGCCCACAGAGGCTACTGCCTTGCGGGCCCTGTCCCGTTCTCCAGCGGCGAAAGAGGAGGCAGCCCAAGCCTCCGCCAGCGCGGCCTTCAGCTCGTCCGCCTCCCGCTTGGCGGCCGCGAGCTCGGCCCTGGTTTTGTCCGCTTCTTCCGGGAGAGCCCGAACATCATCTTCTCCTGCCCGAGCCTTAAGCGTCACCTCCGCGGCGGCCAGGGACTTCTCGAGTCTAGTCTTGGCCCTGACAGCTTATTCTGTGGCAGCCCACGATCGCTGAAGCTTGTCATGAAGCCTGACGACTTCCTGTGCGAGCTCTCGCTTGTCCACCGAGGGTTCGGCCCGCTGCACAGCCTTCTGAGCAGTGGCCTGCACCTCCTCGAGCCAGGCCTTAAGCTTGACTAGCGCGTCCTCCGCCAGGGCTTGCCCGGCCGGCCTTCGCAGACCAGAGCTCCGCCTCCACCGCGCTTTCGCCCTCAGCGGGAGCCAAAAACATGGGGGCTGCGCCAACCACCATGAGCAGACTTGGGTGAGGACGCGCAGCCTCGCCTTCTGCCGCTGCTTGCCTGTCCTCCGCCGGAGACAGCAGTAACCATGCCGCCTCGGCCTCCGCTGCCTCGGCGCGCTGGCGAGCGAGGTTCAGCTGCAAATCCCCCCTTGTCAGGCGGGGGACCGGGCGGATCTGCACGTCCGGCACACCTCCTCCAACGGAGCGCCATGCCCAGTCGTTCACCTGCTGCTCCACCCACTCCGGAGTGGCAGAGATCCAGCCCGCGGATGCCCGGCGGGCCACGCTGAGCAAGGAGGCGGCAACCAACTGCCGGAGTGAGCTGCCTTGATCGCGCCCCAACCGGTCAGCAGCATGCGTCGGTCGGGCGCCGGAGGAGCGTTCCCAATCAGAGTCTTGAAAAGGTCGACGATCCCCAGACGATCGACTGGCCTCCACCCGCCCTTCGACCTGCAGGGACGTAACCAACAGCGAATCCCCGGCGGCAGCATCCACCCTCACTGTCTTCGCAACCTCAGCGGCCGCATCTAGCACCGCCATCGGCAGGCAAGCCGATGCTGACCCGCGGATCAACCTCACCTCCTTGCCCCACGTCTCAGCCTGCGTCGACAACCTCTCACCAGCCTTCAGCAGCCGCGACAGGAGTGCCTCTCATTCTTCCCCGGGCGGAAGCACTTTCCCGCCTCTCGCGCCGCCAGCATCAATGCCACCACGGGCTCGACCAGTTCGCCCTCAGTCGCCCTGGCTTCGGTGGAGGGGGGCCGCACGTCAATTGCCACCTTGGCGCCGCGCACTGCAATCAGATACACCTAGAGCGATTAAACACAAAAGCGAGACGATAACGGGTAGCGCGGTGAACTTACACGCTAGTTCAAGCTCTGTGCCCGCGTACACCCCCTGGGTAGGGTGCAGAAAAAGCCCCGTCTCTAGCTCGCCGACGCGGCTAGTAGTCGGCGTGGCCGTTTTCTTCCAAGGTCGGGCTACATCGGCCTTCTTCGCGGACCCGCCACGACGTCATCACCGGCGTCAGGCCCGCCGCGGTTGCGACATCCTTGTCGTCGCTGTCCTAGCCGCGAGTGCCGCACGCTGGACCCACGCGGAAAATGAAGCATAAGATCGGCTGAGCCCCCAACACTCAGCCTACGTCGCGTGGAAAATCGTTACCTGCGCCGGCACCGTGCGTTTCCTGGCCCGCGTTTCTGCGCCTTCCTGCGCTGTGCCCGCCTCGGTCGAAGCCGGCGCTGAGCTCCCCCGCCGGGCACCGCCAGTGACCCTCCTAATGGCGAGCGCACCGCCAATGGATGCACGTCCAAGGGCTCCCCTGCGGAGCCTGTAGCCTTCGTGACCTCCTTGACCACAGTCCACATTCGCTGCGCACGAAGAATCAGCTAAGCCAGGCCGTCAGGACCCTATGGGCGCATGCGGTCCAGAATTCAATTGAATACCTGCCAGGCACATACCGTGGACAATTTGTCCGTTACGTTCCTCCCGGGATAGGGATTTTTCCCCATGGGCAGCAGCATCCTCACGATCTTCGCATCATCGCGGGCCAGCAGCTCTGCGAAGCATCACAAACGATCACCACATGTGCCATCCCAAATTCAAACAGAGCATCGTGACAGGCGCTTACCTTGGTGGAAGTCTCGGTCCGGATCCTCCCAGCCGCTCATCTCGCTGAC
The DNA here is from genome assembly GCA_036346415.1 of Raddia guianensis. Classification (NCBI taxonomy): domain Eukaryota; kingdom Viridiplantae; phylum Streptophyta; class Magnoliopsida; order Poales; family Poaceae; genus Raddia; species Raddia guianensis. Next base: position 10,015,124 of record CM070537.1, read on the forward strand.
GCACCGCTCGCGGTGCTGCAGCGGGCTAATCCGGTGTCGAACAAAGCATTGACAATCTCATAGCCCGTCAACTTCCTCTTGGCGAGCTCCGCGATCTCGTATGCCACCGCCTGCTCCTGTTGTAGGAGCTTGCCACGCACGAAGATCGGCGCCTCCGGTGCGGCCGAAGAATACTCCAAGTCCGAACCTCCGCGGTTCAGATAGAACCACCGCCAGGCCCAACCATCGACTTTCGTCTTGACTTTATAGTCCGGGTATGTTCTGCTGCCCCGGGCTCGGCGTGTGGTAAAAGAAGACCCGCCGTTACCCACGCAATGGCCGTCGGGCTTCAGCTTGAAGTACAGCGTGAAGAGATTCACCGAGGGCCGCGCCCCGCAGTACGCCTCGCACAAGTATGAGAAGATCGACAAATGAATATAGGACTGCGGGGACAAATTCTCTAGCCGCAGCTCCATAAGGGCGAAGAAGCCGGCCACGAACTGCAACTCCGGTGCACGGAACCCACAGATAGCCGAGCTTTTGAAGCAGATCAGCTCGGTAGGCTCGGGCTCTGGCCCCCGGGCTGCGCCGAGAAGCCTCCAAGACCACGACCTCACAAAGCCATCCCTCTCCAGCTCCGCCATCCTCTCGCTCATAAGCACGCTATCTTCGATGAACACCATGGTAGCCGAAAGCGGAAGGCAGAGAAACCGGATGTGGGGAGCAGGAAGGCGAAGAAGACGACAGTGGGATTATGTTGACATTATGTTGCTCCAAAAATTATGGGAATTTTTCTCCCTATGCAACCATGAGTCGTGAAGCACTGTACCAAAAAACTCCTCAATAATCCATACACAGAAAATATGAAAAATCAAACACCAACAACTCTCAAGAACTTTGAGCAGAAAGTTTGGGGCTCGGTTTTCACTTCATAGCTCCCAAATGGAGAAACCAGTGGACTTCAAATTTTTACCACTGATGGATATATGAGTCACGAATCTTTGCCAACTGTAATCATCCCAAAATGATTTTTATAAATTTTTCTAAAAAGCTTTTGCTGACTGCTGCGCGGATGAAAGTTTCTGGACAGATTTACAACAAGTCAAGAACTCGATCTCTTGCCTGTCATATGGTTGCAAAGAGTGTGGTAACTCAGATTAGCAACCTCAAGACATCATAGACCATCAAGAACCAACAAAAAATTACCAAGACTCATTCTCTAAATAAGAGCTCCAAAAAGGGGATAACAAAAGAAAGAAGAATTTGGAGCAAATCAACACAAGATGATTATGAAAACGAGAGATTTCATTGCATAGAAGTTGGGGATTACAAACCATACTCCATGTGGTCACAAGCACTCTAAGTGCCACCCTTACACATCCAACTCACCCTCTCTATTTATGAAATTTTCAGCTCTAAAGGGATGAGGAGGAGGTGCTCCCCTCCCCCTCTATTTATAGCCCTAGGGTGAGATGCCCTATACCGTAGAGCTCATCTCCACCCTTCATTTGAGGATGAGTGGTGTACAACACACACACACACTACAAGACACATTCCCGAGAGAATATTCTCCTCACATTCCTTCAGGAAATATCTTCGCAGCTTCCTCGGTCGCCAGCCCACGCCTAGGCCCACCGGTCAGAACTAGCTTCACCACTAGGTTACCGATGCCACAGCCGCCAGCTGCCTCGGATTCCTTGCCATGGCTAGGCTACACCACCTCATGTGACCGCCAAGTCATCGGACCCGGTCGCCTGCACGCCTCCGGATGCACCAGCCTCTAGCTGTCCCCGCGAAGCGTCAGCCACGTACCCGCCGATACCTACATCACTAAGGTGAACACAAACGAAAAAATACACCTTACCTCACCTGCAAGGTTAGTCCATCATAAAATTACCAACATCATGTGATACCATAATTAGGAAGCCTAACACACCACGTGTCAGCTTAACAAAATCCATCGGACCACGTCCGATCAAAACTATTACCTAGCCCAAGCTCAGCACAATGGTACGGTACCAATTCCACGGCAATTTTCCACAAATGCACCATTTAACATTATTCAAAACACTTCAAATTCCATCTTGTCACATATATTCATCATCAAACCGGGGTACCCTCCACATGGGTCTCAACATAAACATTTTCTCTTATGCATACGATACAATCGGACTCTTTTAACTCCAACTTGTTGCAAGCTTGGAACAACACAATTCTCACAATCCCGAAATTTATGAAATATTATGTCAATTTCTTTTCGAAGAACTGGGAGGAGCTCTCCCAAGACTTTACGAAAGGAGCGCAAAAATGGCCAAGTTACAAGTTATGTCAAGACATCGTCCTATATGACCCGTTAAAGCACAGATATCCTACAATGAAAATATATAGTAGAAGAAATGATATTTTTTTTACGTCAACTGTCGGGGATAAAATCACGGCCCATTGCCATGGCCCACTCCCTGACGGCCCAATCGAACAGCCTCCTAGGGCCTAGCTCCCTAGAAGGTTCTATCAGGCCCATGTGCATCCTGCCGAACAGCTTCTTAGCTGGCACGGTGCGTAATGGCCTAAGATTCATGTTTGCGTAACGGCTACGTGAAGACCCGGACGTGGTTTCTCGGATTGGAGCAGACGTCGTGATCCCCAAGAATTGGATTATACCTTATCTACCTCGGGATGTATTTGGCATGTATACGAATTCATTACGGTCTCGTGATCAGCCCGGGCCGATTATCTCTTGGTAGGTCGGTTGTTCAACACTATATAAACAAGGCCTCTACGACGTGTAGAGGGCACCTGATCTTACGCCAGAAGATCGAGACTTAGAGCACCATCGCATATTGTTTCCTGTACACCCATAATCTCGCCGAGACCTGTTCGTCTCGTCGAGCCTCCACCTTGTAATACTCTTTGATATAAAGAAAGGCTGGACGTAGGGCTATTATCTCCTTTGAGAGGCCCGAACCAGGATAAAAACCCTGTGTCTCCCTATTGCTCGTTGATTGCTGTTTGCCTTGCTCGGCAGGTCTTCTATCTCCCTTTCTCAAGAACCTTAGTTGACTTGGGACCGATATCCCAACCGGGTCGACATCAAACACTCTGGTATCTGCTTTAAAGTAGAAACCATAAAGCCCATTTCAACAGATTCCAACAACTGGTACAGAGGCTTCAAAACACCAGTCCTCAAAATGGATTTGCTGATTTGAATCTACAACCTGGCATGGAAGAAGAAAGAGAGGTGTGTCCTGGAATTAGCTTTGCTGATCAATGTAATGAATCCAAAGGACAAGCTGCATCTAACAAATGGGGGAGGCTCCCATAAAAGGATAACAATTTTTCATGCTAATTGTTCTTACAATTAGTGAATGCCTTGTTTGGATCGTGTCTTAACTTCATACAGAACTAATACGATTTAGGAAGAATGCTTAATTGGAACAAACAAAATTTGGCCTAGTAAGATCATGCAACGCAATGCGTTTACCTGGTCGCCAGAGCTGGGTATTTATGCCAATTTAGGGGTGCCGGTGGCGAAGGCGGCGATTGTCGGAGGCGAGGGGGAGGCACCTTCCTGTGGCCATGATAGGCGCGCGGTGCTGGATCTTGAGAAAGAGGTGGCTGCTCCATGTAACCCTCTAGTGTGAGGCGCCGCCGCTTTGAGGCGACATGAACGGTGACCGTCGAGCTAGTGTAGAGCTGCTTGGTGGCAGCGAGCCGTCAAGGGAGGGCGCAGTGAGGTCTTTGAGTCTTCTGACACGACGATTTTGCCCCTAGTTAAATTGATGAGAAATGATCTGGTTACCCTCTCCACTTGTGTACCTCCACCGGTACTTAAGTACCTTTTCTTTTATACCTTCCATTCCTTTATAAAACTAGAAAAAAAACCTTGTTGTGTACTAGATTATCGAAGTTCCGCAAAACAAAATGACAGCCCTTCAATTACTATGCTTCCAAGATACTACGAGCACTACGGAGTACTACTAAATACTGATCAGTGATCACCAGTTAGCCGCCGTACTCCAGTGTACGAATTTACGAGGAGGGGGCGGCGGTGGCGACATCATCGGCGACCCAAGCGGACATGGCGAAGAGCACCCGGCCCTTCCACCCCTGCAGCAGCCACCGCCGATCCTCGTCGACGAGAAAGTCCCGATGGTGGTAGCCCATCACCTTCTTCCTCACCTTCTTCACCACCTCCGGCTGCAGCGGCAGCTGCTGTAGCCCGGCGCGGTGGTTCCGCACCGTCCACTGCTTGTACGTCTCCGGCCGGTCCACCCTGTCGCCGCCCTCGCAGGCAATCACGTTCAGTGCGCTCCGCCCCAGGATGTCCCTCTCGACGAGTAGCCGATCGTCGTTGCCGCGGGGGATCGTCGCCTCCAGGACGTCGAACATGGCGGAGTAGAAGTAGAGCGCCTCGCGGAACCTCGTCATGAAGAAGGGCGCGCCGAAGCCGCCATGCACCACCCACTGGAGGAACACGTCGGGGCGCATGGCGCGGATGTTGCGGAGGAGCACATCCCGGGAGCTCGTTTCCTCGCCGCCGCCGCCGTCCATCAGCTTGCTTAGGCCTGTCTGGGTGACCACGACGAGCACCTCGCCTGCGTCGAGGTCGAGGTCCTCGGCGCGGACCGTCTCCCACCTCGCCGCGACGCCGCGGAACGTGAACGGCACGCGGTACTCGCGGGCGACGTGGCAGAGGCGGCGGCCGGTCTCCTCGATCTGCAAGGCTGGCCGGAATCCGGGCTGCGGAAAGTCGACGCCTGTGATCCTCACCTCCGGCGGGCCGCCGTCCCGCTCTGCTAGGCACTGCAGCAGCCCCGGCCACTGGAATCCGTACTGCACGCCGAAATCGACGATGTGCAGCCGCCGCCTCCCGGCGGCGGCGTTCATGATAGTGAGGTTGTCGAAGGTGAACTTCACCTTGTTGAAGGGGCACGCGACGAAGTAGAGCACGTATGCCCGGAGGAACTCCACGACAGAGGTGCGCTGCGCCACCAGCGACCGGTAGAGGTCACTGCCGGCGCCGGCGAGCCGCGCCTCCAGCCCCTCCGCGAAGCAGTGCGCCAGCCGCTGCGTGGGGTCGCCACTCGCCGACGAGTGCTGCTTGATCTGCATCAGCAGCTCCGCCGCGCTCCGGCGGTCACCGGTGGCCACCGCCAGCGCGCAGCTGATCAGCATGGCACGCAGGTCGACGTCGACCACCTCCGCCGCCGCGACGCGTTTCTTCCTGCTCTTCTTCTTCTTCTCCCCGGCGTCGCTGTCCATGGCGATGCGCAGCTCCTCCATCCCCTTCATGCACAGCTCGTGCCCGTGGAGCATGATGTCGTCCAGCATCTCGCCGACGCCGGTCTCCTCCCGCTCCGGCGCCATCAGCTTGCTGCTCCTTCCGGCCTCTGCCTCCAGCTCGTCGCCGCTGTGGCTGTTCTTGCGGCCCCTGCCACTCACTTGGCCGGCGTTGAACGCGCTCGCCGGAAAGAGCTTGCGGGAGATGGCATGGACGTCGACGGCGAGGTTGCTGTTCACCGGCAGGAACTTGTTGGCCTCCTCCATGCCCTTGAGAAACGCCAGGTTGAGATTGAGCATGTCCATGTTTCCGGCGACCTGGCCATTGAAGACTGCCGAGATCGGGGTCGCACACTGGTCACCGTCGCCGGCGAGCATGGTGTTGGCCTCGACATCCTTGACCATGGTGTCTCTGTTCTTGGCGGCGCTGGCGAAGGATTTGTTGCCGTCGTTGGTCGCGACTTCGCCGGGCCGGAGAGATTTCTCAACGTCGAAGGCGAAGGCGGGGGCATCGGGGGAGGACAAGGAGGCGGCGCCGCAGTTGGTGGCGTTGCCGGAGTCGTCGGAGGTGGCGGCGCTGGCGTTGGAGAGGATCTGGGCGTACGGCTGCTGCGCCTGGACGAGGGCGGGGTGGTCGGGGAACTGGTAGAAGAACTTGTCGTCGATGTCCTCCTCCATGAGCATCCGGGAGATGTAGGGGAGGATGAGGTCGTCGGAGTCCTGCTGCGGCGTCGGCGGCAGGTCGAGGAAGACGGAGGGGGAGAAGGGGACGTCCCGCGGGAAGTCCTCCGGCGTGGCGGCCATGGCCATGGGCGACGCCGGCGAGTGGTTCGTGAGCCGGCCGGCGACGCGGACGGTACGTATAAAGATGACTGAGACTCTGGAGTCTTCGCTAAAGGCGCCGAGAAGAAGAAGAAGGTGCGTCACGATTCACGGCAAGCGGCGCACGAAGAGGAAGGTGAGACGAAGGTGATGCAGCCGCGACTCTTCGCTGCGGGCTGACGCATCATTGCCACGCGTCTGTTATACCATGGGAGATGCGCTGCCATGTCCGGGCTGACGTGCGCAATTTTTTTAAAGGGACTGACTGGTCAGCAGGCACCTGCAATTTGTGGTTTTGTGCGGGCGCCTGCACAAAACTGCTAGTTGCAGGCGCTTTTAGTCCATGCGTGCAGCAATATACTTTCATTGTCCTAACAACAGCAGTAAGTAGCGACAGAGGAAAAAAAGCTGCAAAGGCCGTGTAGGCAAAAAGCAAAAGAAAAGCTGAAAAAATAAATTTTCTATCGATCAAAACTAAACCTAACTGAGCGTGCAATTAACTATAAAACAAAAAAAAAGAATCTATACCTAAAGGAAAACAAATTAAAAAAACAAAAATGCCTATACGGGTTAATAAAAATTCCACAACTAAAAAAGTGGAATTTTATATACAATAATTGGAAGAAAAATATAAAAACAAACTTGATTAGCCTAAATGATGAGAAATACGATGAATCTATAATTAAATAAAAAATAAATACAATGTCTAGAATTGTTCCAAAAAATATAAACAAAAAATCAATTTCCGGTTCAAAGTAACAAAAATTCCAGTATGGGTTAATAAAAATTCCACAAGTAAAAAAGTGGAAATTTTATATACAATAATTGGAATAAAATATAAAAACAAATTTGATTAGCCTAAATGATGAGAAATACGATGAATCTATAATTAAAGAAAAAATAAATACAATGTCTAGAATTGTTCAAAAAAATACAATCAAAAAATCAATTTCCGGTTCAAAGTAACAAAAATTCCAGTACGTACGGGTTAATAAAAATTCCACAACTAAAAAAGTGGAAATTTTATATACAATAATTGGAAGAAAATATAAATGAGTAGAAAACAATGGAATAGAAAAATGTTTTTATATAAAAAAAAGAATACATCACCCACTATGGTACTTGCATAGATTTAGATCCAAGTAAATCATTGGTACAAATTAGTAGAAAAAGGCATCGCAAAAAATAATTACTATCTAACTCTCCACAAAACCAATATGCAAGGAAAAAAAAAAGCAAAACCGAATCTACATAAGACCAACCAGGTTCTTGCATTTGATTTAGATCCAAGTAAATCGGCTACAAATGTGCAGGAAAAATGGGAGGAGACAAAATGATAGAGCTGGACTGAGGAGTGAGAACAAAAGAGTGAAGACAGAGAAGGGAAGAATGCATGGGTAGAGAGAGATGAACGGGACAAAATAGCTGCAAGCACAAATCGAAGAAGTAGCAGTCGCATGCACAAAATAAAAAAAAATCCCTCCAAATATAGCTCTGTCCCTTCCTCTTGCTTCTCTCACAGAGAGAAACAAAAGAAGAGTTGAAGAACACATAAAGAGCTCAATCCTCTATCCAGATCTAGAGCAGAGCAACAAACACTACCATTTTCGCACTAGAGCAAAGACAACACATGAAGAGCTTGCTCCTCTACCCAGATCAAAAGCTTCATGTAGAAATTTCGTTGGATCCATGTGTCATACTCATCTGCTTCTTTTTAGTGAGAGAGAGTGAGGCATATAGATAGAATAAGGTAGGAATGAGGAGTGGGAGAGCCAAATCGCAAGAAAATGAATGGAGCTAGCTGCGGAGGTAGAGGAGTGAGGTAACTTTAGCGAATGAAGGGACAGAGGAGAGAGAATGGCTGATCACTTTTGGCTGGTCACTTGGCATGTGCTGCAGCTATCGGACTCCAAAATCGTCGATCAGATATCGAAGGGTGAAAAAATGCGCCTGCGCGAATGCCCATAATGCAGGCGCCTGTAGATTAGCAAAGTCGTTTTTTTTATTTTATGAAATGACACAAAGAACAAGGGATTTGTAACGCTTATATTACTAGTGTCCGACTTTGCTATAATTTACCGAGCCACGAGCGAGCTCATGCCAGGCTCGGTTCGATTCATTTCGGTGACAGAGCTAGGAACTAGGCTCAGGCTTAGCCCGGCTCTGTCAAAGCTCAGCTCGGGCTCGACTCATATAACCGGGAGGAGACTCTTTATTACACTCCGTCCATATTATATCATTTCTCTGCCCTTTTTCTCTTTTTATTCTTGATTAATGCAGCCCATTTATCTTGTAGAAAACCATACGAAGCTGAAGAAAATAAAATAACAATACCAAATTCATGAAAAATATGTATAATCCAAATATGCAATAAAGTTATAATATTTGTGTTTAAACATATATAAAAATATACTTTATTTCTGAGTGTCTTTTAACTATTAAATAAATTAAGTTTTAGGAAAAATTTATTTATATTTTTCCTGAATTTATAATTTATTTATTTTTTTAAGCTTCCTATCATTTTCCTACAAGATAAATGAGCTGCATTAATCATGAATGAAAAGAATAGTGGACAAAGAAATAGTATAACATACGTTGATTATTATGAAATAAAAATGGGATTGTCTCCCTAGCAATCACCTGTTTTATTTTTTCATGCGCAGTCATATATTGCCTAATGCAAAAACATAGATGACTATCTTGTGCCACACAAACCCAGACGATTTCTCATTCGTTGATGACCTTTTTGATTTTTGTTCCACCGCTTAAACGTGGGACCTTTGCCTTCCATGTTCTGTAGATACGCTAGAATTTTTTATTTCTTTGACCAAAATATAGGCTGTGTGGCTCATGACATAAATGACATAGTTATGGCCGGAGAAAATGATTTCCATATCAATAATAGATGAATGCATTAGCATGCGCTACCCACGCACCACAAAAACAAAACAAAAATGAAAAAACATCCCTAACTTGAGTTTTAACACATGGTGTGATGTGTGATGTTATCAGGAGTGTATTTACCCTTTGTATATTACATTTATAAGAAAAATCAGTTCATATAAAAACCGTGCATATGATTAATAATTAAAAAATTCAAATATAACGCTCAAAATTTTTGCATTGAGGGTGAATGAAAAATATACATGTAAGCTATGAAAAAAGAAAAATAACAATATAATGGCGGGGCCATGAGGCAACAGATTGATGATAGCAGCTAGTCATTTAAACTTACTACTTCATAAACAACAAGTTTAATGACTACTTATAAATCTAATAATGCAGACGCAAAATAAACACTAACTCAGAAAACCAAAAATATAGATCAATGAAAATCAAAGAACCTCAATGTCTGTGATGCTAATGGCACTAATGTATCAATGAATCGATACATAGAATACACAAAGACCCTTAGATCAGCATTGATTTTTTGGTGGAGAAAAGAATTCAATTATCTGGAAATAAGAAAATTTCAAGTGTACCGAACATAATTTTCGCATCACATGGAAATGAGAAAACAGACATACAGGATATGAAAAAAGTGAACTTAACTTTTATGAATGAATAATTAGGTATTTGAGAAGCATCTAGTGAAATAGTGATTTTCCACACACAACGATGCTAGCTTCACTTCTCCCACTTGCTATCAGCGTGTGCTGTGTTTAAACAAAACAACAAAAAACAGCAAAAGCAACACCAGAAACTTCTCCATCCTAACCCCCCTGCATCACCACATAAAACTCCCTACATCTCCTTAGCCAAAAAAATTGACACAACCTAGCTTGTGTCATCATAGATTCGAACACGTTATAACAAGAAAATTTGGAATCCCTCTTCTCTCTCCCACCATCTAAAAGCAACTCATATATTTCAGGCCATGGGCAAAAAAACTCAATGCAGAGACACGGAGAGGGATGAAATTAACTCAAAAGAAAAAACTCCAGCGAGTGCCTCCCCGCGTAGGGCCAGATTCCCAACAGAAAACATGTGCACAATGTGAATATATATACACAAAACAAGTGACAATCTGAATATATATTGGAGGCATTCCGATTTGGATGAAAAATAAATCTATAGATCAGCCGCCCAGATGGCAGCGAGTGGCAGCACATCCCCCATCAAGTTTGCAATGTCAGTTGTCACCGACTTTCTCAAACTCAGCAGAAAACAGTCGCGGGCCACGGCCTTTGGTCCCCCGCTCCCGGCGGGGGGGGGGGGGTGGTTCGACATCGAAGAGACTGTCTTTGGGGACGCCCTCCTCCGCCGGCGAGGTTGAGCTCGTCGAGCGCGTGCCGGGCCTGTGCCACCCCTCCATGCTCTGCACTGAGACCCACGGCGTCCACCGAATCCGAGTTTGCTCGCCCCTCTCCCTTTGTCTCACATAGTTTTTCTTTCTCTCATTGATTCCCTTGGATGGTGCAGGTCATCAAGTGCATAGTGATCAGGGGAGCTTGAGGGGTACACAAAATGAGGTGAAAAAATATTGAAAAAAAAACAAAATAGAAAAAATGCATGCATCTCCAAGAGCCACGGACGGTTGGAAAATCGACTGCACCAATAAACCGCCCCCATGCGACTACCGACTAGCAAGACCGCTTTAGATTATATTGGACTTAGGCAATTGGGTTTCATGGAAATGCAAAGATCCAGGAAGATCGAAACTTTCAGACCCCTTCGAAGCATGGGCAAGGACAAAAAAAACGGAGCTAATCCTATTCTCATACGTGACCTCAATCCTCTCACGTCTTCAACATCATCGGAATAGTCTTCATTAAGATGCCACTTGCTCCGCTAGGGTTCCATGAACTCCAAGAACACCCCAACTGTCTTTAACTTTTTAATACCCTACCATCAATGCCACTAATACTTAAAGGCTCAATTGAGTTCACAATCTCCCCCTTTGTGCTACTTGATAATAACTCGAGAGATTTATAACTGCATAAGAGGTTAGTATAAGGAACATGCCATAGCTATATTCCAAGAGATGTGACAATGAATAATATGACCAATGGCTTGATAATAGCTCAAAGATTGGAAATATTAGCACATAAACCACATCTCGACAAATGGTATGTAATAAAAGAGCGAAGATCCTCCCTAGATCGATACATTAAACAAGTTCTAGCAGGCAAAAAGAGTAGCACATCCAAAAGAGAGTCACAATATTTTTAAGCAAATGAGCAAAATACAATGAAGTATCAACTCGAACTCCTACTACTAGCACATAAACACCATCCGCTTTAAAGGACTCTACTAACATAGATTGCCCACCAACAAGGGACCCCGACCACACAGCGTCGCCGCCGCCTAGAGCACAAACCATTCAAAATAGTTCAGAGTCTGTTACAGACTCAGTTCAGTCCGGATTATAAAGTTCACAGTCACAGTCTCACAGAATAGATAGAGAAATAGATCCATGCAACACACAGGTTGGCATATAACAAACAGAAATGGACAACTAAAACTACTCGATGTTGAGATCTGCCACTGCAAGTTCAATTTTAGGGTCTTCATGTTGACGTTGCTTCCTTTCATCATCTTTTGCCAATCTATTTAGCCATGTTATTGCCTCCACTATCTCAGGTGCAAGAGAAGACCTCCATGTTTGATGATCCTTCCAACAGTGCTAAATGTTGGTTCAGAGGAAATAGTTAAGACAGGGACAAGTAAAATGTCCGTGAACATCAAGCTTAAAAATTTAGTTTTGAGAGGCCGAATTGTTTTTTTTTTATTTGGGTTTGATAGCCATCGGCTGAAATTGAAGAGCTTTGAAAGGTTGCTTTATGTTGTATTGAGAATTTGAAATGTTTATTCTAAGTTCGCTTTGACATTTTATATTATGTTGACTTCGAGAATTTTTAAAATGTAACTATTTAAGATTTTATAATTTAAGAAAAATAAGATAAGATGACGGTCCTCTTCCGTGCAGCTCAAGACAGATTAAGGCCAGGCACATCTTCCGTGCAGCTCAAGACAGATTAAGGGCACACGTTGATTTGGTCAACTCGTTAATGGAGCAGATAGACGGCGACTTCTATGACGCACGTGCAGAGAGTCCAATCACGGATGCTGCTGTCCCCATAAATCCATCACCCAATCAACAAATGCCAAGAATCAAGCATTGCCTATCTTCTCAGATCAGTTCTGTTGACTTTGCTGCAGAAAGTATGTTGGCCAAAACTCGGTATGGGGTCTCTAAATTCATTACAGACGATTATTCTCAACGGGATTGCTTTATTCCTAGTCGATGTTTTTTTCCACTTTGTTATATCAATTTTTCAGTATGCTCGCGTGCCTCCTTTGTCTCCATATGGACTGAAATATCATAATTGTGTTTGAAAACAGCCAAAAGCACCTAAACTGACTGCGTTGGCTTTACTCAACATGCCAACGCGCCAAACAATCCATTGTTTTTCTACTCAATCCAGGTTTCGGATCTTACTTTTAAAAATTCTGCCATCCAACCGATACATAGCGTAACATCCCAATTTGGGGACTATTTCAAATTTTGTTTGAAATTCAAAATTCGTTTGAATTTGTGCTGTCAAGTGGGCTCTCTCTCTCTCTCTCTCTCTCTGCCATGTGGCCCTGGCCCGGCTCTACTCTACTCTGCCCCGCCGCGTGCGTCGCTTCTCCCTCTGCCGCGCAGGTCGCGCCATCATCACGCGCGCCGCGCTTGTCGTGCTCACTCCGTGCCGTGCCGCTCACGTCCCATAGCCTGATCGCGCCCCTCTCTTTCCCGCGGCACCATGTGAGCCATCGAATCAGCACCCTCGCCCCGGCCCTATAAAGCCGAACGCATTCCCCGCCGACACTGTTTTCCCATTTTCCCCAAAATCCTCCGCCGAGGACACTCCCTTCGAATTTGTGAGCCCGAGACAAAGTCCTTTCGTCCCGAGCCTCTAAACCTCACCCTAATCTCTTCGCCTCACTCAATTTCAGCGGAGCCGTTCGGAGGTCGGCAATGCCTCTGCTTCCACCGTCGTTGGGCTCTTCACCGCCGCCAACTCTGCCCACCTCATGCTCGGCCGTGAGCTCGGTGAGCACCGCCGATACCTCCTTTAGATCTTCGCTCATTTTCAAAGCTTGTAGATCCGCTTCGAGGCTACACAACTCCGGTGAGCTCTTCGGTTCCGCCGCCGCACGGTAGCCGTCTATGTCCTCTGCGCGAGCTTCGCTAGGGTCCCTAGGAGTTGTAGAAGCCAGCCCTTGAACGCTCTTGGCCAGAGCAAGGCTGTAGCGCCGCGTGTTTGAGCACCGTCACCGCCGGCCGCGTCGACGGGTTGAGGAATATGACGATGGAGGGCCATTCTTGTGTGCCAAGATTCATGCAGAAACGAGGCCATTGAGATGCTGATGTGCGGGTCCCACGAGCCAGTAAAACTCTGCGCGGATTAAATCCATGGCGCTGCGGCTCTGTCATGTGGGCCCTGGCCCCACCGGGCAGGTTAAGTAGAAGCGTCTCTAGGCGCGACACGAGCCCCGTGCAAATGCGCCCCGCGAAAATGCGCCTTCGGCGTCTCCGCCACTGGCAACCGCGGTGCGCGCGCGGGATGGGCCGTGGGCTGATTCCGTTCTAGGCTTGCGTCGTTCGCTAGTTCGGTTTGAAGAAATTTAACCAATTTCCACCGATTTAACCAGTTATTTAAATACAGAAATAGTTATTGATTTATTTAAAATAGCTAGAGGCTCCCAAAAATTTTAGAAAAATTTAGATAAATAGATTAGGTCATTCCGATTTTACAAAATTATGAAAACAACCATTGTAATGAAATAATGGCACTGTTTAATAAAATGAGTAGATTTCCTATAAATAAAATAATTAAACTAGTATTAGGGTGATTTAGTTATTATAAATAATGATTCGACCTTATAAAATCATAAGAAAATTAGAATAAGGTATGCTACAATATTAATAATTAAAGAAAACTATAAAAACATTATTCTTGCCCAAACAGGGTGTGATCAACTCAGAAAGCATTTGGACTTGTGACCGGGTCATTTGGAAAGGTCTCGTCGAGGGCTTCTCCGTAATATACTTGAACACCCCAAACGGAGTTGATATGCATCTGCTACGCTTGTTTGAAAACAACTGCTCCGTCGTGGCTGATCCAAACTCTCAACTCGTGGTAGACTTGGTTCCGGACCTATCTTGGCGCAGAGTACCATCATCGCTGATCAACACCATGATTCCTAACTACAAGCACAACATTATTAGGTAGTAACTCGCTCTTATCGATACCTCTCGTGTATTAAGGAACGAGCTCACCTAGTGGTTTAGTTATCACGCACATGCCCTTGTTATTGGTCCTTGCACAACAAGTGGTGGCAGAGTGGACGCATTGGTAGGGGTGATGTCCTCATCATGATCTGATTCGTGGTTTGTCTAAATTCAAGATGGTCAATGATATAGTTTGTGCTCCTTGCCGGCATGGGAAGATAGTAGCCGCTGCTCACCCACTAGTCACCCTAGCAATGACTGATGCACCTAGACAATTGCTGAAAGGAATATGCCCTAGATCAATCATAGTGATGATTGTACAACGTCTTTGTTCGTGTACATATGATAACGTTGTTTATCGGTTCCTTGAATAAATATCATGATTTTGTCCATTGGATATGACTTGATTGTAAAACACATTGTTATATGACATTATTCTAAACGGGTCCCTAATCCATTTCATTACGAGGAGCAGTTATGATTTGATCAGCATACATATCGGTTGATGGTAATGTTTCACATACCATAAATATAGAGATATCAAACCAATAGTATGGACGCATGTTAGAGAACATGGGCAGTCGGACAGACCTACTCCAAGACGCTGTGAGTTGTTATCTCTTATAGCGCCATCAGCGTATAGTCTCGAGTGGTACGCCTATATGGTCCTTAAACCTAAGATTGTTATGGATGCCCAGCATGTTGACTCGTATACTTTGATATCATCAAACACTACACCGTAATAGGGTAGTTATAAAGGTGACTACCGGGTATGCCACGATACATAGCCAGGGACGTGATAATCAACATAGGATTTGCCCTTTCTCGATAACAGGAGAGATACATCGGGGCCCCTCATGTGGATGGATAGGAAAAGCGCACGGCCGTGCTAATATGACTAAGGAGTTAGTCATGTTATGTATCCATTCCATTGTCGAGTGAATTGGTTGAGCTAGAAGCTTGACTGGTATCGGGTGGCAAATGGATCGGTATGTAAGTGTATCAAGGTTCAGCCAAATATTGACTCTTTGCATTCGGGTGTCAATACGTACTGCTAGGTGCCACTATTAATCGGTGGATTGGAAACCGGTTTCCGGATCCACGGCCGACTTGCACTGAGCTAACGGGTCACACACTTAACGGGTTGAATCTGTATAATGGATTTGTGCGTGGATATGATCTACGTAGAGAGATAGAACCCTAGCGGGCCAAAGACCACTAGCGTGACAATATAGGAGATGAGTAGAGCCCTCACCACGCCTAGCCTTCACGCGCCCCTCCTGCTCTCCGGAAAAGCTAGCCGCACAGCGAGGTGCTAGCACACCCCGTGAGGAGTTCCTGCTCTCGGTACGTGTGGATACCTCTAGAGACACTGCCATACACGGACGCGCTATTCGGTTGGATTATCGGTGAGCACGGGTGAGCACTCGGCGAGCACCAGCGAGCCCAGGCGAGCACTCGGTGGTGATAGGGATGTGTACGTTTACTTCCTCTACGCACGAGAAACGGCTTCCGCTACACCTGCGCGTCAAGGCTAACGATCTGTTATACTCTACTTGCATGTGCTCTTGGGTGACTCGTAGTAGAAAATTATGATTTTGCGCTCGCGTAGCCTACCCATTTCCCAACAATTGCTTCACATGAACACTGTTGATCCCTCCCGTGTGCAGTTTGTGGGTGGCAAGTGGTATTGGCTCGTTGTTGATGACTATTCTCGCTACTCTTGGGTCTTTTTATGGTGAATAAGGACAAAACATTTGGCAATTTTCGTTACTTCATTCGCAAGCTTTCTGT
This sequence comes from Raddia guianensis, assembly GCA_036346415.1. Taxonomy (NCBI): domain Eukaryota; kingdom Viridiplantae; phylum Streptophyta; class Magnoliopsida; order Poales; family Poaceae; genus Raddia; species Raddia guianensis. The sequence continues at coordinate 10,031,220 of CM070537.1, forward strand.
TGAGTTCCCATAAGCGATTCGCGCAATCCGTTTCGACAAATATGAGTTCAAGAATACACAATTTGAAAGCTTATGTTCTAAGACTAGTGTTAAGCATCAATTCTCTTCTCAGCACGTTGCACAACAAAATGGCGTTGTGGATAGGATGAATCGCACTTTGGTAGAGATGGTTAGGACTATGCTTGATAAATATTCTACTCCAAGGTATTTATGAGCTGAGGCTGTTTCTATAACTTGCAATGTTTCAAACAGGGTGTTTCTGAGGTCCATGTTGCACCGCACATCCAATGAACTTCAATATGGGCGTAAGCCAAGTGTTTCACATTTCAGGGTGTTTGGATGCAAGTGCTTTATTATAAAATCTAGAAATTTAGACAAATTTGAATCTAGATCTTCAGATGACATTTTTCTTGGGTATAGAGATTCTGCGATGAATTAATGCGTCTGGGATAGTGAGAGGCGGAGATTTGTTAAGACTTGCGAGGTAATCTTTGATGAGGCTATGCCAGGGGCAAGGCTAGATATCTCAGATTTATATTTGTCTTTTGAGCCAATCTTTGTAGAGGAGAAGGTCATTGAAGATTACGGTTTTTCAAAACTCGGATCATGACTTAATTCCACCGATGGCGCCTCTAGTTTCAAGTGTTGTTCCTCATTCTCATCTCTTACCTTCTGATTTTACCCAGCTCTCACCTTGTGCTTCTAGGTTCTCACCTATAGAATCTGACTCGCCCGGTGGCTTTGATCCTACCTCTTCCGCTCTTGAGGTAGAGGCTATTTCTAGTGATTCTCGCCACATCCAGAACGACTATCCCTTGCATAGATGATCGGTGGTTTAAGCAAGAGATGCAAAACCGATCGAAGTCTGAACTTTCTCACCATTGCTTATTTGCTGCTTTCGTAGCTTCCTTTGAACCGACATCACCCACACACTTTTTGATCCTAATTGGGTAAATGTGATGCATGAAGAGCTGGAGAACTTTGAGAGGAACAAAGTATGGCAGCCCAATCTAGCCTAAAGGACATAATATAATAGGTACGAAATGGGTGTTCAAGAACAAGCAAAGTGAGAATGGGGTAGTGGTTAGAAACAAGGCTAGATTGGTTGCTCAAGGTTACATTCAAATCTATGGGATAGACTTCAATGAGACCTACGCTCATGTGGCTAGACATGATTCCATCAGGATTTTAGCGGCATTTATTGTAGCCAATGGGTTCAAACTATATCAAATGCATGTCCGTAGTGTTTTTCTGAATGGCTATATTAAGAAGGAAGTGTATGTGGAGCAACCTTCTGGGTTTGAGAATTCAAGGTATCGTAATCATGTATATAAGCTTGAGAAGGCTCTATATGGGTTAAAACAAGCACCCACGGCTTGGTATGAGAGACTTAAGACCTACCTGGTGAGCAATGGGTTCCTAATGGGGTAAGGTAGGCCCAATCTTATTTACCCGTAGGGTTGGGTCTGATTTTCTTCTGGTACAAGTGTATGTCGATCACATTATCTTTGGTGGTTCCTCCTCTACTCTTGTTTGTGAGTTCTCAGAGATGATGAGCTCGGAATTTGAGATGAGAATGATGAGGGAGCTAAACTTCTTTCTCGGCTTTCAGTTCAAGCAATCACCAGAGGAGACCTTTCTTCACAAGAGTAAGTACACAAAAGACCTGCTGAGTCGGTTTGCCATGTTAGATAGAAAGCCGGTCTCTACAACGATGGCAACCACTGTTGCCATCGGGCTCGATGAGAATGGTAAGCCAATAGACCAGAAGGAGTACCGTAACATGATAGGCTCCTTGCTTTATCCCACCTCTTATCGGCCAGAATTCCAGTTCGCTGTGTGTCTTTGTGCCCTCTTTCAGACCTCACCTACAGTGTCTCACATTTAGATGGTGAAGTGGATCTTCCGCTATCTTCGAGTGACTACAGACTTTGGCCTCTGGTTATCTGCTGCCTCTTGTCTATCTCTCAGAGCCTTCTCAAACGCAGACTTTACTGGCTATAGGATAGATAGGAAGAGCACTTCTGGCACCTGCCAATTTCTTGGCACTTCTCTAGTCTCTTGGTCCTCTAGAAGCCGTCGAGTGTTGCGCAGTCCACTGCTGAGGCTGAGTATTTGCCATTGCTGCATGTTGCAGTCAGGTTGTTTGCCTCTACTCCAACTTAAAGGACTTTGGGTTGGTTCAAGCAAGTGTGCCACTTCTTTGTGACAACACATCTGCCATGAACATTGGAAAAAACCAGTGCAACACTTTAGAACAAAGCACATTGACCTGAGATATCACTTTCTTAGAGATCATGTGGTAAAGGGTGACATAGTCTTGCAGTTTGTTGAGACCGACCGTCAGTTGGCTGATATCTTCACCAAGCCACTGGACAAGGCTAGATTTGAGGCTCTCAGGGGAGAGCACGGGGTTGTGAGCTTGGCTAGCTAATAGTCAGGGGGAGCTTGGGCTACTTGTACTATTGTCGACTAGTGACTAACTGGGGGTCATCATCGGCAATGAATTTGTACGAGGGGGCGTTAGCAAGAACCAAACCAGATGGTAGCACAATACCAGGTTTATACAGGTTCGGCCCCTCAGCACCGAGGTAATACCCTACTTCCTGTGCTCTGGGATTATACTTGATCAAGATGCAGGATGCAAGATGACCAAGATGATGGCAATGTATGCTCTATGATGTTGAGTTCTATATGCCTACGGCCTCTACCCCCTCCCTTTATATAGTGCAGGGAGAGATAGAGTTACATGGTAGCACGTGATTCACGGTACCTAATTCTGTTATGCTGTTACATGATATGCAGGTATTGATCTCCTAATTACTTGAAGCTTGATCATATCCTCGGGAACTTCCTTGGTACTCAAGTAAACCGTAGCCCGAGTGGTCTTTATCCAATCAGTTGACTCGGATCACCCCCCTATCTGCTCCGTTATGGGCCTTCTAGAGGATACCCGGGGTGCATGTAGTCCATAGTAGTCCCGCGTGCTTTACGATCGAGTCAGATGTCTGTATAAGAATCAAGCTCCCAAGGGCTTTATTATTTATTTTGGAGATTGATGCACTTAATTCTCAAATGGGAACTCTTGGTTTTCATGGACCCACAAAGCGGTGATTTCCTGGCATTAACTTCGCTCAAGACTAAGGACTTTATTTTCATATTTCTTCTAAGTTCTTGGGTGAGTTGTTGGCGTAGCTTAGATGCTTGTGTGAATTCTCTTTCTGGCTGCAGGGTCCCAGGAGCACAGTTGAGTCATTACGAAGTCCTTCAGAGGGTTTCAGGTCCGGGCTTCCTGTCCTCAAGTTCGTATTTCGTAGCGCCTAATTTTTCCACTTCTCCAAATATTCTCTCCGGCGCCAAACATTCTCTCTCAAGCCACGTGATCTGCCGAAAATTGCCGGAAAGTCACCTGGGGTAGGACTGTCCTAGCTGAGTGTTAATTTCTATTGCGCAGTAGAGATGATGCCTTGGTCCGGACTGTCCGGCCCAAGTAGTAAAATCTTTGGCTTCCAAAGTTGTTGTTCTAGGAGGCGCCTGCCTTAGGCCGGACTGTCCGGACCACCCTGTCCGGACTGTCCGGCCCATGTAGTGCCCTTCCTGTCTCGAGTTTCATTTCTTACAGGGTGCGCTTGCCTTTGTCCGGACTGTCCGGGGTTTGTCCGGGGTGTTGTCCGGGCTAAGGTATAATTCTAGATCTGAGATCTATCTCCCTAGGGTTTCGAAGTGGGGGGCTATATAAGGGTTGTCCTGGTTGAGAGAGAAGTTTGAGAGAGTTATTTGCAACCCTAGCCACCATCCCCAAGTGTGAGAGCTCTCTCCCATGGTTTCTAGCTCTAGGATTTCCATGTGCATGTGAGGAGAGTGTTGGTGAGGTGAGTGTTCTCTGGATTTGTGCTCTTTGGGACTTCGTTGGCGGAAGGAGGATCTTCACCAAGCCGTCTTCATCAAGCCTTCATCGTTCTCTTGTGCCTCCGTGTGTTGGGGGAAGTCCACCGTGTGTCGGTGGCCGCCACCGTGCGTTGGCGGTGGATGGAGTGAAGTCCATCATGTGTTGGTGGACGCCGCCGTGAGTCGGTGGTGTGGATTTGAGGAGCTCACCGCGTGTGGGAGCACTCAAGACCGTGTGAGGGGTTAGGAGCTCACTCGCCGTATGTCGGTGAAAGAGTATCCACGAGTGGATTGAGGCGGAAGGCTCGAGAGGGAGCCGGTTCTCGTGTGTCGAGAGCTTGCCTCAATGGGGAGTAGGAGTTCGTCTCCGAACCTCGGAAAAATATCCTTGTGTCATTTACTTTCCCGCAATTTACTTTCCCGCAAGCTTGTTCTTAAATGCATGCCTATGATGTGTGACGCTTGTCCTTTGATTTGTGTGATATTTCTCTCTGTGTAGTTCTAGGATTCTCTAGCTAAGTGGTTAACTTTTAATTTGCATAATCGTCAAGAAAAACACAAAAAAAAAAAATAAAAGTAGTCCAATTCACCCCCCTCTTGGCCTTCGATCCCTTCAAGTGGTATTAGAGCATTAGGATCTCCGCTTGTGCTTAACCGCTCGGAGATGGCTTCGGACGGGGGTCGTGTAGTTTCAAATAGAATTCCTCTCTTTAATGGCACAAATTTCCCCTAATGGAAAATTCGCATGAGATGCTATCTTCAGTCTCTAGGATATGATGTATGGAAAGCTGCAGAAAAACCTCTGGGCTTAGAGATTGATGAGAAAGTCGGTCCTTCTGTTGAGGATATTAGAAAACTTGACTTAGATGCTAAGGTGATCAATGCTTTATTTTCTGGCTTGAGCATGGAGGTATTTGATCGTGTTAGTAATCTCACTTCTGCTAACTCTGTGTGGACCACTTTAGTTGAAATCCATGAGGGCACTACGCTGTGAAGGAAGAAAAATTGTTTGTTGTTAAAGAAAAATTTGATCAATTTAAAATGCTTCCAAATGAATCTGCAAATGACATGTTCACTCGCTTGAATCCAATTGTCAATGAGCTCAAGGGGCTCGACTCTCCTTTGTCAGATATTGAAGTTTGCAGGAAGATGATTAGAGTTCTACCAAGGGAGTACAGAGACATTGTCACTTATCTCTCAAATAGTGGCGACTTGAAGACAATGACTCCCACCTCACTGCTTGGGAGGCTATCTGCCCATGAGATGCTGATTGGGTGTGAAGAAGACTCAAATGGAAAGAGAAAGGACAAGGGGATAGCTCTCAAAGCAAAGGATCATGAAACTGACCCTGATGACAGTGATGATGAGTCTAGTGAGGATGACACTGGAGATGATGCCAAGGAGTTGGCATTGTTGATGAGGCGAGCTGGGAAGCTTATGGGCAAGTTCAACTTTGGTGATAAGAAGAAATGGAACTCAAGTACTTCTCATTCCAACAAGAATCCATTTGCTTCAATCAAGTGCTATGAGTGTAATGAAAGGGGTCACATTGCCTCTATGTGCGACAAGAGGAAGGGCAAAGGGAAGTACAAAGGAAAGGATAAAGAGAGTAGTGATAGTGAGAAGCCAAAGCACAAGGAAAAGGAGAAGAAGAAGACTACTTACAAATCTGGCTTCAAAAGGTTCAACAAGTGAGGCAAGAGGCAAGCTTTTGTTGGAGAATGGGTAACTGATGAAGACAGCTCAAACAACACCTCATCATCTGGTTCAAGTGATGAGGATGATTCTAGAAACAAGGGACTCGCTGGACTGGCGGTTACTGAGCCTGCCCCACCTCCTCCTGTGTTTCCACCTCGGTGCTTAATGACTTTTCCTGAAGATGAGGTATGCGACACAGACCCTTCCCATGCTGAATATGTTGAATTGATCAATGACATGACTTTTCACTTGCAAAAGGAAAACTTGAGAAACACCACTTTGAAAAAGTCTCTAGATGTCATGACTGCTAGGTTTGATAGCTTGGATAAAGATCATGAAATTTTGTTAGTGTCTCATCGTGATATAACTGAAAAATACAAATTGCTTGAAACTGAGCGTGATGCTTTGCAAGAATATATAGATGACATGATTTCTGTCCATACATCTACTAAGCATGATCATGAATTGTTGCTTGCCAACTGTGTCACTTCTGAAAAACTTAATGCTGCCACTTCTTGTGATGACTTAAATAATGTGCTTGCAATAGTAGTTGCACCTGTTAGGGTTGACACTGCCACTACTTGTGATGATATGATTGATATCACTTTGATTGCCTCTAGCTCTAATGGGTTTACTAGTAATGCTAGCATTTGTGATTCTGATAATTGCAAGGGTGCTTTAGCTGCTAGAGAATTGGCCATTGAAAATGCTGAGTTAAAGTCTAGGTTGGAAAAATTTGACAGAGGTCTTAGGAAGTGCTATGAGGAGAGTCTTGCCTTAGACAAGATGTTAAAGGACCAAAGAAACCCCCTTGAGAAAGGCGGTTTGGGCTTCATTCCCGAGAAGAAGTCTAAGAAGAGAAGGAAAAGGAAAGGTCATAAAACATCGGTCAAGGGGCAAAACTCTCATCACGCATATCCCAAGAAGAACAATCAATGTCACAACACTTGGTCTAAAAACAACTGGCAAATTAGAAACAATGGTCATAGACATCACTTTGATATGCACACTTGGCAGGGTTTTCCACTGAGACACAACTGCTTTGATAGACAATTTCATGGTAGGACACATGTCTGGAACTCTCATCATGATCACTTTCATGCTCCACCACCTAAGTTTAGGAAGGTGTATATTAGAAAGTCTGATGTTGTGGTTGGTGATTACCTTCTCAAGAAAGATAAAAATGGGAAGGTCTATGCAAGGTTCATAGGTTCACCTGAAAAATTTCAAAACAAAGAGCAAATTTGGGTGTTTAAGTCCTTACTTACTGACTCATTTGCTGTTGACTGCTTGAGAGCTAACCCTCAGGGACCCAATGTGGTTTGGGTTCCTGAGTCACAGAAATAATCACTTCTTTGTGACAGGTGAACTACCGGAGTGGAGGACGCCATTGGGTCATCGATAGTGGGTGCACGCAGCATATGACTGGCAATCCCCGGTTGTTCACTTCTTTGGAGGATGAAGGTTCCTCTCATAACAGAATCACTTTTGGCGACAACAGAAAAAGCAAAGTGTTTGGCAAAAGACGAGTGGCTATCACCTCGGATCACTCAATTGACAATGTTCTTCTAGTTGAATCTTTGAATTTCAACTTGCTCTCGGCTGCTCAGATATGTGACTTGGATTTTTAGTGTCGTTTTTCATCTCATGGGGTATCAGTTTTTGATGGGAATGAGAATTTGATCTTCAAAGGTTTCCGATTTCAGAATCTCTATCTTATGAATTTTAACTCTTCCACCTCTTACATTTCAACATGTCTTCTTACAAAAGTGTCACTTGGTTGGCTTTGACATAGACGTCTCGGGTATGTGGGGATGTCTAATTTGAAGAAACTTTTTTAAAAATGAGTTGGCGCTTGGGTTGCGGGATGTGAAGTTTGAGAAGGACAAACTTTGTAGTGCCTGTCAAGCAGGGAAGCAAGTAGCGAACTCACACCCCGTGAAAAGTATCATGTCCACCACTCGACCTCTGGAGCTCCTTCATATGGATCTTTTTGGACCAACCACTTACGTGAGCATAGGAGGGAACTTGTATTGCTTGGTGGTAGTGGATGACTTCTCTCGCTTCACCTGGGTTTTCTTCTTGCCAGACAAAACTCCTGTTGGAAGTGTTTTCAAAAGGTTCGCAAAAAGAGCCCAGACAGAATTTGAATGTCCCATTAAAAGGGTGAGAAGCGACAATGGAACTGAGTTCTCGAATACCAATGTTGAGAGCTTCTATGATGAGTATGGCATAGGGCACCAGTTTTCCGCAACTTACACCCCACAGCAAAATGGTGTGGTTGAGAGAAAAAATCGCACCTTGATAGAGATGGCAAGAACTATGTTGGATGAGTAGAAGACATCGATGTGTTTTGGGTGAAGCGGTGAACACGACTTGCCCTTTGTATCAATCGTCTATATCTTGGTAACTTCATTGAAAAGACCTCATATGAGCTTACGGTTGGGAGACGCCCTAATGTCTCATATTTGAGTTTTTGGTGCAAGGTGTTCATCTACAAAAGAGGCAACACTTGGGGAAGTTTCAGAGTTGTTGTGACTTAGGCTTCCTTTTGGGGTATTCTTCCAAGTCCAAGGCCTCTGTGGTATTCAATGAGACCCTTGGTTTGGTGGAAGAAAGGCGTGATGTGAAATTTGATGAGTCAAATGAATCACAAGGACAGCATGACAATCTGGAGGATGTGTGTGATGAGTCACTGAAAAAGGCTATGGATGAAATGAACATTGGAGATGTGAGACCTAGCACTGCACCTAAAGAAAAGGAGCCTGAGTCACCATCTTCTTCACTTGTCCCATTAGCAGATTCAGGGGGAGCTCCGTCTAAAATGACCGATTCTATTGCAAGACCACCCTCAGAGACAGCGGCTGAGACAGTGGAAGCAACACCACAGCCTGTGAGAACACATCACACTATTGCTCGGGATCATCCCGTTGATCAAGTCATTGGTGACTTAATTCAGGGAGTTCAGACTAGGTCGAGAGCTGCAAATTTCTATGAGCATCATGCGTTTGTCTCTGAACTTGAGCCGAAGAAGGTTGATGAGGCGTTGAGTGATCCTGATTGGATAAATGCTATGCATGAGAAACTGAATAATTTTGAAAGGAACAAGGTCTGAACACTAGTTAAAAGGCCTAGTGATCACAATGTCATAGGGACCAAACGGGTGTTCAAGAATAAGCAAGATGAGCATGGTTTGGTGGTAAGAAACAAGGCTCGCTTGGTAGCTCAAGGATTCACTCAAGTCGAGGTGCTGGACTATGGAGAGACCTATGCTCCTATGGCTCGCCTAGAGGCAATAAGATTGCTTTTGGCTTTTGCTTCATGTCATAATATCATTCTGAAACAAATGGATGTCAAGAGCGCCTTTCTAAATGGGCACATTGGAGAGCTGGTGTTTGTTGAGCAACCTCCAGGTTTTGAGCATTCTCGGCATCCAGATCATGTGTACAAACTTTCCAAGGCACTATATGGGCTCAAGCAGGCACCTAGAGCTTGGTATGAAAGACTACGAGATTTTCTTGTTCAGAAGGGTTTCAAAATTGGAAGGATTGACAACAACCCTGTTCACAAAGATCTGTGATGGAGATCTCTTCATATGCCAAGTGTATGTTGATGACATCATATTTGGTAGCTCAAATGAGACATTCTGCAAGGAGTTCAGTGATATGATGGCAAGAGAGTTCGAAATGTCAATGATGGGCGAACTCAGTTTCTTTCTAGGATTTCAAATCAAGCAGCTCAAGACTGGTACATTCATCTCTCAGGAGAAGTACATTCAAGATTTGCTCAAACGGTTTGATCTGCATAATTGTAAGCCCATCAAGACTCCCATGGCGACAAATGGTCATTTGGATCTCGACGAAGGAGGTACCCCAGTTGATCCAAACTCTATCGCTCTATGATTGGTGCACTGTTGTATCTCACTGCTTCTAGGTCTGATATCATGTTTAGCGTATGCATGTGTTCTAGGTTTCAGGCTTCCCCTAGAGAATTGCATATTTCTGCTGTGAAAAGGATTTTTCGATATCTCCAATTCTCACCTAGCATAGGGTTGTGGTTTCCGAAGGGTGCGCGGTTTGAGCTCTTGGGGTGTTCAGATTCTGATTACGCCGGATGCAAGATTGATCGCAAGAGCACTTCCGGGGCCTGTCACTTTCTAGTGAGGTGTCTTGTCTCTTGGGCTTCGAAGAAACAAAACTCCGTGGCGCTATCTACCGCTGAGGCTGAGTATATAGAGGCAGGGAGTTGTTGCGCTCAGATTCTGTACTTGACTCAATCCTTATTTGACTATGGGCTAAAATTTGACCATGTGCCTCTTTTGTGCGATAACGAGAGTACGGTGAAAATTGCCAACAATCCGGTTCAACACTCGCGCACCAAACACATTGACATCTGCCACCACTTCCTTCGGGACCATGTGGCAAAGGTGACATTGTGATTGAGCATGTGCTGACGGAGAACCAGCTTGCTGACATTTTCACCAAACCCCTAGATGAGGCACGTTTTTGTAAATTAAGGAATGAACTCAACATACTAGACAAGTCGAACATTGCTTGAGCTGGCGGGGTTTGTGTTTGTTTCTTGTATATATCTTGTCTCTTTGTGTTACCTTGAGCATACTCTATGGAGCTTTGCCTGTTATACCTTTTTAGATTACGCCTTATTGTTTCCATATTGATTTTGAGAGCCTTTACCGGTGTTATTTAATCATTTGCTCAATATCTGCTTAAATTCTAAATCTCATTGCTAAACTGTTGTCTAAGAGCATGGGTTAGGGTTCCTATATCTAGCTGTTCCATTACTGTTGCTTTACTCTCTTGGTTGATCCAATGCTACTAGCCTAGTTGATTTGATAAATCACTCCTGTCTTCTGCCTTGTTGAAAATGAGCAAATCTATAAAAAGTCTCAACAATTATGAATTTGGTGCTAAAACTGCAAAATTAGGCCAAAAGGGCCCTACATGTCTCACCAATCCTCTCCGATGAGATAGCTTGCCATTGCACTAGGCATGAACTTAGGGGGAGTTTGGATGACCAAGATATTCATTTTCAGTGTCATGCTGGATGGTATTGACAAAGGCTTGAGACATGGATTTTATGAAAAAATAATAATGAAAATGACTGAAACAAATTTGGGAAATGTGTTTTCTTTCAAATTCTTTTGAAAATGTTCAGAATGTTTGAAAATTGGTGTTGGCAAGGTGGAGACTTTTTGTGATGAAATCTTTCTCTCTAGCCCTAGCTTGCATTTGTTGATTCCAAAGAGAGTTTGAGCACATTCTGGTACTCCTAGATATAGTTCTCCTAACTTATGCTCTTGGGTTAATAATTATTTAAATTTCACAAGTCGAAAGTGGCTAATATTGACCTCTGTGAGAATTTAACCTAGTTTTGGCTCAATTTTGAAATCTGGCGATCATTGAGGTATGTCTAATTGGTATAACCTCCAAAGCTCCCGTAGACAAGTGTTCAAGGCGTGTTCTCTCTCTTTGGTTTCTTTTGTCCACTGCATTTCCTTTTCGGTCTTTTGGTCCTTACCTCAAAAATACCAAAATTTGGTCTCCCTGTATATCTCTTCAATTTCGAAAGACTAAATTTAAGGAAAATTTCTCATTTTGGCAACTCAAGGACTCCTGAAATGTAATCTTCAGTTTTTGGAGCCTGCTGATCGCAAAATTCATCTTCTGGAGCTGTTTGGTCTCGGGCCGAGTCTTTTTGCCATCGGCCGGACTGTCTGGGCATCAAAGCCGGACTGTCCGGATTGTAACCGTCTTGTGCTGTTGCAACTTGGGTGAGGCGGATTGTCCGGATCACTGGCCGGATATTCAGGCTGTTCAATTGCCCCTGCTTCGCTTCTTTGTTCCTGCGCCGTAAGCCGGACTGTCCGGTCGGTCTGTCCGGACTGTCCGGACGCAGTGTTGCGCCCCTTGTCCGAGTCAGCTCTTCTCTTCACTTGCTGCATCTGCTTCCCTGCTTGCTCCTTTTATCTCTTGCCTTCTCCAAACCGTGCCTTTCTTCCCTCTCTCCTCTCCCTTTTCTCCAACACTTCCTCCACCTCGATCTCCTTCATCCCGACATTCTAGCTCGATTCCTCCGGTGATTTGCAAGCCCCTGAGGCCCTCTTCCGCATTCTCTCGTTGTTTTTTCAAGGGAGGGCCTCGTTTGGCTGGATTTAGGCAATGGACGCTTGTGCCCCCATGGTTAAATGTTAGCATTTTAGCTCCATTTTCTCCGGCTAAACCTTGCGAGGTTTGTCTTCTGGGCGTGGTGAGTCACCCTGTGACTTAGTTCCATCGGTTCCATTGATTTATTTTCGTGAACCATGCCCGGTCACTTGCACTCCCTAGTTAGTACTTGTTTCAAAATGTTGGTTGTATGTGGTATGCTTGTGGTGCAGGTGTGCTTTTGCAGGGTGGTTTTGGGGCTGCCTGTGTCATCTCTTTCAGAAGTGCTCTGATTTCTTGTGATTGAGCTATTGAATAATCATGGTTCGTACAAAGCACTCCAAAAGAAAAGAAGTCGGCAGCTCTAGTTATGGAACCAGTGATCCACATCGGTATTCTAGGGAAAATGTGAAAACAGCGGCTAACCATGGAAAACAGCCGGTGAGGAAAAATCCTTCTATATATGTTTATCAGGACGTCGACTCTGAGGAGTCTGATGATGAGATGGATGTGGAATATGAGGAAGAAGATGACGATAACGATGATGTCTCGGAGGAGGATGAAGAAGAGAGCGCTGAGGAAGAGGAAGCTGAGTATGCTCGACCTGTTGCTCCAAGGGGGTATGCATGCTCTTTTGCTGATTATGGCACAGTATCTCTTGATTTGACTAAGTGGGCAGACAAGTACATCCATCAATTGCGCAGGCCACAACTCTCTAAGTGGTTTCCTCGCCCTCCTCAGCTCACTGGTGATACTTTCAAACATCAAGTGCACAAGGATCTTTTTCGGGGTTATCTTTCCAAGGGCTCAGTGTTCGCACCTCAGTTTGTCCAGTGGAACCGTGTTGCTAAGGCCACAAATTCAAATGATATCATGGAGGGTTGTGCAGTTACTCCAGGATTGGTTGAACTTCTGTCTGCTCTTTTTGATTATGATCCTAGAGTGATCATGGAGGTATATGCGACAATGTGGATAACTAAAGATCACAATAAGGTGGTATTCTCCTTTGGTGGCTCTCAGTATTCTTTTCACCAAGGTGATCTAGAGACTATGTTTCATCTCCAGTGTGCTGGTGTGTGTATCCACAGTGAGGTGTTTCATGGTAAATGGGCTACTGAGGGCATTTCTCCTGCTGATTCCCTTATTGCTTATATGTTCAAGAACACTGATGATCCAGAATTCAGTACCAACAAAACCTCTTTTCTTCAAGATAATCCCTCGGTACTTGAGAAAATTCTTAGGAGATCTTTAATCAGCAGGAAAGGATACCGTGATAGATTTCTGCCCATCCTCAAGTGGACATGCCACTATATTCTCAACAAGGTTCAGATAAATTTGCCAGACCTGATGATTGGTGAGATGGAAGAGGGCATCATGAGAGGTTTTCACAAGGAGTTGCCGCTTGGTCATATTCTGTGCTATTATCTTGCTCAGAAGCAGATTGTCTCAGACTCGGTGTTCACTCATCAGATGACTGAGTATCAAATGGTTATTCCCAAGCAAGGAAGCAAGCGAAAGGCTCAGCGTCGATAGGGTGATCACACTTCTACCTCTGCACATGGTGATTTTGCAGTTCCGCCGACACCTCCAGTTGTGCCTCCACCGCCTCGTGAGTGGCCTGATTTCTCTAGATTCATGGATCGATTTGACAACTTTGCTGCTGATCAGACTGCCAGACATAGCTCGTATGTGTCTTGGCATAATGAGGCAAATGAGAGGCATGGAGAGTACATGCAGTGGCACAACCAGGCAACTAATTGGCATAATGATGCAGTGGATTGGCAAGGCAATGTGTCTTCTCAGCTGGCTGATTTGTAGACCCAAAACATTGCTCACACTCAACGCATTGATGATCTTTATGGTGGTGTTCAGATTTTGAGTGAGCAGCTTTTTGGGATGGCTCTTGATCCTAGTAGTATCCTACTCAGGCCGAGGTTTATTCATCTATGGATCCTTCTGACTTTGCTACATCAGCTGGGGGGCTTCTTCCTCTCATATTGATCAGGGCACGTCCTCTGCAGCTTCCCCACCTCCTGCATCTAGTGCACCTTCCACCAAATGGCCACCTCTCAGGCGCAACATCTCAAAGTTTTTCACTCGTCGCCTCACTAAGAAGTAAGGTTCCCTTCCCGGAGTTGTCCCTTTTGGTCCTTGATGCCAAAGGGGGAGTGTGAGGGTTTTTTGGTTGGTTCTATCTCTTGTTTTGTTTTGTGCTTTTGGCCCTGTTGTTCCTGTTATTTGCTTTTGTGTTAATCTTTGTGACTGGAACTTATTGTCCTTGTGCTAAAACCTGAGTGCATTTATCTAGGGGGAGCTAGTGTGGATAACATAGACCCCGGGTATCCACACGGCGGGCCTAAAAGACCACCCGACAGGGGATGGACCAAGTCGGGTGGATAAGGACGGGTACCACTCGGATTCTAGAAGGCTTGCTCGGCAAGAAAAGACTTGAAGATAGAAGTCTATCCCTAATTAATAGGGAAGGTATACTTGTAATCCCGGATAACTACTAGAGGATAGAAATAGGAATCCTACCTCGTAACCGACTAGGACTCTTCCTTGTAACCCCACCCCCTCCACTATATAAAGGGGGTAGGGGGCCATAGTTCGGCATCATCATCTACATCTAGAGAATTACACATCTAGATCTACAGCTTGATCATCTCCCATGTTGATCATCACCTTGTACACATATACCCCATATAATCCCAGAGCACAGGACGTAGGGTATTACCTCCGCCATGAGGGCCTGAACCTGTATAAATCCTTGTCTTGTGCTACCATCGAGTTTGGATCTTGCATGCATCGCCCCATATATAATCATTGCCGGCGGTGACCCCCCAGTTAGTCACCTGTCGACAGTTGGCGCGCCAGGTAGGGGCAGCGTCAAGATTATCTTCGTCAAGCTCGATGGCATCGACCAACGGTGTCGCCGTCGTCTCCGCCCCCGGAGCCGACTGCGTCATCAACGGCTTCGGCGACTCCACTTCTCGGATTTGGATCAGATCCAATCTGGGGAGAACTACAACCATGCCTCCCGCTCGGGTTGGGGAACGTCACGGCCATCTACTCATGAGTAGTACGCCAACGGCTCAATTCCCGACTCGGATACGGCGACGGCTTGAAGATAGATTCCGTACGTCATCTTGTTTCTGTAATTTCCGTTGATTCAGAAGGAATTTCGGGATGAGACTGGATGTGTTGGAAAGATAATTTTGTCATCTTTCCGTGAAGCCCAAGAACGCCCAAAACGAAGTCCGGATCTGTCCGGGACATCCATTTGAAGGCAGGCTGCGCGGGAGGATCACGAATCTCAGCAAGCTGGTAAAACCCATCTGCGTAGGATGCGGCATGCGGATAAGCCGTGGCACACCTCCAAAGACATCAAGGATCAGCAAGGAGCTTCTCCAAATAATCGACGACCAACACTTCTTCCGGACTCGGATCCGATCTAGTCTGATGAGAACATCGACATCACTTCGTCTAGACTCCCGTTCGGGTCGAGGAACGCCGCCACTATCTACTCCCGAGTAGTGTGCCGGAGGCTCGATTCTCGACTCGGATACGGTGAGGACTCAACCAAGGACTTCAACAATGCTTTTTCGGACTCGGGCAAGATCCGATCCGAGATGCAATTCAACAGTGCTTCACTCGGACTCTCGGTCGTGTTGAGGAACGTCACCGCCGCCTACCGACGAGTAGTGCGCCGGGGGCTTAATTCCCGACTCGGATACGGTGAGGTTCCGATGGAGAACAAATCCCAAGTGATAATCGTCATCAGAAGCAAATCACTCAGACTCGACAACCATGGTGTCCTTCGTGCGGCGCCGGCTTCATCAACCGTGAGAAGACGATACGATCTGCTCCCATTCAGATTCTGGACGGAACTTGCATCGTGATTTCCCGTTGACTCAGGAGGAGTTTCGGGGTGATATAAGATGCGTTGGAAAGCTTATCTCTTTATCTTTCCAACAAATCCAAGAACACCTAAGTCCGACTTCGGATGCGACCGTGGCGTCTTTTTGAAGACAGCCTGCGCAGAGAGGTCGCAAATTTCGGCGAGCTCGTAAAGCTCATCGGTGTCGGCACGGCGTGAGGATTGTTCGTGCCACATCTCGTGGGACGTTGAAGACCAGCGAGGACCATCATCGACTTTCGTCAAGCTACACCAACCGCATGGAGATCAATTACGACCACGGCCAACCGTCGACCACGGCGAGACCTCGGCGAAAGCACGCGTCTTTGTTCGTCGCCGACCACGGCGTGTGCCGCTCGGTATTAATCAAGATTTGAACGACTACTTCCACGGCACGGCGACACGCTACTCAGCCACACGCCTACGCCTGCGCCACGAGCGCCCAAGTTTATAGCTCGGCTGTACGCCATCGCGCGCCACGAGCGCCCGGTACGGCTGCACGCCTCGAGCTTCAAATCTACGGCTCGGCGACAAGCCACTCGGCTACACGCCTACGCCAGCGCCTCGAGCGCCCAAGTCTACGGCACGGCGACACGCTACTCAGCGACACGCCTACGCCCGCGCCACGAGCGCCCGAGTTTATAGCTCGGCTGTACGCCATCGCGCGCCACGAGCGCCCGGTACGGCTGCACGCCTCGAGCTTCGAATCTACGGCTCGGCGACAAGCCACTCGGCTACACGCCTACGCCAGGGCCATGAGCGCCCAAGTCTACGGCTCGGCGACACGCTACTCAGCGATACGCCTATGCCCGCGCCACGAGCGTCCAAGTATCCAGCTCGGCTGTACGCCATCGCGCGCCATGAGCGCCCGGTACGGCTATATGCTTGCAGCTACAGATATACGGCTCGGCGATAAGCCACTCGGCTACACGCATATGTCAGCGCCACGAGCGCCCAAGTCTACGGCTCAGCGACACGCTTACGCACGCGCCACGAGCGTCCAAGTTTTCAGCTCGGCTGTACGCCATCGCGTGCCACGAGCACCCGGTACGGCTACACGCCTGCAGCTACAAATCTACGGCTCGGCGATAAGCCACTCGGCTACACGCCTACGCCAGCGCCACGAGCGCCCAAGTCCACGGCTCAGCGACACGCCTACGCCAGCGCCACGAGCAGCCAAGTCTATGGCTCGGCTACACGCCTACGCCTGCATCAGAGCTAAGTTCTCATTACCATAATCTTTTCTTATAAATCTAAATTGTTTCTTGACTTGCTACTTAGTTGGTCTCCAACTAAGCAGTAAGTCGGGGGCTACACCTAATTGGTGCACTTGCGTGCACTTTTTTGTTGCTTTCTCTTAATGATCGCAAATGAATCCGAGTGGTTTTTTCGAGTAGTGAAGCTCTGATCCACAAGCGGCGAACTCTAGTCACTCGTCTGGCGTGCACAGGAAAAGAGCCATGAGCCAATTCCCGCCTTGGGGCTAGACTAGTCGGTGAGTGCATAACAAAGGAAGATTATTTGGAGGAATTTAAGATCAAAAAGGAAAAGTTGCAAAAGAGCAAAAATTATCTAAAGCGATCGGACCTTACATCCAATTGATTGTTTTTCATCCAAATCCTACATATACATACTCTGAGGGTTCATGGGTTTTACCTCATCGAGTACCTTCTCGGCTCCGTACACGCAGTAAGAAGGACATGCGTAATGGCGACAACTACGGCTCGGCGAGCGCCCAGATGGCTACAAGCCTACGCCCGCGCCTCGACCGTCCAAATCTATAGCTCGGCGAGCACCTGGCATGGCTACAAGCCTACGCCCGCGCCTCGAGTGTTCAAGTCTATGGCACAGCTATATGCCCACGCCAACTCCGGTACGACTATACGTCTACACCAACTTTGGTACGGCTATACGCCACGCCTCGGCCATGAGCCACCCCGCGCCTTGAGCGCTAACTACGGCCTTCCAGTTGCGCGTCACAAACAGTGGCTATAGGCGCAACCGGGCTAAGCCACATGCCTCGGTACACCCCATGTTGGGCAGATTACCGGCAGAGCTATAAAATTACCCATCAATTGGTATACCCCATGTTGGGTCACTAGTTGGTCCTTTGCATGTCGGGCCGGATACCGATGATGTCGGGATTGAGTTTGATGGTGCGCCCAATTGGGGCCAATCTGTGTACCGCAACCGGGTATGGATGCCATATGGCTAAACTCTATCCTTAAAATGCATACTGTGGTGGGGCCTTAGGCTGTATCCTACTACGGTCGGGTACAAGTACCGCTTATCGACAACAATGGTATGCCCCATGTTGGGACACTAGGCGTGTTACCGCACTAGTCGGATCTGGTATCATTGGGCCAAACCCTATCCGGATGGTATGCTCCATGTTGGGCGAGCTGTACTCACGAGTATAGGTATCGGATGGTAAAAACACGGTATGCCCTCTAGGGCCACCGGTGTATCCTACTCGGCCGGCATGCAGTGCCGCTCGGCTCTTGACCAAAACCGATAGTGCGCCCCATGTTGGAGTCGCCGGTTGTACATCATAAAGGCAATACAGGTATCACTCGGCTCTTGACCAAAAACCGGTATGCCCTTTGGGGCCACCGGTGTATCCTACTCGTCGGAATGCACAAAGCTCGGCTCTTCAACTAAAACCGATGGTACACCCCATGTTGGGTCGCCCGGTTGTACATCATAAAGGCAATAGTACAGTATCACTCGGCTCTTGACCAAAACCCACGGTATGGCCTCTCTGGGCCGCCGGTGTATCCCACTCGGTGGGTGCAGTACCGCTTCGACTCTCAAACCAAAACCACGGCACGCCCCATGTTGGGTCGCCGTTGTGCATCGCAAGGCAGTACAGTACCACTTCCTCAAAATCAAGGTGATCGTCTTCTGATGGGCGATTGCCGAACTCCGGTAATCCCGGGCTGGGTATCACTAACAACTCTCTATGAGTCCTTCACAGTCTCCTCGCAGATAACAGGCAGAAGCCAATCGGGAAGGAGTAGCAACAATCTACAAGCACTCGGTATGAAGCATGACTCATCCAAGGTGCGACAAAGAAGAGAAGCAACTCGACTATGAAGCACTCGGGGGCTACTGTGGATAACATAGACCCCGGGTATCCACACGGCGGGCCTAAAAGACCACCCGACAGGGGATGGACCAAGTCGGGTGGATAAGGACGGGTACCACTCGGATTCTAGAAGGCTTGCTCGGCAAGCAAAGACATGAAGATAGAAGCCTATCCCTAATTAATAGGGAAGGTATACTTGTAATCCCGGATAACTACTAGAGGATAGAAATAGGAATCCTACCTCGTAACCGACTAGGACTCTTCCTTGTAACCCCACCCCCTCCACTATATAAAGGGGGTAGGGGGCCATAGTTTGGCATCATCATCTACATCTAGAGAATTACACATCTAGATCTACAGCTTGATCATCTCCCATGTTGATCATCACCTTGTACACATATACCCCATATAATCCCAGAGCACAGGACGTAGGGTATTACCTCCGCTATGAGGGCCTGAACCTGTATAAATCCTTGTCTTGTGCTACCATCGAGTTTGGATCTTGCATGCATCGCCCCATATATAATCATTGCCGGCGGTGACCCCCCAGTTAGTCACCTGTCGACAGCTAGTTTCTTAGTATGCATTGCATTCTCTCCTATTCTTGGCCTTGTATATTCTGTTGGAACTAACCCCTGTGCCAGAAATTCCCTTTGTTGAGATAGAATTGCAGGTGTTGGCATCAATCACCAAAAAGGGGGAGATTGTAAGAATCAAGCTCCCATGGGCTTTATTATTTATTTTGGAGATTGATGCACTTAATTCTCAAATGGAAACTCTTAGTTTTCATGGGCCCACAAAGCAGTGATTTCCTGGCATTAACTTCGCTCAAGACTAAGGACTTTATTTTCATATTTCTTCTAAGTTCTTGGGTGAGTTGTTGGCGTAGCTTAGATGCTTGTGTGAATTCTCTTTCTGGCTGCAGGGTCCCAGGAGCACAGTTGAGTCATTAGGTACCTAAACTTCCGAAGTCCTTCAGAGGGTTTCAGGTCCGGGCTTCCTGTCCTCAAGTTCGTATTTCGTAGCGCCTAATTTTTCCACTTCTCCAAATATTCTCTCCGGTGCCAAACTTTCTCTCTCAAGCCACGTGATCTACCGAAAATTGCCGGAAAGTCACCTGGGGTAGGACTGTCCTAGCTGAGTGTTAATTTCTATTCTTGATAGAAATGATGCCTTAGTCGGACTGTCGGTCTGTGAGGCGGATTGTCCGCCCAAGTAGTAAAATCTCTGGGTTGCGAAGTTGTTGTTCCAGGAGGCGCCTGCCTTAGGCCGGACTGTCCGGACCACCCTGTCCGGACTGTCCGGCCCATGTAGTGCCCTTCCTGTCTCGAGTTTCATTTCTTATAGGGTGCGCTTGCCTTCGTCCGGACTGTCCGGGGTTTGTCCGGGCTAAGGTATAATTCTGGATCTGAGATCTATCTCCCTAGGGTTTCGAAGTGGGGGGCTATATAAGGGTTGTCCTGGTTGAGAGAGAAGTTTGAGAGAGTTATTTGCAACCCTAGCCACCATCCCCAAGTGTGAGAGCTCTCTCCCATGGTTTCTAGCTCTAGGATTTCCATGTGCATGTGAGGAGAGTGTTGGTGAGGTGAGTGTTCTCTGGATTTGTGCTCTTTGGGACTTCGTTGGCGGAAGGAGGATCTTCACCAAGCCGTCTTCATCAAGCCTTCATCGTTCTCTTGTGCCTCCGTGTGTTGGGGGAAAGTCCACCGTGTATCGGTGGCCGCCGCCGTGCGTTGGCGGTGGATGGAGTGAAGTCCATCATGTGTTGGTGGACGCCGCCATGAGTCAGTGGTGTGGATTTGAGGTGCTCACCGCGTGTGGGAGCACTCAAGACCGTGTGAGGGGTTAGGAGCTCACCTCGCCGTGTGTCGGTGAAAGAGTATCCACGAGTGGATTGAGGCGGAAGGCTCGAGAGGGAGCCAGTTCTCGTGTGTCGAGAGCTTGCCTCAATGGGGAGTAGGAGTTCGTCTCCGAACCTTGGGAAAATATCCTTGTGTCATTTATTTTCCCGCAATTTACTTTCCCGCAAGCTTGTTCTTAAATGCATGCCTATGATGTGTGACGCTTGTCCTTTGATTTGTGTGATATTTCTCTCTGTGTAGTTCTAGGATTCTCTAGCTAAGTGGTTAACTTTTAATTTGCAGAATCGTCAAGAAAAACACAAAAAAAAAAATTAAAAGTAGTCCAATTCACCCCCCTGTTGGCCTTCGATCCCTGTAGTCTGGCCGACTGGTTTCGCCAATGTCTCCTGTAATCCGACAAGAGATTGTAAAAAACTCAAGAAATCTCAAGTTTTCTGTTTTAAAGCAACGCCTGGATTGGTAATACCAAACTCCAGCTTCTTTCGGTCCATTGGGCACATCATCTCAACAGACGAATTCGGCTACTTGACATTTACTCTCGCATTGCGAAAGCAACAAGTGACCCATCATGGGGCATGCCTTAAGCCACGCAATTACAGCTTCTGTCTAGCAGCCTGCTGTAAATTAAGCATTTTAAAATATATCAGCGTCAGGCGCCTGGTCTTAACTTGTAAGAGTCAGCACTCGGCCCAACATGGGGCACACCTTTTTGCCGAGTGGTACCTGTCCCACCCAGAGAAGGATCAGCAGTAGTCCCTAGGGGCGTACCGATTGGATACAGTTTGGCCGAGAGGTACTTGTATCCGGGTAGCGATATACAACTAGCGACCTTAGAAAATGCATACCTCCGAAACTGTACCCAAATTTCACCAACACTCAACCTCGAGCATGCGAAGTTGGCTAGTCACTCAACATGGGTATGCCGTGAAATATTTTTAATTTTGGCGCTTCCGGTCATATGTCCTCCAGGGTGTACCGAGGCCGAATTAGGCTCGATGTTAACACAATGTCACCGTTGGCGGTGTGTTAAGAAAGTCTGTTAAGGGGATCGCCCTTTGCAGTTTTAGCCCAAGTCCATTAAGGGGAAGGCGAAGAGTTTTCGCGCTCTTTTCACACGCAGTCAGAGCGACACGCGCTTCCGCTGGGAAACGTATCCGTATCTACTTCTGTCCCATCATCATGATGGTTTTACTGTGCTTGAAACGGATTACAAGGCGCGCCCTTTGAACTTCTCTATGTATAAAAGAAATCTAGAGGTAGTGCATTGCTTCATATCCGATCGGCGAGTTTTTGAGTTTTTCCCCTTTCCTCAGCGAAACCCCAAAAACTTCCACTTCTCCTCCTAGAGAGCAATGGATTCCTAGGAAATCGCATGCGCCGAGGAGCATGCCAGCATCACCGCCGCAACAGCCGTCGTAGCCGCCGAATGGCAATGCTGGCGGAGGAATTACGCGGAAAATACAGCCTAGAGAGCCATCGAATCTGATCGTGACCATCGCGACTCTTTCATAAGACACTCCTTGAAGGGCCTTTTCGTCTCCTC
Organism: Raddia guianensis; assembly: GCA_036346415.1. Lineage (NCBI taxonomy): Eukaryota > Viridiplantae > Streptophyta > Magnoliopsida > Poales > Poaceae > Raddia > Raddia guianensis. The sequence goes on from CM070537.1 coordinate 10,053,379, forward strand.
CATCCTCGACGTGAAGTGGCCATCGGAGTGATTTTTGTTCTTTTACTTCTCCAAGAGCTAGCAACGAGCCCTGACTCATTATGCTGTGCCGCAGAATATGTGTAATTAGGCCTAAGAGCCATTTAATGAAGATCTGTTGGAATCCCGTGTCAATCTTTAGCTTCAATCTTGAATCCGCAACCAACATTGCTTCATCCGAGTAGTTAGAACTACGCGCTCCCAAACCGGTGCCCAACTCGCACGCGAACCTCTCGGGAGAAGTCGCTCGGCCACCCAAATGATTATCCGAGCCTTCCCGAAAAGGCCGCATCCAGCGCTAGACAAGGCCCGGCCCAGAATGCGAAACACAGCCTATTGCGACAAGTTTGGGATAGGGAAATGAAATTAGTTCACCTCGCTCACTTTTCGCGCCAGTCTTTTAGTCCTTCCCAGCGAACTCCGCCGCAAGGGTTCTTCTCCGTCACATCCTCCGCCGCCACCGCCTCCGATCTGCCATGGCTCCCCTCTTCTCCTGTCACCCCGAAGGCAGTCAAGAGCGGCAAGGAGTGGATGAAGTCTATTACGACCTAGCGGAGGCTACAGAAGCTTGTCTCTATTGGCGTGCTCCCCTCCAAAGAGTTCGCCTCATGGTGCGCCTCCGCCGGTGAGTCCTGCCCCACCCCTCGCTCCGACGAGGTAGTGGTCTTCGAGTCCTTCTTCCTTCGTGGCTTCAGCCTTCCTTGCTCTCCTTTCTTTGGGGATTGTTGCACTTTTACTGGATCGAGGTCTCTCATTTGAACCCCAATTCCATCTTTCAAATTGCGATTTTTATCCACATCTATGAGGTTTATCTTGGGATCGCCCCTCACTTTGACATCTTCAGATATCTCTATCTCCTTAAGCCCTTCCCCAACGAGAATTCTCCCAAAGCTGCAGGCGGCGAGGGATTTTAGCTGCGGGAAAGGGCCCGAAAATTCTATTTTGATCTTCCTTTGAGGACCTCCAACAAGGGTTGGCACTCGGAGTGGTTTTTATTGTGCTAATTCTCCTCCAGTCCTTCCTTCATCTTTCGGAGAGTGCCTCACAATCCATCCCTCCTGGTCTTCTCCTCTCGCCGATGGCGACAGGAGCCAAGTAAAGGAACTCCTCATTCTCCTCAACAGGTTGAAATCTGCCGGCTGACCGGCATTGGCATAGTTTGGAACTACACCCAGCATCGTGTCCAGCCCATCAAGGAGAGGGTGCATCTCGCTTTCGAGTACACGGGGCCTCAAGACGCCACTCGGGAAAGCGAGGACCCAATTTCGCAGAAGGAAGTGGCCAGCCGAGTGGCCGAGCTCTTCGCCCCGGGCTCAGAGATAGTCAACATAGATTGCCCGAGCTCATATCGCCTATCATATCCTCCTCCAGCGGTAAGCGAAAGGTTCTTCTCAACTTAGCCGTGGTTTTTCGGAATGGCGCTACAATTGATCCGATCCGATACTTACGCAGGGACGCGCGGCATTCTTCTCTACCTATCCAGTCCCAGAGGCCCCGAGTCATAAGGAGGCACTGTGCAAGTGTCCTACAGAGGACTCGGCTCCGGCCAAGAAAGGCAAAGGGGTCGTTCCATGGAACTCGAATGAGGATGACGATGAAGACAACGTCCCGCTCCTGCATCGCCGTTGCCCTGCGCCAGGGCTGTCTTCAGCTCTGGCTAGGCGATCCCCAAGCCTTCCGTCCTCCCAGTCCGCTGGGCTAGAGGCCGCAACAGGAACGGAGAAGCCCTCTAGCTCTAGCCCGAGTGGTCCGGGCATTCGAATTGGAACCAAGTTCATTCCATCGCGAAGGTACTCCGTCACAATTCTGTCCCTTCACGATTTTCGAAGGAAGTTGTGTCATGAAAAGTCTTCAAATATTTATAGGAAACCCGTCATGGATGATATACCGAGCAAACGTGACGCCAAGACGCCGGCTCTGGCACCTCCAAAATCCGATCGCCAAGCCAAGTCTACATTAGAGGGAGACCCAACTCGGCGCGCAGCACCTCACCAAGATTCTGGTCCATCTCCTACCATTCATCCATCCTTGCCGACGGAGAGGAAGATCCTGGCCCCGGCTCTAGAGAGCTCGAAACCAGAAATCGAGGAAATTCCTCGCTCCTCCGACAAAGCCGACGCTCCACCCCTCCGATTAAAGTGGAGGACGGAGATGGAAGGTTACGAGGTTGACGATGAGAAGGAGGCCGAAGAATGGGAGGTATTGGAAAACATGGCAAGGGCTCAAGCTGAGATGTTCAAGGTAAAGCCCTTTCACGCCTTGAATCCCCGCTTTGCACAAGGGAATCCCACTGATCTCCCTCTTTTCCCCATGCAGCGCATGAAAGAGAGGTCGAGGCAGAAGTCCATGTGCATGCAGAGAGCGGTGGGCAAGCTGAAGTCTCGTGATGAGTTTGACAACGCGTTATACGCGGTTAAGTCGCAGTACCGCGGCAGGATCGAGGAGCTTCAACAGGAGAACACTGAACTCCGATTCCGCCATGTAGAAGAATCCAATACCATCCGAGGTAAATATCCTCGAACAATACTAAACCCTTATGAAAAGATGCTCCTTGGATGATAGTATTTAAGGCTTGCCTTTGAATGAAGCGTTGGAAGCGAGGCAGAAGGCCATGGAGGAAGAAGTCTTCCAAGCCAGCACTCCAGCGGAGAGGTTGGCTAAAGAACTGGAAGGTAACTTTCCACCATTGACTCTCCCTGGCTCAGCCCCACTGAAGCCCGAGTGATTTGTGACATCCGACTGGTTGTACAGATTACCAGCAGAAGACCAAGGCACAATTCCAAGTTTTCGATAAAAAGTGAAGTCTTCCTACGAGCTCCGCAATCGTGCTCTGACAGGGATAGCTCCAACACTCCAGTACCTTTATCCCGAAGATGAGCTGCCGTCGGACGCCGAGATCTTCGTGGGCTGTCTTGATGACATTCCTGCACGAATCAAGACCTTCTCACTGGAGGCCGCGACTACATGCGCCAGCCAGGGCCTTGCTGTTGCAAAGTCAAACTTCCCCCGCATGAATCTCGAGGCCATGCAAGAAGGATTTGCATGCACTGAAGAAGAGGCCACCACTCTGATGAAAGAAGTCCACTCGATTGCTGCCAATCTAGCCAAACATTTAAATTTGTAGATGTACTTGACGCCCAAATGTTTGATTGATCCTCAATACTTTTGATCTTATTTATCCGAGTATTTAGCTTTATCCTCTTTTATGAGACGCATTTGCCAACTGCTCCAGCCGCCGAGTGTCAGGAATTAGCACTTTGCTTTCTCCCCGCGCACGTACCGAGTAGCTAAACGCTGTCTTTGACAAGTAAGAGCGCCATTACTCAAGAATTTTCATGATCCTCGAATTTGATCAATATATGTAAAGAGAAAACAACTTTTATTGATAAGATAGGGTGCGGTTGACTCCACACACTATTTAGTGTAGCCCTCGACTTATTGCTTAATCGTTTACGGCTAAGTAGCAAGTCAGAAAAGGATACTAATTACACAATGCTTGAAAACTTTAAGAATAAAAGCGACGTAGCTGCTCGATGTTCCAGGTGTTAGGCACTTCCGATCCGTCATCGCGCTTTAGACAGTAAGCCCCCCGAGCGGGTCACTTCATCGATCACATAGGAGCCTTCCCAGAGTGGGGAGAGTTTATCCTCGTGCTTCTAATTCCTTCGGAGGACCAAATCTCCTTTAGAGAACGCATGGCCCCGCACATTGCGCTGATGGTAGCGACGTAAGCCCTGTTGGTACTTCCCGATTGGATCATTGCTGCATCCCTGGCTTTCTCGAGTCGATCGTGGTCTTCGTGTCTTCTTTCATTTGACTGATTATCGTCGAAACCGGCGACCCGAGGTGACCGGAACTTAAATTCGGTCGGGACGACCGCCTCTGAGCCATAGACTAAGAAAAAGGGTGTTTGCCCGGTCACTCGACTTGGGGTTGTTATAAGCCCCCAGAGCACCAAAGACAACTCCTTAACCCAGCGTGTAGCATACGGATTTAGGCGATCAAAGATTCTGGCTTTGAGCGCTTGTAGTACCAATCCGTTGGCACGTTCAACCTGCCCGTTGCTCCTTGGATGGGCCACTGAAGCGTAGCAGATCTTGATGCCCAGCTCTTCGCTCCAATCTTGGAATTCGCTGCTTTTGAACGGAACGCCATTGTCGGTGATGATGCGATTGGGTACGCCAAAGCGTACGACGATGTCCAAGAAAACTCGCTGCTTTGGTCGCTGTAATTACAGCAATCGGCTTGGCTTCAATCCACTTTGTGAACTTATCGATGGCGACGAAGAGATGAGTAAATCCCCCCTGCGCTCGCTTGAGAGGGCCCACCATGTCCAAATTCCAGACGGCGAAGGGCCAAGAGATAGGGATTGTCTGTAGATCCTGGGTCGGCATGTGAATCTGCCGCGCAAAGAACTGGCACCCGTCACATCTACGTACTATATCTTCCGCATCCTTGACAGAAGTCGGCCAGAAGAATCCTTGCCGATAGGCTTTTCCTACCAGAGGGCTGGCCGCCGCGTGGTACCAACACTCCCCGAGTGGATATCATTGAGTAGATCCCTGCCTTCTTGCTCGGATATGCAATGCCTTAGTACCCCGGAACTGCTTTTTCTAAAAAGCTCGTCCCCGACTACCTTATAACTCTTGCTTCGGCATGTAATGCACTCGGCAAGGCTTCGATCCTCAGGCAACTCATCACGAAGAAGACAATCTATGTAAGGCTACGTCCAACCGGGGTTAATTGATAATACCTCTGCATCGGGTTCCAGTTGCCTCTCTTGATCTTCTCCCAGTGCAAGTGGTAGCTTGATGGATGGCTTGCATAGATTTTCGATGAAAACACCAGTCGGGACTTGCGCCTGAGTGAATCCCATCCGCGCTAGCTGCTTCATTATATCGGCGGAGCACGTGTGTCAGCTCCATACCGTCAAATTTGTCTTCCAACTTTTGTACCTCCTGACAGTATGCCGCCATGCTGTCGCCAATACAAGACCACTCTTTTAAACTTGGTTAACCACTAGCTGGGAATCCACGCGCACCATTAACCGCCTCACACTGAGCGATATGGCGACGCATAGCCCGTGGATGAGTGCCTCGTACTCGGCGGCGTTGTTGCTGACGGGGAACAATATATGGAGGACGTACCATAGCTTTTTGCCGGTCGGTGCTATAAGCAAAATCCCAGCCCCTGCGCCGCTGAGCATGAGGGAATCATCAAAATACATTGTCCAGTACTCGAGATTCTCCTTTGTGCTGGGGTCTGAGCCTTTGTCCATTATGCGATGAAATCGGCTAATGCTTGAGATTTGATGGCTAGTCGAGGCCTGAACTTTATTTCAAAGGCTCCAAGCTCGACTGCCCACTTTGCAATCCTCCTGGTGGCTTTCCACTTATGGAGTATGTCTCCAATCGGGAAAGAAGTGACCACCAAAATTTCATGCTCTTGAAAATAATGCTTAAGCTTCTGTGATGTTAGTAACATAGCGCATAGAAGCTTTTGAACTTGTGGGTACCTTATTTTGGAATCGCCCAATACCTCGCTAACGAAGTAGACCGAACGTTGTACCTTCTGGAGGGAGCCTTGCTCGTCCCGTTCAACCACTAGAGCGCTGCTTATGACGTGAGTCGTGGCGCCGATGTAAAGTAAGAGGGGCTCCTAGGGCATGGGAGGGACCAACACCGTAGGCGTGGTGAGGAACCTCTTTAAATCTTTGAAGGATTCTTGTGCTTCTGTTGTCCACTGAAAACCATCTTGTCGGCGTAAAAACCTGAAGAATGGCATGCCACGCTCCCCGAGTCGGAAACGAATCGGCTGAGTGCCACGATGCATCCAGTGAGCTTCTGCACGTCCTTCTGACTGGTCGGGGCTTCATCTTGACGATGGCGTTGATCTTCTCTGGATTGGCTTCGATCCCTCGATGACTGATGATGAATCCGAGTAATTTGCCAGATGGAACCCCGAAAATACACTTCTCGGGGTTTAGCTTCATTCGGTATGCCCTTAGGGTCTCGAATGTCTCGGTTAGATCTGTTATGAGATCCCACTTGTATTTTGTTTTTATGACGACGTCGTCGACATAAGCCTCCACGTTGCATCCGAGCTGAGTGTGAAAACACGCCTGTATGGTGCGCTGATAAGTTGCGCCAGCGTTTTTCAGCCCGAATGGCATTGTGATGTAGCAGAAAGCACCAAAAGGCGTAATAAACGACATCTTGATGCAATCTTCCTCCTTCGGACTAATCTGGTCATAGCCCGAGTAGGCTTCCAAAAAACTCAAGAGCTCACATCCCACGGTTGAATCGACCACTTGATACTTGCGGGGAGCCCAAAAGGTTCCTTGGGACATGCCTTGTTGAGGTCGGTGTAGTCGACACACGTCCGCCGTGTCTTGTTCTTTTTCTGCACCATGACCGGGTTCGCAAGCTACTCGGGATGATACATCTCCTTGATGAACCGTGCCGCCAGCAACTTGGTGATCTCTTCCCGTATGGCGTCCTTCCGATCAGGTGCAAATCTTCGCAAGCGCTGTTTAATCGATTTCGCCTTTTCATCAAGGTGCAGAGAGTGCTCAATCACCTCCCTCGGAACACCAGGCATGTCCGAAGGTTTCCAAGCGAACACGTCCTGGTTTGCCCGGAGAAAAGTGACGAGCGCATCTTCCTATTTGTTGTCGAGCCCTGTCCCAATCACGGCTATCTTGGCCGGATCAGACGGGTCCAACGATATCTTCTTAGTTTCTTCGGCTGCTTGGATGAAGGTTTTGGCCTGCTTCTTGGAGGGGACGTCTCCTAGAGGGATGCAACCTCCAGTCGGATTTTTTCCATCTCAGCAATGAGTCCAATGCCTGCGCCATCTCGCACCTTTCGATGTCACAGACTAGGGACTGTTTAACGTCACCAGGGATGGTGATTACACTGTTGGTGACGGCGTGTTCTCCGCTCAACCACTGCGGATCACACCCCTGGTCAGATTTCTATCCTGCTAGCCTATCAGCCGAGCTCGATTCGATTTGGCGTGGGGCGACAAGGGCGACTCACGGATTTACCGTGTTGAACCCCCTGCGGGTAATAGTCCTACTCCTGCTGAGCCTTAGCTCTTTTCTTGTTGTGGTTGAATGGAATGAGGTTACAGAATGCTTGCGAAATGTGTGTTCAAACGTAAAAAATGCGTACCCATTCTCCTTCTCTCTCCGCTTCTCTTATACAAGCCTTGGGCGGCGGAGAGGCGAGAAGGTAAGCGGCCTGATGCTCTCGATACTCGACAAGACACGGGAGACACGACGGGAGAGCAGCGTGCTTACGCTCGCGCGCCGGCGGCGCGCCCTCGCGTGCTCCGCAAGTGGCCTCGACCGCCTGAACACCGGTGAGGCTGCTGGCGGGGCCCGACTGCTCCTCTCGACGCGGGCGGCCATCTTAAGCAAACCCTCTCTCGCCGGTCAACCCGCGGCGCCACGGTGACAACCGCTCGGACTGCGCGATTCTTTATGGCGGTAATCATTTCTTGTTGTCTATCCGCGCATGATGTTGCATCATCGCTCGTCGCTTCGCGGCGAGGAGAGCCTTCGCCCGAAGACTCCTTCGGGGCGCTCCCGCCACGCGGCCCGTTTGTGATCACGAGGCCCTCTGCGCCGAGGCTTCGCCCGCGCGCGCGCCGCGCATGGGGCCCTCGCCCGTACTGGCGGGCTCGCCCGCCTGGCCTGGGGCCTGGTCGCCACGCGGCGTGTGGGGCCCTCGCCTGGTCTTCTAAGGGCTCGACCACTGGCTGGGGCTGGTCGCCCGCTTGATGCATGGAGCCCTTTGATCTTCGTGGGGCTCGCCCAGCGTTGGGGCACAGTCGCCCGCTGGCGTGTGGGGCCCTCTTGGTGTCTGAGGGCTCGCCCATCTTGCTGGGGCAGGTCGCCCCGCTGACGCGTGGGCCCTCTTGGCCTCTGAGGGCTCGCCCCGCCATTGGGGCGGGTCGCCCGCTGACGCGTGGGCCCTCTTGGCCTCTGAGGGCTCGCCAGCGCTAGGGCACAGTCACCGCGGCGTGGGGCCCTCTTGGCATCTGAGGGCTCGCCTGTGGCTGGGGCACAGTGCGCCCGCTGGCGTGGGGCCCGCTGATCTTCGAGGGGCTCGCCCACGCTGGGGGCACAGTCGCCCGCTTTGACGCGTGGGGCCCTCTTGGCGTCTGAGGGCACGCCCACGGCTGGGGCTGGTCGCCCGCGACGCGTGGGGCCCCTTGGCCTCTGAGGCTCGCCACGCCTGTTGGGGCACTGTCGCCCGCTGACGCGTGGAGCCATTTGGCCTCCCGCGGGACTCTTCATACCGGTATTTATTACACCGACAGTAGCCCCCGGGTCCACCATGATACGCGAACCGTCGCGCAGACACTTTTTTCGTTTCTCGTGCGGCAGGAGACGGATTGTGGGGGCCCACCTCCTGCGGCGGCCGTACGCCTGATTCTCCACCTGCGCACGATCTTCCTTTGGGAACCGCGCCACTTTTCACGGGAAAACGAAACGCGCGGGGTAATGATGGCGCCGCGCGCGCGTGGGGACGGAATCCAAACCGTCGCGCTCGCGCTCCTTGCTTATAAATACTTCCCTTGGCGCCGCGGCTAATCCTTCCGCACGCTAAGTCCTCAAACTGCCCTTCACCTTCTTCGCCGCCGCCACAGAGCCTTCTTTGCCACTGTCGCTTTCCTTTTCGCCAATCACCACCACCGCTTTCCATGGCGCCCAATCGCAGCAAGGGTCGCCGCGGGGACGCGCCATCGTCTGGGCCAGCTTTGCCTTCCTCATTGTCGGCGAGGATGTGGCGGACAGCTCGAGGTTCGTGCCGCTCACCTCCGTCCGGTTCCGCGCCGGCACCATAGCACCAAGCCCCCGCGACGGGGAGATCGTGACCTTCACCTGGGCGATGCTGGCGGGGCTCGTCTCGCCGTACTCGGAGTTCTTCTTGGGGGTGCTTGCCTTCTACGAGATCCAGGGGACGCACCTTCCCCCCAATTCTGTCGTGGCGCTGATCATCTTCGTCCACCTTTGCGAGATGTTCGTGGGGACGATGCCAAACCTTCCGCTCTGGCGCCGGCTCTTCACGCTGCATGCGAGGTCGCCCCCGAGCGGCGCTGTTGGAAGCTGCTACTTCACGCTCCGCGACGCCACCGCCTTCATCCCGATCACGGTCAAGTCCAACTGGAAGGACTGGCACCGCCAATGGCTGTATGTGGAGGACTCCAGCGGCTGCGACGACCTTGACCTCCCCGAGGGTCCTGCGGAATCCCTTGCCAGCTGGGGGTCTCTGCCCGACGACTCAGCGGAGCTGGAGGTGATGCTGGGGCGCATCGCTGAGCTCCGCCGCAACGGGCTCACCGGAACCCACGTTGCGGCGGATTTCTTGCGGCGCCACCTCTGCCCGCTTCGCATGAGTGTTCGCCCCGCCTGGCAGTACTACGGCGATGACGATGGAGTCCTTCGGGTTTCTTCTTTTTTGGAATGTCTTTTCTTTTGACTCCTTGTCGACTTATGGCTGCTTCTTCTCTTTTGTGCCCAGCCGCAGGGAATGTGCCAGAGAACATGCTCTGGCAGTGGCTGGCGGGGCTCTCACCGGCGACATCTCTTTGCCGGTGACCATCCGCCCCCTCTGCGACCGGGATCCACGGGAGCGCAACCAACACTTGCGTGTGCTACCGCCCATGGAGGTCTCTGGTCCTACGGTCCAAGTGGCCCGGGGACCACTGCAGATCCGCAATCCGCCCTCGGCGACCGCACAGGCTCCCGCGGCCGCTGCCGCTCCTGCTGTGGCGGCCGACTCCGACCGCGCTCTCGGGAAGCGCCGCCTCATCTTCACCGAAGATGACGACGACGAGGAGGGAGGGGCGAGCCCAAAGAGAGCTCGCCCTTCAAGTCTTGAGCTTCCGCCGCCTCCTTCGGCCCCCTCGGCGAGGGCCTGCGCTACGCCGCCGCTCCGCCACCGGCGAGCGCGGCGACTCTTCCAGCTGGCGCCGCTGCGCCGGTTTCTTCGCTCCTGCGCCGGCGCTTCTGCGCGGCTTTTCGCCATGACACGCCCGGCCGTCGTCGACCGGCGCTTTCTGCCGGCGCCCGCTCGTGCCAGCGTCTTCGCCGCCCTTCGGCCTTCGCTTTGGTAGCGCGCCGCTTCAGGTTGGCTTTCTCTGCACTTACGTACATTTTGCATTAGGGTTAGCATGCTGCACGTTTTCGCATACCTAAACCCTGTCTCTGCTTATCTTCGTGAGATAGAGCGGACGCTTAGGCCTCAAGCTTCATTCCGCACGTCTCGCCAGCCCCGACTTGCCGCGGCTCCCTCGTGAGCGAGGCCTCCCTTGTGGAGATCGCGCGGAGATGAGGTGGAGGAACCTCCGCCGTTGCCGCGGTAGCGCTAACGCCGTGGGTGCCATCGCCGCCCGGCGTTGGGCGCTCTGCGGCGCTCAGCGCCCTCGCCCCACAGGCGGCGGCGAAAGCGCTCGGCCTCGGCGAACAAGCCGTCGGCGAAGCCGCGGCGCAGCAAGCGAGTGACCAGCGAGGCTGCGGCGCGCAAGCGCCGCTGCCTCGGCCACTAAGGGCGTCGAAGACCTCTCGCCGAACACTCTGGCGCCTCCGGGTGCTTTCGGCGACATCTTGCGCGCCGCCACGACGGCTTCCGGGGCGTCTGTACCGGCTGGCGTCACCTTGTACCCCGCCGGAGGAGAGCGGCGCGCGATATCTTTGGCGCCGTGGGGGAAGCGGCGCCGGCGCCCTGCGCGATCTGCCGACGATGATGCGGGCGCGGTCGATCGAAGACGGTCGCCACGGCGCTCTCGAAGCAGCGCGGTTCGTCCTGGGCAACTGCCTTGCCCAGAATGCTGCGTTCGACCTAGGCACCGCCACCGGGGAACCTTCGCGCCAGCTGGACCGGATCGAACAGTCTCGGGTCGAGCTCGCCGCCAGCCGCGTCTCTATGATGGGCGGCACTGCGCCGGCAGAGGGCGATGAAGACGAGGAGTAGACGAACTCCCACATTTGTTTTTGTCTTGTACAAATACTGTTAATGCAAACTTTTGCTCTTTTGTCGTGAGTCTCGATGAAACTTCGCGCAAACTCTTTACTTGCGAAAAGAGGAACTGAGGCACCTGACCGCCAAAAAGCTTTAGACTGAACGTTCTGCCGCAAGTGAGCGTTGTTTCCTTAGGCTTTTGGTTACTTCAACCCTTATGGCCTCTCGGCAAACCGACCTTAAACGTTGCGTGGCGAGAGCTTAGCTTTAGGAAGTGGTCTAGTCGCCGGAGCCGCCGTTGGCGCATTGCCCAGACCGAGCCGACACACCAGGCTAGAACACGCCTTCCGTCCGCTTCGCCTCGCCCAGCCGCAAGTTAACCGTTCGCCTTTGCAACTAAGGGGCCATCAGCCTTAAGTACTTTTTCGCTACCAGCTTTTGACAGAATGTTTTCTAACAAACTTTTTAAGGCTATGCAACTGATCGCCAAAAGCTTTAGACAGAACGTTCTGTTGGAAGTGAGCGCTTTTTCCTTAGGCATCAGGTTACTTCAGCCCTTATGGCCTCTCGGCAAACCGACGTTAAACGTTGCATGGCGAGAGCTTAGCTTTCGGAAGTTGTCTAGACGCCGGTGCCGCCGTTGGCGCATGCCCAGACCGAGCCGATACACCAGGCTAGAACCCGCCTTCCGTCCGCCGCATCGCCCAACCGCAAGCTTAAGCGTTTGCTCTTGCAACTAAGGGGCCATCAGCCATAAGTACTTTTTCGCTACCAGCTTTCAACAGAATGTTTTCTAACAGACTTAAGGCGAAAAAGAACAGGCGCCCACAGAGAGACGGAACTTATCTTTATATTGTAGATGGCTTTGTACAATGCAGCCCCCGAGGCGAGCGGGGAAGGAAGAAGACCTCGCCGCTCGGCTCCAAAGGAAGGACACAAAAAAGCTCTTGGATTTGCTACCTACGGGTAGAACTTCCTCAGCTGCTCGACGTTCCAAGTGTTTGCCAATTCGCGACCATCCTCGAATGCGAGCCTGACCGAGCACAGGCGAGATCGAGACCACCTTGAAGGGCCCCCACGGGGAGAGCGGTTTATTCGCCCGGACTGCGCTGAACTTTCTTGAGCGAGGTCGCCCAACGCGGTGTTCTCTCACACACCCGTCTTGCTCGATAACGGCGCGAGGTTCGCCTGATACTGGCGGCTCGACCCGCCGCCATCTCGGATCTCCTCCAGGAGATTTACTTCATCCTGACGCCGGTCGGGGTCTCTGTCTTCGCTGAACGCCGCCACCCTTGGGGAGCCGAAGGCGAGCTCTGATGGGAGCACCGCTTCTGAGCCATGCACCAGGAAGAAAGGAGTCTCGCCTGTGGCTCTGTTGGGAGTTGTCCACAGCACCCACAATACGGTTGGGGACTTCTTCCGCCCAGCGCTTGCCGCACTTCTCCAGATGGTCGAAAGCCCATGTCTTGAGCCCTTTGAGTACTTCTGCGTTTGCCCGCTCCACTTGCCCATTGCTCTTCGGATGTGCAACGGAGGCGAAGCACAGCTTGGTACCCAGCTCTTCGCACCAGTCTTGGAAATCGACACTCTTCAACTGAGCGCCGTTATCGGTGATGATCCTGCTAGCGACGCCGAACCGGACAAAGATGCTCTTCATGAATTTTATGGCAGCAGCGGACGTGATCGCCGGGACTGGCGAGGCTTCAACCCACTTGGTGAACTTGTCGATGGCAACGAACAGATGTGTGTAACCTCCGGTCGCCTGAACGGGCCGGGATGTCGGCCCCGCATCGCGAACGGCCGAGAGGCGGGATGGTTTGCAGCGCTGGGCGGTCGGTGGATCTGCTTAGCATGAAATTGGCACGCTTCGCATCTCCTCACCAGCTCGAAGGCATCCTGGAGGGCAGTAGGCCAATAGAAGTCGTGGCGGAAAGCTTTCCCGACCAACGCCCGGCTCCCTGAATGGCTCCCGCACATGCCTCCATGGATCTCAGAGAGAATTTCACTCCCGCCCCGAGTGGCGACTTCATGAGAACTCCGTTGGCGCCTGGCGGCGTACAGTCCCCACCTACCAGCGTGGCGCTTGGCCTTGCGCGCTATCTTCTTAGCCGACGCGTCATCGTCGGGGATCACTCCATCCCGCAGGTAGGCTAGGATCGGATCCATCCACTGACCTTCCCGGACGAGTGTGACGACGTTAGGATGGTCGTCGACGTACTCCGCCTGGCCTGGCATTTCCGCCTCAACCGCCTCAGTAGTTCTTCCGCCTCCTCCCTCCAACCGGGGAGCTGTGGCAGGATTGGTGGCGCCTCCTCGTGATGTGGGGCTGCGTCGGAAGCGTCGTCCCGCCAGATTGGGCTGCGGCGGATGGCGCGTGAGTCTTTCTTCAAAGACCCCAGCAGGAACAGGTGCCTTTGACGAGGCAATCTGGGATAGTTCGTCCGCCATATAGTTGTCACGGCGAGGGATGTGCGTGAAGCCCAAGCCCTCGAAGTGCCGCTCCAACCGGCGCACCTCCGCCAGGTAGGCCGCCATGGTGGGATCTGAACAGGTGAAATCCTTCCTCGCCTGGTTGATGACCAGGAGAGAGTCGCCTTTGACTTGCAGCCGCCGGATGCCCAGGGTCGAAGCCACCCTGAGACCGGCGAGCAGTCCTTCATACTCCGCGACGTTGTTGGTGGCGCGGAACTCCAGCACTACCAGGTGCCGGACGACATCGCCGGTGGGAGACACCAGGCGGCGCCATTGACCCCTCAAGCCGGAACGAGCCGTCGAAGAAGAGAGTCCACGGCGAGGGTGCTGGGGTGCCTTCAGCTTCTGTGTCCGCCGGAGTCCACTCGCTGACGAACTCCATCAGAGCTTACCCTTTGATGGCCGTTCGGGGAGTGAACTTGAGGTCGAATTCTGCCAGCTCCATGGCCCATTTGTCGATGCGGCCCGTCGCCTCGCGGTTGAAGAGGATCTCCCGCAAGGGGTACTTGGTCAAGACGGTGACTTCTCGCCCCTGGAAGTAGTGACGCAGCTTCCGAGATGCCGTCAGCACGGCGTAGAGCATCTTCTGGTGTTGTGAATACCTTGTTTCGGCGTCGTGGAGGACCTTGCTGACGTAGTAGATGGGGCGCTGAACTCCTTCCCTTTCCGCCACCAGCACCGCGCTGACTACTTGGGGGTTCGCCGCGACATAAAGGATCAGCGACTCGCCCGGGTCTGGGGCGACCAGCACGGGCGGGGAGGTGAGGTACATCTTCAGGCCGTCGAACGCCTCCTGCGCCTCTGCGGTCCACTCGAAATGGTTGGTCTTCTTCAGGAGCTTGAGTAGTGGGAGACTTTTATCCCCCAGGCGAGCTATAAAGCGGCCCAGGGAAGTCAGGCAGCCCACCAAGCACTGCATCTGCCGAAGTCGCGTCGGGGGCTTCATGTTCTCGATCGCCGTGATCTTGTCAGGGTTCGCCTCGATCCCCCTTTGGGAGACGAGGAAACCTAGCAGCTTGCCCGACGGAACGGCGAACACGCATTTCTCAGGATTGAGCTTAATGCAGTACTTCCTCAGGTTGGCGAAGGTTTCTAGCAGGTCGCCGATCAACTCCTCCGCCTTCTTGGACTTCACCACCAGGTCGTCGACATACACCTCCAAGTTCCGCCCTATTTGAGGGTGGTGAGCAATATGCATGGCCCTCTGGTAGGTTGGGCCTGCATTCTTTAACCCGAACGCCATTCTTGTATAGCAGTAGACGCCCATGGGCGTCACAAAGGCGGTCTTGTCTTCATCTTCTTCGGCCATGCTAATCTGGTGGTACCCGGAGTACGCATCCAGCAAGCCCTGCACTTCTCGCACCCCGCTGTGGAATCGACGATGAGATCAATGCGGGGCAGCGGGTACGGATCCTTCGGGCATGCCCTGTTGAGGTCGGTGAAGTCCACGCACATCCTCCACCGCCCGTTGGATTTCTTGACGAGGACGGGATTCGCGAGCCACCTGGGATGGGCGACGCTCCGAATGACCCCCGCCCTTAAAAGCTTGTCCAACTCCTGGCGGATAACGTCTTGGCGCTCCACCGACTGCTTCCGGACCTTCTGCATAACCGGTCGCTCGCCGGGGAACGTCGCCAGCTTGTGCTCAATCACCTCCCTGGGGACCCCAGTCATGTCGGACGGTCGCCATGCAAACACGTATGCGTTAGACTGGAGGAAGGAGACGAGCGCGCCTTCCTATTTGGCGCCGAGAGGTGCCCACCCGAACGGTCTTCGCGGGTCGACTTCGCTCAGGAGATCACCTTAACCTCCCGGACGAACCGGGAGGCGCAGATCTTCGCGGAGGAGCTCCCGAGTCGGCTTCGGCTTTCGGGCTCCGATCGCTCCCGCCAGACGAGGCGTCCTTGTCGCAGCGGGCGCCTCCGGCGTCCACTTTCAAAACGATGGGGCGGTGGCCCGGGATCTTCACCACCATATGTACGATAGTGGCGAGCCGCCATGAACTTGGTGATGCCGGCCGACCCGGTATGGCGTTATGCGGGATGTCGAAGTCCGCCACCTCGAACTCGAGCATCTCGGGCGGAAGTTGCCGGAACCTCCAACGTCACCGGGAGGGGCGCGCCCCGGGGCGGATTCAGCCCGGCGATGCGAAAGAACGGAGCGGCTGGGCGAAGCTCTGGCCGCTGGACTCGAGCGCCGTGACCTCCTCCTTTCTTCTTTGCGCGCCCATCGTGCGGCGGCGTATCATCGTCGTCGTGGCGCTCGGCGGCCATGACCTGCCCGGTCTCGCCGCCTTGGCGCTTCTTCTTGTCCTTGCCGCGGATTTTTTCGATGTCTCGCCTCGCCGCCGCCATGTTGCCCCGCCCGTGCAGCCGGCCGAAGCGAGCCTCCGCCTGGAGGGCGCACTTGTGCGCCAGGGTGAAGAGCTCTTCCGTCGTCTTGATCTTGCGGGTGGCCATCTTCTCCTTGACCCTGGGGTCTCGGGCGCCTCTCCTGAATGCCATGACAACGACATCGATGGAGATGTCAGGGATGGTGTTGCGAACCTGACTGAAGCGCCGGATGTAGTCGCGCTGCGACTCTCCCTTCTTTTGCTCCACGTTGTGGAGGTCGTCTTCAACTCCGGGCTGCTCGAATGTGCCATGGAAGTTGGTGATGAAGAGCTCGGAAAGCTCCTTCCACGACCCCACGGACTCCGGGGGTAGGTTCATGAGCCACGAACGGGCTCCGTTGGTGAGGACTGCGGGGAAGTAGTTCGCCAGAACCTTCCCCGACCCTCCAGTCGGCTGCATCACCGTAGTGTAAATCTGCAAGAACTCGTCAGGGTTGGTGGAGCCGTCGTACTTCTCAATGGGGGTGGGCCGGAACCTCTCCGGCCACTGGACTCGGCGCAGCTCCTTGGAAAAGGCGCGGCAACCGACGTCGGGAGCCTCCTGCTCCTGGATGCGCACTCCATCCCGCCGTGCCCGCTATCCGGACGGCGCCGAAGACGCGCAGCCTTCTCTGGCGGAGGCAGCGTCACGGGAACCCTCCTGGCCCCCACGGGCGGCAGCGTCGGCGCGGTCGCGCACTCGGTCGTGCCGCCTGCGGAGCTTGTCGTGCAAGTCTTCTCCTTGTCGCAGATGGCGGTCCTCCAAGTGGCACCGGAGATCCCGCCCGCCTGTACGTCTGCCTGGCCGAACCCCCGTAGGAGTCGCTTGGCTGCTGTCGTCTTGGCCCCACTCCCTCACGCCAGGAGACCCGTGGGAGGGAAGCGGAGAAGCTAAAGAGCGGGAGGAGGCAGAAACACCGTTTCCCGCGCCCCCCGCGACCTGTACCACCTCCGCGGCGGCATCCACGTAACGGGCCAAACTGGCTAGCCACGGCGCCGCCGGAGAGTCCGGAGTCACCGGAACCGGCGGGTTGTCCAGCAGGGCCCTGGCCGCATGGAGATTTTGTGCTGGAGTGCACTCCTCCAAGGCCAGTCGCCGCCTAGCCAAACTAGGACGGCTGCCGCCCGGCTGATCCACCACCATTGCCGCAGCCGACGCCGCGGCCGCGGCTCTAGCGGCCGCCTCCTGGTCCATCGCGAACTGCTGATCTGCCATCGATGAAGTCGAAGAGCAAGAACTGATGCTAGCGCTCCCCTACCTGGCGCGCCACTGACGGCGTGTTCTCCGCTCAACCACTGCGGATCACACCCCTGGTCAGATTTCTATCCTGCTAGCCTATCAGCCGAGCTCAGTTCGATTTGAGCGTGGGACGCAGCAAGGAGCGACTCACGGATTTACCCATGTTCGGACCCCCTGCGGGTAATAGTCCTACTCCTGCTGAGCCTTAGCTCTTTTCTTGTTGTGGTTGAATGGAATGAGGTTACAGAATGCTTGCGAAATGTGTGTTCAAACGTAAAAACGTAACGTGCCCCCTCCCTTCTCTCTCCACTTCTCTTATACAAGCCTTGAACTGGCGGAGAGAGCCGAGGGGGTAGGCAGCACAGTGCTCTCAGTACACTGACAAGACACGCGAGACACGACAGGAGAGACAAAAACGTGCTGCTGCTTGCGCCGAGCGGCGCCGCCCTCACGTGCTCCACAAGTGGCCTCGACCGCACGCACACACACGGTGAGGCTCGCGGGGCGGGCCACCTCCTCCCGACGCTGGCGGCCATCTTAAGCAAACACTCTCTCTGCGGTCAATCTCCGCGCGCCACGGTGTGTGCCGCTTTCAGACCGCCGTGTAATCAGAAGCGGTAATCATTTCTTGGCTATCTATCCGCGTGATGTCGCATTAAATGCGCTCGCCCTTCGCAGCAGGGAGGCCTTCGCCGTAAGACTCCTTCGGGGCGCTCCCGCCACGCTGGCCCCGTTTGATGATGGGAGGCCCTACGCGGCCGGGGCTCGCCACGCGCCCGCCTAACGCGTGGGGCCCTTGCCCGTGCTGTGGGCTCGCCCACACGTTGGGGCCTGGTCGCCCGCGGCGTGTGGGGCCCTCGCTGGTCTTCTAAGGGCTGCGCCCAGCTGGGCTCTGGTCGCCCGCTTGACGCATGTGACGTGGGGCCCGCTGATCTTCGAGGGGCTCGCCCACGCCACTGGGGCCTGGTGCTTTGCTGACGATGGGGGCCTCTTGGCGTCTGAGGGGCTCGCCACGCTGCTGGGCACAGTCGCCCGCTGACGCGTGGGGCCCTCTTGGCCTCCTGAGGGGCTCGCCCACGCGCTGGGGCCTAGTCGCCAGCCTGACGCGTGGGGCCCTCTTGGCCTCCCGTAGGACTCTTCATACCACGGTATTTATTACACCGACAGTTGGGACCTGGCATCTTTAAGACGAGGTAAGTGTAGTTGGAACAGCCATGAATTTGGCAATCCCGGGCCTTCCCAAGATGGCATGATATGCCATCTCTAAATCAGCCACTTCAAAGCTCAGACTCTCGGTCCGATAATTATCCTTGGTCCTGAACATGACGGGCAGAGAGATCTGTCTGAGTGGTATCGCGGACGTCCCGGGGATTAACCCGTGGAAGGGAGATGATCCTACT
This sequence comes from Raddia guianensis, assembly GCA_036346415.1. Classification (NCBI taxonomy): domain Eukaryota; kingdom Viridiplantae; phylum Streptophyta; class Magnoliopsida; order Poales; family Poaceae; genus Raddia; species Raddia guianensis. The sequence goes on from CM070537.1 coordinate 10,071,853, forward strand.
GGAGCTCAGAACGGCGCCAGAAAACTTGTTGGCTATTCTTACGCTCAAAGAAATTAATCCGCAAGCGGACGGATATCACTTGTAGTTTTCACCAGGAGTATTCCTAGAGTTATCGAATCCACAGGGAACGAGGGTTTAAAGAGATAACCTCTATAACTTAATTATTTAAAATACCAGCCAGTCTAGATAACGGGGGTTAGGATAAACGTAAAGACCGGGACACACACACACGATAAATATTCACACAAACAAAGAGAAAGCTACACTAATTAGATAGACAGTTGAGAGGACAACGAGATAAGTTTAATAAGTTCACAAAGTAGTGTGATTCAGTTTACTGAGCGAGATTAGGGTATTCTAATAGTGGTACACTTGATATCCGTCGTCGGAGCTCGGACACTCACTACCACCCGCTATCCTGAATTGGAATCCCGAATGGTTATGATCGTTCCGATTTGGCTCTACTGGTCCAAAGCCGAACGATGTGGGTTACGCACGAGATACTTAGTATCTACTGATGGATAGGGCTGTCACCACCTACCACCTACCACAATACGTGGGCTCGGGTGTAAACCGAGTTAGTCGTAGTCTCAGACAAAACGTCTGCGACTATTCCTAATCAATCTTCCTCAGTACTAAAAGAAGTTAATCAAGGTTCAATGCCTGGTTCTAACAGTATATTAGTGAGAACCTAAACTGATTCCAGACGAATACAAGCTACCGGAAAGGCAAATCTACACAACTCATTTATGCAAATATACTCAGCTCAAATAAAGTTCAACACTATAGCAATGAATGAAGTGATCTTACTAATTGAAACAATTAGGAAAGGGTGCAAGAGCTATTACCCGAATTCCCGAAGACACTTCCGGAACTCTGAGCGTCAGCTCGACTTGACTCTAACTCCCAACTTCTACTAATTAAGATCTACTCTACTAAGTGGAATGAAAATGTGAAAGTGCTGTGTGTTGTGTTACAAGTGAGAAGAGGGGGTCTATTTATAGTGTTCCGTTGCCAACCGGGGTGCTCCACGTGTAGGAACACGTGTCATCCATCCCTCCTCCAAAGGGGAACCCGAGGGGCCTGAAGAGTGGGTCGGCCGGCCTTGGGTCGGTCGGCCGACCCACATTCTTCACCTCCCGGCCGTGGATTTCATCTAGGATGCTCCCTTGATGGTGCAGATTAACCCCCTAAGCCAGTGGATCAAATGGACTTGCACAAGAAAGGAATCCAAGGGAATCCTATGCTCATTTGTGAAGTAACCGTGTCTATTCGATCAAACCGACGGTAGTGGATGGTCTAGATGTTCTCATTTTGTGTTTTTAGGCCACTGGGGAGAAGGCGGAGCTGGATCGGTGACGTGGCCAGGTCGGCCGGCCTAGGTGGGTTGGCCGGTCGGCCGGCCTAGGTGGGTTGGCCGGCCTGGCTTTTTGCCCGATCTGGCTCTGGTTTGTCCTTTTTTGCACCTATAGACACAAAACTCACCAAAACTTGTGGAACTCTATTAGAATAAATAAAATGCTAGTATAAACCTTGATTTTCCCTCGAAAAGCCGGAATTCCGAAATATGTTGACGTATAAAATTGGTGTTTATTTGATGTCAACAGAGCTTCGAAGTGGCTGATTTTGAGACGGCATATCATGCCATCTTGGGAAGGCCGGGAATTGTCAAATTCATGGCCGTTCCCAACTACACCTATCTCACCTTAAAGATGCTAGGTCCATGGTGATGTTAAACAGTTCCTGCTCTGCGACAGCGAGAGCTGTGAGATGGCGTAGACATTGGACTCATCTGCCGAGATGGAAAAGATCTGACTGGAGGGTGCATCCCTTCAGGAGAAAGGGGATATCCCCACCAAGAAGCAGGCCAAAACCTCCATCCAAGCAGCCGAAGAAACTAAGAAGATATTGTTGGACCCGTCTGATCCGGCCAAGACAGCCATGATTGGGACAGGGCTCGACAGCAAATAGGAAGACACGCTCATCACCTTTCTCTAGGAAAACCAGGACGTGTTCGCTTGGAAGCCTTCGGACATGCCTGGTGTTCCGAGGGGGTGATCGAACACTCTCTCCACGTCGACGAAATGGCGAAGCCAATTAAGCAATGCCTAGGAAGATTTGCTCCAGATCGGAAGGACGCCATACGGGAAGAAATCACAAAACTGCTGTCGGCTCGGTTCATCAAGGAGGTGTATCATCCCGAGTGGCTTGTGAACCCGGTCTTGGTGCAGAAAAAGAACAAGACATGGTAGATGTGTGTCGACTACACTGACCTCAACAAAGCGTGTCCTAAGGATCCTTTTGGGCTCCCCCACATCGACCAAGTGGTGGACTCAACCGCCGGGTGCGAGCTCTTGACTTTTCTGGACGCCTACTTGGGCTATCATCAGATTAGTCTAAAGGAGGAAGACTGCATCAAGACGTCGTTTATTACGCCTTTTGGTGCTTTTTGCTATATCACAATGCTATTTGGGCTCAAAAACGCTGGCACAACTTATCAACGCACCATACAGCGGTGTTTTCACACTCAGCTCGGATGCAACATGGAGGCCTACATCGATGACGTCGTCGTAAAAACAAAATCCAGAGGGGATCTCATAACAGATCTGGCCGAGACATTCGAGAACCTAAGGGCATACCGGATGAAACTAAACCCCGAGAAGTGCGTTTTTGGGGTCCTGTCTGGTAAATTACTCGGATTCATCATCTCTCATTGGGGGATCGAAGCCAATCCGGAGAACGTCATCGTCATCATCAAGATGAAGCCCCGACCAGTCAGAAGGACGTGCAGAAGCTCACTGGATGCATCGTGGCACTCAGCCGATTCGTTTCTCGACTCGCGGAACGAGGCATGCCTTTCTTCGGGCTTTACGCCGACAAGACGACTCTCAGTGGACAGCGGAAGCGCAAGGAGCCTTCGAAGATTTAAAGAGGTTCCTCACCACACCTCCAGTGTTGGTCCCTCCCATGCCCCAGGAGCCCCTCCTACTCTACATCAGCACCACGACTCACATCATAAGCAGCGCTCTGGTGGTTGAACGGGACGAGCAGGGCTCCCTCCAGAAGGTACAACGTCTGGTCTACTGCGTCAGCGAGGTATTGGGCGATTCCAAAGTAAGGTACCCACAAGTTCAAAAGCTTCTATACGCTGTGTTGCTCACATCGCGGAAGCTTAAGCATTATTTTCATGAGCATAAAATTTCGGTGGTCACTTCTTTCCCACTTGAAGACATACTTCATAATCGGGAAGCCATCAGGAGAATTGCAAAGTGGGCAGTCGAGCTTGCAGCCTTTGAAATAAAGTTTAGGCCCTGACTAGCCATCAAATCTCAAGCATTGGCTGATTTCACAGAGGAACGGACAGAGGCTCAGACCCCAGCAGCAAAGGAGAATCTCGAGTATTGTATAATGTAGTTTGATAGTTCCATCATGCTCAGCGGCGCGGGGGCTGGGATTTTGCTCATATCACCAACTGGCAAGAAGCTATGCTACGTCCTCCAGATATTGTTTCCCGTCAGCAACAACGCCGCCGAGTACGAGGCACTCATCCACGGGCAAAGCGTCGCCATATCGCTGGGCGTCAGGCGGTTAATGGTGCTTGGGGATTCCCAGCTCGTGGTTAACCAAGTTCAAAAGGAGTGGTCTTGTGTTGGCGCCAGCATGGCGGCTTACTGTCAGGAGGTACTAAAGCTGGAAGACAAATTTGACGGACTGGAACTGACACACGTGCTCCGCCGAGACAACGAAGCAGCAGACGAGTTAGCGTGGATGGGATCCACTCGGGCGCAAGTCCCGACTGGTGTTTTCATCCAAGAACTGCGCAAGCCGTCCATGAAGCTACCACCTGCACAGGAGAAGATCAAGAGAAGCAACCAGATCCCGATGCGAATGTATTAGCAATTAATTCCGTGTGGACTCAGCCTTTCTTAGATTACCTTTTTTGTGATGAGTTGCCTGAGGATCGAAGCCTCGCTGAGTGCATTACACGCGGAAGAAAAAGCTATAAGGTAGTCGGGCACGAGCTTTTCAGAAAAAGCAGTTCCGGGGTACTAAGGCGTTACATATCTGAGTAAGAGGGCAGAGATCTACACAATGATATCCACTCGGGGGAGTGTGGGCACCACACGGCGGCCAGCACCTGGTAGGAAAAGCTTATCGGCATGGATTCTTCTGGCCGACTGCTGTCACCGATGCGGAAGATATAGTACGCAGGTGTGACGGGTGTCAAATCTTTGCGTGGCAGATTCACATGCCGGCTCAGGATCTACAAGCAATTCCAATCTCTTGGCCCTTCGCCGTCTGGAATCTGGACATGGTGGGCCTCCTCAAGCGAGCGCAAGGCGGATTCACTCATCTCTTTGTCGCCATCAACAAGTTTAAAAAATAGATTGAAGTCAAGCCGGTTGCTATAATTACGTCGGCCAAAGCACGCGAGTTCTTCCGGGATATCGTCGTACGTTTTGGCGTATCCAATCGCATCATCACCGACAATGGCGTTTAGTTCAAAAGCAGTGAATTCCAAGATTGGAGCGAAGAGCTGAGCATTAAGATCTGCTACTCTTCGGTGGCTCATCCAAGAAGTAACGGGCAGGTTGAACATGCCAATGGATTGGTGTTACAAGGGTTAAAAGCCAGAATCTTCGATCGCCTAAAGCCGTATGCTACGCGCTGGGTTAAAGAGTTTCCTTCGGTGCTCTGGGGGCTTAGAACAACCCCAAGTCGAGCGACCGGGCAGACCCCCTTTTTCATAGTCTATGGTTCAGAGGCGGTCCTCCCAACTGAATGGAAGTTCCGGTCCCCTCGGGTTGACGGTTTCGACGATAACCAGTCGGATGAAACAAGACACGAAGATCTCGATCGGCTCGAGGAAGCCAGGGAAGAAGCAATGATCCAGTCGGCAAAGTACCAATAGGGCATGCGTCGCTACCATCAGCGCAATACACGGGGCCGTGCGTTCTCCAAAGGAGATCTGGTCCTCCGAAGGAATCAAAAGCAATATACGGGGCCCCACTCTGGGATGGCCCCTATGTGATCGATGAAGTGACCAGCCCGGGGGCTTACCGGCTAAAGCGCGAAGACGGATCTGAAGTGCCTAACACCTGGAATATAGAGAAGCTACGTCGTTTTTACTCTTAAAAACCTTGTATTCAAGCATTGTGTAATTAGTCTCCTTTTCTGACTTGCTACTTGGCCGTAAACGACTAAGTAGTAAGCCGGGGGCTACACTAAAGAGTGTGCTGTGGACTACATGGGCCCCGGGTATCCTCTAGAAGGCCCATAAGGGAGCAGATAGGGGGCGATCCAAGTCGGTCGGTTGAAGATAGAGACCACTCGGGCTACGCGTGGCTTGAGCTGCAAGGAAGTTCCCGAGGATATAATCTATCTCCATGTAATTAGCAGATCAACACATGCATGACATGTAACAAGCATAACAGAATTAGCTACCACGTACAACGTGCTATCCTGTAACTCTATCTCCCCCTACACTATATAAAGGGAGGGGGTAGAGGCCATCGGGATAAGGCACACACAGCATATAGCATCATCTTGCATCCCGCATCTTGATCCACCATATAATCCCAGAACACAGGAAGTAGGGTGTTACCTCCTTCGTTGAGCGCCTGAACCTGTCTAACCCTATCTTGTGTTACCATCTGGCTTAGTTCATGATTAGCGTCCCCTCGTACAAATTCATTGCCGGTGGTGACCCCTCAGTTAGTCACCTGCCGACATGTGCGGAGTCAACCGCACCCTATCTTATCAATGAAAGTTGCTTTCTCTTTACATATGTTGATCAAATTCAGGTATTATGAAAATTCTTGAGCAATGGCGCTCCACTTGTCAAAGACAGCGTTTAGCTACTCGGTAGGTGCACGGGGAGAAAGCCAAGCGCTAATTCCTGGCACTCGGGGGCTGGACCAGTCGGCAATTGCGTTTCATGAAAGAGGATAAAGCTGAATACTCGGACAAATAAGATCAAAATTAATGGGGATTAATCAAGCGTTTGGACAATAAGTACATCTACAAGTCTAAATGTCTGGCAAAATTAGCAGCAGCCGGATGAACTTCCTTCATCAGGGCGCAGGCTTCTTCTTCAGTGCATGCGAATCCTTCCTTCAAAGCCTCGAGGTCCAGGGCGGGGAAGTTTGACTTTGCAATTGCAAGGCCTTGGTTGGCGCATGTCGTCGCTGCCTCCCGCGAGAAGGTCTTGATCCGGGCAGGAATATCATCAAGGCGGGCCACGAAGATGTCAGCGTCTGACGGCAGCTCCTCATAGGGGTTAAGCTACTGGAGCGTTGGAGCTATTCCTATCAGAGCATGATCACGGAGCTCGTAGACAGACTTCACTTTTTCATCAAGAACTTGGAATTGCGTCCTGATCTTCTACCGATACTCTGTACAGACAATCGGACGTTATAAATCACTCGGGCTTCAGTGGGGCCGAGTCAGGGAGAGTCAGTGGCGGAAAGTTACCTTCCAGTTCTTAGCCAATTTCTCGGCTTGAGTGCTAGCTTGGAAGACTTCATCCTCCATGGCCTTCTGCCTCGCCTCCGATGTTTCCTCTAGGGCTTTCTGCCTCGTCTCTAATGCTATATTCAAAGGCAAGTCTTAGAGACTATCATCCAAGGAGCATTTTTGTAAAGGTTCACTACTTTTCGAGGATCTATACCTCGGATGGTATTGGATTCTTCTACGTGGCAGAATCGGAGTTCAGTGTTCTCCCGTTGAAGCTCCTCAATCCTGCCGCGGTATTGCGACTTAACTGCGTAGAGCGCGTTGTCGAACTCATCACGAGACTTTAGCTCGCCCATTGCTTTCTGCATGCACATGGTCTTCTGCCTCGACCTCTCTTTCATGCACTGCATAGAAAAACGGGGAGATCAGTGGGATTCCCTTGTGTTAAACGGGGACTCAGGGCGCTGAAGGGCTTTACCTTGTACATCTCAGCCCGAGCCCTTGCCATGTTTTCCAATATCTCCCATTCTTCGGCCTCCTTCCTATCGTCGACCTCGTAGCCTTCAATCTCCTTCCTCCACTTCAATCGGAGGGGTGGAGCGTTGGATTTGGCGGAGGGGCGAGGAATTTCCTCGATTTCCAATTCCGAGCTCTCGGGGCCGGGTAGAATCCCGTCGGCGAGGATTGGCGGATAGTAGGAGATGGATCGGAGTCCTAGTGAGGTGTTGCACGCCGAGTTGAGTCTCCTGTTGGTTTGGGCTCGGCTTGACGACTAGATTTTGGAGTTGCCGGAGCCAGCATCTTAAAGCCAGGTTTGCTTGGCGCATCGTCCATGATGGGTTTCCTGTAAACATTTGAAGACCTTTCATGACGTTGTTCTCTTTGATGAATCATGAAGAGACAGAATTGTGATGGAATACCTTCGTGACGCAACGAACTTGAATCCAATTCGGATGCCCAATTCACTCGGGCTGGAGCCAGAGGGCTTTTACGCCTGACAGCGGCCCTGGGCGATGGATCGGGAGGCAGAGGGCTTAGTGGCTGTTAATTTGGGCCGGAGACGGCCTCGGTGCTGGACGGCGGCGGCGCAGGAGCGGGACGTTGTCATCATCATCATCCTCGTCCGAGTCCCCCGAAGCAGCCCCCTTGCTTTTCTTGGCTAGAGGAGCATCAGCCAAGTTCCCTGCGGGACGCTTGCGCGGTGCCTCCTTGTGGCTCGGGGCTTCTGGGACTGGATAAGTGGAGAAGAATGCCGCGCGTCCCTGCATGAGCGTTGGATAAGATCAATTGCAATGCCATTCCAAAAAATCACGGTAAAGGTGAGAGGAATATTTCACTTATAGCTGGAGGAGGATACGACAGGCGATAGGTGCTCGGGCAATCTGAGTGGACTATTTCTGAGCCCGGGGCGAAGAGCTCGGCCACTCGGCTGACTATGTCCTTCTGCGATCTTCGGTTTCCCGAGTGGCGTCTTGCGGCCCCGAGTACTCGAAGGCGAGATGCACACTCTCCTTGATGGGCTGGACACGGCGCTGAGTGTAGTTCGAGACTACGCCAATGCTGGTCAGCCCGACAGATTTTAGTCTATTTAGGAGAACGAGAAGTTCCTTTACTTGGCTTCCATCGCCATGGCGAGAGGAGAAGACCAGGTGGGATGGATTGTGGGGCACTCTCCGGACAATGAAGGAAGGACTGGAGGAGAATTGGCACAGTAGAACCACTCCAAGTGCCAGCCCTTGTTGGAAGTCCTCAAAGGAAGATCAAAATAGAATTTCTAGGCCCCTTCCCGTAGTTGAAATCCCGCACCGCCTGCCTTTGGGAGAATTCTTGTTTGGAAAGGGCTTGAGGAGGTAAAGAAACCTAAAGAGGTCGAAGTGAGGGGCGATCCCAAGATAAGCCTAACAGATATGGATAAAAATCGCAATTTGGAAGATAGAATTGGGGTTCAAATGAGAAACCTCGATTCCATAGAAGTGCAGCAATCCCCGGAAGAAAGGAGAGCAAGGAAGGCCGAAGCCGCGAAAGAAGAAGGACTCAAAGACCACTACCTCGTTTGAGCGAGGGGTGGGTCTGGACTCACCGGCGGCGGCGCACCATGAGGCAAACTGTTCGGAGGGGAGCACAATGATGGAGACAAGCTTCTGCAGCCTCCGCTCAGTCATAATGGACTTCATCCACTCTTTGCCACTCTTGGCTGCCCTCGGGGCGATGGGAGAGGGGGGAACCACTGCAGATCGGAGACGGTGGTGACGGAGGATACGACGGAGAAGAACCCTAGCGGCGGAGTTCGCTGGGAGGAAACTAAACGACTGGCGTGAAAAGTGTGCGAGGTGAACTAATTTCGTTCCCTGTTCCTAATTTATCACAACATGCAGCGTTTCACATTCTAGGCCGGGCCTTAGTCTAGCGCTGGATGCAGCCTTTTCGAGAAGGGCTCGGATAACCACTCGGATGGCCGAGTGATTTCTTCTGAGAGGTTTGTGTACGCGTTGGGCGCCGGTCTAGGAGCGTGCGGTTCTAACTACTCGGATGAAGCAATGTTGGTTGTGGATTCAAGATAAAAGCTAGAAACCAGAAGATCAATGCGCATTTCCCAAAAGATTTTCATTGAAATGGCTCTTAGGCCCAATTACATGTTTCGGCGGCGCAGCACAGCGAGCTAGGGCTCGTCGCTGGCTCGCGGAGGAGCAAAAGAAGAAGAAATCCTCCCGACGGGAGGGTGAAGCGCCTGCCAACGGCACTTCAAAACCACCCGTCGGCGAGGAGAGCTACGGCCAGTGCATCACTGAGTGGGATGCGCACCTTGTAGAGCCGTGGAAACCCGCGGATCAGAACCCTGATGGATTCTTCTGCGCGGATCTCCGGGGTGACCTGGGCGTACTCCCACCAGAACTCGTCCATGGCGGCTTTGGCGGCAGCTTGGGCTTCAGCCTCGTCGGCGGCCTCGGCGACCCACTCATCCACCACCTCAGCTTGGTTCTCCATTGATCTCGAGGAAGAAGAAGGTGGAGGTTTTTTAGGTTTCGCAGAAAAGGAGAACTCGAAAACTCGTAGGCTAGATGTGAAGTAGTACATTGCCCCTGGATTTCTTTTATACACAGGAGAAGTTCAAAGGGCGCGCCTTGTAATCCGTTTCAAACACAGTAAAACCATCATGATGATGGGACGGAAGTGGATACGGACACGCTTCCCCATGGAGGCGCGTGTCGTTCCGACTATGTGAGAAAAGGGCGCGAAAACGCTTCGCCTCCCCCAGTTGGGCTTAGGCTAAAATTGCAAAGGGCGATCCCCTTAACAGGCTTTCTTAACATGCCGCTAATGGTGGCAATGTGTTAACATCCAGGCTAATTCGGCCTCGGTACACGATGGAGGGCATATGACCTGAAGTGCCAAAATTAAAGATATTTCACGGCACACCCCATGTTGGGTCACTAGCCAGCTTCGCATGTTCGAGGTTGGGTGTTGGTGAAATTTGGTTACAGTTTCGATGGTATGCCTTTTCTAAGGTCGCCAGTTGTATACCGCTGCCCGGATACAAGTGACGGCGTGTTCTCCGCTCAACCACTGCGGATCACACCCCTATCAGATTTCTATCATGCTACCCGATCAGCTCAAGCTCAGTTCGATTCGAGCGTCGGACCTTGGCGAGGAAGCGACACAGCGAGTTTACCTAGGTTGGACCCCTAGCGGGTGCAGTCCTACTCTGCCGAGCCTTAGCTCTTTTCGTGTTGTGGTTGTGTGGAATGCGATTCTGAGAATGTTTGAGCGCCCTCCTTCTCTCTCCTCCCCTTTATACAAGCCTTGAATTAGCGGAGAGGCGAGGGGTAAGCGATCTGATCACGCTTAGTACTGCGATAAGGCGTGAGGGGCGGGATAGGAGAGGCAGCGTCTGCGCTACTGCGCCCGGATGGCGCCGCCCGCGATGCCGCCAAGTGGCCCGACGCAGCGTGAACACGCCCGGTGAGACTCTGGCGAGCCCAGCTTGCTCCTTCCGGCGGGCGGCTAGATTGATGAGGCAAACTCTCTTTCGCCGATCAATTCCGCAGCGCCACGGTGGCGATTGATCGAGACTGCGAGGTCGCGTGGCGGTAATCATCTCTTCATCATCTATCCGGCGTAGCGTCGCATTGAATCGCTTTGTCGCCCGCGGCGGGGGGCAGCCTTCGCCCGAAGACTCCCGCCGGGGCGCTCCACAGCAGCGATGGGGGGCCATCTCAGCGCCGAGGGTTCGCCCTGCGGCGGGGCACAGTACCCGCCGCGGCGTGGGGCCCGCCCGGCGCTCGAGGCTTCGCCCACTGCAGCTGGGGAACTGGTCGCCCGCTGTGGCGTGGGCAGCGCCCGGCGCTCTGAGGCTTCGCCCGCCTGTTTGGGGCGGTCGCCCGCCCGGAGCGTGGGACCCGCCCGGCGCCTGAGGGCTTCGCCCACCGCTGGGGCCTGGTCGCCCGCCTAGCGCGGGCCCGCCAGCGCTCGAGGGGCTCGCCCACTCGGTGGGGCAGTAATCGCCAGCGTGGCGTGGGTGGCCCCGGCGCTGAGGGCTCACCCACTGCTGGGGCCTGGTCGCCCGCGGCGTGGGGCCCACCGGCCTTCATAGGACTCTTCATACCCGGTATTTATTGTACAGCAGTAGCCCAGGTCCACCATGATCTGTGAATCGTCGCGCCGATACTCTGTCGTTTCTTGTCGGCGGAGAGCAATTGTGGGGGGCCCACCCCTGCGGCTGCCGTCGCTGATTCTCCACGCGCCACGATCTTCCTTGGGGAACCATACGGCTTTTAAATTGGAAATCAAAGCGGCGGGGCAATGATGGAGCCCAGCAGCAGTGGGGGCGGAATCAAACCGTCGCGCTCGCGCCTTGCCTATAAATGCCCGCCCCTTGGCGCGCAGCGAATCCTTCCGCGCCAAAGTGCTGAGCTGCCACACTTTCCTTTGCCACGCCACCAAGTTTCTTCGCGCCGCCCACGAGCTTTTTCGCCAGCGCCACCACCGTCTTCCTATGGCGCGAAAGCGCAGCAACAAGAATCGCCCGCGGGGGCGGCGCTCGGCAGCGCCGTCACTGGTCGGCTTTGCCGCCTCCGCCACAGGCGAGGAGAGCGGTGGCGGCGGCTCAAGTGTTCGTGCCGCCAACCTCCGCCCGGTTCAGCGGCCGGCACCATGGCGCCAAGTCCCTTGACGGGAGATCATCACTTTTACAGGCGGTGCTGGCGGGGCTTGTCCCGCCCGTACTCAGTTCTTCACAGGGGTGCTTTCGCCTTCTCGAGATCGAGCGGCGCACCTTCCCCCAACTCCATCGTGATCTTGGCCATCTTCGCCCACCTCTGCGAAATGTTGCGTGTAGAGGCGATGCCAAATCTCCCGCTCTGGCGCCCGGCTCTTCCACGCTGCACGTGAGCTTCGCGCTCGGCGTAAGGCTGTTGGAAGCTGCTACTTCACGCTTAGCGATGCGCCCGTCTTCATCGATCATGGTCAAGTCAGCTGGAAGGGTGGCGCGACAGTGGATGTACGTGGAGGATTCCAGCGGCTACGATGATCTTGCCTTCCCCGAGGGTCCTGCAGAATCCTTCGCCAGCTGGGGGTCTCTGCCCGACAACACAGCGGAAATGGAGGCGATGCTGGCGCACATTGCTGAGCTCCGCCGCAACGGGCTCACCGGAACCCATGTGGCGGCGGAATTTTTGCGGCGGCGCCTCTGCCCGCTTCGCATGAGGGCGTGCCCCGCCTGGCAGTATTATGGCGACGATGATAGAATCCGCGTTGCCCCCGAAGGTGAGTGTTCTTTCATTCTTTCGGGTCTTCTTACTCCGCGGAACGTCTTTTCCTCTTTCGGTTGCTTGCCAACTTGCGGCTTCTTCTTTCTGTGCGCCTAGCGCGAGAGCGCGTGCCGGAGGATGTGCTCGGCGGTGGTGGTGGGACTTCGCGCCCGCCCGGCGACATTCTCCGCTGCGGCGTCCGCCCCTCTGCGGCGGGACCCGAGGCGCAACCCATGCTGCGTCGCTGCCTCCCATGGAGGTTTACGGTCGCGGTCCAAGCGGCCGAGACCCTGCAAATCCGTGATCCTCCGCCGACGACCGCCAAAACTGCTGTGGCCGCCGCTCCTCCGGCAGCCATTGCGCCCGTCGTGCCGGCCGACTCCGACCGCGCTCTCGGGAAGCGCTGCCTCATCCTCTCCCAATACGATGACGAGGAGGAGGAGAGCGAGCCCAAGAGGGCTCGCCCCTCGAATCTGAGCTGCTTACGCCTTCTCGGCCCCTCGGTGGGGAGCCCTGCTGGCAACGCCGCCCGCTCCGTCGCCTGGCGAGAGCGCGGTGACTCTTCCGGAATCGGCGCCACCTGCGCCGGTTTCTTCCGTGCCGGCACCTCCTGTGCCAGCACCCGCCGTCGCGACGGCTCCTCTTGCGTCGGCACCTCCCGTGCGGCGCTTGCTTCAACGGCGCCGGCGCGGTGACTCCGCCGCCTCTTCGCCTCCCTAGCGAGAGGAGGAGGCGGCGGGGCTATCGCGACCAGCGATCGACTTGCCCCTCTTCCCGCTTTCGAGGCGCCGTTTGAAGTAACTTTCTGCATTCACGTACATTCGCGTTAGGGTTAGCATGCGAGCGTTTTCGCATACCTGAACCCTTTTGGCTTTTCTTGGCAGGATAGGCGGGGCTGAGGCCTCAAGCTCCGTCCGTGCGATCCGCCAGCCCCAGCTTGCCAGCGGCACCTGCGGCGAGAGCGGCTCCTCCAGCTGCGGAGAGTCGGCGGCGTCGCTGGAGACCTTCCGCCCTTGCCTCGGCCGGACGCCGGCGCCATCTACGCCGCCGCCCGCCCGATGTCGGGCGCTCCTTGAGCGCTCCGTGCCCTCTCCACGCACAGGCGGCTTGCAGGGGCGCTACAGCCCAGCGGAGGCGAGCAGCCCGGCGAAGTGCGGCGGGCCCTCGATCGGGAGACGCTGCGAGAAGCAGCGATCCAGCGAGCTGCGGCGGCACAAGCGCTGACGCCTCGGCCACCAAAAACGCTGCAGACCTTGGCGTGGCGATGTCGGCGCCTCCGGTCACTGGCGACATCTGCGGACCGCCTACGCGACTTCCGGGACGTCACAGCCAGCGGGGTCAACACATGCGCCCGCTAGAGGCGGCCGCGATATCTTTGGCCTTGATGAAGTAGCGCCGCCCGTGGCCCTGGGCGACCTGCGGTGGTGATGCGCGCGAGGCGATTGAAGATGGTCGCCACGGTGCTTTGAAGCAGCAGCGGTTCGTCTTGAGCAACTGCCTTGCGCAAAAGCGCGCGTTCGACCTCGATGCATAAGCGGGAACCTTCGGCGCCCGGTGGACCGAGCGAACAATCTCGGGTCGAGTTCGCGCGCCCGGCAGCGTATCCATGATGGGCGCGCTGCTCGGCAAGCGGCGATGACGAGGTAGCTGAACTCCTTGTTTGTTTCGTTTTGTATATAGAACACGTCAATGCAAACTTTTGCTTTTACGCCATGAGTCGATTAAACTTTACGCAAATTCTCACTTGCGAAAAGAAGAAGCGAGGCACTGACGCCAAAAGCTTTAGACAGAACGTTCTGCTGCAAGTGAGCGCTTTTTCCTTTGGCATCTGGTTACTTCAACCCTTATGGCCTCTCGGCAAACCGACCTTAAGCGTTACGTGGCGAGAGCTTAGCTTCGGAAGTGGTCTTGTGCTGGTGCCGTTGTTGGCCTTGATGCCAGACGGCGACACACCGAGCTAGAACCGCCTTCCGTCCGCCTCGCCTCGCCCAGCCGCAAGCTTAAGCGTTTGCTTTTGCAACTAAGGGGCCATCAGCCTTAAGTACTTTTTCACTACCAGCTTTCAACAGAATGTTTTCTAACAGACTTTTCAAGGCTAAGCAACTGACCACCAAAAGTTTTAGATAGAACGTTCTGCTGAAAGTGAGCGCTTTTTCCTTAGGCATCTAGTTACTTCAACCCTTATGGCCTCTCGGCAAACCGACCTTAAGCGTTACGTGGCGAGCTTAGCTTCGGAAGTGGTCTAGGCGCTGGTGCGTCGTTAGCGCGATGCCAGAACCAGCGGACACACCGGGCTAGAACCCGCTTCCGTCCGCCTCGCCTCGCCCGGCCGCAAGCTTAGCGTTTGCTTTTTGCAGCTAAGGGGCCATCGCCTTAAGTACTTTTAGCTACGACTTTCAGCAGAATGTTTTCTAACAGACATTTTTAGCGAAAAAACGGATGCCTGAGAGACATAACTTATCTTTACATTGTAGGCGGCTTTGTACATACGTAGCCCAGTAAGTGGCAGGAAGGAGGAAGACCTGCGCTTTCGGCTCCAAAGGAAAACCAAAAAGGTCCCGAAACCGCTACCTCTGGGTAGAACTTCCTTAGCTGCTCGGCGTTCCAAGTGTTAAGCCAACTCGCGACCATCCTCAAATCTGGTCTGGTGAGCACAGGGCGGGAGGCAGAGACCACCTTGAAGGGCCCTCCACGGAGAGCAACATTGCGGCTGCTGCGCTGGACTCTGTGAGCAAGTGCATGTGGCGATGTTCTCTCACACGCCTTGCTTGATAGCGCGTGAGCCTGCTGATATCTGGCTCGGATCGCCTCCTGTCTCGATCTCCTCCGGGAGATTTACTTCATCTGCGCCCGGTCGGGGTCTCAAATCTTCGGTGAGCGCCGCCACCCTTGGGGACCCAAGGTGAGCTCGATGGGAGCACCGCTTGAGCCATACACGGGAAGAAAGGGGTCTCGCCGGTGGCTCTGTTGGGAGTTGTCCTGGCGCCCACAACACAGTGGAAAAATCTTACGCCCGGTAACTTGCCCACGCTTCTCCAGGCGGTCGAACGCCCTTGTCTTGAGTCCTTTGAGTACTTCCGCGTTTGCCCGCTCCACTTGCCCATTGCTCTTCGGAAGTGCGACGAAGGCGAAGCACAGCTTGGTACCCAGCTCTTCGCACCAATCTTGAAAATCGGCACTTTTGAATTGAGTGCCGTTGTCGGTGATGATCCTGCTGGCGACGCCGAACCGGACGAAGATGCTTTTCATGAACTTTATGGTTGCAGCGGACGTGATCGTCGGGACTGGCGAGGCCTCAACCCACTTGGTGAACTTGTCGACGGCGGCGAGCAGATCGTGTAGCCCGGTCGCCCGTGGAGCAGGCCCATGATGTCCGGCCCCGGACCGATGACGGTCAAAGAAGCGGAATGGTTTGCAGCATCAGGGCCGGTCAGTGGATCTGCTTAGCATGAAATTGACACGGTTCTCATCTCTTCATCAGCTCGAATGCATTTTGGAGGGCAGTAAACCAATAGAAACCGTGGCGGAAGACCTTTCCGACCAACGCCCGGCTCCCTGAGTGGCTCCCGCACATGCCTCCATGGATCTCAGAGAGGATCTCCTCCCGCTTCGAGTGGCGCTTGATAGGAACTCCGTTTGCGTACTGGCGTACAGGTCCCCCACCTACCGAGGCGTGGCGCTTGGCCTTGCGGCGCTATCTTCTCGGCCAAGTAGCGTCATCGTCGTGGGATCCTCCATCCCGCGAGTAGGTTAGGATAGGATCCATCCGCGACCTTCCGGACGAGGCGTGGCAACGTTAGCATTATGCCCGGCGTACTACTGCTGGCACGGCATTTCCGCCTCAAGCGCCTCGGCGGTTCTTTATATCGTCCCTCGGTAGAGGCTGTTGCGAAACGGTGGCGTCTCCTCCGGATGTGGGAGCTGCGTCGGGAAAAATGTCGTCCCGCCGGGATTGGGGAGCTGCGACAGAGATGGCAGCGTGAGTCTTTCTTCAAAGACCCGGCCGGAGCAGGTGCCCTCGGCGAGGCAATGCAGGATAGCTCATCCGCCATATAGTTGTCACGGCGAGGATGTCTTGCGAAGCCAAAACCCTCGAAATGCCGCTCAAACCAGCGCACTGCCGCCATGTAAGCCGCCATGGCGGAGATCGAGCAGGTGAATTCCTTCCTCTTTGGTTGATGACCGGGAAAATCGCCTTTACTTGCGGTGCGGATGCCGGTGAAGCCACCACGGGCGGCGATAGATCCGCCGTACTCGCGGCGTTGTTGGTAGCGGAACTCGGCACCACCGGTGCGGGCGATGTCGCCGATGGGAGACACGGGGCGACACCAGCCCGGCCCCTCCGGGCGGAGCGAGCGTCGAATAAGAGAGTCCACGGCGAGGTCTTTGAATGCCTTCAACTTCCATGTCGCCGGAGTCCACTCGTGTGACGAACTCCGCGAGCTTGCCCTCGATGGCGTTCGGTGTCGAACTTGGTCGAACTCTGCCCAGCTCCATGGCCCACTTAGCGTCTGCCCGTCGCCTCGCGGTTGAAGGATCTTTCGCAAGGGGTACTTAGTCAACCTTGTGATTTCTCGCCACGAAAGTAGTGTGCCTGACCTCCGGACGCCCGTACGGCGTAGAAACATCTTCTGGTGTTGTGAATACCTCGTTTCGGTGTCGTGGAGGACTTTCTTGATGTAGTAGATGGGGCGCTGAACTCCTTACATTTTCGCCACCAACACCATGACCACAGGAGTTCGCCGTGACATAAAGGATCGGTGGCTCGCCCGGGTCAGGCGACCAACAGGGCAGGGAAGTGAGTACTTCTTGACCCGTCGAGCGCCTAACGCCTCTGTGGTCCATTGAATTGGTTGGTCTTCTTGAGAACTGGAAGGAGGGAACTGAGGAGGAGACTCTTATCCCAGGCGAGCTACTCATGCCCGGGGTCAGGCGAGCCCACCAATCACTGCATCTGCCGAAGTCGCGTCGGGGCTTCATGTTCTCAATGCCGCGATCTTGTCGGGGTTAGCCTCAATCCCCTCTCAGGAGACAAGGAAACCCCGGCTTGCCCGACAGACGGCGAACACACACTTCTCAAGGTTGAGCTTAATACAGTACTTCCTCGGGTTGGCGAAGATTTCTTCCAGTCGCGATCAACTCCTCCGCCTTCTTGGACTTCACCACCACGGTCGTCGGCGTACACCTCCAAGTTTAGCCCTATATGGGGCGGTGAAGCGATGTGCATGGGTGTGTGAGGATCCGAGGCCGAGAGGGGTGAATCGGCTCTTTTCAAGTTTTACTTCTCTCGATTAAGCAGATTTACTTAGTCAAATTAAGAACCCAAGCTATCGATTGATCTAGAATCTCGTTGCGGAAGTGATCACAATAATGTACATCGCGACTACTAGGAGGCTCGATGGCACTCTGCATAGCGATTAATTCAAAGTCTTGAGTAAATGGGTGAGAAGTGGAGGCGCAAACCAAGTTGTTTAGAAGTTCGGTGCTCAACACATGAGCACCTCGTTTCCGTTGAGAAACTTCTCACCTGAAGAAGTCGGGACCCTTTAGTCCCTAGCCCTCAATCCACTCGTGGTAGCTCTTCACCAACATATGGTGGCGAGCTCCAAACCTTCCTGCAGGCGGAGTTCTCTCTCACGCGAGAGTTCTCACACCCACTGCCGCGCCGACACTGCGGCACCGACCACACACACAGTGGGTTTCACCTCAACACATGAGGTACCCCCAACACATGGAGGATTTGGATCCGACCACGGATACCTTGGCACCCCGACACACGGAGATGGCGCACGACACACGGCGGACTTTGCACACCCAGCCGAGCGGAGAGGAAGCACCGTGGGAAGCACGGTGACCTTTCACGAGGAGAAGGGTTTGCTCATGATGCAACTTGATGAAGCTCAGCGGCAGCGATGTCTCCCGTGACAAGAATCCCAGAGCACAAGACCAGGAGACACTCAACCCTCAACCCACCATGGAGGATGGCATGGCAACCATGGAGAGGGCCAGAACCTTGGAGGCGAGGAGGCTAAGGGGTGCTCTCTTCTTCTTCCTCACTTTCTCCTTCAATTTCACAAGCACATGGAACCCTAGGTGAAGGTGGGAACCATGGGAGGAGCTCTCTTGGTGTCTAAGGGCAAGGGGTGGTGGCTAGGTGAGGTTCTCTCGAGTTTCTCCCGTGCTTCTAGCCCCTATTTATAGGCCCAAGGCGTAAACCCTAGAAATGGGCGGCTCAGATTTAATCATGAGATTCAGATCCCCGATCGGACACCGTCCAGTTCCGTCAGACGCCTGGGCCCAACAAAGATTTGGCCAAAATTTGTTGCCCGTCGGACGCCGTCCGGTGCTTGATGTCGGATGCCGTCAAGCAGAGGCTATGTACACTGTGACTTAGCCATTCTCGAGCTAGCTTTCGTTGGGAACTATTCATTGTCGAACCCAGTGGTGGTGCAGGCGACCTCTCCCCATCAGGGGGACCCCTAAGCGAGCAGGGGACCACTCGGCAAGCTTGGCGACCCCTCGGCGAACACAGGCGACCCTCGGCTGACCGCAGGCGACCTCACCCCAAGCACCTGGCGATCACTCGTGAGCACGGGTGACCCACGGTGAGGCGACCTCACCCCAAGCCGCAGGCGACCCCTCGGCGGGGCCAGGCGACCTCACTCGGCGGCAGCCTAACCCCAAGCACGGGCGACCCCTCGGCGAGGACGGGCGACCTAACCCCAAGCACCGGCGACCCCTCGGACATGTGTAATTACTCTAGATGGTTCGCTCAGTACTAACACCTGGCACTCTCGGAACCCCATGGGACCCACGGCTGATGTTTACGGACTGTGCTCGATGGGACCCCACCAACTGGAGGATGTAGTCGATCTGCTGAGTTGGGCGAAGAAGCGCACACAAGGAATTCAGAGAAACTATAAAACAGGGTCCTTATCCTTGGCGTTAAACTTATGCGGCCTAGTTGCCATCAATTACCAAAAATCAATTAGCCCAAGGGAGGCTTGAACTTACAATGGCCCTCAGGTAGGTTGGGCCTGCATTCTTCAATCCAAACGCCATCCTCGTGTAGCGATGAGGCGCCCATGGGCGTCACAAAACTATCTTGTCTTCATCTTCTTCAGCCATGCTAATCAGGAAATACACAGATGCGCATCAAAGAAACATTGCTCACACCTGCAGGTAGAGTCGGCGATGAGGTCGATCAGAGGCGAGGTATAGATCCTTGAGACGCATACTGTTGAGGTCGGTGAAGTCGGCCTTTACCCTCCACGCCCATTAGATTTCTTGGCGAGGGCGGGGGTTCGCGAGCCACACAGGATGAGCAGCGCTTGGACGACCCGCCCTTAAGAGCTTGTCCACCTCTGGCGGATAAACGGCTGCAGCTCCACCGGCCGCTTCGACACTACTGCATAAGCGGTGGCCGGCAGAGGCGTTGCCAACTTATGCTCAATCACCTCCACAGGGACCCGGCCATGTCAGACGGTTGCCAAGCAAACACGTCTGCGTTAAGGCTGAAGAAGAGGCAGCGTGCCTTCCTATTTGGCGCGAAGAAGGCGCCGCTGCTGAGTCGGTCGCAAGAGTCGACGCTCGCTCGAGGACATCGCCTTGACCTCCAGCAGACCGGGCAGGAGAAGCCGCGGATCTTCGCCGGAGAGCTCGGAGTAAAGCTTGAGCTTACGGGCGCTTGTGCCCCCGCCAAGCGAAGCGTCCTAGCCATGCGGGCGCCTCGGGTAGTCCACTTTCATGATGATGGGGCCAGCTGGCCGGAATCTTCACCACCCGCATCGCGCATAGTGGTAGGCGCCACTTACGGTCGGCGCCCGGCCGACCCAGTATGGCGGTGTCGGAAGGTCGAAGTCGGCTACCTCGAACTCGAGCATCTCCGTCGCGGAAGTTGTCGAACCTCAAATGTTCACCGGGAAGGTAGCCGCCCCGGAAGGGCGGACTTCGGCCCACAGCGCGCGATGCGAAGAATGGGAGGCGCGGTCGAAGCTCTATTGCTTTGGTCTGGGGCGCCTTGGCGACTTCAGGCGGATAGGAGGTTGAGAGAGTTTGCTCCGTCTACGGCACCGCCCTAACGCTTGACATTCAGGACCGTGGGCGCAACCACGATCGGGAGATGTCCGGGCGGTGATCTGGTGGGTGATCGGCTTGGCTGAATGTGATCGGTGGCCCGACCACGGTACCTGTTGCCTTGACTTGCCCGAACGCGGCGGCGCCACCTCCTCATCGCCTTGCGCTTGAAACTGGCGTGGGGCGGATAGGTGGCTGATCCGCCCGTGGATAGCGGTGACTTGCGCTCCGCTGCTGAAAACCAAGCGAAGCCGGTTCCCTTACCCCTTGCCGGCTGCGGGCGCTCTGCTTTGCTGCTTTCGTGGGCCGCTTGTCCTCAATCTGGCGGCGACATGGCAATCAGCTAAGTCGTGGGGAATTATTGCGATGAATGGAACGATAAGTCCTTCCGTCCCCACTCGCGAAGCGGTCCCGTCCTAAATCGCTGAGCGAGACGTCGTGTAGCCTGGCCGGTCGCCGTGGTCGCCTGAGGACCGTTCCTGCGCGCAGCGACCTCTAATTTTTTACTGCCCTGCGCCCGCACCTTGGCGGCTGTGTCGTCGTCGTCGTCGTCGCGCAGCGGCCAGGACCTGCCAGTCTCGGCCGCATATGCGCTCTTCTTGTCCTTGCAGCGAGATTTTGAGTCTCGGCCTCGCCGCCCATGACGGCCCCGCCCTTACGGCCGAGGCGAGCGAGCCTCCGCTGAAGAGCAGCTTGCAGAGAGCAGGTGAAGAGTTCTTCCGTCGTCTTGATCTTGCGGTGGCCATCTTCTCCTTAACCTGAGGGTCTCGGGCACCCCTCACGAAAGGCCGTGAACACAGCGGTGTCGATGGAGATGTCGGGGAATGGTGTTGCGAACTGGTGGCGCCCGGATGTAGTCGCGGCTCCCCTTCTTCCGCTACACATTGCGGAGGTCGTCTTTAACTCCGGGCTGCTCGAACGTGCCTTGGAAGTTGGTGATGAAGAGCTCGGAGAGCTCCTTCCCTGACCCCTGACTCGACGGGTAGGTTCATCGACCATGGCGGGCTCGCCCGATGAGGACCGCGGGGAAGTAGTTCGCTGGAACCTTTCCCGACCCTCGATCGGCTGCATCACGTAGTGTAGATCTGCAAAAACTTCGTCGGGGTTGGTGGAGCCATCGTACTTCTCGATGGCGGCGGGCGGAACCTCTCCAGGCCTTTCACGCTCGGCGCAGCTCCTTGAAAAGGCGCGGCGGCTCGTCGTGCAGAACCTCCTGCTCCTAGATCGCCCGCCGTCCCTTGGCTCTTCGCCGCCGCCGGCGTCAAGCGCCGGCTTCTCGGCGGGAGCAACATCGCATGAGAACCCTCCTGGTCCCAGCGAGCGACCGGCTGGCAATGTGATCGCTCTCGTCGTGCCGCCCGGCGTAGCTTATCCCGGAGTCTTCTCCGTGTCGTAGATGGCGGTCCTCCAACTTGGTCGGAGATCCGCCCACTGTCACGCCTGCCGGTCGAACCCCGTGGAGTTGCAGCCGCTCCCTCTCGCGGGGAGATCGGTAGGAGGATGCGGGGAGAAACCAAAGCGGGAGAAGCGGAAACACTAGTTCCGCGCCCCAACTTGCACACTACGCGCTTGGCGCTTCCATGGCGGGCCTAAACAGGCCAGCCGCAGCGCCCGCCGGAGAGTCGGAGTTATCGGAACGGCGGGTTGTCAGCGAGAGCCAGGCGCATGGTGGTTTTATGCCGAGTGCACTCCTCCATGGCGAGCGGCGCTGCCCGGCCCAGATCGGCGGGCGTGCACTACCGCCAGCTGATCCACCGCCATTGCCACGCGGCGCCTTGTAGCGGCTCTAGTGGCTACTTTCTGGTCCATCGCGGACTGCTCATCCGCCATTGCCGTCTGAAGAGATGTCGAAGACTGGAAGCTGACCTAAGCGCCCCCTACAGCGCGCGCCAGCGGCAGCGTGTTCTCCGCTCAAGCCGCTGCGGATCACCCTATCAGATTTCTATCTTGCTAGCCGATCAGCTCAAGCTCAGTTAGATTCGAGCGTCGGACGCGGCGAGAAGCGACACGCAGAGTTTACCCAGGTTCGGACCCCCTCGCGGGTAACAGTCCTACGCCTACCGAGCCTTAGCTCTTTTCCGTGTTGTGGTTGTGTGGAACGAGATTACAGAATGTTTCGAACCCCCTCTCCTTCTCTCTCCTCCCCTTTTATACAAGCTCGAACTGGCGGAGAGAGCCGAGGGGTAAGCGTCTGACAGACGCTTAGTACATCGATAAAATGTGAGGGGCGGGACGAGAGAGGAAAACGCGTCACGCTCGCTTGCGCCGTATGGCGCCGCCAGCGCATGGCCGCCAAGTAGCCCGACCCGCGTGAACACGCCTAACGAGACTACTAAGCGGGGCCCACTTGCTTGCTTCCCGACGCGAGGCGGCTAAGCTTGATGAGGGCAAACTCTCTTTCTGAGTCAATTCCGCGGCGCCACGGTGTGATTGATCGGACCTGCGGAGGTCAGCGTATGGCGGTAATCATCTCTTCATCTGTCTATCCGCGAATAACCGCATTGAATGCGCCTCGCTCTTCGCAGCAGGGGGTGCTTTCGCCCGAAGTCTCTTCGGACGCCTCGCAACGCTGGCCCGCAACCGATGGGGGCCTTTACGCGCCGAGGGCTCGCCGCACACGCGCTGGGGCTCTGTTGCCCGCTCGACAGCGTGGGGCCCTTGCGGCCTTCAGAGGGCTTCGCCCACCTGGGGCCTGGTCGCCCGCTGACCGCGTGGGCCCTCGCCTGCTCTTCGAGGCTTCGCCACACGCCTGGGGCTCAGTCGCCCGCTGGGACGCGTGGGGCCCGCGCGGCTCGAGGGCTCTCCCACTGCTGGGGCACAGTCGCCCGCCTCGCGCGCGTGGGACTCCGCCCGGCGCTCTGAGGGCTCGCCCACTGCTGGGCCTGGTCGCCCGCTGTGGCGTGGGGCCCGCCCGGCCTCTGAGGGGCTCCGTCCACCACAGCTGGGGCTCAGTCGCTTGACCGACGTGGGTGGTGCCCGGCGCTCTGAGGGGCTCCTCCACACGCTGAGGCCTGGTCGCCCGCCTGACACGTGGGGCCCCGCCCGGCCTTCCTTAGGACTCTTCATACCCCCGGTATTTATTGTACCGACAACAAGTACCTCTCGACCAAACCGTAACCAATCGGTACGCTCTTAGGGGCCAATAGCTGATCCCTTCTCTGGTCGGGACAGGTACCACTCGGCTGAAAGGTGTGCCCCATGTTGGGCCGAGTGCTGGCTCTTACAAGTTAAGGCAAGGCGCCTGATGCTGATATACTTTGAAACGTTTAATTTACAACATGTTGCTGAAAGAGGACGCGGTGCTACGCCAGCCGGAAAACAAAATTTTCTACCGCGACCACCCAGGAAGCAAGCGAGTCAGGGATCACAGATCGTTACCCTTGCGGACGTTAGCGCAGAACTAGAGTGGGTGAAGCCTCCCGCGTCTGCAAAAGCAGATCGCGTGGTCGAACTCGACGCGGTACAACTCCTCCATGTCACGGATGTAGCCGATCCTTTCGATCAGCGCCGGCGCAGAAGCGACGACGCCTCTATGGTATCCGCACGTCCAGGGAAGGAACGCGGCGCGTTGGTGTGCTTGCACCCGTGCACATGGCGGGCAGGGTTTAGAGGAGTGGGGCGTGGTGGCGGCTTTGGTTTCGTGGTGGAAGACTCGCCCACCCTGCGCCCCACCTCTCCAATTTATAGAGTGCTCTTGTCGGTACAGTAAATACCAGGGTATGAAGAGTCCTAAGGAAGACCAGGCGGGCCCCACGCATCAGGCGGGCGACCAGGCCCCAGCGCGTGGGCGGACCCCTCAGCGCGCCAAGCGGGCCTCACGTGTCAGGCGGGCGACCAGGCCCTAGCGCATGGGCGAGCCTCTCAGCGCGCCCGGCGAGCCCCATGCGTCAGGCGGGCGACCAGGCCTCAGCGCGTAGACGAGCCCCTCAGCGGGCGACCAGGTTCCGGTGCTCGGGGCGGGCGTGAGAGGCCCCCTCAATGTCAGGTGGGGCCCGCGTAGCAGGAAGCGTCCCGAGGGGAGTCTTTCGGGCGAAGGCTCTCCCCCGCTGCGAAGGACAGGCGCATTTAATGCGACATCACGCGCGGACAAACGGAAGAAGAGATGATTGCCGCCACAGTGACCTCTGCAGTCGATCAATCACCTTGTGGCTCTGCGGAATTGACCGCGCAGAGAATAGCCGTCATCGGGATGGCCGCCCGGCAGGCGCAAGCCGGGCCCGCTTTTTTTCCTCACGGCGTGTTCACCCGGATCGAGGCCACTTGCGGCAGCAGCGGGCGCGGCGGCAAATGCAAGAGCTGATAGCACACGTTTTGTCTCTCCGTCTATTCCCTCACATCTTATCAGTGTACTCAGCGTACTGAAGCGCCTTTTTTCATGCACCCCGGCTCTCTCCGCCTACTCGCAGCTTGTATAAAAGGCGGAGAGAGAGAAAGAGAGGGGGCGATTGGGCATTCTGCACTCAGAGCAGACATTCCGTAATCATTCCCACACAACCACAACAAGGAAAGAGCTAAGGCTCGGCAGGAGTAGGACTATTACCCGCAAGAAGTCGAACACAGGTAATCTCTGCGATGTCGCTCCTCGCCGCGTCCGGCCTTTCGAATCGGATCGAGCACAGAAGGCTGATCGGCTAGCAGAAAAAGAGATCTGATAGGGGTGTGATTCGCTGGTGGTTCGGTGAAAAACACGCCGTCAGTGGCCCGCCAGGTAGGGGCGCTAGCATCAGTTCATGCCCTTCGACTTCTTCGATGGCGGATCAGCAGTCCACGATGGACAAGGATGTAGCCGCCAGAGCGCTGCCATGGCGTCGCTTCGCAACAATGGCGGTGGATCAGCCGGCGGCGTACCGTCAACCAAAGCCGGCGCCTGGCGGAAGCGGCCGTCGATCGCTATCGCGCACGCAGCCTTGGAGGAGTGCTCTCCAGCACAAAACCTCCATGCGGCCAGGGCCCTACTGGACAACCCGCCAGTTCTGGTGACTCCGGCCTCTCCGTGGCGCCGTGGTGGCGATTAGCCCCTTCGTCGAAGCTGCCGGGCGGTAGTGTACAAGTCAGCGGTAGGAACCGTGTTTCCGCTTCCTCTGTTCTTTTGCTTCACCGCCCTTCCGCGGATCTCACAGGGGTGGGAGGCGGGCCGAGATAATGGCCGAGCCACTCGCCGGTGGTTGGCGGGATAAACGTGATGGTGGACGGATCTTTGGGCCCTTGGAGGACCGCCACTGCTGCATGGAGAAGACCTCGTGAGAAGCTCCGGCGGCATGGCCGAGCGCGACGCGCTTATCGCTACCGTTCATGGAGGCGGGAGGAAGGCTCCGCGACGCTGCCCCGCCGGCGGCGACATCTCTTGGCACCGCCCTGGCGCCGAGGCGCGGGACGAGGCGCGTCGAGTAGGAGGCTCGGCGTTGGATGCGCGCCTTCTCAAAGGCTGCGCCGCGTCCGATGGCGGAGAAGTTCAGGCGGCACCCATCGAGAAGTCGACGGCTCCACCAGCAGACGAGTTCCTGCAGATCTACACCACGGTGATCATGCGGCGGCGGGAGGATCGGGAAAAGTTGGCGAACTACTTCCCCGGCTGTCCTCACCGGCGGAGCCATTCGTGGCTCATGAACCTGCCCACGAGTCGGTGGGGTCGTGCAAGGCTCTCCGAGCTCTTCATCACCAACTTCAGGGCACTTCGAGCAGCCGGGTTGAAGGCGATCTCCACAATGTGGAAGCGGAAGAAAGGAGAGTCATTGCGCGACTTCATCCGGAGACTTGGTCAGTCCGCAACACCATCCACGACATCTCCGTCGGCGCCGTCGTCCACGGCTTTCGGTGGCGCCGAGACCCCAAGGTCAAGGAGAAGATGGCCATCCGCAATATCAAGGCAGCGGAGGAGCTCTTCACTTTAGCCCACAAAACGCCTTCTGATGAGGCCGCTTCCGTCAGTAGGAAGGGCGGGGTCATTGGGGTGGCAACCGGGACCTCAAGAATCCCGGCCGGAAGGACAAGAACAAAGCGCAAAGCGGCCGAGGCGGCAGGTCTCGCCGCCGAGGCGACGACAACGACGACGGTGGCGGCCGTGGCAATGTGCGCGAAGAAAAAGGAGGTCGCGTGTGGCAGAGCAGTCCTCGGCGCGGCCGTGGCGACCGCCAGCCACGACAAAGGGTGAGGACGTCGCCCCGGCGAGTGGGATGGCAGAACTTACTGTCCTATTTACCGTTGCAATTCCCACGACTTGGCGGACTGCCAGGTCGTCAGCAAGATAGTGGACAAGCGAGTCCACGAGCAGCAGCAAGCATCCGGCAGCAGCAAGGGCAAGGAACCGGCTTCGCTTGGTTTTCAGCAAACGGAGCGCGAAGTGGCCTTCATCCACGGCTGATCGGCCACCTATCCTTCTCACACCAGTTTCAAGCGTGTGATGAGGGAGGTGTGCGCCGTCGTGCCAGCGTAAGTCTGCGGGCATTTGGTGTGGTCGAGCGATCGATCACATTCGGATCGGTGATCACCCCCCAAGACCGCCCGGCCGGGACATCTCACGATCGTGGTCGCGCCCACGGTCCGGAATGTCAAGTTGGGGCGGGTGCTGGTAGACGGAGGAAGTTCAATGAACCTCCTATCTGCCCGAGTCGTCAAAGCGCTCCAGATCCAGGAGCAGGAGCTCCGGCCGGCGCTTCCCTTCTTCGGCGTTGCGCCGGGGGCTGAGTCCGTCCCTTTTGGGCGTGTCAGCCTCCCGGTGACCTTCGGAGGCGCCGACAACTTCCGTACGGAGATGCTCGAGTTGGAGGTGGCGGACTTCGACCTCCCGTACAACGCCATACTCGGTCAGCCGACGCTGACCAAGTTCATGGCGGCCTGCCACTATGCTTACATGGTGGTCAAGATCCCGGGGCCAGCCGGCCCCATCATCGTCAAGGTGGACCGCCCGGAGGCGCTCCGCTGCGGACGAGGACGCCTCTCGTCGGGCGAAGCGATCTGTGCGGAAGGTGAGGCCTCGACCTCGGGAGCTCCTCCGGTGAAGGTCCGTGCTTCTCCCGGTTCGTCTGAGGGGATTAAGACGGTCTCCCTGAGTGAGTCAGACCCGGCGAGGACCGTTCAGGTGGGCGCATCCCTCTGTGCCAAATAGGAAGGCGCGCTCGTCTCCGTCCTCCAGTCTAACGCAGACGTGTTTGCTTGGCAACCGTCCGACATGACTGGGTCCCCAGGGAGGTGATTGAGCACAAGTTGGCAACGTTCCCCGGCGCGCGACCGATCATGCCGAAGGTCCAGAAGCAGTCGGTGGAGTGCCAGGCCGTTATCCGTCAGGAGGTGGACAAGCTCTTGAGGGCGGGTGTCGTTCGGAGCGTCGCCCACACTAGGTGGCTCTCGAACCCCGTCCTCGTCAAGAAATCCAACGGGCGGTGGAGGATGTGCGTTGACTTCACCGACCTCAACAAGGCGTGCTCGAAGGATCCGTACCCCCTGCCCCGCATTGATCTCATCGTCGACTCTATGGCGGGGTGTGAACAGCTGTGCTTTCTGGATGCGTACTCCGGGTACTACCATATTAGCATGGCTGAGGAAGACGAAGACAAGACTACCTTCGTGACGCCCATGGGCGTCTACTGTTACACAAGGATGGCGTTCGGATTGAAGAATGCAGGCCCGACCTATCAGAGGGCCATGCATATCGCTCACCGCCCACAGATCGGGCGGAACCTGGAGGTGTACGTCGACGACCTGGTGATGAAGTCCAAGAAGGCGGAGGAGCTGATCAGCGATCTGGAGGAAACCTTCGCCAACCTGAGGAAGTACTGCATCAAGCTTAATCCTGAGAAGTGTGTCTTCGCCGTTCCGTCGGGCAAGCTATTGGGTTTCCTCGTCTCCCAAAGGGGGATTGAGGCGAACCCCGACAAGATCGCTGCAATCGAAAACATGAAGCCCCCGACGCGACTCCGGCAGATGCAGTGCTTGGTGGGCTGCTTGACTTCCCTGGGCCGCTTTATAGCTCGTCTGGGGGATAAGAGTCTACCCCTGTTCAACCTCTTGAAGAAGACCAATTGTTTCGAGTGGACCGCGGAGGCACAGAAGGCGTTTGACGGGCTGAAGAAGTGTCTCACTTCGCCGCCCGTGCTGGTCGCCCCAGATCCGGGCGAGCCGCTGATTCTCTATGTCGCGGCAAACCCGGGGGTGGTCAGCGCGGTGTTGGTGGCGGAGAGAGGAGTTCTGCGCCCGATCTACAACATCAGCAAGGTCCTCCATGATGCAGAAACAAGGTACTCGCAGCACCAGAAGATGAGCTACGCCGTGCTAATGGTGTCCAGGAGGCTGCGTCACTACTTCCAGGGGCGAGAAATCACCCGTTCTGACTAAGTACCCCTTGCGGGAGATTCTCTTCAACCGCGAGGTGACGGGCCGCATCGCCAAATGGGCAATGGAGCTGGCGGAATTCGACCTCAAGTTCGCCCCCCGGACGGCAGTAAAAGGGCAGGTGCTGGCGGAGTTTTCGTGAACGAATGGACTCCGGCGGCGGCGGAAGTTGAAGACGCCCCGGCACCCTCGCCGTGGACTCTCTTCTTTGACGGTTCGTTCCGGCTCGAGGGGGCTGGGCCGGCGTCGTTCTGGTGTCTCCCACTGGCGACATTGTTCGGCACCTGGTGGTGCTGGACTTCCGCGCTACCAACAACATCGCGGAATACGAAGGACTCCTCGCTGGGCTCAGGGTGGCCTCTACCCTGGGCATCCGACGGCTTCAAGTCAAAGGTGACTCTCTCCTGGTCATCAACCAGCCGAGGAAGGAATTCACCTATTCAGATCCCGTCATGGCGGCCTACCTGGTGGAGGTGCACCGGTTGGAGCGGTTTTTCGAGGGGCTGAGCTTCGTGCACATCCCTCGACGCGACAGCTACATGGCGGATGAGCTGTCCCAGATTGCCTCGTCAAGGGCACCTGTTTTCGGCTGGGGTCTTTCAAGAAAGACTCACGCAGCCGTCTGCCGCAGCCCCCGATTCTGGTGGGGATGGCATCATTCTCGACGCGGCTCCCACATCCGGCGGAGACGTCAGCATTCCCGCAGCAGCCTCCCGGTGGAGGAGGATGCGAAGAAGCGATCTGGCGGTTGAGACGGAAATGCCAGGCCAGGCAGAGTACGTCGGTGACCATCCTAACATCGTCGCACTCGTTCGGGAAGGTCAGTGGATGGATCCTATCCTAGCCTACCTGCGGGACAGAGTGATCCCCGACGATGACGCGTCGGTTGAGAAGATAGCGCGCAAGGCCAAGCGCTACGCCCTGGTAGGTGGGGACCTGTATCGCCAAGGCGCCAACGGAGTTCTACTGAAGTGCGTCGCTCGGGAAGCGGGGAGCGAAATCCTCTCTGAGATCCATGGAGGCGTGTGCGGGAGCCACTCTTGGAGCCGGACGTTGGTCGGAAAGGTCTTCCGCCACGGCTTCTATTGGCCTACCGCCCTCCAGGATGCCTTCGAGCTGGTGAGGAGATGCGAAGCGTGCCAATTTCATGCTAAGCAGATTCACAGACCGGCCCAGGCGCTGCAAACCATTCCGCTCTCCTGGCCGTTCGCGGTCTGGGGGCTTGATATCCTGGGCTCGTTCTCGCGGGCGACCGGGGGCTACACGCATATGTTCGTCGCCATCGACAAGTTCACCAAGTGGGTTGAAGCCTTGCCGGTCCCGACGATCACCTCCGCTGCAGCCACAAAATTCATGAGAAGCATCTTCGTCCGCTTTGGTGTCGCCAGCAGAATCATCACCGGCAACGGCGCTCAGTTCAAGAGAGCTAACTTTCAAGACTGGTGTGAAGAGCTGGGCACTAAGCTGTGCTTTGCCTCTGTTGCACATCCGAAGAGCAATGGGCAGGTGGAGCAGGCGAACGCAGAGGTACTCAAGGGACTCAAAACAAGGGCGTTCGATCGCCTGGAGAAGCGTGGCAGGCGCTGGGTTGAGGAAGTCCCCACCGTGCTTTGGGCACTAAGGACGACCCCCAGCAGAGCCACCGGTGAAACTCCCTTCTTCCTGTTGTTTGGTTCTGGGGCGGTGCTCCCATCTGAGCTCGCCTTCGGATCCCCAAGGGTGGCGGCGTACAGCAAAGATGGAGACCCTGACCGGCGTCAGGATGAAGTAAATCTCCTGGAGGAGATCAGAGACAGAGCGGCAATCCGAGCTGCCAGATAACAGCAATCCCTGCGTCGTTATCAAGCCAGAAGGGTGTGTGAGAGAACACTGGCAGCGGGCGACCTCGTCTTGTGCAAAATTCAGGCGCAGGCAGGCCGCAACAAGCTGTCTCCCCTGTGGGAGGGCCCCCTTCAAGGTGGTCTCAGTATACCGCCCAGGCTCAGTCAGGCTCGCCTTCCAGGATGGTCGCGAACTGGCGAACACCTGGAACATCGAGCAGCTGAGGAAGTTCTACCCGTAGGTAGCTGTTTCAGAAGCTTTTTGGTCTTCCCATGGAACCGAGCGGCGAGGTCTTCCTCCTTCCCCGCTCTCCTCGGGGGCTGTGATGTACAAAGCCATCTTCTGTAATATAAAGATAAGTTTTGTTTCTCTGTGAGCATCTGTTTTCCGCCTTAAAAAGTCAGTTAGAAAACATTCTGTTGAAAGCTGGAAGCGAAAAGTACTTAAGGCTGATGGCCCCTTAGTTGCAAAGACGAACGCTTATAACTTGCGCTGGGCGAGGCGAGGTGGACGGAAGGCGTGTTCTAGCCTGGTGTGTCTACTCGGTCTGGGCCCCTGCGCCAACGACGGCACCGGCATTTAGACCAATTTCGGAAGCTAAGTGCTCGCCACGTAACGTTTAAGGTCGGTTCGCAAAGAGGCCATAAGGGTTGAAGTAACCAGATGCCTAAGGAAAAATCGCTCACTTTCAACAGAACGTTCTGTCTAAAGCTTTTGGCGGTCGGATTGCCTAAGTTCTTCTTTTTCGCAAGTAAGAAATTGCGTAAAGATAAATGAGACTTGTGGCAGGAAAAGCGATTGCATTAAACAGGTTTTATGTACAAGACGACACGGGCAGAGGAGTTCGGCTACTCCTCCTCGTCGTCGTCTTCTTCCGGCGCAGCGCCGCCCATCATGGACACGCGGCTCGCGGCGACTCCGACCCGAGACTGTTCGTCCCGGTCTAGCTGGCGCGAAGGTTCCCTGGTGGCGGCGTCAAGATCGAACGCGGCATTTTGGGCAAGGCAGTTGCCCAAGACGAACCGCGCTGCTTCGAAGGCAGCGTGGCGACCATCTTCGATCGCCCACGCCCCCATCAGCATCGGCAGATCACTCAGAGCCTCGGCGGCGCGTCCCATCCGCGGCGGCGTCGCTGTGATCGTCTCCTCAGCAGGCGTAGAGGTGACCCCGATGGATCGAGGGCGCCCGCTGCCGCGATAAGCAGTCCGCAGCATGGCGATGATCGTCCGGAGGTGTTCGGAGTGCGCCGCGCGGAGATTCGAGGTCTCCCGGGTGGCGGAGGCGGCGATGGCCTGCGCCGCCGCAGCTTGGCTGGTTGCCGCCTCCTTCGCGGCGATCTCCCGCTCCAGGACTCGCCGCAACTCGCCGACGGTCTGGGTGGCTGCAGTCAAGGTGCGCCTTCCCGCACTGCCCAAGTGCAGGCGAGGGCGCAGTGAGCTTCAAAGGAGCGCCCGATGTCGGCGGCGATGGTGGAAACGGTGTCGGTGTCGGCAGCGCCGGCATCCGGAAGGTTCACCGGCCCCGGCGGCGGTGCATTCTCCACCGCAGGCGGCGCCGTCCCCGTTGAAGGGGCCGGGAGCGAGCCGGGGGCTGGTGGAGAGCGCGGATGGGAGCTGTAGGCCCCAGGATCCGCCCTATTCCGCAAAAGAAAAACCATAAAAGGGTTAAGGTATGCGAAAAACGTGCAGCATGCTAACCCTAACGCCAAAATACATGTATGTAGAAAATTACCTGAAGCGGCGCGCCCCAAAGGCGACGAAAGAAGGTGGCAGCCGTGGGCAGTTGGTCGCAGAGTGGCGCGATCGTTTCCCTCTGTTGGGAGGTGGAGGCGGCGGGATCATCGTGCGTAGGCCAGGCGGCGGCGCGATGGGCGTCGGCGCAGGAAGCACCAGCGCGGAAGAAACCGGCGCAGGAGGCGCCGACTCCGGAAGAGTCGCCGCGCTCTCGCCAAGAGGCGGAGCGTCGGCGTCGGCAGCAGCGCCCCCGTCGGAGGGGGCCAAGGACAGCGGAGGCAGCCCTGGGCTCGCGGGGCGAGCCCTCTTTGGGCTTGTTCTCTCCTCGTTGTCATCTTCGGAGAGGAGAAGGCGGCGGTTCCCAGTGGCAGTCGGCATCACCGAGGCAGAAGCGCGATAGCCCTGATGAGCGGGCGCCGAGGAGCATCTGTGGTCGCCGAAGGTTGGTCGCGGATCTGCAGGGGTCACTGGACCACCTGGACCGCGGGACCGGAAACTTCCATGGGAGGCAGCGCACGAAGGTGCGAGTGCGCTCCGTGGATCGATCGCGAGAGGGCGGACGTTATTTGTCGAGGCGTCGCCGGTTGGCGCGGGCAGGAGGCCCGCCAGCCATTAGCGGATCACCTCCTCTGACACGTTCCCCGCGGCTGGGCAGTAGAAAAAGGAAAGCCGCGAATCAACAAAGAGCCAAGAAGGAAAAGAAGTTCCCAAAGGCAAGAAGATCCAAAAGGAAGTCAGAATCCTTACCTCCAGGAGCAATGCGGGTCCCATCATCGTCGCCATAGTACTGCCAGGCGGGGCGCGCCCTCATGCGAAGTGGGCAGAGGCGGCGCCGCAGGAAGTCCGCCACCACATGGGTCCCGGTGAGCCCATTGTGGCGGAGCTCAGCGATGCGCGCCAGCATCGCCTCCGTCTCCACTGCGTCGTCGGGCGGAGACCCCCAGCTGGCGAGGGATCCCGCAGGGCCCTCGGGAAGGGCGAGGTCGTCGCAGCCGCTGGAATCCTCTACGTACAGCCATTGCCGCGCCCAGTCCTTCCAGTTGGACTTCAGCGCGACAGGGATGAAGGCGGCGAAGTCGCGGAGCGAGAAGTAGCAGCTCCCGACGGTCCCGCTCGAGCGCGAGCTCGCGTGCAGCACAAAGAGCCGGCGCTAGAGCGGGAGACTTGGCACTGCCCCCATGAACATTTCGCAGAGGTGGGCGAAGATGGCCAGCATCACGATGGAGTTGGAGGGAAGGTGCGCCGTTTGGATCTCGTAGAAGGCGAGCACCCCCAGGAAGAACTCGGAGTATGGTGGGACAAGCCCCGCCAGCACCGCCCAGGTGAAGGTGATGATTTCTCCGTCGCGGGGCTTGGCGCCATGGTGCCGGCGCAGAACCGGGCGGCGGACGGCGGCACGTGCCGCTGGAGCCGCACCACCGTCTCCTCATCGGCGACGGAGGCGGGCAGAACTGTGTCAGGTGGCGGCGCGGCTGGAGTAGCGTCCCCACGGCGACACTTGCTGCGCTTAGGAGCCATTGGAAGGTGGTGGAAGCGCGGTGGCGAGAAAGCTAAGTGCGAAGGCTAAAGAAGCTTTGCAGCAGCGGCAAAGAAGGCAGAGGGTAGCTCAAGGCTCTTTGACGCGCGGAAGGATTCGTCGCGGCGCTAAGGAATGAACCATTTATAGGCGAGAGCAACGGTTTGGGTTCCGAATCCACGCATGCGAAAAGCGGTACGGTTCCCCAAGGAAGATCGTCTGCAGTGGAGAATCAGCGTCTGACGCCTTGAGGTGGGCCCCACGATTCGTCCCCCAGCGCAAGAGGCGGCCAAATATCGGTATGACGGTTCGCGTATCATAGTGGACCCGGCTACTATCGGTCTGATAAATACCGAGGTATGAAGAGTCCTAAGGAAGACCAGGCGAGCCCCACGTCAAAGCGGGCGACAGGCCCAGCAAGTGGGCGAGCCCTCAAGACGCCAAAGCGGGCCCTACGTCGGCGGGTGACGTGCCCAGTGGCGTGGCGAGCCCCTCGGTAGCGCCAAACCGCCAGTGGCCCCCGCGTCGGGCGGCGACCAGCCCAAAAGCGTGGCGAGCCCTCAGCCGCCAGTGGGTCCCACGCGTCAGCGGGCGACCAGTGCCCCAGCCACAGCCAGCGGGCCCACGCGTCGGGCGGCGACGAGCCCCAGCGCATGGGCGAGCCCTCGGCGCGCCAGTGGGCCCCCACATCGGCGGCGACTGTGCCTCGGTGGCGTGGGCGAGCCCTCACGGGCGATCAGTTCCGGTGCTCGGGCGGCGTGAGAGGCCCCTCAATGTCGTGGGTGGGGCCAGCGTGAAGCGCCCCGCGGGGAGTCTTTTGGCGAAGGCACTCCCGGCTGCGAAGGACAAAGCGCATTTAATGCGACATCACGCGCGGGATGACGGAAGAAGAGATGATCACGCCACGGTGACCTCTGCAGTCGATCAATCATCCTTGTGGCTCTGCGGAATTGGCCGCAGAGAGAGAGTAGCCGTCATCGGGATGGCCGCCAGCGTCGGCGGCGCAAGCTGGGCCCCGCTTTTTCCTCACCGGCGTGTTCACCCAGATCAGAGGCCACTTGCGAAGCCTTGGCGTGGCGCCGTCCGCACGAGAGCAAAGACGTTTTGTCTCTCCGTCTATTCCTCACATCTTATCGATTGTACTCGGCACTTAAGCGCCTGCTTTTGTGCCCCGGCTCTCTCCGCCTACTCGCAGCTTGTATAAAAGGCGGAGAGAGAGAAAGAGACGGGGCGATTGGGCATTCTGCACTCAGAGCAGACATTCTGTAATCATTCCCACACAACCACAACAAGGAAAGAGCTAAGGCTCGGCAGGAGTAGGATTATTACCCGCAAGGGGGTCCGAACCTGGGTAATCTCTACTTGTCGCTCCTCGCCGCGTCCGACGCTCGAATCGGATCGAGCCTGGGCTGATCGGCTAGCAGAAACAGAGATCTGATAGGGGTGTGATTCGCTGGTGGTTTGGTGAAAAACACGCCGTCAGCTCTAACGGGCTTTCTACGAAAAACCCATTATGACTCGCACTAATGGATCTTCTACAATAGAAACCCATTAGTGCGCAGTAGATCTAATTGCGCACAAACCCACCAATGGATCTAATCCATTAGTAATGTTCCAACCCGTTAAGTGTGTGACCCATTAGGCTCATGTACAAGTCGGCCGCGGTCCCGGAGAAACCTGTCTGCACACCACAAGTCAATAGCGGTACCTAGCAGCACATAGTGACCCCCGAATGCACACGATGATCGAATCAGCTGAACCTCGATACACTCATATAGGATCCTTTTGCCACACGACATCAGTCGAGCTCAAGGCAAGAAGCGTGCCACCCTTGTGATAGCTCGACCCATTCACTCGTCAATGTAATGAATATAATTGTGATTAACTCTTTAATCACTTTGGCATGGCCATGCACTTTCCTTATCCATCCACACCGAGGGGCCCAGAGATATCTCTCCTGTTACCAAGGAGGGGCAAATTCCATATTGATCTCTTACACCTCATGTCATGTTTCATGGCATACCCGTAAGCTATCTTTATAACTTCCCTGTTACGGTGAAGCGTTTGATAGCCCCAAAGTATACGACTACGCATGCTGAGAATCAATAAGGATCTCAGGTCGAAGGACAGTATAGGTATACCACTCGAGACTAACCCTGATGGCACTTTTAAGATAACTATCTCAGCAGTGTCTCGGAGCGGGTCTATCCAACCCCATGTTCTCTAACATGTGCCCACATTATTGATTTTATATCTCCATATAAATGATACGTGAAACGTTACCATCAATCAATACATGTGCTGGTCAAATCACTATTGTTCCATATAATGATATGTGACCAGGGATCATTTAGAATAATGTCATATTAACAATGTGTTTCACAATTAAGTCGTACTTAATGAACAAAGCATTGACATTTATTCAGGGAACTCATAAGTACATGAACATAGACGTATGATACAATCATCTCACATGATCGCCTCTAGGGCATATCACCAATAGTTGCAAGACAAAAATAGTAATAGCATGGCTTAAGGCATGCCCCATGTTTGTCAATTCCTGCTTTCGCAACGCGAGAGTAGATGCCAAGTAGCCGAGTTCGTCTGTTAAGGTGACGTGCCTAATGGGTCGGAAAAAGCTGGAG
This sequence comes from Raddia guianensis, assembly GCA_036346415.1. NCBI lineage: Eukaryota > Viridiplantae > Streptophyta > Magnoliopsida > Poales > Poaceae > Raddia > Raddia guianensis. The sequence goes on from CM070537.1 coordinate 10,108,175, forward strand.
TTTGGTACTACCAATCTAGGCGTTGCTTCAACACAAAAACTTAAGATTTCTTGAGTTCTTTACAATCTCTTTTCAGATTACGAGAGATATTGGTGAAACCAGTCGGCCGGTCATCTGATTCGATCGTAAAGCACTCGAGGGCTGCTGTGGACTACATCGGCCCCGGGTATCCTCTAGAAGGCCCAGAAGTGAGCAGATGGGGGACGACCCAAGTCGGCTGATTAGGGATAGAGACCACTGTTGGCGATTCATACGCTCAAAGAAATAATCCGCAAGCGGACGGATATCGCCTCTAGTTTTCACTAGGAGTATTCCAAGAGTTATCGAATCCACAGGGAACGAGGGTTTAAAGAGACAATCCTCTATATCTTAATTATTTAAAATACCAGCCAGTCTAGGTAACGGGGGTTAGGATAAATAAAAAGACCGGTGACACACACACACGATAAATATTCACCCAGATAAAGAGAAAGCTACTCTAGCTAGATAGACAGTTGGGACGACAACGAGACAAGTTTAATAAGTTCTCAAAATTGTTTGATTCAGTTTATTGAGTGAGCTTGGGTAATCAAACAGTGGTTCACTTGGTATTCGTCCTCGGAGCTCGGACATTCACTACCACTCGCTATCCTGAATTGGAATCCCGAATGGTTATGATCATTCCGATAGGGCTCTACTGGTCCAAAGCCGGACGCTATGGGTTACGCACGAGATACTTAGTATCTATGGATGGATAGGGCTGTCACCACCTATCACCTACCACATATATGTGGGCTCAGGTATAAACCGAGTTAGTCCTAGTCTCAAACCCCACGTCTGCTTTTATTTCTAATCAATCTTCCTCAGTACCAAAAAGAAGGTGATCTAGGATCAATGCCTGGATCTAACAGTATATGAGTGAGAACCTAAACTGATTCCAGGCGAATACAAGCTACCGGTAAGGCAAATCTACACAACTCATTTATGTAGATATACTCAGCTCAAATAAAGTTCAACACATAAGCAATGAATGAAGTGATCTCACTAATTGAAACAATTAGGAATGGGTACAAGAGCTATTACCCGAATTCCCGAAGACACTTCCGGAACTCCGAGCTTCAGCCCGACTTGACTCTAACTCCCAACTACTACTAACTAAGAGCTACTCTAATAAGTGGAATGAAGATGATGAATGTGTTGTGTTTTCCAAAAGTGAGGTGTAGGGTCTTTTATAGTGTTCCGGAGCCAATGAGAAGGTTACACGGCATGGGACACGTGTCATCTTACCACCCTCCAAAGGGGAATCCGAGGGGCCTCAAGAGGGGTCGACCACCCACCTTCTTCACCTCCCGGCCTAGGTGGGTCGGCCGGCCTGGCATTTTGCCTGGTTTGGCTCTGGTTCTTCCCATTTTGTGCCTATGGACCCAAAACTCACCAAAACTTGTGGAACTTTATTAGAATAAATAAAATGTTGGTATAAACCTTGATTTTCCCGTTGAAATGCCGAAATTCCGGAGTATGTTGAGGTATAAAATTTGTGTTTATTTGACGTCAACACACCCCCAACCTGATCTTTTGCTCGTCCTCAAATGATCAGGATTGCATCAATATTATTATTCAATAAATACGAAGCATATAAAGTTGTACCACATTATTCGTTGACAAAAACTCGTACAAGTGTACCCCAACTTTTGTCGAACTCACGAGGTTTTCAAAATCTCCCCTTTTCTTTAGCGGTTGAAACATAGAATGACTTTGATAGAACTTCGTCATCTCAGCCCTTTTTAAGCTATGTCTCGGGGTTTTTCTTTTTAAAATGTTAGTTCCTCATTATTACTCTCAGATCACTCGGTGGTATTTAATCCTCACCCAGGCCTTTTTGTTGATGGCTTTCTTTCCTCCTATTCTAAGGTTTATGTGGCGCTCATAGGTATGGAAATATGGCCTACTTAGGTTGTATAATTTTGTAAAGTCAAAAATAGATCCTAGGGAATTTTGTACCACTTCGCAATCTGGTCATTAGAATAATAACGTCCAGGGATGAGGGAGAGAATGCACTCACGCCAAAGGAATGAAGAAACACAAGTGCAAGTGATGAGGGGTACTAATGAGTCTGCCCTATCGGGTCTTGTGTTTATGGAAAGATCTACTTGACTTCTTTATTTGATATCATTCCTCAATTTAGAGTTGACATGTCCCCTTTCCCTCCTCATCCCGTGCGCTTCCTCCCTCCTCTCCCCTCACCAGGACCAAACTCCCCCACGCAACCAACGCCGCGCCCCTCTATCTCTGCATGCGTCGCCGCCGGTGATCGCCATGGACACGGAGCTCGCATGCGTGCGTGCGGCCTCGCTCCTCGCCCGACGCAGGGGTGGCCGAGTGGGTCGCCTTCCTCTTCCTCTATGCATGCTCCCAGCGGATGCTCCTCTCCCGCCATCAAATGAACGGGCGATAAGCCACTCGGGAAGGCGGCCACGGCGGCCTTCATGACGGCGTCGATAAGCCATTGCTTTATAGGGGTGCTGTTGGTGGTGAACGGGCGGCCGTGAGGGTCGGCGCTGGGTTCGTGGTGGCGCTGGTTGCGTAAAAACTTTCCTATAAATCTAGACTAGTCTCGCTTGTAAAAACTTTACTTTACTATAAATATTGTGAAACACTTTACTACAGCGTGTAACATAAACAGTACTATACACGCGAAACACGGTACACAGAGAAGTAGTAAAGTATATACAGAATATAGTAAAGCTTGTTCATGATTATAGTAAAGTAAAATTTTAAAAAGTGAGACCGGTCTAGTTTTGTTAGAAAAAATGCAACGAATACAAAAGTGAAAATGGTTTATCAATCGGATCTTTTGATTAAAAACTATAGTGAAAAAACTAGATTAAATTGCTCACGTCATCCCCCACCACATGGGCTACAGATACCAGATTCAGTCCGTCTTTACTATTTTTCTGTGTAGTTTTACTACAATCGGTACGTACATTTACTACAATATGTCTGCCGAAGTCTGTGTGCGTGGGAAAGGTGGAGAAGGTCGGGGAGGACACGTGGCTGGCTATAAACGTGGGAGTATTTTAGTTAAAATACTCCTAGGAGTATTCTAGTGTTTATATATATATATATATTTTGAATAAAAATAGAAGGATATGATGGTTCTCTCTTCCTCTCTTTGCCTCAAATTTCTATAATTTTGAAGAATGACTCTTTTATTATTTTTGGAAGTTTTTTTGGTAGACCAAATAGGTAGGTATTTGGTGGACTCATGAAAAGAACTTGGCTTATTTATGTAGGAAGGAATATCTGGCGAGATGTATGCCCGTGTCCCAATGTGGAACTCAGCATTACCAGATACGAGAGGCTAGCAATCAAAGGGTACGCGAAGAGAAATGACTAGCTTTGAAGAGCACAAATTCCTAAGGATTTACTTTTGACAAAACTCCACACAACCAAAGTGGCTAAATGAAGGCTTTGAATTTATTTAGCATTTTTGGCTCTGGTGGGATGAAAAATGTCTAATGAGGAACTCAAAATAATTTTCTCTTTTCAAAATAAATTCTGAGACTATGCCTTAGTAGGGGCATGACTAACTAGGTCCTTATCTTAGTTATATCATATCCCTCAACAACATAGAATTGGTTCAATAATGTCAACATTCGATGAGCAAGATCAAGCAGGATGACTACTCATACCAATAATTGTCAAACATAAATGAGAGTACTAGATTGTAGACTCAGCATTGATATCACAATAATAGAGCAATGTTCATCATATCCTTTCTAGGTAAAATCAACATTTATACATTTTATTCAAAGGGAAATATTTTTGGTATTTTTGGATTTTGCAAGTTTTTATAATTTTTGAGTTTTTAATTTTTTTTTATATGGCATACTATTAACTAAGAACAAAGCTAAAGTCATTCACATGCGGGGCAAGGCAATATGAGATTTTTGGCAAGGCAGATCAGGTAAGAACAACTGGGAACTCATCTGGCAGGGTACTAACAAGGTACAGCAAGACATTAAGCAAGGTAGCAACAGCAGGCAGTGACAGAGAGCAGGACACACCTATTTAACCGGAGGGTCAAAACCAATATGCTGGAACCATGCCGCAAGGGCATCATTCGTGGCTTGTGTTGAGGTGGTGTTGACTCTAAGGTCATGGGTGATGTCCGCGTGGTACCTAGTGTGCTGGGCCAACGTTTGGTGAACGTGGCCCATGTCATCTACTAAGGTATCTATTCTTCGTCCGAGGGCATGGACGTCCTGTGCAAAGGGCTCGAAGAAGGAAGGGTAGCGGGCCGACGACGGTCCTCCCAGTCCTATCTCGGGTCCTTGTTCACGAGGTGAGCTTCCTGCCTCAAAGTTGTGCATGCCCCAACCTCCGTACTCATGTGGAGAATAGGCGGACGGGTTCCATTGATCCCAACCCGCACTATAGTCAGAGTGTTGAGGGGCCGCAGCTGCCCCCGTCCATTGATCGTGGTGGGGCTTGCTGGGCTTAGGCTACTCTTGCTGCTGGCGTGCGCGGCTGCGGGTCACAGGGCCCGAGACGCTATGCCTATGGGGTTCCAGGGCTCTAAAATCGATGGTCAGTGTCCGGGCTCTATAGATTCCGAGCCTTGGATTAGGCAAACGGATCTCAGCGGTGGTGCCTAGAAATCTCATAAAATGAGCGTGCGACTCAACGACCCGAAGGATGTGACCTTGGATGCGTGGTCCTTTCCTATTGTTTGGAATTGTGTGTCTAGAAAGGCCAAATCACAATATTCTAACAATCCCATACCCTCCGCAATGTAGGTGATTAGGGACGTGCAATCAATACCCCCCTTTAGGTTTATCATCTCTACCCAGTGAACTACCATATTTGCGGTCGGGTTGACAGGCTTTTTGTTGACCATTGCAAGTAGGTACTGCAGCTCTTCAAGGCGCACAGTGCGCATGTCTAGCATAGAGTTAATTACCATTGCTAGCCACCTATGCATGAACCTGACTGTGGGGTTGTGAATATTGTTCATGCAAGGTTTGTTAGTGCTGTAATACCCTTAGCCAAAAATAGTTTCTCAGAATTCATCACGATCAAAACCCGCTAATCTATCAGGAGTAACTCTACAGAAGATGGAAAACCCTAGATATCTAGTTAGGTTCTTTAATGAGCATTCAAATTCTTCATTAAAGAATCTAAAATAGTATATATTACCACCATCAAGAATGCGTAAAGTACTAAGAAATTCAAGGGTTTGAAGGCGCGAACCTTTTTCGACGATGGGCGCAGAATTTTCCCATCTAACGGCTCGGAAGGCTTCGTTAAATTTGTCCAGCAGGCCGGTCTTAATCAGCAACGTCGGGTCATAAGTCCGTGTGTGCTAAAAAGACCGGCGCCTCAGCGCTTCGAAGACTTGTCTCCCTCGGTCGGTATGGAGCACAATTTGCTTCTCCGACACCAAAATCCTCATCCTCGGGGCTGGGCCAGCCCCGGAGGTTGTTGGGGCATCAGAATATTTGTCGTGGTATCCTGAAAATCAGGAATCCACGGACATTGTATCCCAAGATTGGCTCTCCATGACCTCGGTCGGAGAATGAGTCCGGTCCGAGCTGGACGAGCCGAATCGTTTGTGGACGCCCATCGCTCCCTTAGCAATGGTGCGACCAAACTTACCACACCATGACGATATTTTTCCTGCAAGGGTTAGAATGAACAAATATCCGAAGGATATATGAAAATATTTACGGGTCAGTCTTCCAAAAATAGTCGTCACAATAGTAATCTTTTGCCTCTACAAAAATTATTTTTGCTCAATTTTTTGTTGACAGTATGCATGCAGATGAAAGCAACTATGCAATACAGAGGAGAGCTGCAGATGAGATCATGCAATCACCGCAGGAATGCGATCTCAACCTGTAGGTCACTCCCGTATTTATAGTTTTTCTTAACGCACAATTATGGATAAATGTAAGACAATGCATGATTAATGAAGACAAATTACCCAACCAAGTGTCTATATGGATAGAGTGGTGGGTGTAATGGAAAATGAGTGGTGGAAATGAGGTGAAATGATCCACCCACTTGGGGGGTGGTTGGCTGAAACAAGTGGGTGGGCCGGCCTAGGTGGGGCCGGCCGGCCCCACTTTTCCACCAAATTATTTTTTGATATTTTTGTATTTTTATAGGCAGGATAAATGCATGGTAAAAATTAAATATGTTGTGGAAAATGCACGAAAAATAAATATGAATGCCGGATAAACTTCCGGCTTACCTCTCGATGAAGGCTCGAATTTTTGTTTTCGCGGTCGACGAGTCGGACCGCTTCCAACCTTCAATTGTCTTGAATTGTTTCCGCAGCTGAAGTTGCTACAGCCGGTTGAATTTCTTTCTTACGCCACACTTGTTTGATCTGAGATTTTTGAGTGGCGTTGATCTTCCCTTGCAACTCCGATTTCTCGACCGCATGTTTCTTCCGACAGGGCTTGGATTTCCCCTTGTTCTCCTTCCCTTGCCAATATGGACGACGCAATAGCTCGTCCAACAATCGTAGAGTTCTCCTCATTGTGGCAATAAGGCTATCCACCTGAGGTCTTGGTATAGCCCTTGTTTCCTCTTGCATAGGTTTAGGATTTTTACCATGAAATGTGCGTACCTGTGAGCATTGTTCAGCTCTTGGCCTGATTTTGAATGTTTTGTCTCGGCCGTTAATGTTGAGCTGAATTTCTCCTGCACCAACATCGATCGTCGCATTCGCCGTGCTCAAGAATGGCCTCCCAAGAATGAGTGGCGTCTTGGTGTCTACTTCCATGTCCAGCACTACAATGTCCACGGGTACCAGAAAATTTTAAATTTTCACTGGTATGTCCTCCATGACTCCAATTGGATGGCGAATCGATTGATCCACCAGCCGCAGGGTCATGCCAGTAGGCGACAAGGTAGAATGATTCAATTTTTCATAAATTACCTTGAGCATGATGATGACGCTTGCTCCGAGGTCGCACAGAGCACGCTCAAAGTGTTGTGCACCGATGGAGCATGAGATGGTAGGGTAGGCAGGATCTTTCTTCTTCTCAGGGAGAGTGTTCAGGATCGCCGCACTGCACTCCTCAGTCAACTGAATAATTTCAGAGGTCGGCAATGGGTGTTTGTTGTTGAGGATGTTCTTCAGGTACTTGGCATACGTCGGTACCTGCATCGCATCTAGCAATGGAATTTTGAAATATAATTGCTTGATTACCTCAATGAACTTGCCAAACTGCGCGTCCGCAGTTGACTTGTGTTGGCGACGTGGGAAGGATAGCAGTTGTGTGTCGGTGAATTCAGCGGGGCTCGGCTTGGTCCGCGCTTCACTTCTCGTCGTCTTTGGCAGCTCCTCTCTTGGTTCTTCATCGTGCTCACCTTTCTCCTCTTTTTCGTCGGAGATGTCATCCTCATTCCCTGCAGTGTTAGTTTGCGGCGAGTCTCGGGTAGTTTTACCCGATCGGGTTGCGACTGCATTAACATTTTCTTTCGGGGGAGCCTCTGGCAGTCCTGGAAGCTTTCCCGAAGCAATTGCAGGAATTGAAGCAGCCAGTTGAGCAATTTGAGTTTCTAACATTTTATTAAAGCTCATTGTTGATGTCAAATAAACACCAAATTTATACATCAACATATTCCGAAATTCTGGCTTTTCGAGAGAAAATAAAGGTTTATACTAACATTTTATTTATTCTAATAAAGTTCCAAAAGTTTTGGTGAGTTTTGGGTCTACAGGTGTAAAATGGGAGCCTGATCGGGAAAAAAGCCAGGCCGGCCGACCCACCTAGGCCGGCCGACCTGGCCACGTCACCGATCCAGCTCTGTCTTCTCCCCAGTGGCATAAAAACACAAATTGAGGACATCTAGACCATCCACTGCCGTCGGTTTGATCGAATGGACACGGTTGCTTCACAAATGAGCATAGGATTCCCGTGGATTCCTTTCTTGCGCAAGTCCATTTGATCCACCGGCTAAAGGGGTTAATCTACACCATCAAGGGAGCATCCTAGACGAAATCCACAGCCGGGAGGTGAAGAAGGTGGGTCGGCCGACCCACCCTAGGCCGGCCAACCCACTCACGAGCCACTTTGGATTCTCCTTTGGAGGAAGGATAGATGACACGTGTCCCTACACGTGGAGCACCCCGGTTGGCTGCGGAACACTATAAAAGGACCCCTACACCTCATTTGTAACACAACACTTTACCACACTTTCATTCCACTTAGTAAAGTAGCTCTTAGTTAGTAGAAGTTGGGAGTTAGAGTCAAGTCGAGCTGATGCTCGGAGTTCCGGAAGTTTCTTCGGGAATTCGGGTAATAGCTCTGGTACCCTTTCCTAATTGTTTCAATTAGTGAGATCACTTCATTCACTGCTTATGTTTTGAACTTTATTTGAGCTGAGTATATCTACATAAATGAGTTGTGTAGATTTGCTTTACCGGTAGCTTGTATTCGTCTGGAATAAGTTTAGGTTCTCACTCATATACTTTTAGAGCTAGGCATTGAACCTAGATCAACTTCTTTTTAGTACTGAGGAAGATTGATTAGAAATAGTCGCAGACGTGGTGTCTGAGACTAGGAATAACTCGGTTTACACCCAAGCCCACGTATATGTGGTAGGTGGTAGGTGGTGACAGCCCTATCCATCCGTAGATACTAAGTATCTCTTGCGTAACCCACAACGTCCGGCTTTGGACCAGTAGAGCCAAATCGGAACGATCATAACCATTCGGGATTCCAATTCAGGATACCGGGTGGTAGTGAGTGTCCGAGCTCCGATGACGAATATCAAGTGAACCACTAGTTGATTACCCTAAGCTCGCTCAATTAAACTGAATCACACGATTTTGAGAACTTATTAAACTTGTGTCGTTGTCCTTCTAACTGTCTATCTAGCTAGTGTAGCTTTCTCTTTATTTGTGTGAATATTTATCTTGTGTGTGTGTCTCCCGGTCTTTTCATTTATCCTAACCCTGTTACCTAGACTGGCTAGTATTTTAAATAATTAAGATATAGAGGATTGTCTCTTTAAACCCTCGTTCCCTGTGGATTCGATAACTCTAGGAATACTCCTGGTGAAAACTACAAGCGATATCCGTCCGCTTGCGGATTAATTTATTTGAGCGTAAGAATCGCCAACACTCATCTGACTTTGCATGGCAGTTGTAAATCCTTCTAGTTGTGAATTAATGCTCTCGAGAATTTTATCATTAGCAAGAAGTTTATTACTAATGCTATCATTCACTTTTTGTTGAGCATTTGCTTCATCTAGAGGAGATTTATTGAGATTGAAATTACCATTGTAACCTCCTGGAAGACGGTTGTCGGTGGAGAAGTTCGGCCTCGAATTCCAACCCAATGTGTAGTTGGATTGAGGTCGAAACCCATTGTTGATGAAGTTTGTGTCCCACGGTTGGGTCTCGGTGCAGTTGTCTCCGAAATGTCCAAAGCTCCCACAAACCTCGCAAGTCATGCGAAATTTGAGCACCTGGACAATTTGATTCGGCGCTTCCAGCTTCTTCATTAATAAGTCCATCTTGGCCGCGAGCATATCCATATTGTCGATTTGGTGGACTCCTCGAGTGCGCGGCTGCGAAAGCTCATCGTTCCAGCCCTGGCTCGAGACCATCTTCTCAATGAGAGTGCGGGCAACACTTACACTGAGTGAAAAGAAGGCTCCTCCAGAAGCAGCGTCGGGGTGCTCTCGGGCAGTACGGTTCAGCCCATGATAGACGCTTTGAATGATAAACCAGTCTTGCATCTCGTGATGGGGCAAGCCAGTATAAATTCTTGAAGTCTCTCCCAAGCATCCGAAATGGACTCATCAGTGTTTTGCTGGAATGTGGAAATCTTGTTCCGCAGGGCATTGGTTTTGCCCAGTGGAAAATACTTGGTGAGGAAGGCATTGGAGCACTTCTCTCAAGTTGAGACTGCATCTTTGTTGGCATAGAACCATTGTTTTGCCTTCCCGATCAATGAGAATGGAAAAAGGCGTAGCCGGGCAGCATCAGGAGTTGCACCCTTTATGGTGAAGGTAGTGCAGATTTCAAGGAAGTGCTGCAGGTGTGTATTGGCATCCTCTGTTTGCTTGCCAGAGAAGGGGTTCGCCTGAACCATGTTGATGAGAGCAGGTTTCAACTCGAAACCACCATCACCCACGTTGATGGCAGGTCCAGTGGGGACATTGGTGCTCGACGGGGCTGAGAATTCAAGAATGGTCTTCTCGGCAGCCATCGTTGATGAAGGTGTCTCGGTGACGAGGAAAGGATTGCTCATGAGGTTTGATAACTCAAAGACACGGATTTGCGGAGGTAGGATTCGAGGTCTTGTCCTTTGCACTAGTGACTCCGGATTTTGTCGGAAGTTTTTCGGGAGATCAAAACCGGTCATCCACCGCTAGTTCCATAGAACAAAGATGGAGCAGGGTAATTCCCGTTAAACTAAGCTAGTAGATCAAATAATTTAGATGTAGGTTTTGGAAAAAAATTTATCTCTTTCTTTTTGAAAAATCGCTGCGTTCCACGGCAACGGCGCCAAAAAACTTGTTGGCGATACTTACGCTCAAAGAAATTAATCCGCAAGCGGACGGATATCGCTTGTAGTTTTCACCAGGAGTATTCCAAGAGCTATCCAATACACAGGGAACGACGGTTTAAAGAGACAATCCTCTATATCTTAATTATTTAAAATACCAGCCAGTCTAGGTAACGGGGGGTGACGATAAATAAAAAGACCAGTGACACACACACACACATGATAAATATTCACACAGATAAAGAGAAAGCTACTCTAGCTAGATAGACAGTTGGGAGGACAACGAGACAAGTTTAGTAAGTTCTCAAAATTGTGTGATTCAGTTTATTGAGTGAGCTTGGGTAATCAAACAGTGGTTCACTTAGTATTCGTCGTCGGAGCTCAGACATTCACTACCTCCCGCTATCCTGAATTGGAATCCCGAATGGTTATGATCATTCCAATAGGGCTCTCTGGTCCAAAGCCGGACGCTGTGGGTTACGCACGAGATACTTAGTATCTACGGATGGATAGGGCTATCACCACCTACCACCTACCACATATACGTGGGCCCGGATGTAAACCGAGTTAGTCCTAGTCTCAGACACCACGTCTGCTACTACTTCTAATCAATCTTCCTCAGTACCAAAAAGAAGCTGATCTAGGTTCTATGCCTAGCTCTAACAGTATATGAGTGAGAACCTAAACTGATTCCAGACGAATACAAGCTACCGGTAAGGCAAATCTACACACTCATTTACGTAGATATACTCAGCTCAAATAAAGTTCAACACATAAGCAATGAATGAAGTATTCTCACTAATTGAAACAATTAGAAAAGGGTACAAGAGCTATTACCCGAATTCCCGAAAACACTTTCGGAACTCCGAGCTTCAGCCCGACTTGACTCTAACTCCCAACTACTACTAACTAAGAGCTACTCTAATAAGTGGAATGAAGATGATGAATGTGTTGTGTTTTCCAAAAGTGAGGTGTAGGGGTCCTTTTATAGTGTTCTGGAGCCAATGAGAAGGTGCCACGACTTGGGACACGTGTCATCTTGCCACCCTCCAAAGGGGAATCCGAGGGGCCTCAAGAGGGGGTTGGTCGGCCTAGGTGGGTCGGCCGACCCACCTTCTTCACCTCCCAGCCGTGGATTTCTTCTAGGATGCTTCCTTGACGGTGTAGATTAACCCCTTAAGCCGGTGGATCAAGTTGACATGCGCAACAATGGAATCCAAGGGAATCCTATGCTCATTTGTGAAGCAACCGTGTCCATTTGATCAAACCGACTGTCATGGATGGTGTGGATGTCTTCTAATTGTGCTTTTATGCCACTTGAGAGAAGCCAGGGCCTGTACCTGTGGACCCAAAACTTGTGGAACTTTATTAGAATAAATAAAATGTTGGTATAAACCTTGATTTTGCCTTTGAAATGCCGAAATTCCAGAGTATGTTGACGTATAAAATTTGTGTTTATTTGACGTCAACAACCACTCAGGTTACACGCGCCTTGGGCTCCAAGGAAGTTCCCGAGGATATGATTAAGCTCCATGTAATGAGGAGAACAACACATGCATGACATGTAACAGCATAACGGAATTAGGTACCGTATATCACGTGATACCTTGCAACGCTATCTCCCCCTACACTATATAAAGGGAGGGGGTAGAGGCCATAGGTAGGATATCTCATAACACCATAGAGCATACGCTGTCATAATCTTGTTCATCTTGCATCCTGCATCTTGATCAATCATAATCCCAGAGCACAGGAAGTAGCATATTACCTCGGCTGAGGGCCTGAACCTGTATAAACCCGGTCTTGGGATATCATCTGGTTTGGTTCTTGATTAGCGTCCCCTCGTACAAATTCATTGCCGGCGGTGACCCCTAGTTAGTCACTAGTCGACACCTCCAGGTCTGGTCCGACCACGCCGGCCACGGGAAGCTCATCGAGAGCGTCGTCATCCTGCCACACAGGGTAATGGTGAACAAGTGAGCATCCTGTTTCTTTCCAGTGGGAGCTGCTGACGTTTACTGATTTTTTGTGCTGGTGTTGTATTGCGCGTGCGTGATCTGCCATTGTCTGACTCGTGGATAAATTAGGCTCTCTCTTGAACCGACCTTGCAATGACGTGGCTTGTGGGACCAGAGGGCATCGAAGTGGTGGAGATGCACCTTTTTTGAATACGTCTTTAGCTTGGGGAGGTGGCAACGGTGGAGGCCGAAGTGCAGACGATGACAACGCCTTATCCGAATGTCGACGAAGCTGGCGGTGTGATCGACTTGGCCATGGTGGGGGCCGATGATGCCATCATAGATGATGTAGATGATGTCGTGAAGTTTCGCCAACTTGTTGTAGATAAAAAGGTCGAAGATGAAGTAGTCAATCGAAGGCTCGTCGACGTCCATGTGGACGAAGTAGTGGACGAAAATCTTGATAGCCACCACATTGACGTACTGTTGGTCATACCTATGATGGACATGATTAGATCACTATCGAGGTTGTGTAATACTCAATTCGTTCTTTTTATGTCCTTTGACCATTCGTCTTTACTAAAAAATTAGTGTAAAAATACAAAAATATAAATCATGCTTAAAGTATTTTTAATGATAAAATAAAGCTTAACAAAATAAATAATACTTAAATATTTTTTTAATAAGATGCATGGTTGAGAGGTACCTATAAAAGTCTAACGCCAATAAATAAAAAAGACAGAAGGGACAATAATTGTGGATTGATGTGCCCCGCGTCTATTGGTGCGCGCGCAGAGAGCGTTGACTCTTCTGTCCACTCAATCCGAAAACCAATCTAACTTCAGGCCCATTCAGCCGAAAAGAACCAATAATCATAGCCCACCGTGTCAAGTCAAAGCCCCCATAACTTCCCACATCCACTCTCAGTAGCAGCCGCCCACTAGGCCACCGCCACGGCCGCATTCATTTCCCCTCCCAAAACCCTACACCGTCGACGACTGAGCGGTCGCCATGCTTCTCCTGCGACCCCTCCAGGTCCTAACCCTCCCCCTCCTCCGCGTCCACCTCTTTGCCGCCGCCGCCGTCTCCGCGGGCCGTAGCAGCGTTGACCTCCTTTCGCCGCCGTTCGATTACCTCCCGGGGCGACCCGCGTCCGAACCCGAATTACGACGATGTGATCCTGGCCGTGCCGCGCCCGTCCTCCGAGCGGCTCGTGGCCGCCAGGGAGCGCAAGGCCGGGCGGGTGCCGGCCATCGTCTTCGAGCAGGTGAACGGCCTGGAGGGTGGCCACAAGCGGCTCATCTCCGTGTAGTCCTAGCAGATCCGCAAGATCGTCGACCACCTCGGCCGGTCCTTCTTCCTCTCCCGCCTCTTCCACCTCCAGGTATGGTCCGACCATGCCGGCCACGGGGGGCTCATCGAGAGCGTCCGCGTCCTGCCACGCAAGGTAATGGCGAACAAGTGAGCATCCTGTTTCTTTCCAGTGGGAGCTGCTGAAGTTTTCTGATTTTTTGTGTTGGTGTTGTATTGCGCATGTGTGATCTGCCATTGTTTGACTCGTGGATAAATTAGGCACTCTCTTGGACCGACCTTCCAATGACTTGGCTTGTGGGACCAGAGGGCATCGAAGTGGTGGAGATGCGCCTTTTCTGAATACAACTTTAGCTTGGGGAGGTGGCAACGGTGGAGGCCGAAGTCCTGACAACGACATTGCCTTATCCGAATGTCGACGAAGCTAGCGATGTGATCGACTTGGCCATGGTGGGGGTCGATGATGCCATCGTATATGATGTGGATGATGTCGTGAAGTTTCGCCAACTTGTTGTAGATAAAAAGCTCGAAGATGAAGTATTCAATCGAAGGCTCGTCGACGTCCATGTTGACGAAGTAGTCGACGAAAATCTTGATAGCCACCACATTGACGTAGTGTTGGTCATACCTATGATGGACATGATCGGATCACTATCGAGGTTGTGTAATACTCCAGTCATTTTTTTATTTTTCGCCGTTCATTTTTGCACATGTCCTTTGACCATTTGTCTTTACTAAAAAATTAGAGTAAAAATACAAAAATATAAATCATGCTTAAAGTATTTTTAATGATAAAATAAAGCATAACAAAATATATGATACTTAAATAGTTTTTTCAATAAGATGCATGGTTGAAAGGTACCTATAAAAGTCTAACGCTGATAAATAAAAAAGACGGAAGGAACATAATTGTAGATTGATGTGCCCCGCGTCAATTGGTGCGCACGCGTAGAGCGTTGAATCTTCTGTCCACTCAATCCAAAAACCAATCAAACTTCAGGCCAATTCGGCCCAAAAGACCCAATAATCATAGCCCACCATGTCAAATCAAATCCCCCATAACTTCCCACGTCAACTCTCAATGCCAGCCACCCACCAGGCCACCACCGCCGCCGCATTCATTTCCCCTCCCAAAACCTTACACCGCCGATGACTGAGCGGCCGCCATGCTTCTCCGACGACCCCTCCAGGTCCTAACCCTCCCCCTCCTCAGCGGCCACCTCTCCACCGCCGCCGCCGCCGTCTCCGCGGACCGTAGCAGCGTTGACCTCCTTTCGATGCCATTCGATTACCTTCCGGGCGACCCGCGGCCGAACCCGAAGCACGACGACGTGATCCTGGCGGTGCCGCGCGCGTCCTCTGAGCGGCACGTAGCTGCCAAGGAGCGCAAGGCCGGGCGGGTGCCGTCCACCGTCTTCGAGCAGGAGAACGGCAAGGAGGGCAGCGACAAGCGGCTCATCTCAGTGCAGTCCAAGCAGATCCGCAAGCTCGTCGACCACCTAAGTCGGTCCTTCTTCCTCTCCTACCTCTTCCACCTCCTGGTCTGGTCCAACCACGGGGAGCTCATCGAGAGCGTCCTCGTCCTGCCACGCAGGGTAATGGTGAACAAGTAAGCATCCTGCTTTCCAGTGGGAGCTGCTGAATTTTACTTTTTTTTTATGCTGGTGTTGTATTGCGCGTGCGTGATCTGCCATTGTCTGACTCGTGGATAAATTATCCTCTTTCTTGGATCGACCTTGCAATGACGTGGCTTGTGGGACCAGAGAGCATCGAAGTGGTGGGGATGCGCCTATTTCGAATACGTCTTTAGCTTGGGGAGGTGGCAACGGTGGAGGCCGAAATGCTGACGATGACATCGCCTTATCCGAATGTCGGCGAAGCTAGCGATGTGATCGACTTGGCTATGGTGGGGGTCGATGAATCCATTGTAGATGATGTAGTTGATGTCGTCAAGTTTCGCCAACTTGTTGTAGATAAAAAGGTCGAAGATGAAGTAGTCAATCGAAGGCTCATTCTTGGCGTCCAATAAAGTCCAAATTCATACGCCAACATACGCCGATATTCCGGTCATATGGAAGAAAATCATGGTTTTGTTGACACCCAAATTTGGCAGAAAATCGGATAATCGGAAAAGGCCGAATATGTTAGAATTATTGGGCCAAATCAGAAATGGGCTTCGTAGGTAAAGAAGGAGGACATATTAAAGAAACCGGTGGGCACAAGACTTCGGAAGAAATACGATTTGATCGGAAGTTCGAGGCGGACAAATAGGTCGTATCGGTATCGTCTTTGTAATAGTATAAATAGGGCCTTAGACAGTGAAAAAACAATCTATCTGACTCAATACACAAAACACTTTCTCGAATCCGATCGACTTCGTCGAAAGGCTTCAACTCGCAGGTAGAGCTATCTCGATGGGATAATCGATTCTCTCCTTGTAACCCGTGTGCATGACTGCATCATGTTGATCTCATGCATACAAACCATGTTACACTGTCTCGGGATTTATCGATCTTTAGCATGTTCTCTCATATTGCACTGTCTCGATTTAATCGATCTGTAATGTGTGTTTATCCTGTAATGCCGATCATCAGATATTTCATGTGCTCTTCCTGAATTCGATGTATGCAACTGTCTCGTCTAATCGATCTTGTGTATGCCTTGTTTGGAAGTTTGCATCTGTAAATGTTTGCCGATTGATATTACATCTACCCAATATTAGCCTTTGAATCTTTACATCGGTTTATTAGTTTATAACTAGATTTGGATCTGGATACTGTCTTGGCTTGATCAATCTATTTGATCTACTTCTTGGTTTGATCAAATGCACTGATATAAAGATTTATCGCTAATATATATATAAAAATACCAAAAAGATGTACGAGATTCGAATTTAATTGTTAATCCGTATTTACTTGCTCTATCGGACATTAAGCCGATAGAATCTATAATCGGATATATTAAAGCCGATTATGGAAAACCTGATCTGGCTATTTATAAAGCCGATTAGGGCTATATTACTGACGATTTCTTCCTTGTCAATTTACAGGTCAAATTGACTGGCACGCTTGGTTTTCTTGTTGCGACGCAACCACAGAGTTGACGCTTCAGCACGTGTGTTCGTGAGAGGCTGATTTTTCGTGTCAACATACTTTTTGGCACGCCCGGTGGGACCCAAAAGATCGAAATCGACAACATGACGCGTACCGATGCCGAGGCAGCGGTAGAGGCGCTTAAGCTCGTTGCCGAACCAGTGACGTTCGACGAATTGAGCCCAGACCAAAAGAAGGAAATTGAAGACAGGCTCACGGAAATTCACAAAGAAAACAAGAAAAGAATGCTCACTGGGTATCGGAAGACGCGCAGTGGCCAAGTTACAAAAACTTCCATCGGAGATCCATTGCTCACGGCGATTTTTCCGGTTATCGAGGATCGATCAATAGCTCACATCGATCGATGCTCGATCAATCATCGGTTCTAGGCTAATCGTCCCAGAAGGGCACATCTGCGCTTCATAACATGATGATCGGGCGGACCCACCGGATGAATCGGAATATTCACCGGGGTGAATCCAGGTCGAGATCGAATTACGCCACCGAGGCGCCAAATCTTGGGACCTCCCAATCGAGTTCCCCATTAAATGTCAATCCAATTCCGATTCAAATGGTACCAAATAATCAGGCTATGGTCTCGGTCCCAGATCCAGTTTATCAGCCGATGAATCATGGAGTGAACGGGAATCTAGAAGAGATAACAAAGAACTTGGTCTACAACATGATGAAGCAGTGCGGGTTCAACACTCCCAAAATTGCACCGCACTATACCATGCCGTATCCATCGGCTTTCAATGAAACGGAGTATCCGCACAAGTATCGCGTTCCCGATTTCGCAAACGCCAAGTTTAGCGGGAGTGATCACACCTCCACGCGCGAACATATTGCTAGGTTTCTTGCGCTCTGTGGAGAGGCTGCATCCAAAGACACTCTCAAATGCCGATTGTTCCCACTGTCGCTATCGGGATCGGCTTTTAACTGGTTCACATCATTACCTCCAAACAGCGTCACTTCATGGCCAGATTTGGAGAAGAAGTTTCATGAATATTTCTATTCTGGAGAGAATGAAGCGAGAATCACTGATATCATGATGATTAAGCAGAAATTTGGTGAATCGGTGAATGATTATCTGCGTCGGTTCAGGGGAGGTGAGAAACCGATGCTCTGACCTTTCACCGCCCGATAACGAATCGCGTAATTGGCTTTCAAGGGTTTGTTGCCTGTTAATCAAAAGAAGTTGGGCAACCAGGAGTTTGCTGATATCTCACATTTAGCCCATAAAATCGCGCTGTATGAAAGCCGATTCTCCGATAGCTCTTACCCAGGCCAGAAAGAGTATCGGAATAATAATAACAATTACAAAGGTAAAGATAAAGCCGTTAATATCGTTGAAACAGATGATGTTGAAGATTCTGATGACTCTGACACTGAAGAGGTTGGAGCTTATATTGCTGAATGGGTGAACAACAAAAAGGAATTCGAGCTTGGATGGATCAACCCAAAAGGACCTGAGAAGGGTAAATATTCCTTTGATACATCCAAATGTGATCGGATTTTCGATCATTTGTTACAAGAAAAACAGATTCGGCTTAAGCAAGGGCATGTTATTCCCCCACTTGAAGAGCTGGAAAAGCGCAAATATTGCAAGTGGCACAACTCTTACTCGCACGCCACCAATGAATGCAATGTGTTTAAGCAAGTGGTGCAGAAGGCAATAGAGAATGGACAACTGCGATATCAAGGCAAAAATTCGCAAATCGATACAGAGCCGTTCCCTGTCGGTTTTGTTGGCATGGTCAACGCCAAGAGAAAAGCCGATAATCCCGAGAGTTCCAATCGGTTCAAAGTGCTGGTTAGCGACAAAAGGATCGTGGTAAAAGAAAGGTCCGAACTACAATTCCGATCATCAAGCCGACATGGTGGGAGAACTGGCGAGTGGCGCGAAGTGAAACGAGGGCGTAATTATGATCCGGTTTCTACGCCAAGGGCAAGGCCAACCTTTGATCAGCTACTCGAAAAATACGATCGAATGGCTAGAGAAACGCCTTGCAGTAGCGTTAAATCCAGTATTCCAGATACTGTTCGAAGGGACTCAAATGATCAAGGATGGGAGATGGAACACTGGGATTGTCCCTTTTTTTGCTACTGCTGGGAAGAAAGGATGTCTTTACCTAACTTGGAGGATTACCCAATGAACCACACGTTTGCTCCTCCCAAGAGGATATCGGTAAAAGATCGGCTAGTGTTTCCTAGCGAAAGGACCAATGACGTGAGGGACAAAAATGCCGATGTGCATAGGCCTCCTAAGGTGTCG
Organism: Raddia guianensis; assembly: GCA_036346415.1. Lineage (NCBI taxonomy): Eukaryota > Viridiplantae > Streptophyta > Magnoliopsida > Poales > Poaceae > Raddia > Raddia guianensis. Next base: position 10,127,325 of record CM070537.1, read on the forward strand.
TTGCCACAGTGGTGCCCAAGCGGAATCACAAAATCTCAGAAACGGCGCCTACAGCGGATGAGACATGCGGAAGCTAAAGAAGCAGAAGCCGAAAAATTTAGGGATGCTCTACTGGAGCAGGTAAAACCGATGAAGCCAGCTAGGGGCAAGCAGGAATGGAGGCCCAAGTTGAGATCGGCTGTTATCATTGAGAAAGATTCCGATGAAATTTCAATTGCTACCAATATGGTATGTATGCTACCCCGGGAATTTATGAATGATTATAAAGAGGCCGCTGCAGAGCTGGTGGTTGGAGCAGAAGATGCTATCTTTAAAAAGCCAAAGAATTCCAGGTTGCATCTCAAGCCATTGTGTCGGGGATAAAATTACGGCCCATTGCCATGGCCCACTCCCTGACGGCCCAATCGAACAGCCTACCAGGGCCCAGCTCCCTGGAAGGTTCTATCTGGCCCATATGCATCCTGCCGAACAGCTTCTTGGTTGGCACGGTGCGTAACGGCCAAGGAATCGTGTTTGAGTCTTACTCGAACAAGAGTTCTGCACGGCTACGTGAAGACCCGGACGTGGTTTCCCAGATTGGATTAGGAGTCGTGATCCCCAAGACTAGGAGTATTCCTTATCTACCTCGGGACGTACTTGGCACGTACGAGTTCGTTATGATCTCGTGGTTAGCCCGGCCCGATATTCCCTCGGTAGGTCGGTTTGCTCAGCACTATATAAACAAGGCCCCTACGACGTGTAGAGGGGCTCCTGGCACTTGATCTTCGCATTATTGCTTCTTGTACTCGCATAATCTCGCCGAGACTTGTTCGTCTCGTCGAGCCATCTCTTGTAATCATCTTTGATATATAAGAAAGGCTGGACGTAGGGCTATTATCTCTCCCGAGAGGCCTGAACTAGGATAAAAACCCCTGTCTCCTGTTCGTTGTTGTTCGCATTGTTTGGCGTGTCTCCTATCTCAATCTTCAAGAACCTTAGCGACTTGAGATCGTTATCTCAACCGTCGACACATTGTTTATCATGGGGTATATGAATGGTAAACCGATTTCTAGGATGATGGTAGACAGCGGAGCTACGGTAAATCTGATGCCATATTCTGTTTGCCGTAAAATCGATAAGTCTACAGAAGATCTTGTCAAGACTAATATCGTCTTAAGCGATTTTAATGGAAATCCGACCTAGGCCAAGGGGGTTCTGGTTGTGGAACTCACCATAGGAAGCAAGGCAATCCCGACAGCTTTCTTTGTGATTGAAGGGAAAGGAAGTTACAACGTGCTGTTGGGGAGGGATTGGATACACGCCAATTGCTGCATTCCATCGACATTGCATCAAATTCTAATTAAGTGGATTGGCGATCAAATAGAGGTGGTGAGAGGAGAATTTCTGACCGCTAAAACCGATTGTGCCGATATACATCATAATCTAGAGGCACTATCGGGAAAACAATTAGAAGATTGTGATTTCCTCAGTGTTAGTAAATTGGGGTTCAAACCAACAACTTTGGAAGGACAATCGGTAACCCAAGGATGTGAGGGTTTTTTATGGGAACCGCGGCTCTAGAAGGCATTGAGTATAAGATGGGCCAGGGTTTCATATCGGCTGATGAACTGGAAAAAGTCGATATTGGAACCGATGGTAAAGAGAGGCCCACTTACATTAGTAAATAGTTGCTGCGGGAATATAAAAATCGACTTATAGAGATACTTAAGAATCGGGTTGATTGTTTCGCCTGGGAATATCATGAAATGCCTGGTTTAGACCGATCCATAGTTGAACACAAAATTAAGATAAAGCCTGGATTTCGGCCAGTAAAACAATCGCCAAGGAAGATCAGTTGGAAAATTTATGATCAGGTAAAGGCTGAAATTCAGAGGTTGCTGGATGCAAAGTTTATTTGGCCGTGCAAATATGCCGATTGGATATCTAACATTGTACCGGTCGGTAAAAAGGACTCTGATAAGATCCGGGTGTGCATTGATTTTCGGGATTTGAATAAAGCCACATATAAAGATGAATATCCGATGCCAATTGCTGATCGTCTGATCGATGCTGCTTCGGGCAATCGGATTATCAGTTTTTTGGATGGCAATGCAGGTTACAATCAGATCTTTATGGCCGAAGAAGATGTCAACAAAACTGCCTTTAGATGTCCTGGCGCTATCGGTTTGTTCGAGTGGGTTGTGATGACTTTTGGACTGATTAGTGCTGGAGCTACCTACCAGAGAGGGATGAACTTGATTTACCATGACTTAATCGGTAAATTGGTTGAAATCTATATTGATAATGTGGTGATAAAATCTCAAGAGGAGGAACAACACTTGGCTGATATTGTGACCGTATTAGATCGGTTTCGAAAGTACGGAATGAGAATGAATCCAAAGAAGTGTGCTTTTGGGGTATCGGCCGGCAAGTTTTTAGGGTTTATGGTACATCAGAGGGGAATTGAAGTTCATCCCGATAGAGTGAAGGCGATCCTGAATACGAAACCTCCCGATTCAAAGGTTCGGCTATAAGAGCTTATCGGTAAAATTAATTATTTGAGGAGGTTTATTTCAAATTTATCGGAGAGGATCATCCCGTTTTCTCCTTTGCTTAAATTAAAAAATTCCGATAAGTTTGTTTGGGGGCAAGAGCAGCAAAAGGCGTTTGATGATATTAAAGAGTATCTTGTGAATCCACTTGTCCTGATTGCCTCGAAGGAAGGATTGCCATTTAAGTTGTATCTATCGGTATCGGATAAAACTATAGGAGCCGTCCTGGTACAGGAAGTCGATGGGAAGGAGCATGCCATCTTTTACCTTAGCAGGAAGCTATTGGACCCTGAAACCCGATACACGGTGGTGGAAAGGTATTGCCTTTGTCTATACTTTGCATGTACTAAGTTGAGGCATTATTTGCTGGGTGCTGAATGCAAAGTAGTGTGCCAAACCGATGTGGTTAAGTATATGCTTAATGCTCCAATTATTAAAGGCCGTCTTGGGAAATGGGCGTATACTCTCATCGAGTTTGACCTAATGTATGAATCTCCAAAAGCCGTCAAGGGGCAGGTATTAGCCGATTTCATCACGCATCATCAAGACGTCAATATTGCAATTCTGTTGCCATGGGTAATGTTCTTTGATGGATCGGTTTGTGAGAAGGGATGTGGAATCGGTATTTTTATTGTCTCTCCTGGTGGTGTTCCTTACCGATTCAGTGTAACAGTAGATTTTGGGTTGACCAACAATCAAGTGGAATATGAAGCTTTCATTCAGGGATTGGAATGATTGATTCAAGCTGGTGCTATCACTGTGGAGGTGTTTGGAGATTCACAATTGGTGGTTTTCCAAATGATCGACAAATATGAATGTCACAGCGACTTACTTCGGGAATATCTGGAAAGGGCTTCTGATCTGGCTAAGTATTTTAGCGTGTTTACAATTCATCATATTCCAAGGGAATAGAATTGTGAAGCCAATGATTTAGCCCAGGAGGCATCAGGTTACAAGTTACCGATCATGGAGCTAGAAATTATTTCGATTTCATGTCCAATTCCGATTGGATGGCAGGCGGAGATTATCGGTTATCTTAAAAATTCGCAAGGAAAAACCGATAGGAAGCTTAAAAGGAAGGCTCAGAGGTATGTATTAATCTCTGATAAGCTGTACTATCGGAGTTTTGATGGTTTATTGCTTAAGTGCTTGAATGAAGAAGAGACTAAAGTTGCAATCGGAGAAGTACATGAAGGGTTGTGTGGAGCTCATCAATCGGCCTATAAGATGAGAAGGATGTTGAAGCGTGTAGGGTATTTTTGGCCGACAATGGTGGAGGATTGCTTCGAATATTATAAGGGTTGCAAAGACTGTCAGAAATTCGGGAATATCCAACATGCTCCTGCATCAATCTTGCATCCGATCGTGAAGCCGTGGCCTTTCAGGGGATGGGGGATTGATATGATCGGTGAAATATTTCCCTCCTCGTCCAAGGGGCATCGGTATATTTTGGTAGCTACTGACTATTTCACTAAGTGGGTTGAAGCTATACCATTGAAGAAGGTAACTGCTACTGAGGCGATCGAATTTGTTAGAGAACATATAATATACCGATTTGGAATTCCCCAGACGATCACCACGGATCAGGGATCGGTATTTATGTCAGAAGCGTTTCAGGATTATGCTCGAAGCCTAGGAATCACAACAATAAATTCATCGTCGTATTATGCTCAAGCCAACGGCCAAGCAGAATCTTCGAATAAAAGTGCTATAAGGCTGATCAAGCGGAAAATCGATGATAGGCCGAGGGGTTGGCATAATACGTTGGCGGACGCACTTTGGGCGTATCGGATTGCTAAGCATGGAGCTACAAAGGTGTCACCGTTTGAGCTAGTCTACGGTCAAGAAGCTGTTTTGCTAGTTGAAGCCATCATCGGCTCTACGAGGGTTGAAGAACAAAATAATGTAAAAGTCGATGATTACAAAAGATTAATGGTGGATAAACTTCATGACATGGTAGCGGTTCGATTAAAGGCTCTGGAACATATTGAACGTGATAAGCAAAGAGTTGCGAGACATTACAACAAGAAGGTTGTACCGAAAACGTTTGAAGTGGGAGAGCTTGTATGGAAAACGTTTTTACCGATTGGTTCTAGAGATCCTAAATACGGAAAATGGTCGCCAAACTGGGAAGGACCTTTCAAGATCAATCGGATTATTCCTGGAAATGCGTATATCTTGGAAACGCTTGATGGAGATGTTTTGGGTAAAGCGATTAATGCCAAGTATTTGAAAAAGTATTATCCTAGCGTTTGGGTTGGAGCTTGAGCTGGGGTTTGTAAAAGCTGATTCAGTGAATCGCCTATAGTTCAAAAATCTTTTCGCACTTGGCGCATTGGTGGTAACTTTACTCAACACGTTGTTGTTGAGCGAAAGCCGGTTCCAAGGAATCGCCTATAGTCAAATAATAAAAGCGATTGCATAAATAAAAGTGGTTACAAAGGCGCGAAGGCCTTAAACGTTTTCGCCCGAGGGGCAAGATAAAACATTGTTTTCCGATCGGTAAAAACTGATTTAAACATGCAGTTTTAAAGTTTGGCTCGCAGGCCGATTATTCACAAAATTCATAAATGGCGGCGGCGGAGCTGGACATTGTGTCCCGGATCTGGTTGATAATCTCAGTGTCTTCCTCAGCAGATCCGGGTACTATCGGAATCTTCTTCTTTGCGTCCAGCACTGCCAAGCCGCAGGCCTTCACAACGCTATATTGCTCCTTGGCAGCTGTCTTTGTTTCTTCGAAGCTTGAGCGAATATCGGCTTCGGCTTTCTTCGCTTTTTCCAATTCCAGTTCCAGGGACTTGACCCGTGAAACTGCTTTGGAAGTAGCGATCTTTGCCGACTCCGCCTTATGCTTCAGCTGCTGGAGTTTATCATTTTGTGCGTTGGCGTCTTGGATCAGCCCCTTTAACTCCGCCTCCGCATCCTTGAGCGCTTCCCTTTGATGGAGCCGGTCGAGCGCAGCGTCGAAGTCGGCTTTCTTTGCAGCGAGGGGGAGCACTTTTTCGATGGCCGAAGCCACCTGCTCCGGGAGGATTTCCTTAATAGAATCGGCTATCTCCCTTATGGCTAGAGGATTAGCCAGGAAAGCCGATTCGTCACTGAACAACTCCCACATCTGCTTAAGCTTGGTGAGAGTGTCGGGCGAAAACCTATTCTTCTTGGCTGGAGCTGCAGCAGGCGAATTGATGATGGCAATTGGGGGAGACGACGGGCGGATTGGCGAAGATAGGAAATCAAGCTCGTCGTCGAGCCAATCCATACTGGACGGGTCGAAGTTGAGCTCATCGTCTTTCTTGCCGTCGTAGGTGATGACCTGCGTGGACACCACTGTTACCCGGACTGGGCTGCGAGGTTGAAACATGTACTGGACAAAAATATTTAAAGTTACAAGCGATCGGATTTTGAGAATTGCGTAAATGAATGAAGAGGAAATCCAATTACGTCTTGTGGGTTGAAGGTCGGTGGCGTCTGCGAAGCTAGAGAAGGAGCAGGGGTGCTGTCTTTTTTCTTAGAGATGGGGGAAGTGTCCTGAAATTCAGATTCCGATGATTAAAGGGTATCAATAAAAAGTGGTAAAGGATTGGGGCATCGAATGCTTACTGTATCACAGATGGACTCGGTGCTATCGAGAGTACGCACCTTTGGGGGCCTTGGTTTTTTGGTGACCACCTTCTTCCTCAGGCCGGGTTCGCCTTCGGGTTTCCCTGTTAAGTAAAATCAGTAAGTAATAGAATATTTCAGAACTATATGTGTAAGCCGATTCTACCTCGTTTCTTTGGCTGGGAAGAGCCCTGGGTGAAGGCCGATGCTGACTTGGTAGTCGAGTGAATTCGGCCAGATTCTTCTCCGATGAGTTTGGCCTTGGGGCGCTTGTCACCGCTCTGAAAGGGAAATAAGAAAGGTCAGTTATTGGCAAAAGAATAAAGTGAGTTAGCAGACGCACACAAGTTAGTAACCTCGCTGCAAGAAGATGACGCGTGGGTCTGGGATTCCGTTCTTTCATCGTCTGAGTCTGATGAAGAAGGTCCTGATTCTGAAGAGTTTTCCTCCTTGTTATCATCGGAATTATCGGAATCGGTAGTACTTGGGCTGTTGGTTTCCGATTCCGATGGGGCTCCTATCTTGCCGGCAATATTAGGCCAGTTGGGCTTGCAAGTTTTCTTTCGGCCAGTGATTCGTTCGATTAAGGTTGAAGCTCCGCCTTCTGTAGCATAGATGTTTTTTGCGATGGCTTCCCACCACTCGTCGAACATTGGCGAAGTATCGGCTCACATTCGAAATTCCGATGGCATTTCAAAATCAATTTGAGTGGCCAATAGAATTCCATAAGCCGATTTGGGGCTTAAGTCTTCTCGGGCATTCAGTTGGCGATAGATGAAGAGATCAGGAATGTTTTGCCCAAGGTTGAATTGCCGAGCAACCACAGCTGGATGATAGAATTCATAAGATGGTTTTCTAATGTGGGTTCTCGTGCTCAGAATAGCGAAGAAAATTCCTGGAGAGATGAATTCCTTGTATGCTTGCAGGGCTTCTCCTTTCAAAGTGTTTTCTAATCGGAAGAATGAAGGAATCGGATATCTATCTAGATCAGTGTATGGGTTGAACTGTTCTAATCCGTATTCCGATTCAGACATCGTATAAAATGCAACCATGGACATACCAAGGTCTTCTTGATTCAAGCGCCGCCGATTGCAATTGACTGAGATCATTTCCCCGTATGATCTGCATGGGCGATCACTGCTATCGGATTCCTTTTCACTTGGGAATCTTAGGCTGAAATCTAATTCTCCAAGGGAATTGTATATCTGGAGCTTCAGGAACATTCCGATAAACCAGAAAGGTCCGCTGAGGTTACCAACTGAATAATCGGCTTTTGGTGAGCAGAGACCTTCCCTGATCTCATGCATCATCCGGTAGGTGGCTCCTAGCAGGTATTTTCTGATTGATAATTTTTGGCCTGATGCCAATGCCTCGGCTACTCCCTGGTATACCTTGCTTGGGCTAAGTGACTGACCACATAAGAAAAACCGATCGAGCCACATATTCAGAAAAGCGATGTGCTCTTCGTCATCCACGTTGCCCGTCTGCTGATGGGTACTGATGTAGCGCTGCCATCCAAAATTCTTTTCGGGGACTAGCTTCAGGGTGACGGAGAGGTCAAAAGCCGATAGCATCTCGCCATCGGGGCTAAGTCCGGTTAGCATCGCTACATCTAGAAGTGTAGGGCTGATTGGCCCAGTCGGAAAGAGGAAGGCGTTTGCAGTATCACACCAGAAATAAGCCGATGTAGCCATGAACGGTTCATCTGCTGGTGGCGGAGATAAGGAAAGGAGAATGGCGTCGGTTATCCCTAACTCGTCCCATTGCTCTTGCTTTTGGCTGTAAACCCGAATGAGCCAGTCCTTATATCCCTTGATCGGGCTAGGCCAAGACCTAAAAGCCGATTTCCAGCTGTTGGCGCTAAGCTTATCGGCAAATAAAGGGAGTCTGCCTACGGAATGAAATATGAAATTCGATGGATCTTGATCTCCTACTGGGCCCAAGGAGTACAAAGCTTCGGAATCCGAGCATTGAATTAGTACCTGAGACATGATGCCGATTGAAAGTTGGAGGAATTGGCTGTGCGCTGGCTGCTGAGGGCTCCGGAAGTTCCGATGCGAGAGCCGTGCGCGAGTAGGAGAGCGTGAAAGTGACGGCGAATGGTGCGCTATTTATAGCCGTGGTAAAAACTAGGGTTTTACCTCGCTTTTCGGCGTTACAGTTTCGGCCTATATTGTTTGCTGGGCTGACACGTATCCTCTGGATGGGCCGGAAATGAGAAGTTACAGAGATGAAAGTGTAAAATGTTCTAGCGTGGTAAAATCCGATTTTTACTTGAAAGTTCGGCTAATGAAATACTCATTGCCAAACTTAGGGCATATGTTGACACCCAAATTTGGCAGAAAATTGGATAATCGGAAAAGGCCGAATATGTTAGAATTATTGGGCCAAATCAGAAATGGGCTTCGTAGGTAAAGGAGGACATATTAAAGAAACCGGTAGGCACAAGACTTCGGAAGAAATACGATTTGATCGGAAGTTCGAGGCGGACAAATAGGTCGTATCGGTATCGTCTTTGTAATAGTATAAATAGGGCCTTAGACAGCGAAAAAACAATCTATCTGACTCAATACACAAAACACTTTCTCGAATCCGATCGACTTCGTCGAAAGGCTTCAACTCGCAGGTAGAGCTATCTCGATGGGATAATCGATTCTCTTCTTGTAACCCGTGTGCATGACTGCATCATGTTGATCTCATGCATACAAACCATGTTACACTGTCTCGGGATTTACCGATCTTTAGCATGTTCTCGCATATTGCACTGTCTCGATTTAATCGATATGTAATGTGTGTTTATCCTGTAATGCCGATCATCAGATATTTCATGTGCTCTTCCTGAATTCGATGTATGCAACTGTCTCGTCTAATCGATCTTGTGTATGCCTTGTTTGGAAGTTTGCATCTGTAAATGTTTGCCGATTGATATTACATCTACCCAATATTAGCCTTTGAATCTTTACATCGGTTTATTAGTTTATAACTAGATTTGGATCTGGATACTGTCTTGGCTTGATCAATCTATTTGATCTACTTCTTGGTTTGATCAAATGCACTGATATAAAGATTTATCGCTAATATATATATAAAAATACCAAAAAGATGTACGAGATTCGAATTTAATTGTTAATCCGTATTTACTTGCTCTATCGGACATTAAGCCGATAGAATCTATAATCGGATATATTAAAGCCGATTATGGAAAACCTGATCTGGCTATTTATAAAGCCGATTAGGGCTATATTACTGACGATTTCTTCCTTGTCAATTTACAGGTCAAATTGACTGGCACGCTTGGTTTTCTTGTTACGACGCAACCACAGAGTTGACGCTTCAGCACGTGTGTTCGCGAGAGGCTGATTTTTCGTGTCAACAGGTTTATACTAACATTTTATTTTAAACTAATAAATTTACACAAGTTTTGATGAGTATTTGTCCTCAATGTGAAACTGGAGAAAACCGGAGCCGAACCGGAGAAAAGTGCAGGCCGGCCGACCAACCCTAGGCCGGCCGACCCACATTTGTGGCCAATCGACCCCAAACTTGGTCAGGTGACTAAAGAGTATCCATTGAAGACATCCCCGTCGTCCGTTCGAGTCGGTTTGATCCGATGGATATACTTCCTTCACAAAGGGAGCATATGATTGTAAAGGAACCATTACTTGCGGAGTCAATTAACAAAACCGACTTGGAGAGATGATCTACACCATTGATGAAGCATCCCAGAAAAAATTGACGGTCAGATGATGAAAAGGGTCGGCCGGCCGACCCACCTCGGATGCCCTTTGGATTTTCAGGGCATTTTCCTTTGGAGGGTGGCAAGATGACAAGTGTCCTATGCCGTGACACTCTCTCATTAGCTCCGAAACACTATAAAAAGACCCCCTCACCTCACTTGTAACACACCAAAAAAACACCACACTTCATTTGATCCACTTCACCTAGAGTTGCTCTTTAGTTCGAGTAGTTTAGTTGGGAGTTAGAGTCGAGTCGAACTGAAGCCTCGGAGTTTCGGAAGTGTATTCGGGAATTTGGGTAATAGCTCTTGTACGAGAAGTGCTAATAATTTTATGAAATCAAAGAATTCATCGTTTCAGTGTCATTTCATGAAAAACATGCGAACATAGTGTTTATTGGATGTTGTGAGAGGAAATATGCCTTTGTATGCATCTGGTATATAACGCATGCCACGCCGAAATAGTTTACCGTTCCGTCCAAGATATATAGGACGTTTTGATCGCACGCAATTTCGCTGCTGTTTCTCTCATGTTCGCACGCTCGCCAGGGGCATTCCGTGTGCAGGCCAATGCCACTTGCAGCAGGCTAAGCAGGTACTGGTGCAGCGCCTGTTCTTCCTCAAAATCTGCTCGGGCAATCTCGTAGAATTCTTCTTGGAGATACGCATCAAGGATATCTACAATCTCGTATGGAAAACTCCTCTCGACGAAGCTGACAATGCCAAGTCCATCGCAGAACATGGGGTCAGTTGGCCTTTTGCCTAGAAGAATCTCCAGTAGCAGCACTCCAAAACTGTACACGTCTCCAAACGTCGATATGTGGCTGCCTCCAGCATACTCTGAATATGAGGTAAGATGCATAAGGCGATAAGGTCCAGTTCATGTAAATAAGCAGTCATTTATATTTAGCATAAATCAAGAAAAAAAATCATTAGCTAGAGAAACATTACCTGGAGCAATATACCCTATGGTTCCCTTCAGACCGATCGTACCAATGGAGCTCGAGTCTCCGTCGGTTGATGGCAGTTTGGGTTTAAGGTAGAACCTTGAAATGCCGAAGTCCCCCAAACGAGCAGTTATGTCATCATCTAGAAGGATATTGCTGGGCTACAGATCACAGTGGATGATTGGGCTTTCACAGTCATGGTGTAAATATTTCAGTGCATCAGCTATATCTACTGCTATGTTGATTCTTTGTGCTAGGCCCAGTTGATTTGGAACATTTTTGACGGTTGTCTGCTGGTGTAACCAAGTATCAAGGTTGCCATTGGCCATGAACTCATAGACTAGAGCTTTGAAATCATTGCCTCTATCATCGATTGTTGAGCATGCAGTTAGAATTGGGACAAGATTTCGATGCCGAATGCTTCTCAAAGCTTTGCATTCAGACATGTAACTCCTATCAGCGCCTTTCATCTCAAGGTGAAAAACCTTTACAGCGACAATCATGTTCACTTGAGCTAACCTTCCTCTGTACACAGAGCCGTGCCTTCCTCTCCCAATCAAGTTAGATTCTGTGAAGTTCTCTGTAGCTTGTGCTATATCCTTATAAGAAACTTTAGGAAATTGCTCATTGGAAAAAGGTAAGGATACCTGCATTGTTAACTTCTTCTTTCTGAAGATAGTGAAATAGACCATTAATGTCAATAACACAATGGCTAATATGGGGATCAACACTCTGACCAAATAGTGCCGCCATCTACTTCTCTGAAAATCGCTGGGACATGAAGGCATATGTAACTCCAGTACTCCTCCACAAAGCCGCCAATTGCCTTTAAGAGAAATGGCTGTAACGTTTCCGAATACTCCATTTCTTGGTATTTCACCTTCTAGTTGATTGTCAGACAGATCCAACTGGGTGAGAAGCTGAAGGTTGCTTAGAGAAATTGGGATAGTGCCTGAGAAATTGTTGTGCGAAAGATTGATCATGGTCAAGCTGCTAAGGCTGCCCAAAAATGTGGGGATGCTTCCTGTGAGAAAGTTCTGGTCCACTCTGATCCTTTCTAATTGCTGACACCTGCCCAAAGTAGGTGGAACTTCCCCGGTAAGCTTGTTGGATGAAAGATCCAGGTAGCTTAGCTGCTGAAGATTACTGATATCAGGAATTGGTCCTTCCAGATTGTTGTTGTTTAACTGACATTCAACAAGTGTGGCTATTGTGAAAACCTCTTTTGGTATATTGCCTTGAAGATTGTTATAACTGATGTCCAAAATGGAGAGCTGTGTAAGGTTTTCTAAACTCGAGGGTATGGGACCATGGAACTGATTGCTAAACAGAAATAGTTTTGACAACTTAGGAATATTGCCAATAGAAGCTGGAATCTCTCCAGTGAATTTGTTCCCTTCAAGGTACAATCCTTGTAAATTAACCAGATTTCCAACCCATCCATCGATTGGGCCAGTAAAATTGTTGTCATCGAGCCCCAGTTTACCTAGCTTGTGAAGGTTTCCTATGCTTGAGGGGACTAACCCTGATAGCATGTTGCTACCAAACACGAGGTTATCAACGCTAGAGGAAAGGTTGCCAATAGAATTTGACAGGACTCCTTGTAGCAGGTTCCCATACAACGAAAGCACGCGCAGAAGAGTGCAGTTGTTCAATGCATCTAGGAATCCCCAGCTTCGAGTGTCATTTGCTTCAAGGTTATTACCGTCAAGAAATAGCCTCTCGAGCTTCCCAAGTCTACCAAGAGAAGCCGGGATTTCAAGTTTCAATAGGTATTTGCCAAGTTTCAGCGATGACGTCATGCTGACGTCATTGGTCCGGACGGTCCGGACGTCCGATCCCTGGCGTTGCCCAAAAGAAAAGGGATATTAAGATTGATAAGGAGGGTTTTCCTGACATGGAAGGATCCTATCAGAATGAGGGCTTAGTTCAATTGCTGGATTGGGAGAATGAGGAGGACAGAGGGCAGATTACATCTGATATTGATGAGACAATATCTCCATTATGTAATAGCCTCTCAAATGTTGAAAAACAGCATAAAGTTCTTGATGGAAAAAAACCTAAGGGATTTGTTCAGAGACCTAACAAATTTCTTAGGAAAAATAATAGGAAAAAAGTTATTAAATGAAAGGGTTCATTTGGAATTGTAGAGGGGCTGGGAAAAAAGGAATGGGAATCCTGTTAAGAGAGAAGATTAAAGAGTTTGGCCTTGATTTTGTGGGTCTGTGTGAAACTCAGAAAAAAGAATTCTCTAATGCTCTGTTGAGAAAATATGATGGAGAGGAGGAGTTTAGGTGGAGATGGGCTCCCTCTAATGGTAAATCAGGTGGCATTCTAGTGGGTTTACGCAAAGGGGTTTTTGATGTTCAAGGAGTTCATGTGGGTAGGTTTTCTTTAACCACCCAAGTTTGGGATATTGTAAAAAAGTGCAGATGGCTCCTAGTGGTGGTTTATGGCCCTGCTCAAAATGAGTTGAAAGAAGAGTTTCTTTCTGAAATTAGTGATATCTGTGCATCTGCTGATTGTCCCCTTTTGATGGGTGGTGACTTTAATATTGTTCTAAGGGCCAGAGAAAAGAATAAGTATTGGAGACCTAATAAGTTCTCCAGGATGTTGACTCAGCTAATCTACAGATTTTCTCTAAAAGAAGTAGTAATGTGTGGTGGTGGCTACACTTGGTCCAACAACCAGAATAATCCTACTATGGAGAAATTAGATAGGATTCTGATGTGTACTGATTGGGAAAAATTGTGGCCTATGGCTTTTGTACAAAAACTCCCCAGAATTATGTCTGATCATAAACCTCTGATGATCATGGAGGAGTCTCTGGGGAATATAAAGAAAGGGCAAACTTCAGGTTTTATAATTCCTGGCTCAAAGAACCTGATTTTTTGGAAAGAATAGATTATACTTGGGCCTTGCCTGTTCATGGTAAAGATGCACTTGATGTTTTCCTGATCAAAATTAAAAGAGTTAAGAAAATGTTGCATGGTTGAGGGGCTCATAAGGCAGGGATTGATAAAAAAGATAGGGATTCCTTGATTCAAATACTTGATCTTATTGAAAGAAAAGAGGAATCTTATGGACTCAGTTTGGATGAAGGGGAAATCAAAGTGGAATTAATGAGAAACTTTGAAATTTCCTACGAGAATGAAGAGGAAAAATGGAATCAATTATCTCAGAGTAACTGGTTGTTACAGGGGACAGAAATACAAAATTCTTTCACATGATTGTTAATCGGAAAAGGAAAAAGAAAAAAATTGGAATGCTTAAAGGTGGTGAGAATCTAATTCAGGGAGATAATGATTTATTGCAGCATGCAACTGCATATTATAAAACTTTGTTTGGACAAGAGGAGCCTGGGGCTTTTAACCTCAAAGATAATTTCTGGGATACCTTGGAAATGGTTAATGATGCTGATAATGACATTTTGTCTCGAATGTTTTCTGAGGAAGAGATTAGGAAAGCCCTTTTTTCTATGAAAAGTAACAAAGCTCCTGGTCCAGATCATTTACCGATAGAATTTTTCCAAACCTGTTGGCATATTATAAAGAAGGATGTTGTAGAGATTTTCCATCTGTTTTATGATGATAAGCTAGAGATTGATAGAATAAACTATGGAATGATTGTGCTGATCCCCAAAAAAGAAGAAGTGGAGGAGATAACTCAATTCAGGCCTATCTGCCTCCTGAATGTGTTTTATAAGTGGATCACGAAAACTCTCACTGCGAGGCTAGAATTGGTCATTGATAAAATCATTAGCCCAGTCTAAAATGCATTTATCTTTGGTAGAAATATTATGGATGGAATTCTAGCTTTACATGAGGTGGTGAACCACACAAAAACAAGGAAAGAGAAGGGGGTGTTGTTAAAATTGGATTTTGAAAAGGTCTATGATAGGGTGGATAGAAACTTTCTCTTGATGTGTATGCGAGCCAAGGGGTTCAATGAAAAATGGTGTGGCTGGATTTCTAAGGTGGTTTCTAATGGTACTCTTCGAGTTTGTCTGAATGACAAAATTGGGCCTTACTTTTGTAGTAAGAGAGGTGTGAGGCAGGGGATCCTATGTCACCCCTTCTCTTCAACATTGCAGTGGATGTCCTTGCTAAGATGTTCCACAAAGCCCAGACTAATGGTCTTTTTAATGGCCTAGCTAGAGACTTGATTGAGGGAGGGATTATGCTTATGCAGTATGCTAATGATACTATTGTCTGCCTGCCTGATGATTTGGAGGTAGCTAAAAATGTTAAGATCTTGCTTTACATTTTTGAACAAATGTCTGGTCTCAAGATAAACTTCCTTAAGAGTGAGATTTTTCTGATTAACAGCAATGAGGAAAATGGGAGGATTTACTCTGACATGTTTACATGTCAGCTTGGTGAGTTACCTATGAAATATCTGGGAGTTCCAGTGGGATATAAAAGACTGTGTAAGGATTGGGAATGCTCTGGTTAATAAAGTACAAAAAAGACTTGCCCCCTGGAAGGGAAGATATCTTTCTTTGGGAGGTAGATTGATCCTTATTAATTCTTGCCTTTCTAGTATTCCCATCTACACCATGTCAATGTTTCTTATGGCTAAAACTGTGATTAAGAGAATTGATACGATTAGAAGGAGATTCCTTTGGAGTGGTGGTGCTGAAAAAGGAAAATCTGTTTAGCTAAATGGGATATAGTTACAAAACCAAAAGAAAAAGGGGGCTTGGGAGTCCAAAACTTGCAGATGTTAAATGTGAGTCTACTTTGTAAATGGTGGTGGAAGTTGAAAAGTCAGAATGGTGTTTGGCAACAAGTTGTGAAAAAAAGATATATGAAGAATTCTCCTGTCTCCCTTATTCAGGCTAGAAGTAATGATTCTCCTGTTTGGAGTGATTTGGTAAAAGTAAGAGATGTTTATGTAAATAATAGAATGATAAAAGTGGGAGATGGGGGAAGGACAAGCTTTTGGTATGATGTTTGGCATGGAGATATTCCCCTCAAAGATGTTTGGCCTGAAATCTTTAACTGTTGTGCATATAAAGATCTAACAGTTAGGCAGTGGAAGAGTGTAGGTTACAAAATGGAATTTAGAAGATGGACTAACCCTGATGAGATGATTGAGTGGGAGGTTACAGTCCAAAACCTAATGGCTAGTAAGATTACTAATGGGGAAGATACTAGCTGGTGGAGGAGAAACTCTAAAAAGATTTTTACTGTTAACTCCCTTTATAAACACCTTTGTGGAGGTCGCATTGATCCTTTTTTAGGAAATCTGTGGAAAACTAAGATTCCTCTAAAAATTAAGGTGTTCGTCTGGTTGACCTGGAAAGACAAGATTCTTACTAAAAAATCTCTTAGCAAAAGGGGGTGGTCAAGGGATTTGACTTGTGAATTCTGTGATGCAGTTGAGACCTGCGATCATCTTTTCTTTCGCTGCCCTATGGCAAAATCTATGTGGTGTATTCTGGCAACTTGCCTTAAGATGCAGTGTATCCCTGGTTGTTTTGATCAATTTGTTGGCTGGATTAAGAAGGCGATGCCCATGAATAGATACCTGCATATTTTCGTCTCAGCTGCTATTTGCTGGTCAATTTGGACCAAGCGTAATGTTTCAGCGTTTAACAAGAAGCGCCCTCAAAACCATTCATCTATTGTTTTTGATGTGTGCGCTTTTCTCAACATTTGGACAGGGCTGCTGAAGGCTAATGACAAGGAGCTGGTGTAGATGGGTGTCTCTATGATTTTCCAAGTGCCGAAGAAAGCTCAGGAAGATGGGATGCTGAAGGACGGTCCTGCGACTGGATCTCCCTAATTGTTTTAGGCAGTCTGAGGGTCGAGTCTGATGTTTGTTAACTTTCTTGGTCCGGTGGGGTTCAATGTTTTGTCCTAGAGTTTTGTTTAGCATGGAGGTTCCTGCTGTCTTGCTAAAAATAGTTCAGTTGCTGTCCTGTATCAAACTTCTGGTTTTGTTTCCGTTCTGGTAATGGAAATGGGAGATGGGCTCCTTTTGCAAAAAAAAAAAAAAAAAAGCTATATCAACGGCTGTGCTGATTCTTTGAGCTAGGCCCAGTTGGTTTGGAACATTTCTGACGGCTGCTTTGTGCAGCCAAGTATCCAGATTTCCATTGGCCATGAACTCATAGACTAGAGCTTTGAAATCATTGCCTCTATTATCGATTGTTGAGCAAGCAGTTAGAATTGGGACAAGATATTCCGATGCCGAGTGCTTCCCAAAGCTTTTCAGACATCTAACTCCTGTCTGCGCCTTCCATCTCAAGGTGAAAAACCTTTACAGCCACAACCATGTTCACTTGAGCTAACCTTCCTCTGTCCACCGAGCCGTGCCTTCCTCTCCCAATCAAGCTAGAGTCCGTGAAGTTCACTGTAGCTTGAGCAATATCGTTATAAGAAACTTTAGGAAATTTCTCACCGGAAGAAGGCAAGGATACCTGCATTATTAAAACTTCTTTTTTTTACCATTAACGTGACTGACACAATGGCTAATATAGGGATTTGTGTACACTTGCACCTTCTGTGGTAGGGACGGTCACATAGCTCAGTACTGCTACCAGCTAGTCGGTTTTCCCAAGCGACACCCAAAGAGTGTTCAGAGTCGTCCTCAAACAACAAAAGCTCCAAGGGCACCCACTGTTAAGAGACAGTCCACCATACAGGTTGCTACTATGGAGAGTAGTAGGCCTGTCTTGGGTTCAGACAAGTAAAGTCCACAACTGAGTTCAACAAGGGACGGTTCCTAAGCTTCCGCCGTCCTCAGGGTGTGCCTTTTGGAGGTAGACACCCGCGGCGTGAGTTTTCTCAAGGGTTCAGGTGGTCTAACCAAAGAGCTGAGTCACAGGCTCGGGGTAGCGCTAGTGTGCACTCACTTGGTACCAAGAGAGTTCCCCTAGGTTTCGTTCATGTCGAGACAGTCAATCCTACAGTCCGTGTGTCTCAGTACTCGGTTCCTAGGTCTTCACTAGTGAATCCCCGGGCAGAGCCCCGTTTCTTCTCTACTAGATATGTTCTAGGTTTTGCCACTCTTAGGGGAGAGCTTGGCATGGTCAGTGCGAGCAGCATAGGTTGAAGGGGAGTTTGGCTTTGTATATATGTATATATGTCTATTTGTTATCTTTTGCTTTTACATTTGGTTTTGTTTCGGGTTTGGTTTAGATCAGGCTAGAGAATCAGCACTTCTTTGGCACTTCTTACCTCCTAGGTTGCTATCATGCGTGATTAGCAATGTCCTTTGCTCTAGCTAGCGAGTCACACATAGACTTGTGGGTTATGTCAGGTGTTTTGTGGCCACCTGAGTAGACAGGGTTTGTGTTTTGTTCTCCTCGTAGTCGAGTCTAGGCTTGCATCCCTGTTCTTGTCGCTAGAGGTGTTTACCATTAGTTTGTTTGCTGCCTCTCTCCCCTGCTCTATAGCAATCCTGTTTTTTCTTCTTATCTTTCTCTTTTTGTTTTTGCGTTTGTTTCAGTTTTGCATTGCATGTAGCTTGTTTCTTGTTTTCTAGGATTTGTCTGTTAGGCTTATCGGTTTAGCCTATTCTGGTGTTCAGACTTCCAAAATGAGCCTTTGGTTAACTTGTTTATTTTGACAAAACGTTTGAGAAAGGGCCAAAAAGAGCTGCAAACTCATTTATTTCTGAAAATCTTGCAAAAACATGGCAAAAGCTTTCTTGAAGCGCTTTGGATTTTCTCAACCAAGTGTTGGTATGGTTTCTCGGCTTGATCCGAGGGTTTGGAGCTCTTGTTGCCTTTGGTTGAAAATTGATGCTCATTTATGACGTCCTAGCAAAGGCTCCAAGGCAACAAGCCCCTGTCCACAGCCGAGCGAGCGAGCTCCTCCGTTGCCTAGGCGAACAGGTAGCCGGTGAGCTCCTCCGTTGCCGGGCCCCTCTCTCTCCCTCTACGGTGGCCTCGCCGGAGACTAGAGGGAGGGGTCCCCGGCTCTCCTTCCCCTTCCCCTTCCTCTCTCACCTCCGTCTCCTCATCGCCGATTTGGGCTCTGGCTTAAGATCTCCGCTTGCTGGGTGAAAGCTTAAGCTCCCATGGACCGAGTGTTTTGGTAATTGATGGCAACTGGTCTCGAGGGAATGCCAAGACTAAGGACTTTGTTTCATAGTTTCTCTGTTTCTCTTGTGTGTGTCTTCGGCCCGACCCAGCTGCATCGGCAACACATCAACATCTCTCTGGCAGCGAGATCTCATTGAACACAAGTCTAGAGCACACCTGTCAGGGTTCGAGTGGTCTCGTGGGTTCAGCTTTTCGGTGGTTTCGTAGCCGCTAAGTCATGTCTA
Organism: Raddia guianensis; assembly: GCA_036346415.1. Classification (NCBI taxonomy): domain Eukaryota; kingdom Viridiplantae; phylum Streptophyta; class Magnoliopsida; order Poales; family Poaceae; genus Raddia; species Raddia guianensis. The sequence goes on from CM070537.1 coordinate 10,146,419, forward strand.
TACCTTTAGGTGCGAAATTTTCCCGTCGAAGCAAACCGTCTTCCCGCCGGTCCACAAGCCGACAAATTGATCCCAAACATCGAAAAACCCTAGGCACGGCAAGAGAGGGTGAGAGAGACTAAGTGTGGCCGAGCCCCTGAAGTTTTAGGCTCACCGGACGCGTCCGGTGCACTGCCGGACGCGTCTGGCCGCTCGGTAACAGGGGTCGTCAGTTCAGCCAGTCGTGCGCATGAATTTCAGGCTCACGAGAAACGTTTGGTGGTGTAATTATTTTGGGACAGCAGCACATTGTTGGCGATTCTTACGCTCTTGTAAATTAATCCGCAAGCGGATGGATATCGCTTGTAGTTTTCAACTAGGAGTATTCCAAGATATCGAATCCACCGGGAACGAGGGAGAAAGATAATTCTAATATCTATATTATTGATATACCAACCAGCTAGCTAAGGGGTAAATATGATACAATAAATAGACCGGTGACACACACACACTCACTAAGTAGAGTGCTACAATAATTAGACAGATAGTTGGGAGGACAACGAGACGGGTTTAATAAGTTCGTAAATGTTGTGTGATTCAGTTTATTGAGAGAGCTTGGGCAATAACGATCAGTGGTTCACTTAATATTCGTCGTCGGAGCTCGGACACTCACTACCACCCGCTATCCTGAATTGGAATCCCGAATGGTTATGATCGTTCCGATTGGGCTCTACTGGTCCAAAGCCGGACGCTGTGGGTTACGCAACGCACGAGATACTTAGTATCTACGGATGGATAGGGATGTCACCACCTACCACATATACGTGGGCCCGGGTGTAAACCGAGTTAGTCCTAGTCTCAGACACCACGTCTGCTACTATTTCTAATCAACCTTTCTCATATCCTAGGAAGATGATATAGGCTAAGTATACGAGTAAGAACCTAAACTGATTCCAGACGAATACAAGCTACCGGTAAGGCTAATCCACACAACTCATTTAGTAGATATGCTCAACCTCAAATAATGCTCAACACTTTATAAAATGAATGAAGTAGTCTTACGGAATACTTTTGGTAAACAGGAAAGGATACAAAAGCGTTACCCAAATTCCCGAAGACACTTCCAGAACTCCGAGGCTTCAGCTCGACTTGACTCTAACTCCCAACTAATCTACTCTAACTAAAGAGCAACTCTAAGTGAAGTGGATGAAGTGAAGTGTGGTGTTGTGGTGGTGTTACAAGTGAGGTGAGGGGGTCCTTTTATAGTGTTCCGGAGCCAATGAGAGGGTGCCACGGCATAGGACACTTGTCATCTTGCCACCCTCCGAAAGAGAATCCAATCGGCATCCGAGGTGGGTCGGCCGGCCTAGGGTGGGTCGGACGACCCACCCTTTTCATCATCTGGCCGCCAATTTTTCTAGGGATGCTTCATCAATGGTGTAGATCATCTCTCCAAGTCGGCTTTGCTAGTTGATGCCGGCAAGTTAGTATTCCAATGGAATCCTATGCTCATTTGTGAAGGAAGTACTACCATCGGATCAAACCGACTGAAGTGGACGGTTGGGATGGCCTCTAGGTGTGTTTCTTGGCGTGTGGGAGAAAAACCGAGGCAAATTGACCAAAAGAAGGGACCGACCGACCTGGCTTGGGTCGGCCGGCCTGCCTGGTCTGGTCCGGTCTGACTCATCGTCTTTCGAAACTCCTTTCTCCCTCATCCGAGCTCTAAATATAGCAAATAATATATGCATTTCGATCGTCTCGACGAGCTCTTCATCATAGTACTGTCCATTTTGTCATTTGATGACTTTTCAAAATATGTTTATTTTAAACTCCATTTTTCTTCCGATTTGCATACGACCGATAAATCGTCTTTTCTTGTGCATGCCTGCAAAACATGAGACTACACCAAAACTTGTGGAACTCATTAATGTTTGAATTTCTTTATTTTTTAGATATGTTGACGGTTGAAGGTATACAAAATTTTACAAATAATGACCATCAACACACATCCTCTCCAACACATAGCCGCAGAACGAGAATCGGGCTCACCGGACGCGTCCGGTCACATAATTATTCCAGCCAAAAACCCACTCCTCTGACACTTAGCCATTTTTTTATCAACTCTCTTTCTCTCTTTTTTTCTAGGAGATCATGAATTTCTCGTCTTTTCTTTACTCTCTTTTTTTCTTTTTTTTTCTTTTTAGCCTCTTGATTTTCAAAAGATTGAGGGATGGCTCATGATAGCTTTGAAGTCTTTAATTAGATAGACTGCATAGGTAGGTATATAGTGGACACATTGAAGAACTTGGCTCATTTTGATTGGTGGGGGAATACCTGGCGGAATGGATGCTTTATTCCAGTGTGGAATCTAGCATAGCCAGATATGAAAAAGGCTAGCAATCAAAAGGTTACGCGAAAGGAAATGACCGGCTTTGAAGAGTCACTACTCCTTAAGGTCACAAGTTTTGACAAAACTCAACACAACCATAAGTGGCTAAAATGTAGGTTTTAATCTTTTGAGTACTTTTGGCTTTGGTGGGAAGAAAATCCCAATGAGGAACATATCATAAAATATATAAAATATTTTTTGAGACTTTTCCCTACTAGAGGTATGAGCAACTAAGCTCTAATCATAGTCATATCATATCTCACAACAACTTAGACTTGGAGCAAAAATGTCAACATCTACTAGGTAAAGACTTGGCAGAATTACTCCTCATACCAATAAATGTTAAACTAAATAAAAGTATTAAATTGTAAACCTAGTGTTTAGAGAATAGGATAGAGCAATTTTTCATCATTTCCTTGGGTAAAAATCAACATTTATACCTTTATTCAAAGGGAAATATTTTTGGTCTTTTTATTCTTTTGTAAATTTTTATGATTTTTTTTAACATGCAAATGACAAATGCAACTAAACAAACTCCAATTTAATGGCAGGGCAAGAGGTGAAACATGAAAGGGTAAGGTAGAGCAAAAGGCAAGGTAGGCTGGATAATCTGGCAATGATCTAGCAGCAGCAGTAATGGGCAGCAACAACAATGGCAATAGCGAAGTAAATGGGAGAGAGGTCAAGGCGTACCTTATGGAATCAATGGTCCAACCATGTGTTGGAACCGGGCCGTCAAAGGGTCATTGTTGGCTCGAAGATTTTTGCCATCGTCTAGTGTTGCCTAGTGTGACGGCCAAGCGTCCGACGGGCGTCGCTCATGTCAACACCTAGTGTTCCCACTATCTCTCTTACAACGTGGAGGTCTCGTGCAAAAATGCTCAAAATAGGAAGGGTAACAAGCCAATGATGGCCCTTCCCGTCCAACAGCGGACTTTGGTTTTGTGGAAATTGAGACCTTTCGGCTTCGTGATGCCACAAGCTCCGGCTTCGTGATGCCACAAGCTCCCAGTCTTTTGATCGTGGGTGCCCCATCCTCAATTGAGGTGGTGCGGCGCCTCTCATCAAGGCTTGGTGTGCTTGGGTTGAGCGCGCTGCTCGCGATTGTGCTTGGCTTGCTAGCGACGTGCATGACTATATGTCACCGGCCCAGAGATGCTAAGTCTAGGGGTTCCATGGCCTTTAAGCTGAGGGTCAGATTTTGGGTGACACAAAGGTTGAGCCTTGGATTAGGCAAGCAAACCTTGGTCGTGGTTCCCAAAAATCACATGAAGTAGGGTTGTACTCATCTACTCTCAAGACTTGCCCTTTGGTGTTTCCACGAAGGTCACTCTAGCACTTTCTAGAATCCCCAAACTTCCCACAATGCGGGTGACAAAACAAGTTCAGTCTATGTCATCCAACATGCTTCTCATTTCTAGCCAGTGCAATACCATGGTTGCTTTTGTATTCGTGGTTTCTTTTTAGCATACAGGTATTGAAGTCGATTGCATAGAACGCAAATCATGTCCAGACTTAATCACCACAACAAGTTGGTCATGCATGAATCTAAAAGTAGAATCGTGAGTTTCATTCATGCGGGGTGCAATTGTGTGTGCCTTGCCAAAAACAATACCCAGACATCATCATGGTTAAAGTTTTTAGCCAATCATGTGCGACTCTACAACTCATGGAAAAACCTAGATTTCTAGTTAGATCTTTGCAACGAGCATTCAAGCATTTCATTGAAAAATCTAAACAAGTATCTAGTTCCAATTATGTGTAGAGTACTTAGAAATTCAAGAGTTAGAAGGTGCACACCTTTTTCCGAAGTTGTTCCAACCATGAGCTGTTGTCCAAGGCCTTGGTCGGAGTGTGAGTCTGTTTCGAGGTGGACAAGCTGAATCTATTGTGGATGCCCTAGGAACACTTGGACAAGATTTTGCCAAACTTACCATTCCACGTCATTTCTGCAAAATGGGTTAGACCACAAATACCCGAAGGATATATAGAGTGAAAATCAAAGGTTAGGTCCAACAATTAGCGAAATCAGAGGTCCTTTCAGGGCCTATTGAATTGCCTCCACAAAAATTATTTGCTTAAGTCACAATGTCATTTAGCAATGATGCAATGCAATGGGGTGAATGCTCATGTTGTAAAAAAATTTGCCACTATCTACATGTTGGCGATTCTTATGCTCAAAGAAATTAATCCGCAAGCAGACGGATATCGCTTTAGTTTTCACCAGGAGTATTCCTAGAGTTATCGAATCCACAGGGAACGAGGGTTTAAAGAGATAATATTCTATATCTTAATTATTTAAATACCAGCCAGTCTAGGTAACGGGGGTTAGGATAATTGAAAAGACCGACACACACACACGATAAATATTCACACAATTAAAGAGAAAGCTACACTAGCTAGATAGACAGTTGGGAAGACAACGAGACAAGTTTTAATAAGTTCACAAAGTCGTGTGATTCAGTTTACTTGAGCGAGCTTAGGGTAATCAACTAGTGGTCCACTTGATATTCGTCGTCGGAGCTCGGACACTGACTACCACCCGCTATCCTGAATTAGAATCCCGAATGGTTATGATCGTTTCCGATTTGGCTCTACTGGTCCAAAGCCGGACGCTGTGGGTTACGCACGAGATACTTAGTATCTACGGATGGATAGGGCTGTCACCACCTACCACCTACCACATATACGTGGGCCCGGGTGTAAACCGAGTTAGTCCTAGTCTCAGACACCACGTCTGCGACTATTCCTAATCAATCTTCCTCAGTACTAAAAGAAGTTGATCTAGGTTCAATGCCTGGCTCTAATAGTATATTAGTGAGATCCTAAACTGATTCCAGACGAATATAAGCTACCGGTAAAGTAAATCTACACAACTCATTTATGCAGATATACTTAGCTCAAATAAAGTTCAACACTATAGCAATGAATGAAGTGATCTCACTAATTAAAACAATTAGGAAAGGGTACAAGAGCTATTACCCGAATTCCCGAAGACACTTCCGGAACTCCGAGCGTCGGCTCGACTTGACTCTAACTCCCAACTTCTACTAACTAAGAGCTACTCTACTAAGTGGAATGAAAATGTGAAAGTGTTGTGTGTTGTGTTACAAGTGAGGAGAGGGGGTCTATTTATAGTGTTGCGCAGCCAGCCGGGGTGCTCCACGTGTAGGGACACATGTCATCCATCCCTCCTCCAAAGGGGAACCCGAGGGGCTCAAGAGTGGGTCGGCCGGCCTAGGTGGGTTGGCCGACACACCTCCTTCGTCTCCCGGCCATGGATTTTGCATGGGATGCTCCCTTGACGGCAGTGGCGGAGCCACCACCCGGCCACCCTAGGCCCAGGCCCGGGCTCCGCCCAATAGCAAGGTCATGACACAGCTGCTATGCTAGGATCATCGTTTCTGCCCGGGATTGAATCATTGAACTATGGGCCAGGCCGCCAGGCCACGCACGTAGATGGACGCATGCATTTCGCAGAGAGGAACAGGAGCACGACTGCCACAGCAGGAGGTGAAAACTCAAGTACATGTACAGTAGCACTGCTGATTACTGAACACTAATCTCATAACGAGCTAGAGCAGGCCCGGGCCCAACTGGGCGGAGCCAAGGCCAATCCACCCTAGGCCCAGGCTCCTCAGTTGGGCTGGCTCCGCCACTGCTTTACGGTGTAGATTATCCACTTAAGCCGGTGCATCAAATGGACTTGCGCAAGAAAGGAATCCAAGGGAATCCTATGCTCATTTGTGAAGCAACCGTGTCCATTCGATCAAACCAACGGCAGTGGATGGTCTAGATGTCCTCATTTTGTGTTTTTATGCCACTGGGGAGAAGACAGGGCTGGATCAGTGACATGGCCGGGTCGGCCGACCTAGATGGGTCGGCCGGCCTAGCCTGTTGCCCAGTCTGGCCCTGGTTTGTCCTGTTTTGCACCTGTAGACCCAAAACTCACCAAAACTTATGGAACTTTATTAGGATAAATAAAATGTTAGCATAAACCTTGATTTTCCCTCGAAAAGCCAGAATTTCGGAATATGTTGACGTATAAAATTGGTGTTTATTTTACGTCAACACACCCCCCAACTTGAACTTTTGCTCATCCTCGAGCAAAGAGCTCAAATGAGAACCCGGTGGATCAGGATTGCATCAATATCATTATTCAATAAATACTAAGCATACAAAGTTGTACCACATTATTTGTTGATAAAAACTCGTACAAGTGTACACCAACTTTTATTAAACTCACGAGGTTGTCAAAATCTCCCCTTTTCTTTTAGCGGTTGAAAGATGGAATAACTTTGATAGAACTTTGTCAACTCAGCCCTTTTCAAGCTATGTCTCGAAGTTTTTCTTTTCTAAAATGTTTGTTCCTCAATATCACTCTTAGATCTCTCGGTGGTATTTAATCCTCACCCAGGCCTTTTTATTGCTGGCCTTCTTTCCTCCAATGAGAGGGTGCCACAGCATGGGACACTTGTCATCTTGCCACCCTCCGAAGGAGAATCCAATCGGCATCCGAGGTGGGTCTGCCGGCCTAGGGTGGGTCGGCCGGCCCACCCTTTTCATCATCTAGCTGCCAATTTTTCCAGGGATGCTTCATCAATTGTGTAGATCATCTCTCCAAGTCGGTTTTGCTAGTTGATGCCGGCAAGTTAGGATTCTAATGGAATCCTATGCTCATTTGTGAAGGAAGTACTACTATCGGATCAAAATGACTAAAGTGGATGGTTGGGATGGCCTCTAGGTGTGTTTCTTGGTGTGTGGGAGAAAAACCGAGGCAAATTGACCAAAATAAGGGACCGGCGGACCTGGCTTGGGTCGGCCGGCCTGCCTGGTCTGGTCCAGTCTGGCTCATCGTCTTCCGGAACTCCTTTCTCCCTCATCCGAGCTCCAAATATAGCAAATAATATATGCATTTCGATCGTCTCGATGAGCTCTTCAGCATGGTGCAGTCCAATTTGTCATTTGATGAATTTTCAAAATATGTTTATTTTAAACTCCATCTTTCGTCTGATTTGCATACGGCCGATAAATCGTCTTTTCTTGTGCATGCCTGCAAAATATGAGACTACACCAAAACTTGTGGAACTCATTAATGTTAGTCTCAATGTAGTTTGAATTCCTTTATTTTGTAGATATGTTGATGGTCGAAAGTATACAAAATTTTACAAAGAAGGACCGTCAACACACATCCTCTCCAACACATAGCCGCAGAACGAGAATCGGGCTCACCGGACGCGTCCGGTGACATAATTATTCCCGCCAGAAACCCACTCCTCTGACACTTAGCCATAAATTTGGTCCTCAGATGCCACCGGACGCGTCCGGTCGGTGGCTAACTGAACTAGCCCGAACCCAACCTAAGCCCCTAACTGTCAACCAGACGCGTCCGGTCGCCCACCGGACGCGTCCGGTGGAGTGTTCCAGAGACGCCCCAAAATCTGGAATTTAGGTGATGCATTGAATCGAACACCTCGTATGCGTCATTTTGGAGCTCGAACAGTGGCCACCGGACACATCCGGTGGAAACGGCACACCCTAGCCGTCCCGATGCACAGCACCAACGTGGCTTCTACCGGACGTGTCTGGTGACCCTGTTTTCTGCTGATCTGAATAGCTGGATCAAATTTGAGCTGTCCATTCTAGGGTTTCGACTTGTTGGCTATAAATAGAGGGGACCAGTTCGTGGAAGAGGGGAGAGAGCCCATTTGTAGCCACCCCTTGTCCCATTTGAGAGAAGAGAGAGCTCCTCCCATGGATGGCTCCACCCCAATGGCCTCCATGCTTGATTGAGAGGGATTGAGTGAGAGATTGAGGGGAAAAAGGAGAGAGGAAGAAGAAGAGTGATACCCTTGCCTCCTCCTAGCCATCCCCAAGTCTTGCCCTCTCCCATGGTGCTCATGACCTAGCCCATGGTGGAAGAGAGGTGAGACGGATCTCCGATCTTGTGCACTTCGGTCTTCATTGCCATCGGACTCCGTCGAGCTTCACCGAGCATTCGTCTACTTCAAGCCGAACCCCGACATCAACCGGAACAACTACTTCCTCTACGCGTGAAACCCACTGGCGTGGTGGTCATCGTCCGTCGAGGCGGTGTTTCTTCTTCCTGTGCGGGAGATGTGCTAAATCCATCCGCATGTGGGTGGTCAGCGTCACGTGTCGGCGTCGAAGGGTGCGAGGAGTTTCGGCGTGTGGAACGTCTTCGTCGCGTGTATGGGTTTGGAGTTCTCCCCACCAATGTGTTGGTGAAAGAACTACCATGAGTGGATTGGGGATACGGGACGAGAGGGTCCCAGGCTTCTCTGTGTGGGAAGCTTCCCTAACGGGGAGTAGGAACTTGCTCCGAACCTCGAAAAAAACTCGGTTTGCATCCTTGTCCCCTTTACTCATTTATGTACATGTACTTGTGACGATTGCCTGGAGTGAGCCTTCGAGCCACTTGTAGTCGAGCGCTTCTCGCTTCATTTAGAATCGACTACTAGACTTGATAGGTATCACGTGCTCTTGGGTTCTTAACTTGCTAAAGTTCCAAGCAGCTCTATCGGCAAAAGAAATTCAAATTTGACAAAGTCGGCCGATTCACCCCCCTCTCGGCCTGAGATCCTTACAAGTGGTATTAGAGCCTGGTCTCGACTGTGTGAACTTCACCGTTCATCAAGATGGCCGAGGGGAGTAGCGTAGCTGGGAATCGAATTCCGCTCTTCACTGGAAATCACTTTGCATTCTAGAAACAACGTATGCAATGCTATCTCCAATCTTTAGGCTTTGACGTGTGGCAAATTGTTGAAAGGCCTATAGGTTTCACTCTTGAGGCAAATGTTTTTCCCACACCAGAACAAACAAAGAAGCTCGAGCTCAATGCTAAGGCAAGAAATGCTTTGTTCTGTGGCCTTAGCAAGGAGATTTTTGACAGGATTTGCAATCTTCCCACTGCTTCACCAGATTTGGACAACCCTCATAGAAATACATGAGGGCACTGCTGCTGTGAAAGAAGGGAAGCTAGTTGTTGTTAAGGAGCGCTTTGATAGGCTTAGAATGCTCCCTGATGAAAATGCAAATGCTATGTTTTCGAGACTTAACCCTATTGTCAATGAGCTCAAAGGCCTCGGAGCTCCTGTCTCTGACTTGGATGTATGCAGGAAGATAATCAGGATTCTTCCAAGGGACAAGTACCGCGACATCCTCACTGTTGTCGCAAACAGTAGGGAAATGGACACACTCACTCCTTGCGCTTTCTTGTGCAAGATTACGGCTCATGGAATGCTCATTCTTGATCCTCAAGATGAGGCTGAGCCAGAGAAGCCCAAGGTGGTGGCACTCAAGGCAAGCAGACCCAAGGAAAGCGGATCTAAGTCAAGTCCTGCTGAGGAGGAATAAGAGATGACCTGGAGCCAGTTGGAAGCTAGGATGGAGCAGATGAGCCTGTTCATGAGAAGTGCTGGAAGGATGATGGGCAAGCGAGGATACATGAACAAGAAGAAGTCTGGACCGACCTCATACTCATCATATCGATGCTATGAGTGTCAAGAAAAGGGGCACATTGCCGCCTTTTGCCCACAGAAGGGAAAGACCAAGTACAAGGAGAAGACAAAGGACAAGGGAGATGCTGAGAAGCCCAAGCCCAAGGACAAGGACAAGTGGAAGCTATAGAAGTCCGAGTTCAAGGGGTTCTCCAAGAATGGCAAGACGTTGGCGTTCGTCGGGGAGTGGGTCATTGACGATAGCTCTAGTGACGCTCCAGCAAGCGGTGATGAGGAGGTTGAGCCAAGTGGCCAAGGACTTGCCACCATGGCGATCACACAATTGACTCCGCCACCTCCAGCCTTCTTCACGAAGTGCTACACTGCAATTGATGAGCCACAAGACCCCAAGGTGATGGAGTGGTACTCTGATAACGATGGCACGACCTCCTCTACCTCCACTTCACCGAAGGCGTCAGCTACTCCAACTTCCACCATTAAGTGCTTGATGGCACGACTTGACAGCGAGGTGAGCGACTCTGACGCTTTCTCTGAATCTTACAATGACATTGAGAAAGTGCGCAATTATCTTGCTAAGACCTGCGATAGATATCAGAAGGAGGCGATTAGGGCGCATGAGCTTACCAAGAGGTTGAATGCCATGAATGCTAAGTATGAGAGTCTAGCGACTAGATGTGATAGTCTTGAGAGCGAGCATAATCTTCTTACTAGTTCTCACAAGGCTATGACTACAAGATGCACTGTGCTTCAAGAGGAGAAGGATGCTTTGCATGTCTCTGTTGATGATTTGATGGCCACTTATCATGAGCTTAGGACTAAGCATGAGACTTTGGTTGCTAAGCAGGTTGATTGTGAGGCTTTGGCTAGTGCTTAGGCAGTAGATAGCTCTTCTTCTGATGCTGTTGATTGTGCTTTACCTGTTGCTACTACTGCTGTTGCTTCTGTAATTGCCTTAACACCTGCTAGCATGAGCTTTTCTGATGAATGTGCCACTGTTGCATCAAATGTGTTGGTACTCCTGTTCCTCCTATTGCCATGAAACCTGTTGTTGCATGTGTTAATTCTTCTACTCAATGTGATGTTGCCTCGTGCTCAAATGCTTTTGCTAGTACCGTTCATGAATGCAATCCTGAGAATTGTAAGTTTGCTCTAGCTGCTAGGAAACTTTCAATAGAAAATGTTAAACTAAAATCCAAACTTGAGAAGTTGGACAAGGGTTTTGGAAAATGCTATGAAGGTAGCCTTGTCCTGAACAACATCCTTAAGGAGCAGAGACAACCCTCTCAGAGAGGTGGCTTGGGGTATACCCCAGAGAAGCCAAAGAGAGGGAAGAAAGCTGCTCCCAAGGCATCTAGGATGAGACAGAGCTACTATCATCTTTCTCCCAAGAAGAAGAACATCACTTCACAGGTTAACAACTCTGGGCAATATAACTTGAACACTAGCAACAAGCCACCTAGGAATCACTATGCACCACACTCTTGGCAAGGACCTCCTAGGCACAATAATTTGACATGGACACAAACTAGCTATAACACTTGGCAAGTTCAGGCTAGATCAAACCACACATGGAATGGCTCACCTAGAAGTGGATGGAATGGACTTTCTAGGTACAATTCTGGTGGTAGAACGAGTGGTTTGGCGTCCCACACGAAGTGGTCGCGGACAATGGGGCACAATTTATATCATCTAAATTTAAATCTTTCTGCGCAGACCTCGGAATCAAAATATGCTATGCCTCCGTCGGGCACTCGCAGGCAAACGGCGCCGTTGAACGGACAAATCAAAGTGTAATCCAGGCGATGAAGAAAAGGCTGGTTGATGAAGCGCGCAGCAAATGGCCAGAAGAGCTGGAAAAGGCACTCTGGGCAATCCGAACAACGCCAACAAGACCAACGGGATTCTCACTGTTCAGGCTGGTGTATGGCGAAGAGGCGGTAACTCCCGCGGAGATTAAGGCGAAGACCCTCCGATTCATCACTGGAGGTACAGACATCGCGCAACAGCCCCTGGTGGATTTCGTCGAGGAGGACAAGCTAATCGCCAAACAAAAATATGGAGAAGTACAATGAACTCAGCGAAGACATATAACAAGCGTGTTAGGCCAAGGGAGATACAACAGGGCGATATGGTCCTTCGAAAAATGCCACAAAGACCCTCCAAGTTGCAGTCAATCTGCGACGGACCATTTGTTGTCAAAAAGCAAACTAGGGACGGCTCTTATCACCTCATCACCTCAGATGGAGCATTAGTCCCGAACACCTGGAATGCGAAGACTCTAATCAAGTACTACCCTTACAAGTATCGAAGGACGAAAGAAGCGCTGAGTACTCTTTTCCTTGACTCGGTTTTTCCCTAACAGGTTTTACGATCAAAGTTTTTAACGAGGTTCAGACGCAATAAACCGGTTGCGATAGGAAAAGCCTAAAGAGGCATGTATCCCCAAATGTAAAAACACAAAAATGAGGAGAAATGAAAAATCCAAAAAGAGCCGAAGATCATATAGATCTTCAGACACAAAGTGTTCTGGATCAAGCACGCTTAGAGCATTCGCGAGCCACGAGACATCGCGAACGCTCGAAAAACTACGCTATTAAGCGTTTCGCAAAAAATGCGACTAAGGGGCTGCCACGAGGCCAAGAGCCCTCGTGCCAGTCACCAAACCTCGACCCTTCGTGATCCACGAGACATCGCGAACGCTCGAAAAACTACGCTGTTAAGTGTTTCACAAAAATGCGACTAAGGGACTGCCACGAGGCCAAGAGCCCTCGTGCCAGTCACCGAACCTCGACCCTTCGCGAGCCACGAGACATCGCGAACGCTCGAAAAACTACGCTATCAAGCGTTTCGCAAAAATGCGACTAAGGGGCTGCCACGAGGCCAAGAGCCCTCGTGCCAGTCACCGATCCTCGAGCCTTCGCGAGCCATGGGACATCGTGAACGCTCGACAAAACTACGCTATTAAGCGTTTCCACAAAAATGCGATAGAGGGGCTGCCACGATCCCAAGAGCCCTCGTTCCAGTTACCAAACTAGGAGCCTTCGTGAGCCACGAGACATCGCGAACGCTCGATAAAACTATGCTATTAAGCGATTCGCAAAAACGCGACTAAGGGACCGCCACGAAGCCAAGAGCTCACAGCGGCCACCAAATTCATATCCTTCGTGAACCACGAGACGCTGTAAATCTAAGGTCTTTACAGAACGCGGGGCCTCGCGAATATCCAAGATGCAAACACTAATAAGCAGCTATACGACGGGTACAATCCACAAAGTCATATATCTTCGCTAAATAAGCAGGCAGAAAAATGATCATATGAATATCACACACAACGAAAGATCAAAGGCCCAAATAGGGCATGAGTATATACAAGGCCATCATATCAAAACCTAGGCAAACGAAGATTACAAACAAAGGTCCAGGCAAAATAATGGTCCTTAGACCAAGCTCTTTACACCTTTGCCCTTGGGGTCCTTCGGATCCTTCGGGTCCCCGGTACCCTTGGAAGAATCTTTAGAAGCAGCTGAGTCGGTCCCCGAAGAGGTCTTCGGGGTAGAACCTTCCTTCGGAGCAGCTGCTGCCTGGGAGCCAGCAGTCTTTTTCAAATCCACAGGAGCCGCCAAAGATGTCTTCTTGGCATCATTCATGAAGGCCCTGCAGAACGCTGGACCATTGATTGACCAGAACCTTGTCATGAAGTCCCGAACGGCCTAACGGAGATCGCGGCCGAACTCGCCGACGTTGTATGCTGGTGGATACAAGCCACCCGAAGATGGCCTGCTAGCAAAGTAAGAGCAGGCGGCCCCCTTCAGCATCATAGATTGGGCTACAATGCTGCCCGTAGCATAGTCCAAGCCGTACCGAAGGGCACCTTGGACAATCGACCCCGCCGCATCCTTCAAAAATTTTATGATTCTGGTGGCATCGGACGGAACGGCAGGGACTGCGATAGTACCAAGATGCCCAATTTCGTGGGAGAAGGCCTGGCCCAAAGAAAGGAGCTCCCCTCAAGATGTTTGCGTGTCTTTGTAAGGGCGAAGTGAAGACTATTGGCCTCCAACTGATTTTTATCAAGGTCCTTGCGCAGCTTTTCGACCACGGAACGGAGCGAGGCCACCACGCTGCGAGAGGTGTCCACTTCAAGGCGAAGCGGGACTAAGGCCTCCTCGGCAGCTTCGACACGTAAGTTGGCTTGGGTGGCGCTAGAGGCCGCTGCATCCTTCTTTAGCACGTAGAAAATCAAGGACCTCCTTTTCTTTGGCCCCCCACTTCACGAAGCGCACGATTCTCGCGCTCCAGCTCGAGGACACGGGCTTGGAGCGAAGTATTGGTGGAGGCCAAAGACGCGCCTTGGTCTCCAAGGGCTCGGGTCCAGATAAGAGCCTGCGAATGGCAAAAATAACTTTGAGAGCTGAAGCAAGAGCAAAAGTCAGAATCAAAGAAAAAGGATAGGAAACAAACCGTCGAAAGGGATACTTCCAAACTGCGAACGTTCTCCCAGGCGGGGAACGTCACGCAATGCCTCACGACATCCGAAGGCAAAGCAGCCAGGAGCTCCTGGAGCTTTGCCTCATCAACAAAAACGTCCCGCGAGACCATGGGCACTGCTTCCGGAGCTCTAGCTCCGAGAAATTGGCTCGGAGTGGATTGGGAAGCACCACCCTCCTCGGTGGTGCCAGCGGAGGAGCTAGCACGAGGGGCCACCGGGGTGTCCAATCCGTCGTTGGACTCCTCGGGAATGGGTGGAAGTACCACCCACGGATTCGCTTCAAAAGGAGCGCCGAGGACACCCTCGGAAGGAGCAGTGCCGGGCGCTATCACTGATTCCTCAAGGGGATCAGAGAAGACACCCGCGCCAGTCTCAACTGAAGTACGGAAAAGTAAGAATCAGTAAAAAAAAAGGGAGAGAGAGAGAGAGGAAGCACCTTCGTCCCTTAGAGTCACATGTTTGTGTTTTGACTAAGAACCAGCTTTTAGTTGCATTTTGTTGGAAGTAGAATTATACCCAATCCTCAATGAATATTGGATTGTTTCATTGACAACTTTTTGTCAGCTATGATCTGCAGTAACTTGAGTATTTGACCATATTATTTTCATGATTACATTGAGTTGGTGTTGTTGCACTGTTATTTCGTAGGTATTTCTTCAAGAAGAAACAAAAAATAAATGAAATAGGTGTCTTCACAAAGATTCCAGCAATGAAAATAGTTTAGGATGCCTCTCTCCGAATTCGAGAGGATGCCGGGGAATGGGTAGGAGCCAAGCTCTTGGTGAAGTGGCCTATCAATTTATTTCTTGGCCTTCCCTGTGGGAGGTGATACATATTTATACATGCTCAGGGTTAAGGGCTCACAACATGGGAAAGGTCCCTTTTGCCCCTGCCTCTGGGCCGTTGATCTCAATATCAACGGCTCTCGGGCTTTCTTACAACTCAAGCAACGTGTCCTGACCTCAATACCCTTCTGGGGGACAAGATCGAACACATCCTTTTATTCTGTTAGATCTTGTCAGTCCTAGTCCTCCACTCCGTTACGCATTCTTCTCTTCGGACTTGTCATCCATGCACTCTGTCATTTCTGTCATTTTATCCCGAGGACCCCCTTCGGACGCCTATCGGGACACTTCGCCTATCGCTGTTCTCCTTCCAATGTCTATCCGAGGGTTATCATGATCCTTGGTTTTCTTTTCCCTTTTCGGGACTGTTCTTCGCTTCGCTCTTCCTGTTGCCTTCTTGACTCCTCTCTTGGATCCTTCTCTTTAAGAAAATTAACGCGAAGACCCTTCCGGTCCTCGGGTTGACGTCTTCTTGGACGTCGACCTCTTTGGATTGAACTTCCTGTCACTTTCCATTGTCTTCTTCCCAGGGCATCTTTAGCAAACACCTGGTCTTTTCTGGAGAAGGGGAGGTTACCGCCACAACAGAAGCCCCTTGCGGTCACGCCATCACCTCGCCGTGGTGTCTGACCGGAATGCCTGGTCCTCCCCCTTCTCCACATCGAGGTGGTGTTTGCGAAGATGTCTTTTCTTTTTATGTTCCGAACATATCCTCGCTTCACTTGACTTGACCCTGATTTGACCTATTGTAACACGGTCAGACGTATCGTTCTCCGTGATTGATCTTGACCGTTGTACTGGACACGTGTCGTTGATCCGTCCCCCGACCGTTCGACTTTCAAATTTTATTTTAATTTATTTTTATTCAGACTTCTTGGCTTCTGTGCGCCGCATCCTAGCTATTCGCTTGCGCACGTGTCATTCATCTGCGTGCCGGCTTTGTTATATATATGGGCTTCGTGCCCTTCGTCTCCTCTCCCTGCAACCGCTCTCTTTCTTCCTCTTCCTTGCGCTCCCGTCGCCGCCAGTGCCACCGCCGCCGTTTCGATCGCCGGGGCTCGCCGTCAAGGTCATCGGAGCACACCGCCGCCGTTCGTAGGTGCGTACACTGCCGTATTTTCCATTTTTTGCATTTACATTGTTCCATTTTCATGTTCATTTGAGTGGCGTGTTCATTTGTTACGATTTTCAGCCAAGTTTCTCACCGCCGGTGATTTTGCGCCGCCGTGTTTTCATCTGGACCTGGCGGCGCGGCCTGGTGGCCTTTTTTTTCTTTTTTGCCCCTTAATTTGGAAGTGTTTGTCTTTTAGTTAGTCCTCTCGCAGTGGCGTCCCTTCTTTCGAAGGGTTTTTAATTGATTTTTATCCCCCTCTTTACAGATCCATTGTTTCGACGGCTCCGAAGTGTCTTCTGATCACTGCTGAGAAGTGCCGCCTTTCCTAGGAACTCGGAGAGTCCCGGATGTCCGAGGACCAAATTGGGAAGTGTTAGACTATATTTAGTTAGTTTCTATCTCCCGGTTGGTTGAGATTGTTTCCTATTTCTTAGCGCTATCACTGGCCGTGATTTGCTCCTATCCCACCGGTGTTATTCCATAAACCGGGTTGGTTGATTTGGTATGCCTCCGGCTATATATATGTAACGTGTGCACCACCGTTTAATCTATTGCGATTATTTGCGCTATCATGGTATCAGATTCGTTTCGCTCCTGCGACCTAACCCTAAAATCGCCCACCTAATCCCGCCGCCGCCGCCCACCATGCCCGCCACCGACGATCGAGGCGGCAGCACATCTCCGTCTTGCCGCGGATCTCGCTGCCGCCGCCGACGTACTACGTCCGCCGAGGCTGCCGCGGAGAGAAGCCGCGCGCCGCCGCCGAGGCGAAAACGCTGCTTTGTCGCGGAGAAGCCGCCGCGCCGCCGATCTCGATGCCGCCGCATCTGCGTCTTCTTGGCCGACCATCTCCGCGCCGCCGAACTCGCGCGCCAGGACGCCGAGCTGCGCCAGGCCTACGCCGATCTGGACCACGCCGCCCTTCATGCGCAGGCAATCGCCGTTCCTTGGTTGATTTGGTATGCCTCCGGCTATATATATGTAACGTGTGCACCACCGTTTAATCTATTGCGATTATTTGCGCTATCAGGAAGGTCCGAAGCTGGCAAGGCTGCCCCGATGAGGACGTTCCCCACCCTAGGTAAGACACCACTCCTCGGCCCAACGTGAACAAGGCCATGGTGTTTTTTCTCAAATCTAAGGGGATCTTCAGATGCCTTCTGCACCTCTGCTCACCAAAGTCTTAGAAGTCTACAGCGCTCAGCTTTGCCAACTCTCTCCAAATGCCATTGCTCGATTGGCAGTTTTGGAGTGGGCCCTTCGGAGTCATGGTGCCGTCCTGTCTGCTCGGCTCTTCGGCTATGTTCACGAGGCCAGATGGCAAGGGAAGAGTATAGGGTGTGCCTTCGGATGAGTAAACTTCATCTTGAGGACCACCCATATGGACGACTTTCCTGCCCTCGCCACCAGAAAGAAGTCGGACGTCGCTGGCAACCTAAGCTGGAAGCTTTTCTGGTTTTACCAGAAGACCGATGACGAGGATGCCGGCTTAAGGTTCATGGGGAGGGTAGTTAACACTGTTAACTATCCTGTGGAGAGCCTTGCGAGGCACGAAGAAGCTCAATTGCTCCTGCTCCGAGGTATCAGCAAGCGTTTTACAATGCGCTCTTTTGCCGAGGAGTTCTATGCGGCCAAACTTGGGCCACTCGCGAGGGACTGGGACGCTTCTCTGATCGTTGGCAACAATGGTGAGAGCCTAGCCCTTCCCGAGGACATGCGTGCCGTGCCTTGGACATCGCCCATGCCGAGAAGTTGTTTGATCCCTGTCGGGTCGAAGAAATTGCTTGGGCCCGCGAGGCCGAAGTGGATGTTCGCCACAACCGGATTCTTCGGACTGAATCCCCTTGGGTTGAGTCCGAGTCGAAGAGGGGAGGCAAGCGCAAGCTTTCGCAACCTGCTTCTTCGGGTAGTGGCAAGCGCGCACGCGGTTTGTGTTTTCCCATTCCTGCCATTCCCCTTCGCTATATTCCTCCTGCCACTGGCACTTCGCCATCTAAAGTTGCTAGCGAGGAGGATCATACTGATGATGGTGATGATGACGATGACGTTGAGGTGCGGCAGCACGAGGATAACCGGACTTCTCCTGACGCGCAAAGTTTTGCCAGCGGTCAGCGAGAGCCTGATGACGAGGAGATTTTTAATGTCCACGCGAGCCCAGAGCCTTCGGGGCCACCCGACGTGCACCACGGCTCTAACGAGCCTCAATCGAGCCGTGGTGATGGGTCCGAGCCTTCGGGCAGGGGCCCTTTTTCTCCAGATGACGCCTCAGTTGAGGCTCCCGAAAACTTTGGGCAAGATACCGGCTTTGTCGTTGACGACGAGGTCTGGATGCCCGAGGACTCACCTCTTCGCGAAGATGCTACGTCTCCCCGTGCAGGTGTTTTTTTTCTAGGTGACCTCGTTATTGATTTGTTCCTTTCAACATTTCAATTGAGACCGACTCGAGGGTCGAAGCGATGACTTCGCTCGGCACTGCCCTTTCTTCCGAGGGTGCTGTTGCCGCTCCTCTAGAAGCGAGCCCTCGGGCGATGCTTCCACCCATCCCCGAGGAGTCTGACGACAGGTTGGACACCCCGGTGGCCCTTCGCGCTAGCTCCTCCGCTGCCACTACCGAGGAGGGTGGCACGTCAGGATGCACTCCTAGCCGATTTGTCGGAGTTGGTGCGCCTGAAGCAGCACCCGTGACCTCGTGGGACATTGTTGTTGACGAGGCGAAGCTCTAGGAGCTCCTGGCTGCTTTGCCCTCAGATGTTGTCAGACATTGCGTGACAATCCCCGCCTAGGAGAACGTTCGCAGCTTGGAAGTGTCACTTTTGACGGTTAGCTTCCTATTTTTCTTCTCTGATTATTCCCTTTGCTTTGGCTTCTCTCCTATAAGTCGATTTGCCTTTTGCAGGCTCTTATCTGGACTCAAGCCCTCAGAGATCAAGGCGCGGCTTTGGCCTCCACCAGCACTTCGCTCCAAGGCCGCGTCCTTGAGCTGGAGCGCGAAAATTGAACCCTTCGGGAGGTAGGGGCAAAAGAAAAAGAAGTCATCGATCTGCTACGGGCTGAGAAGAAGGTGGCGGAGACTAGTGCCACCCAAGTCACCTCCCGTGCCGAAGCTGCCGAGATGGCCTTAGTGCCGCTTCGCCTTGAAGCGGACTCCTCCCGCAGCGTAGTGGCCTCGTTGCGCTCCGAGGTGGACAAACTGCGCGAGGACCTCGAGAAAAATACCTCGGAGGCCAACGGTCTTCGCTCTGCCCTTACGAAGACACGAAAACATCTTGAGGGACTTAAAGGGGAGCTTCTTTCTTTAGGCCAGACTTTTGCTTGCGAAATTGGCCGCCTTGGCACTATTGCAGTCCCCGCCGATCGGTCGGATGCCACCGGAATCGTCAAATTTCTGAAGGACACGGCGGGGTCTATTGTCCAAGGTGCCCTTCGGTACGGATCGGACTGCACTACGGGCACTGTTGTTGCCCATGCTATGATGCTGAAGGGCGTCGGTTGCTCTCATTTCGCTAGTGGGCCATCTTCGGGTGGCGCATATCCAACAGCGTATAATGCCAGCGAATTCGGCCGTGATATTCATCAGGCTGTCTGGGACTTTATGACCCGGTTTTGGTCAGTCAATGGCCCAGCCTTCTGCAGGGCCTTCATGAGCGATGCCAAGAACAAATCTTCGGCGGCTCCTGCTGATTTGAAAAAGATCACTGGCTCCAAAGCATCAGCTGTTCCGAAGGACGGCACGACCGCGTCTACTCCAAAGTGTGATACGTCTAAGATGTCTTTGGGAACCGACTCAGGTGCTTCCAAGGACTCTTCCAAGGACGCCACGGACCCAAAGGACCCCAAGGGCAAGGGTCTTAAGAGTTTGATCTGAGGGCTCTGTAATTAACTTTTTTTTTGAATTTTTGTTGTAATCTTCGCTTGCTTATGCTGAATATGATGTCATCGTATATACTCATGCCCTATTTGGGCCTTTCGCCTTTCGTTATGTATGTGCTATTTTATTCCTATCCTTTGGTTGTTTTTCTGCCTGCTTATTTAGCGAAGATATCCGATTTGGCGCATAACACCCGTCGCGTGGCTGCTTAGTAGTGTTTGTGGTTTGAACGTTCGCGAGGTCCACATAGATGTATATATCATCCAAGGAGCGTTCTTTTTGTAAAGGTTCAGTACTTTTCGAGGATCTATACCTCGGATGGTATTGGATTCTTCAACATGGTGGAATCGGAGTTCAGTGTTCTCCCGTTGAAGCTCCTTGATCCTGCCACGGTATTGCGACTTAACCGCGTAGAGCGCGTTGTCGAACTCATCACGAGACTTTAGCTCACCCATTGCTTTCTTCATGCACATGGTCTTCGGCCTCGACCTCTCTTTCATGCACTGCATGGAAAAAGGGGGAGATCAGTGGGATTTCCTTGTGTGAAACGAGGACTCAGGGCGCTAAAGGGCTTTACCTTGTACATCTCAGCCTGAGCCCTTGCCATGTTTTCCAATACCTCCCATTCTTCGGCCTCCTTTCCATCGTCGACCTCGTAGCCTTCCATCTCCTTCCTCCACTTTAATCGGAGGGGTGGAGCGTTGGCATTGGTGGAGGGGCGAGGAATTTCCTCGATTTCCGGTTCCGAGCTCTCAGGAGCCGGGGTAGGGATTCCCCCCCCCCCCCCGGCGGCGAGGATTGGCAGGTAGTAGGAGATGGATCGGAGTTCTGGTGAGGTGTTGCACGTCGAGTCGAGTCTCCTGTTGATTTAGGCTCGGCATGACGACTAGATTTCGGAGTTGCCGGAGCCGGCGTCTTAAAGCCAGGTTTGCTCGGCGCATCATCCATGATGGGTTTCCTATAAACATTTGAAGACCTTTCAAGACATTGTTCTCTTTGACAAATCATGAAGAGACAGAATTGTGAAGGAATACCTTCGTGACGCAACGAACTTGAATCCAATTCGGATGCCCGAATCATTCGGGCTGGAGCCAGAGGGTTTTCCGCCCCTGACGTGGCCCCTGGGCCAGTAGATCGGGGAGACGGAGGGCTTGGTGGCTGCTCGGCTGGAGCCGGAGACGGCCTCAGTGCTGGGCGGCGACGGCGTAGGAGCGGGATGTTGTCATCATCATCCTCATCCGAGTCCCCTGAAGTTACCCCCTTGCCTTTCTTGGATGGAGGAGCATCAACCGAGTTCCCTGCGGGACGCTTGCGCGGTGCCTCCTTGTGGCTCAAGGCTTCTGGAACTGGATAAGTAGAGAAGAATTCCGCGCGTCCCTGCATGAGCGTTGGATGAGATCAATTGCAATGCCGTTCCAAAAAGTCACGGTAAAGGTGAGAGGAATATTTCGCTTACCACTGGAGGGGGATACGACAGGCGATAGACGCTCGGGCAATCTGAGTGGACTATTTCTGAGCCTGGGGCGATGAGCTCGGCCACTCGGCTAACTATGTCCTTCTGCGAAATCGGGTCTTCGGTTTCCCGAGTGGCGTCTTGCGGCCCCGAGTACTCGAAGGCGAGATGCACCCTCTCCTTGATGGGCTGGACACGGCGCTGAGTGTAGTTCCAGACTACGCCAATGCCGGTTAGCCCGGTAGATTTTAGTCTGTTCAGGAGAACGAGAAGTTCCTTTACTTGGCTTCCTTCGCCATCGGCGAGAGGAGAAGACCAGGTGGGATGGATTGTGGGGCACTCTCCGGAGAATAAAGGAAGGACTGGAGGAGAATTGGCACAGTAGAACCACTCTGAGTGCCAGCCCTTGTTGGAAGTCCTCAAAGGAAGATCAAAATAGAATTTCCGGGCCCCTTCCCCGCAGTAGAAATCCCGCGCCGCCTGCGGCTTTGGGAGAATTCTTGTTTGGAAAGGGTTTGAGGAGGTAAAGAAATCTGAAGAGGTCGAAGTGAGGGGCGATCCCAAGATAAGCCTCACATATATGGATAAAAATCACAATTTGGAAGATAGAATTGGGGTTCAAATGAGAAACCACGATTCAATAGAAGTGCAGCAATCCCCGGAAGAAAGGAGAGCAAGGAAGGACGAAGTCACAAAGGAAGAAGGACTCAAATACCACTACCTCGTCGGAGCGAGGGGTGGGCAGGACTCACCGGCGGCGGCACACCATGAGGCGAACTGTTCAGAGGGGAGTACACCGATGGAGACAAGCTTCTGCAGCCTCCGCTCGGTCGTAATGGACTTCATCCACTCTTTGCCGCTCTTGGCTGCCTTCGGGGCGATGGGAGAGGGGGGAGCCATTGCAGATCGGAGACGGTGGCGGCGGAGGATGTGACGGAGAAGAACCCTAGCGGCGGAGTTCGATGGGAGGAAACTAAACGACTGGCTTGAAAAGTGGACGAGGTGAGCTAATTTCGTTCCCCTGTTCCTAATTTATCGCAACGGGCAGTGTTTCGCATTCTGGGCCGGGCCTTAGTCCAGCGCTGGATGTAGCCTTTTCAAGAAGGGCTCAGATAACCACTCGGGTGGCCAAGTGATTTCTTCTGAGAGGTTTGTGTACGTGTTGGGCGCCGGTCTGGGAGCTTGCGGTTCTAACTACTCGGATGAAGCAATGTTGGTTGTGGATTCAAGATCAAAGCTATAAACCAGAAGATCAATGCGGATTTCCCAAAAGATTTTCATTGAAACAGCTCTTAGGCCTAATTACATGTTTCCACGGCGCAGCACAGCGAGCTAGGGCTCGTCGCTGGCTCGCGGAGGAGAAAAAGAAGAAGAAATCCTCCCGACGGGAGGGTGAAGCGCCTGCCAAAGGCACTTCAGAACCACCCGTCGGTGAGGAGAGCTGCGGCCAGTGCATCCCTAAGTGGGATGCGCACCTTGTAGAGCTGTGGAAACCTGCGGATCAGAACCCTAATGGATTCTTCCGCGCGGATCTCCGCGGTGACCTGGGCGTACTCCCTCCAGAACTCGTCCAAGGCGGCTTTGGCGTCGGCTTGGGCATCGGCCTCGGCGGTGGCCTCGGCGACCCACTCATCCACCACCTCAGCTTGTTTCTCCATTGATCTCGAGGAAGAAGGTGGAGGTTTTTTAGGTTTCGCCGAAAAGGAGAACTCGAAAACTCGTAGACTGGATGTGAAGTAGTACATTGCCCCTGGATTTCTTTTATACACAGGAGAAGCTCAAAGGGCGCGCCTTGTAATCCGTTTCAAACTGTCGGTACAATAAATATCGGGGTATGAAGAGTCCTGGAGAAGGCAAGGCGGGCCCCACGTCGGCCAAGGGCGATCAGCCCCAGTGGCGTGGGCGAGCCCTCGAAGGCCAGGCGGGCCCCACGATCGCGGGCGACCTGGCCCCAGGCGTGGCGAGCCCTCGGCTCATCCGGCGGCCACACGATCGAGCGGCGACAGGCCCCAAAGACGTGGGCGAGCCCCTCAACAAGATCCAGCGGGCCCCACGCGTGAGGCGGGCGACTAGGCCCCAGGCGTGGCCGAGCCCCTCGGCGCATCCAGCGGGCCCCACGTCAAAGGGAGACCAGGCCCAATGGCGTGGCGAGCCCTCGGTGCATCCGGCGGGCCCCACGCGTCAAGCGGGCGACGAGCCCAAATGTGTGGCGAGCCATTAAGCCTTGGCGCTCCTCGCCGCCAGTGGGGCCAGCGTGGCGAGCGTCGAAAAGAGTCTTGGGTGAAGGCTCCCCTGCGGCGAAGGGCGGGCGCATTCAATGCGACATTACGCATGAGATAGACGATTGAAGAGATGATTACGCCCAGATGACCTTTGCGTGTCGATCAATCATCCACCGTGGCGCAGCCGGAATTGATCGGCGAGAGAGAGTTTGCCCTCATTAAGCTAGCCGCCGCGTCGGAAGAGCAAAGTGGGCCCCGCCCAGATCTCACCGGGCGTGTTCCCACGGGTCAAAAGCCGATCTGAAGCGCAGCGTGGGGCGGCACAGACGGCGCAGAAGAAGCAAAGACGTTTCCTCTCCGTCACGTCCTTCACGCCCTATCAAGATA
Organism: Raddia guianensis; assembly: GCA_036346415.1. NCBI lineage: Eukaryota > Viridiplantae > Streptophyta > Magnoliopsida > Poales > Poaceae > Raddia > Raddia guianensis. Next base: position 10,170,646 of record CM070537.1, read on the forward strand.
TCAGATCTTGAGTATCTTATCGCCTACCCTCGACTCTCTCCGCCAGTTCGAGGCTTGTATAAAAGGGGAGGAGAGAGAAGGGAGAGGAGGTTCGAAACACTCTGTAATCGCATTCCACACAACCACAACAAGAAAAGAGCTAAGGCTCAGCAGGAGTAGGACTATTACCCGCAGGGGTCCAAACCTGGGTAATCTTCATGCGTCGCTCCTCGCTGCGTTCGACGCGCGAATCGGATCGAGCTCGGGCTGATCGGCTAGCAGGATAGAAATCTGATATAGGTGTGATCCGCAGTGGTTGAGCGGAGAACACGCTGTCAGTGGCGCGCCAAGTAGGGGGGCGCTAGCATCAGTATGTGCTCTTCAACTTCTTCGATGGCGGATCAGCAGTCCGCGATGGATCCGGAAGCAGCCGCCAGAGCCGCGGCCGCGGCGTCGGCCGCGGCAATGGCGATAGATCAGCCGGGCGGTAGCCGCCCGCCGAGGGTTGGAACCATGGCGGAAAGCAGCCGTCCCGGTCAAGCTAGGCGACGCCTGGCCTTGGAGGAGTGCACCCCGGCACAAAACCTCCATGCGGCCAGGGCCCTGCTGGACAATCCACCGGTGCCGGTGACTCCGGACTCCCCGGCGGCGCCGTGGCTGGCCAGTTTGGCCCGCTACGTCGATGCCGCCGCGGCGGTGGTGCAAGTCTCGGGAGGCGCGGGAACCGGCGTTTCCGCTTCTTCCCGTTCTTTCTAGCCTTCGCATTCCTCTCGCAGATCTCCTGGCGGGAGGGAGCGGGGCCATGACGACAGGAGCCGGGCAACTCCTACAGGGGTTCGACCGGGCAGGAACGGCGGCGGGCCAGACCTCCGGTCCCATCTGGAGGACCGCCACCTACAGCATGGAGAAGATCTACGCGATAAGCTCCGCAGGCGGCGCGACTGGGTGTGCGACCGCGCCGTCGCTTCCGCTCGCGGGGACCAGTAGGAGGACTCCCGTGAGGCTGCCCCGGCCAGCGAAGGTGGTGCTTCTTCGGCGCCACCTAGGCGTCGGGGGCGACGGGACGAGGGCCGCGTCTAGGAGCAGGAGGCTCCCGACGTCGGGTACCGCACCTTCTCAAGGGAGTTGCGCCGCGTCCAGTGGCCGGAACGGTTTCGACCGGCCCCCATCGAGAAGTACGATGGCTCTACCAACCCCGACGAGTTTTTGCAAATCTACACCACGGTGATGCAGCCGACTGGAGGGTCAGGAAAAGTTCTGGCGAACTACTTCCCCGCAGTCCTCACCGGCGGAGCCCGCTCGTGGCTCATGAACCTGCCCCCGGAGTCAGTGGGGTCGTGGAAGGAGCTCTCGGAACTCTTCATCACCAACTTCCAGGGCACCTTCGAGCAGCCCGGAGTCGAGGATGATCTCCACAACGAGGAGCAGAAGAAGGGAGAGTCACTGCGCGACTACATCCGGCGCTTCAGTCAGGTTCACAACACCATCCCTGACATCTCCATCGACGCCGTTGTCACGGCTTTCAGGAGAGGCGCCCGAGATCCCAAGGTCAAGGAGAAGATGGCCACCCGCAAGATCAGAACGACCGAGGAGTTGTTCACCTTGGCCCACAAGTGCGCCCTGCAAGCGAAGGCCCGCTTCCGCCCAGCCGAAAGGGCGGGGGCCGCTGGGGCTGCGAAGCCGGGACTTCCAAGAACCCCGGCGGAAAAGACAAGAAGAAGCGCAAGGCGGCCGAGGCAGGACAGGTCCTGGCCACCGAGCGTGAAGACGACGACGACGACGACAGTGGCCGGCCGCGCGACGGGCGTGGCGGGCGGAAGAAAGGAGGAGGTCGCGGCGGCGGCAGGAACGGTCCTCGCAGGGGCGGCCGTGACGACCGTCGTGGCCACGACGAGGGGCGAGGATGTCGTCCCGGTGAGTGGGATGGCAGAACTTACTGTCCCATTCACCGCAGCAACACCCACGAATTGGCGGATTGCTAGGTCGTCAGCAAAATAGTGGACAAGCGGGTCCACGAGCAGCAGCAGGCATCCGGCAGCGGCAAGGGCAAAGAAGCGGCTTCGTTCGGCTTCCAGCACGTGGAGCGTGAGGTCGCCGTCATTCACGGTGGATCGGCCACCTATCCGTCCCACGCCAGTTTCAAGCGTGCGATGAGGGAGGTGTGCGCCGTCGTGCCTGGCGTGGGGACTGCTAGGCAGCTGGTGTGGTCGGAGCAGTCGATCACGTTCAGCCAGGCCGTTCACCCCACTAGCACCGCCGGCCCGGGACATCTCCCGATTGTGGTTGCGCCCACGGTCCAGAATGTCAAGTTGGGGCGGGTGCTGGTAGACGGAGGGAGTTCTATCAACCTCCTGTCCGCCCGGGTCGCCAAGGCGCTTCAAATCCAGGAGCGGGAGCTTCGGCCGGTGCTTCCCTTCTTCGGCGTCACACCGGGGGCTGAGTCCGTCCCTCTGGGGCGCATCAGCCTCCCGGTGACCTTCGGAGGCGTCGACAACTTCCGCACGGAGATGCTCGAGTTCGAGGTGGCGGACTTCGACCTCCCGTACAACGCCATACTAGGTCAGCCGGCGCTGAACAAGTTCATGGCGGCCTGCCATTATGCATACATGGTGGTCAAGATCTCGGGGCCAGCCGGCCCCATCATCGTCAAGGTGGACCGCCCGGAGGCGCTCCGCTGCGACAAGGACGCTCTCGCTCTGGCGGGGGCGATTGGTGCCTAGAAGGCTGAGGCCTCGACCCTGGGAGCTCCTCCGGTGAAGGTCCGCGCTTCCCCTGGCTCGTTGGCAGGGGTTAAGACGGTCTCCCTGAGCGAGTCAGACCCGGCGAGGACCGTTCAGGTGGGCGCATCCCTCGGCGCCAAATAGGAAGGCGCGCTCGTCTCCTTCCTCCAGTCTAACGTAGACGTGTTTGCTTGGCAACCGTCCGACATGACTGGGGTCCCCAAGGAGGTGACTGAGCATAAGTTGGCGACGTTCCCCGGCACGCGACCGGTCATGCAGAAGGTCCGCAAGCAGTCGGTGGAGCGCCAGGCTGTTATCCGCCAGGAGGTGGACAAGCTCTTGAGGGCGGGGTCGTCCGGAGTGTCGCCCATCCTAGGTGGCTCGCAAACCCCGTCCTCGTCAAGAAGTCCAACGGGCGGTGGAGGATGTGTGTCGACTTCACCGACCTTAACAAGGCGTGCCCGAAGGACCCATACCCGCTCCCCCGCATTGATCTCATCGTAGAATCCACGGCGGGGTGCGAGCAGCTGTGCTTTCTGGATGCGTACTCCGGGTACCACCAGATTAGCATGGCCGAAGAAGATGAAGACAAGACCGTCTTTGTGACGCCCATGGGCGTCTACTGCTACACAAGAATGGCGTTCGGATTGAAGAATGCAGGCCCAACCTACCAGAGGGCCATGCACATCGCTCACCGCCCCCAAATCGGGCGGAACTTGGAGGTGTACGTCGATGACCTGGTGGTGAAGTCCAGGAAGGCGGAGGAGCTGATCGACGACCTGGAGGAAACCTTCGCCAACCTGAGAAAGTACTGCATCAAGCTCAACCGTGAGAAGTGCGTCTTCGCCGTTCCGTCGGGCAAGCTGTTGGGTTTCCTCGTCTCCCAGAGTGGGATTGAGGCGAACCCCGACAAGATCACTGCAATCGAGAACATGAAGCCCCCGACGCGACTTCGGCAGATGCAGTGCTTGGTGGGCTGTTTGACTTTCCTGGGCCGCTTTATAGCTCGCCTGGGGGATAAGAGTCTCCCTCTGTTCAAGCTTCTGAAGAAGACCAACCTGTTCGAGTGGACTACCAAGGCGCAGGAGGCGTTTGACAACCTGAAGAAGTACCTCGCTTCCCCGCCTGTGCTGGTCGCCCCAGAGCCGGGCGAGCCGCTGATCCTCTATGTCGTGGTGAACCCGGAGGTGATCAGCGAGGTGATGGAGGTGGAAAGAGAAGGAGTTCAGCGCCCAGTCTACTACATCAGCAAGGTCCTCCATGATACTGAAACCAGGTACTCACAGCACCAGAAAATGCTGTATGCCGTCTTGACGGCATCCCGAAGGCTACGTCACTACTTCCATGGGCGAGAAATCACCATATTAACCAAGTACCCCTTGGGGGAGATCCTCTTCAACCGCGAGGCGACGGGCCGTGTCGCCAAATGGGCCATGGAGCTGGCAGAGTTCGACCTCAAGTTTGCTCCTCGGACGGCGGTGAAAGGGCAGGCGCTGGCGGAGTTCGTTAACGAATGGACTCCAACGACGGCGGAAGCTGAAGACGTCCCAGTACCCTCGCCGTGGACTCTCTTCTTCGACGGTTCGTTCCGGCTTGAGGGGGCTGGGCAGGCGTCGTCCTGGTGTCTCCCACCGGCGACATTGTCCGGCACCTGGTGGTGCTGGAGTTCCGCGCTACCAACAACGTCGCAGATCTGAAGGGCTTTCGCGGGCTCGGGTGGCCGACCCTCGGCATCCGCGTTTTGCAAGTCAAAGGCGACTCTCTCCTGGTCATCAACCAGGCGAGGAAGGATTTCACCTGTTCGGATCCCACCATGGCGGCCTACCTGGCGGAGGTGCGCCGGTTGGAGCGGCATTTCGAGGGATTGGGCTTTGCGCACATCCCTCGCCGCGACAACTACATGGCGGATGAACTGTCCCAGATTGCCTCGTCAAGGACACCTGTTCCGGCCGGGGTCTTTGAAGAAAGACTCACGCGGCCGTCTGTCGCAGCCCCCGAGTCTGGTGGGGACGGCATGATTCTTGACGCAGCTCCCACATCCGACGGAGACGTCAGCATCCCCGCGGCAGCTCCCCAGCAGGAGGGAGGATGCGGAAGAACTGCTGCAGCGGTTGATGCGGAAATGCCAGGCTAGGCAGAGTACGTCGACGACAATTCTAACGTCGTCGCGCTCGTCCGGGAAGGTCAGTGGATGGATCCTATCCTAACCTACCTGCGGGATAGAGTGGGGACTTGTATCGCCAGGTGTCGACGGGTGACTAACTGGGGGGTCACCGCCGGCAATGAATTTGTACGAGGGGACGCTAATCAAGAACTAGGTCAAATGGCTAGCACAAGACAGGGTTATACAGGTTCAGGCCCTCAACGGAGGAGGTAATACCCTACTTCCTGTGCTCTGGGATTATTTGGTGGATCGGGATGCAAGATGGTGCTCCTAACGATGATTCGATGGCCTCATGGGATCTGTCCCCTCCCTTTATATAGTACAGGGGGGATAGAATTTACAGTAAGTCACGGGGTGTATGGCAACTATTTCCGTTATGATGTTACATGGAACGTATGCATTGATCTGCTAATTACATGGGGATGTCCCGTAAACTCGAACCCTTTCTTGCGGCTTAAGTTCCGCCCGATCCGAGTGCTTTCCATCTTCGGCCAACCGACCTAAGTCGCCCCCTATCTGTTCCTTATGGGCCTTCTAGAGGATACCCGGGGCCCATGGGTCCTGATAGCCCCGAAAGTGCTTTACGATAGAGTCAGATGCTTAGCCGACTGGTTCCGCTTAAATCTTCTGTAATCTGAAAAGAGATTGTAAAGGACTCAAGAAATTTTAAGTTTTTATGTCAAAACAACGCCTAGATTTGGCAATACCAAACTCCAGCTTTCTCGGCCCGTTGGACACGTTATTTCGATAGGAGGATTCGGCTCCTGGGCACCCACTCTTGCAATACAAGAGCGGCCATTGGCCCGTCTTGGGGCATGCTTTAAGCCACGCCATTACAGCTTCTGTCTTGCAGCATGCTGTAACCTTTGCGTTTTAGGAATATCGACATCAGGTGCCCGGCCTTAACTTGTAAGAACCAGCTCTTGGCCCAAATGGGGCACACCTTTCAGCCGGGTGGTATCTGTCCCCACCATGGCAAGGATCAGCATAGGCCTTTGGAGGCATACCGATTGGACGCGATTTTGCCGAGAGATATTTGTATCCGCGTAGCAGTATACAACTGGCGACCTTATGAAGGCATACCTCAAGAAATTGAATCCAAATTTCACCAACACCCAACCTTGAGCGTGCAAAGTTGGCTAGTGACCCCCATGGGGTATGCCGTGAAATATTTTTAATTTTGGCGCTGTCAGTGATATGCCCTCCAGGTTGCACCGAGGCCGAGTTAGGCTCGATTTTAACACATTGCCGCCGTCAGCGGCGTGTTAAGAAAGCCTGTTAAGGGCGTCGCCTTTTGCAGTTTTAGCCCAAGCCCAATTAGGGGGAGGCGAAGCGTTTTCGCGCCCTTTTCTCACACAGCCGAAGGGGCGCGTGTTTCCGTCGGAAACCGGATCCGCTCCCACTTCCGTCTCATCGCTACGATGGTTTCACTGTGTTCGAAACGGATCGCTAGGCGCGACCCTTGAACTTCCTTCGTGTATAAAAGAAATTCCAGGGGCTGAGTATTACTTCACCACCGGCCTTCGAGTTTTTGAGTCTCCTCTCTTTTCGGCTACTCCCAAAAATCTTTTCCTCCTCTCTCCACGCAAGAGCAATGGCCAACATCTTGGAGATGATCATGGCGTGGGTCGATGAGGCCAGCGAGGAGAAGGCGAGGTGCCGCCAAGGCCGCCCATAAAAGCCTTCGAGGACGAGCTGGAGGACTTCGCTCTAGCGAGGCGGAAGTCGCGGAGGAATCCATTAGGGTTCTGATCCGTGGATTCCCGCAGCTCCACAAGGTGCGCTTCCCCCTCAAGGACGCACTGGTCGCCGCCCTCCATGCCGATGGGGGGTACTGAAGCCCTCCCCTCGTAAGGCCTTTTCTTTTGTTCCTCCACAAGCCAGCGACGAGCCCTAGCTCGATGTGCTGTGCCGCGGAAAAAAATATGTAATCAGGCCTAAGTGCCCTTTGAACAAAGGACTTTTGCTTCTGATCTTGAATCCGCGACGCTACTTCTCCGCGATTTGATCTCGAATCCGCAGCAATACTTCATCCGAGTAGCTAGGCTCGTCCGCTCCTAGGCAGCAATCACAGATAGCGCAAACCTCTCGGGGGGAACCACTCGAGCAGCCGAGTGACTACTGGGCCCCTCGCGGAAAGGCCGCATCCGACGCTAGACCTAGGCCTGGCCCAGAATGCGAAACTCTGCCCGTTGATACAAGTCTGGAACAGGAGAACGAAACGGGTTCACCTTGCTTGCTTTTCGCGCTAGTCTGTTGGCTTCTTCAGTAAGCTCCGCCGCTAGGGTTCTTCTTCATCGCCACCTCCGCCGCCATAGCCGTCTCCGATCGCAATGGCTCGCCTTCCCCTCCACCCCCAAAGGCTGCTAAGGCGGGAAGGAGTGGGTGAAGTCCATCACAACCGAGCGGAGGCTCTGGCTGGTCTCTCGGCGTGCTCCCCTCCAGAAGAGTTGTTGTCTTGGCATCCTGCCGCCGGTGAGTCCTGCCCCACCCCTCGTTCGGACGAGGTGGTGGTCTTCGAATCTTTCTTCCTCTGTGGCTTCGGCCTTCCTTGCTCCTCTTTCTTTCGGGGTCTGCTTCATTTTTATGGGGTTGAGATTTCACACTTGAATCCCAACTCAATTTTTCATATCGCGATTTTCATTCACGTCTGTGAGGTCTATTTGGGGGTTGCTCCCCACTTCGATCTTTTTAGATTCCTTTTCCTTCTCAAACCCTATCCCAACAAGGACAATCCCAAAGCCTTGTGTGTGCGGGATTCAATTGCGGGAAGGGGTTAAAAATACTATTTCAATCTTAAGCTTGAAAACTTCCAACAAAGGCGGCTTTTCGAGTGGTTCTATTGTGCCAACTCCCCCCCGGCTCTCCCTTCCTTCTCCGGTGAGTGCCCCACAGTCCATCCCTCCTGGTCTTCTCACTTGCCCGATGATGGGGAAGCCAAGTGAAGGAACTTCTTGTTCTTCTCCCAGAGAGCCAAGTCAGTGGGTGACCGGTATTGGGGTAGTGTGGAACTATACCCAACGCCTTATCCAGCCCATCAAGGAGAGGGCGCATCTTGCCTTTGAGTACTCGGGGCTCCAGGACGCCACTCGAGAAACCAGCGAGAGCCTTGCACAGAAGGAGATCCTCAGCCGAGTGGCCGAGCTTTTTGCTCCGGGCACGGAAATAATTCCCGCGGAATGCCCGGCTCCATATCATCTGGGATTCTTGCCACCAGCGGTAAGGAGAAGATCCTCCTCAACTCAACCGTGGTTCGTTGATGTAGGGCTAGAGTTAATGTAATTTGATGCGTTGCAGGGGCGCGAAGCCTTCTTCTCCTCCCCCCCGGTTCCAGAAGCTCCACCCCACAAGGAGGCGCCTCGCAAGCGTCCCGCTGCGGGCTCAACGAGTGCTCCTCCGGCCAAGAAAGGCAAGGGGGACACCTCAAGGGACTCGGACGAATACGATGATGAGGAAGACATCGTCCCGCTTTTGCACCGCCGCCGCCCAATGACAAAGTCGCCACCCGCCCAGGCCGCGAAGCCACAGAGCCCTCCACCTCACCAGTTAGCCGACCCAAAGGCCGCGGCTGGGGCGAAGAAACCTGCTGGCTCGGGCCCGAGTGGCTCGGGCATGAAGTTCAAGATGAAATATATCCCGTCACACAGGTAGTCTTTCGTGACGCCATAACTTTATAGTGTGGAGACATGCGATGTGCATATTGAACGGTCTTCGGGTGCTTTCAGAAAACCTATGAATGACGACGAGCCGTCAAGCGCCAAGGACTTGGCTCGGCCCACTGCGCCTCACCAGGACTCTGGCCCCTCCGCCACTAGCCGCCAATCCTCGTCAGCGAAGGCGAAAGCTCCAGCTCCAGCTAGCTCAGAGCCAGAGATCGAGGAGATCCCACGCCCCTCGGCCCAAGCACTCATTCCACCCTTCCGATTGAAGTGGCGGAAAGAAATGGAGGGCTACGAGGTCGACGACGGGCAGGAGGCCGAAGAGTGGGAGGTCCTGGACCAAGTAACCGCAATCCAGGCTGAAATATACAAGGTAGAACTTCTTTTCGCTGCGAACCTCTATCCTGTACAGAGGAATCCCACTAATCTCCCTCTCTTCTCCATACAGCGCATGAAGGAGAGGTCAAAGCAGAAAACCCGATGCATGGAGAGGACGGTAGGCGAGTTGAAAACGCGCGATGAGTTCGACAATGCGCTGTATGCCACCAAACGACAATATCGCGGTCGGATCGAAGAACTGCACCGCGAGGTCATAGAACTCCGTCTCCGCCACGTGGAAGAGTCCAACATAAAACAAGGTATAAACCCGACACATGTTAAATCTCTAAAAGGATGCTCCATTGGTAATGATCTTCAATATTTGTCGCCGAGTGCAGCTCGAGGCGAGGCATAAAACCTTTGGAGGAGGAAGTCCACCAAGCCAACGCTCGAGCCGAGGAGATAGCCGGTTGGAAGGTAACTTTTTCGGTGGCTCTCCTGGCTCAACCTCACTGAAACCCGACTAATATGCCTTGTCCGACTGGTTGCGCAGAACTTCGCTGCCGGACCGCGACGGGAATCTCTCCGATACTTGAATGCCTTTATCCAGACGAGGAGCCGCTGAACGATCCTGACTCCCTGGTTGCCCGTCTCGACGCCCTTCCTGAGCGGATCAAGGTCTTCACCCGGGAGGCCGCAATAACATGCACCGGCCAAGGCCTCGCCATTGCAAAGTCAAACTTCCCACGCCTAGATTGCGAAGCCGTTAAGGATGGGTTTGCTTGCTCGGAGGAGGAGGCTACTGGGGGAGGTTCATCCGACTGCCGTCCAGATAGTTGGTCAGTTGGACTTGTAATTGCGCCCGTAATAAAAGCTTTTGGTTGATCCCCAATACTGGTGATACAAACTATCCGAATAATACGTTTTATCCTTTTTCATGATCGCATCCGCCGTTGGTCCGGCCCCGAGTGCGGGAGGTGGCGCTAACTTTCTCTCGCAAGCTGCGGAGAAGCTAAATCTTGTCACTGGGACATGTTGCGCCACTACTCAAGAATTTTCATAATACTTGAATGCGATCAACACATGTAGAGAGAAAACAACTTTATTGAAGAGATAGGGTGCGGTTGACTCCGCACACTATTTAGTGTAGCCCCCGACTTACTGCTTGGTCGTTTACGGCCAAGTAGCAAGTCAAAGGAAGGAAAACTGAGTACACAATGCTGCTTGAATACATGAACTAAGGGAAAAAACGACGTAGCTGCTCGATGTTCCAGGTGTTGGGCACTTCAGATCCATCTTCGCGTTGTAGCCGATAAGCCCCCGGGCGGGTCACCTCAGCGATCGCATAGGGGCCTTCCCAGAGTGGGGAGAGTTTATGCTCGTGCTTCTGATTCCTTCGAAGGACCAGATCTCCCTTGGAGAATGCACGGCCCCGTACGTTGCGCTGATGGTAGCGACGTAGGCCCTGTTGGTACTTTGCCGACTGGATCAATGCTGCTTCCCTGGCTTCCTCAAGTCGATCGAGGTCTTCTCGCCTTGCCTCATCCGACTGATTATCGTTGTGTCCGGCAACCCGTGGGGACCGAAACTTCAATTCAGTTGGGAGGACCGCCTCAGAGCCGTAGACAAGGAAAAAGTGTGTCTGCCCAGTGGCTCGGCTTGGGGTTGTCCTGAGCCCCCAGAGCACAGAGGGCAACTCCTTAACCCAGTGCGTGGCGTACGGTTTTAGGCGATCGAAAATCCTGGCTTTGAGCCCTTGTAGTACCAATCCATTGGCGCGCTCGACTTGGCCGTTGCTCCTCGGGTGGGCCAGCGATGCATAGCGAGATCTTAATGCCCGACTCCTCGCCCCATTCTTGAAACTCGCGCTCTTGAACTGAACACCATTGTCGGTGATGATGCGATTAGATGCGCCAAAACGCTGCGATGTCCCGGAAGAACTCGCGTGCTTTGGCCGCCGTGATAACAGCAACCGGCTTGGCTTCAATCCACTTGGTAAACTTGTCGATGGCGACGAAGAGATGGGTAAACCCGCCTTGCGCTCGCTTGAGAGGGCCTACCATGTCCAGATTCCAGACGGCGAAGGGCCAAGAGATCGAATCGTCAGTAAATCTTGAGCGGCATGTGAATCTGCATGCGTGCGGCGACACCCGTCACATCTGCGTACTATTTCTTCCGCATACTGATGGCGGTTGGCCGAAAAATCCTTGCCGATAAGCTTTGCCCACCGAGGTGCTAGCAGTCAGCGTGGTGCCCGTGACTCTCCCGAGTGGATTTCATTGAGCGGATCTACGCCTTCACCTTTCAGATATACAGCGCCTTAGTACCGGGCGCTTTTTACAAAAGCTCGTCCCCGACCACCTTGTAACTCTTGCTCCGGCGTGTGATGCACTCGGCTGAAGCTTCGATCTCCGGGTAGCTCATCATGAAGAAGATAATCTAAATAAAATTTGAGTCCACCGGGGTTCATCATAAATACTTACGCATCGGGTTCATACGCTTCTCTTGTTCTTCTCCGATGCGGATGGTAGCTTGATAGGCGGTCGCGCGTAGCTCTGGGCGAAAACACCACTCGGGACGAGCTCGAGTGGATCCCATCAGCGCTAGCTCGTCCTTGCTTCATTGTCGCGGCGAGCACGTGAGTAAGCTCAAACCGTCAATTTGTCTTCTAGTTTTGAACCTCCCGGCAATAGGTCGCCATCTTGCCGCCAATACAAGACCACTCCTTTTGGACTTGATTGACCACGAGTTGCGAATCCCCACGCACCATTAACCGCTGACACCAAGCGAGATGGCGGCGCGAAGCCCGTGGATAAGTGCCTCGTACTCGTGGCGTTATTGTTGCCGAGGAACAATATTCGGAGGGCGAGCGCAGCTTTTCTCCGGTCGGCGATATGAGCAAAATCGGCCCAGCGCCGTGAGCATGAGGAACCATCAAAGTACATTGTCCATTACTCGAGAGTGTCTGTCTTTCTTTGGGGTTTGGGCCTCATCCACTCGGCGGCGAAGTCGATAGCGCTGAGATTTGATAGCTAGTCGAGGCTTGAACTTTATTTCAAAGGCTCCAAGCTCGACCGCCCACTTGGCAATCCTCGATGGCCTCCCGATTGTGGAGTATATCTCCAAGCGGAAAGAGGTGACCACCGAAATTTCATGCTCTTGGAAGTAATGCTTTAGCTTCCGTGATGTAAGTAACCAAGACATCTGAAGCTTACGCACTTGTGGGTACCTTATTTTAGAGTCGCCCAATACCTCGCCACGGAAGTAGACCGGATATTTGTACCTTACGGAGGAGCCTCTTCGTCCCGCTCCACCACTAAAGCGGCTGGCGATGGCGTGAGTCGTTGCACCTATGTAGAGTAGGAGGGGTTCTTGGGGCATGGGAGGGACCAACACCGGGGACGTGGTGAGGAACCTCTTTAGATCTTCAAAGGCTTGTTGTGCTTCCGCTGTCCACTGAAAATCGTCTTGTCGGCGTAAGAGCCTAAAGAAAGGCATGCCTCGTTCCCCGAGTCGGGAAACGAATCGGCTGAGTGCCACGATGCATCCAGTGAGCTTCTGCACGTCCTTCTGATTAGCCGGGGGCTTCATCTTAATGATGGCGTTGACTTTCTCCGGATTTGCTTCGATCCCTCGGTGGGAGATGATGAATCCGAGTAGTTCACCAGATGGAACCCCAAAAACGCACTTCTCGGGATTTAGCTTCATTCGAAATGCCCTTAGGCTCCCGGATGTCTCGGTCAGATCTGTTATGAGATCCCCTCTGGATTTTGTTTTTATGACGACGTCATCGACATATGCCTCCACGTTGCGTCCGAGTTGAGTGTGAAAACACATTGTATGGTGCGGCGATAGGTCGCACCGGCGTTTTCAATCCGAATGGCATTGTGATATAGCGAAAGCACCAAAGGCGTGATGAGCGGCGTTTTGATGCAATCCTCCTCTTCGACCGATCGATGGTAGCTTTGAGTAGGCGTCCGGAAAACAAGAGCTCACACCCGGTGGAATCCACCACTTGATCGATGCGCGGCGAAGCCCAAAGGGATCCTTAGGACACGCTTTGTTGAGGTGCTGTAATCGACACACATTCGCCATGTCTTATTCTTCTTACGCACCAGACCGGATTGGCAAGCCACTCGGGATGATACACTTCCACGATGAACCGAAGGCCAACAGTTTGGTGATCTCACTCCTAATGGCGTCTTCCGATCCCGGCAAATCTTCGTGGCGGCGCTTTATGGGCTTTGCCTTTTAAATCGGCGTAGAGAGTGCTCAATCACCTCCCTCGGAACACCGGGCATGTCAAGAAGGCTTCGAGCGAACACATCCGGTTGGCGGAGGAAAGTAAGCGCGTCTTCCTATTTGCTATCGAGCCTGTCCCAATCACATTGTTTTGGCGGATCGACAGGTCCAACAGGATCTTCTTGGTTTCTTCGGCTGCTTGGATGGATGTCTTGGCCTGCTTTTTGGCGGGGACGTCTCCTTCCTCCTGAAGGGATGTGACCTCCAGTCGGATCTTTTCCATCTCAGCCGATGAGTCGAGTGCCTGCGCCATTTCACGACTTCATACATCACGCAGGCGAGGGCATTTAACGTCACCAGGGAGGGTGATTACACCATTGGGACCTGGCATCTTTAAGACGAGATAAGTATAGTTGGGGACCGCCATGAATTTGGCAATCCTCGGCCTTCCCAAGATAGCATGATATGCCGTCTCGAAATCAGCCACTTCGAAACTCAGACTCTCGGTCCGATAATTCTCCTTGGTCCCGAACGTGACCGGTAGGGAAATCTGTCCGAGTGGCTATGCGGACGCCCCGGATTACCCGTGGAGCGGAGATGACCCTTTCCGTAGCTCAGAACTTGGGATATTCATTTGGTCGAAGGTCTTGGCGAAAAGGACGTTAATCCCACTCCCGCCATCAACCAGGACCCTTTTTAATTTACTTCCTTGAACGACTGGATCCAAAACCAGCGGATACCTTCCAGGGAAAGCGATCCGATCTGGATGGTCCGATCGATCAAAGGTGATGGGCACTTCGGACCAGCGCAAGTATTTTGGAGTAGCAGGCATGATGGCGTTGATCTCCCGAGTGGTAAGCTTTTGCTTCCGCTTGGACTCGTACGCATCAGAACCCCCGAAGATATAACTGATCTCGCGCTCGGCGTCCTGGTAGTCTCCATCAGGCTTCTTGCCGTGACCGCCTTTAGCCGACTGGTTCGAACTTTCGGCGAACTTCTATAGAATTAGGCAATCCTTGGCAGAATGTTTTCCTCGAGGATGGAAGGGACATACCGAATCCATCACTTTTTTGTAGTCGTTGTCGTTGGGGGGTTTAGGTCAGTAGTGTTCCACGTTGGCGACCATCTCATCCCCCTTTCTCTTCTTGTCCTTGGGCTTGCCTTGTTCGTCGTTAGGCTTCTTCTTCGGGCCTCCGTCGTTGACTCCGCGATGATTCGCGATGGCCTCCTCGGCTTCGGCCTCCTGATCCGCCATTGTGAACATGGCTTTGAGATTACGCTGTGGGGTCCGGGTCATCTCGCTGATTAACTACTCGGTTGCACCCGGCGAAGAAGGCATCAATATTTGCTTGCTCAAACGCGTCCGGATCTCGTTCTTCTTTTAGTAAAGCGCTTGACGAACTCACGGAGAGTCTCGCTCTTGCGCTTGTAATCGCTCCAATCTCCCATCTCCGCTGGCCTTTCGAGGTCCCTTGAAATTGGCGATGAAGCTGTTCTCGGAGGTCGTCCCAAGACTCGATAGAGCTCTCGGAGTCCCATTAACGTGTTCAGGCGGTGGGGTCAAAGCGACCGACAAGTAATTTGCCATGACGTTCGATCACCTCGCCGCTACCGATCGCTAAGGCATAAACACTGCAGCCCGATTCTTTGGGTCCCTCTCGCCATCGAACTTGTCGATGCCTTTGAGGTTAAATCCTTCCGGCCAAACCACTCGGCGAAGATCCGGGGTAAAGGCCCGAATCCCCTCCAATGGTCGTGGCCGCCTCGCGTCGAGGATCGCACGACGCTCGGACGCGGGCCTTGACGCTGCTCTTGGCGGTGGTCGCGCCGGCTGGCGGTGCTCTCGGCTTTGATCGTCGTTGCGACGACTGTGATGGGGACGAGAGTCTCGCCCACCGTTGCTGCGCTCCCGCCGCCTGGCTTCGATATCTTGACGATTGCGTGCGGGTGGTGATGAGATTCACCTGCCGAGGCGCGAGCCCGATTCCGATTGCGCGTGCCAGATCATTGCGCGAAGCGGTGGGCGGAGCGGAATCGCCTCGTTTTCTTGGATGGCGCCATCTCTACCATGGCCGTCGCCGGGCGAGGTTCTCGATGCCTGATCGCCTTCCGGAAGTTGTTGCGCAATGGTCTCGAGAAGGGTCTTGGCGCGATGGCGTTGGCACGGGGGTATTGTAAACCTCCCGATCTCTTAACTTCACCACGCGAGTTCATTACGGGCGTCGCGGCGCGTCTTGCGCCGGTTGACGCCGACGGTCTCGGTCTTCCATAACAACAGCGGTTGTCTCGGTCGACCTGTTGAGAGGTAGAGTGATGGTCCTCCGCCCCAGGGCGAAAACCTCACGATAGTTCTGAATCTCCGCACTCCGTCGACTCAGTCTGTCGAGAAGTCGACTTGTTCGCTTTGTCCAATGGGTTGGCCACCGTTGATGACACCCACTTAACTGCGGGATCCGATTGGATTGAGCCGACCGGACTAGCGGTCGGTTTCGAGTGGTTGTCCTCGCTGAATCTCAGATCGGTCGCGCGGAGGCCGCAAGCAAGACTCCCAAGTCCGAGAGAAATCCGGTCGAGGATTTGTAGACCTCACCGGTGTGAGGCGCGCCCAGACGGGTAGGCGATCTCATCGGGCTCTTCCTCGCTTTCCGCCGAGGGCGAAGTGAAATTGCCGACGGATCTTCGGAAGAAAGCACATGCAGAATTCTCCAAGCCCAAAGGCAATGGGTCCCATTGATTGCGTGTACCTTCTGGTCGAACGATCTCCCGTGGGGGAGAGAGACGAAGATTGCCGATGCCGTCAGCAACGAAGTCCAGGGTGCCGAAGCGAAGGGTCTCTCCTGGCCTCATGTCGACGTACGGCAATCTCGAAGAAGCCATCTGATCTAAAAAACGATCTTGACGCTGCCCCTACCTGGCGCCCCAACTGTCGACGGGTGACTAACTGGGGGGTCACCGCCGGCAATGAATTTGTACGAGGGGACGCTAATCAAGAACTAGGTCAAATGGCTAGCACAAGACAGGTTATCTGAGTTCGAGCCCTCAACGGAGGAGGTAATACCCTACTTCCTGTGCTCCGGGATTATTTGGTGGATCGGGATGCAAGATGGTGCTCCTAACGATGATTCGATGGCCTCATGGGACTTGTCCCCTCCCTTTATATAGTACAGGGGGGATAGAATTTACAGTAAGTCGCGGGGTATATGGCAACTATTTCCGTTATGATGTTACATGGAACGTATGCATTGATCTGCTAATTACATGGGGATGTCCCGTAAACTCGAACCCTTTCTTGCATCTTAAGTTCCGCCCGATCCGAGTGCTTTCCATCTTCGGCCAACCGACCTGGGTCGCCCCCTATCTGTTCCCTTATGGGCCTTCTAGAGGATACCCGGCCCATGCGTCACACCAGGTATAAGCGGTGTTCTCTTGAAGTCGTCACCACGGGAAGCGAGAGCGAAATCCTCTCTGAGATCCATGGAGGCATGTGCGGGAGCCATTCGGGGAGCCGGGCGTTGGTCGGAAAGGCTTTCCGCCATGGCTTCTATTGGCCTACTACCCTCCAGAATGCCTACGAGCTGGTGAGGAGATGCGAAGCGTGCTAATTTCATGCTAAGCAGATCCACCGACCGGCCTAGGCGCTGTAAACCATTCAGCTCTCCTGGCCGTTTCGATGCCCGGGGCCGACATCTGAGCCCGTTCATGGGCGCATCAGGCTACACGCATCTGTTCGTCGCCGTCGACAAATTCACCAAGTGGGTGGAAGCATCACCGGTCCTGGCAATCACATCCGCTGCGGCCATAAAGTTTATGAAGAGCATCTTCGTCCGGTTTGGTGTCGCCAGCAGAATCATCACCGACAACGGCGCGCAATTCAAGAGCGCTGACTTCCAAGATTGGTGTGAAGAGCTGGGCACTAAGCTATGCTTCGCCTCCGTCGCACACCCAAAGAGCAATGGGCAGGTGGAGCGGGCAAACGCGGAGGTGCTGAAAGGACTCAAGACAAGGGCGTTCGATCGCCTGGAGAAGCGCGGCAAGCGCTGGGCCAAGGAAGTCCCCATTGTGCTTTGGGCTCAAAGGAAGACCTCCAGCAGAGCCACCGGCGAGACTCCCTTCTTCCTGGTGTACGGTTCGGAGGCAGTGCTCCCATCAGAGCTCGCCTTCGGATCTCCAAGAGTGGCGGCGTACAGCGAAGACAGAAACCCTGACCGGCGTCAGGATGAAGTAAACCTCCTGGAGGAGGTCAGAGACAGAGCGGCGATCCGGGCCGCCAGATATCGGCAATCTCTGCGCCGTTATCAAGCAAGACGGGTGTGCGAGAGAACGCTGGCAGCGGGCGACCTCGTCCTGCGCAGAGTCCAGGCGCAGGCAGGACGCACCAAGCTGTCTCCCCTGTGGGAGGGCCCCTTCAAGGTGGTCTCAGTATCCCGCCCAGGCTCAGTCAGGCTTGCCTTCGAGGATGGTCGCGAGTTGGCGAACACCTGGAACGTCGAGCAGCTGAAGAAGTTCTACCCGTAGGTAGTCGTTTCAGAAAGCTTTTGGTCTTCCCTTGGAGCCGAGCGGCGAGGTCTTTTTTCCTTCTGCTTCATGGGCTGCTGCAATGTACAAAGCCATCTGCAATATAAAGATAAGTTTTGTTTCTCTGTGAGCATCTGTCTTTCGCCTTAAGAAAGTCTGTTAGAAAACATTCTGTTGAAAGCTAGTAGCGAAAAAGTACTTAAGGCTGATGGCCCCTTAGTTGCAAAAGCGAACACTTAAACTCGTGGCTGGGCGGGGCGAGGCGGACGGAAGGCGTGTTCTGGCCTGGTGTGTCTGCTCGGTCTGGGCCCCTGCGCCAACGACGGCACCAGCGTCTAGACCACTTCCGGAAGTTAAGTTCCCGCCACGCAACGTTTAAAGTCTGTTCGCGAGAGGCCATAAGGGTTGAAGTAAGCAGATGCCTAAGGAAAAAGCGCTCACTTTCAATAGAACGTTCTATCTAAAGCTTTCGGCGATCGGTTGCCTAAGTGCTTCTTTTCCGCAAAGTAAAAGATTGCATAAAGGTTAAACAAGACTTGTGGCAGGAAAAGCAAAAATTGCATTGACAGGTTCTATATACAAGACGAAACAAACAAGGGAGTTCAGCTACTCCTCGTCGTCATCATCTTCTGCCGGTGCAGCGCCGTCCATCATGGATACGCGGCTGGCGGCGACCTCGACCCGAGATTGTTCGCCGGTCCGGTATGAAAGGTTCCCGGTGGCGGCGTCAAGGTCGAACGCGGCGTTTTGGGCAAGGCAGTTGCCCAAAACGAACCGCGCTGCTTCAAAAGCGCCGTGGCGACCATCTTCGATCGTCCGCGCCCGCATCGCCACCGGCAGGTCGCGCAAGGCCTCACGGCGCGACCCACTGCGCCAGTGTACTGCGCGGCCGTCTCCTCGGTGGGCGTACAAAGTAATCCCGGTGGAATGCGACTGAGGCGCCCGGAAATCGCGGTAGGCGATCCGCAAAGATGTCGGCAAGGACCCGGGCGTTGAGGGCCATGCGAAAGGTCTGCAGAGTCTTTGGTGGCCAAGGCGGCAGCGGCTTGTGCCGCCGTGGCCTCGCGGGTCGCCGTCTCCCTCGCGGCGGTCTCCCGGTCGAGGGCGCGCCGCAGCTCGCCGGCGGCTCGCTCCGCCGAAGCAAGGGCGACCTCCCGCACCGCCCAAGTGTGGGAGAGGGCGCGAAGCGCTTCGAAGGAGCGCCTGACGTCGGCGGCGATGGCAGAGATGCCGTCGGTGTCGGCAGGGGCAGTGGTCGGAAGATCCTCCAGCGTCGACGACGGTGCACTCTCCACAGCTGGCGGAGCGGTCTCCGTTGATGGGACCGTGGGCAAGCTGGGGGCTGGCGGATCGCGCGGGATGGAGCTTGAGGCCCCAGCGTCCGCTCTATCCCGCGAAGAAAAACCAAAAGGGTTCAGGTATGCAAAAAACGTATAGCATGCTAACCCTAACGCGAAATGTGCATGAACGCAGAGGAAGTTACAAGCGCGCGGCGCCCTCAGCGAAGGAAGGGGCGATGTCATCACTGGTCGCGGGCGTTGGCGCCACGCCCTCCTCCCGTTGAATGAGGCGGAGGGGGCAGCGGAGTCACCATGGCCGGCGTCGTCGAAGAAAGCGCAGCAGTGCTCGGCGGAAGGGCAGCGCCGAAGGGCAGCAGCGATGGAGGTGTACCGCACGAAGGTGCCGACACGGAAGAAACCGACAGAGGAGGCGCCGATTCTGCAAGAGTCGCCGCGCTCTCGCCAGGCGGCGGACCGGCGGCGTTAGCAGCAGGGCCCCCGCTGGAGGGGGCCAAAGGAGGCGGCTCAGGACTGGAAAGGCGGAGCCTTTTTGGGCTCGCCTCTCCCTCCTCATCATCATCGTCTTTGGAGAGGATGAGGCGGCGCTTCCCGAGAGCGCGGTCGGAGTCGGCCGCCACCACAGGAGGAGCGGCGGCCGCAGGAGCTTCAGCGATCGTTGGCAGAGGATCGCGGATTTGCAGTGGTCCCCGGGCCACTTGGACTGCGTGACCAGAAACCTCCATGGGAGGCAGCGCGCGCAGAACATGTTGCGCTCCCGTGGGGGTCAGTCGCCGAGGGGGAGGATGCTCGCAGGCGGAGAAATGTCGCCGGCCGGCGCGGACAATAATCCCGCCAGCCACTGCCGGAGCACGTCGTCCGGCACATTCCCTGCGGCTGAACGCACAAAAAGAAGAAGCCGCGAGTTAGCAAACAACCGAAGAAGAGAAAAGGCGTTCCGCGAAGTCAGAAGATCCAGAAGAATGCAAAAGTACTCACCTCCGGGGCCAACGCGGATTCCATCGTCGTCGCCATAATACTGTCAGGCGGGGCGCGCCCTCATGCGAAGCGGGCAGAGGCGGCGCCGTAAAAAGTCCGTCGCCACATGGGTTCCGGTGAGCCCGTTGTGGCGGAGCTCAGCAATGCGCGCCAGCATCGCGTCCATCTCCGCTGAGCCGTCGGGAAGGGACCCCCAGCTGGCAAGGGATTCTGCAGGACCCTCGGGGAAGACAAGATCGTCGCAGCCATTGGAATCCTCCACGTACAGCCACTGTCGGTGCCAGTCCTTCCAGTTGGATTTGACCGCGACCGGAATGTAGGCGGCGGCGTCGCGAAGAGCGAAGTAGCAGCTTCCAACCACGCCCGAGCGCGCGCTGGCGTGCAGCGTGAAGAGCCGGCGCCAGAGTGGGAGGCTCGGCATCGTCCCCACGAACATCTTGCAGAGGTGGGCGAAGATGGCCAGCATCAAGACGGAGTTGGGGGGAAGGTGCGCCGCCTGGATCTCGTAGAAGGCGAGCACCCCCAAGAAGAACTCGGAATACGGCGGGACAAGCCCCGCCATCATCGGCCAGGTGAAGGTGATGATCTCCCCGTCGCGGGGGCTTGGCACCATGGTGCCGGCGCGGAACCGGGCGGAGGCCGGCGGCACGAACACTCACAGCCGCGCCACCGTCTCCTCGTCGGCGACGGAGGCGGGCAAAGCTGGACCAGGTGTTGGCGCGGCCGGAGCGGCGTCCCCGCGGCGAACCTTGCTGCGCTTAGGAGCCATTGGAAGATGGCGGAAGTACGGTGGCGAGAGCTAAGAGGCGAAGAAACTTGGTGGCAGTGGCAAAGGAAAGCAGGTGGCAGCTCAAAGCACTTGGGCGCGCGGAAGGATTCGTCGCGGCGCCAAGGGACGAAGCTTTTATAGAAGGTGGAAGCGAGTGCGACGGTTTGGATTCCGTCCCTACTCACGTGCGCGCGGCGCCATCATTGCCCCGCGCGTTTCGGTTTCCCTCGAAAAGCGGCGTAATTCCTCAAGGAAGATCGTGCGCAGGTGGAGAATCAGGCGTACGACCGCCGTAGGGGGTGGGCCCCCACGATCCGTCTCCCGCCGCACGAGAAACGGCAGAGTATTGGCGTGACGGTTCGCGTATCATGGTGGACCCGGGGGCTACTGTTGGTACAATAAATACCGGGGTATGAAGAGTCCTAGAGAAGGCAAGGCGGCGCATCCAGCGGGCCCCACGCGTCAGGCGGTGACCAGGCCCCAGCGCGTGGGCGAGCCTCTCAGCGCATCCAGCGGGCCCCACGCGCAAAGCGGGCGACAGTTCCCCAGCGCGTGGCGAGCCCCTCAACAAGATCTAGCGGGCCCCACGCGTCGAGCGGGCGACGAGCCCGGCGTGTGGCGAAGCCCTCGGCTACAAGACTCCTCGCTGCGCAGTGGGGCCAGCGTGGGAGGCGTCGAAAAGAGTCTTTGGGGTGAAGGCTCCCCGCGGCGAAGGGCGGCGCATTCAATGCGACATTACGGCGGATAAGCAGATGAAGAGATGATTACCGCCACAGTGACCTTTGCGAGTCGATCAAGCATCACCGTGGCGCAGGCGAAGTGACCGCGAGAGAGAGTTTACCCTCATCAAGCTAGCCGCCCGCTTCAGAAGGAGCAAGCTGGGCCTCGCCCGCAGTCTCACTAGCGTGTTCCCACGGGTCAGAAGCCACTTGCGAAGCGCGCGTGGGCGGCACCAGACGGCGCAGCAGCAGCACGTTTTAGTCTCTCGCCCCGCCCTTCACGCCCTATCGGTGTCTTGTCTTGAAGAGTATCATCTCGCCTACCCCTCGCTCTCTCCGCCAGTTCGAGGCTTGTATAAAAGGGGAGGAGAGAGAAGGGAGAGGGGGTTCGAAACACTCTGTAATCGCATTCCACACAACCACAACAAGAAAAGAGCTAAGGCTCAGCAGGAGTAGGACTATTACCCGCAGGGGGGTCCGAACCTGGGTAATCTCCGTGCGTCGCTCCTCGCTGCGTCCGACGCTCGAATCGGATCGAGCCCAGGCTTATCGGCTAGCAGGATAGAAATCTGATAGGGGTGTGATCCGCAGTGGTTGAGTGGAGAACACGCCGTCACAAACACAGTAAAACCATCATGATGATGGGACGAAAGTGGATATGGATAGGCTTCCCCACGGGGGCGCGTGTCGTTCCG
Organism: Raddia guianensis; assembly: GCA_036346415.1. Classification (NCBI taxonomy): domain Eukaryota; kingdom Viridiplantae; phylum Streptophyta; class Magnoliopsida; order Poales; family Poaceae; genus Raddia; species Raddia guianensis. The sequence goes on from CM070537.1 coordinate 10,192,702, forward strand.
ACTGTGTGAGAAAAGGGCGCGAGAAAAGGGCGTGTGTCGCCTCTCCCAGTTGGGCTTGGGCTAAAATTGTAAAGGGCGATCCCCTTAACAGGCTTTCTTAACACGCCGCTAACGGTGGCAATGTGTTAACATCGAGCCTAATTCAGCCTCGGTACACCCTGGAGGGCATATGATCGGAAGCGCCAAAATTAAAGATATTTCACGGCATACCCCATGTTGGGTCACTAGCCAGCTTCACATGTTCGAGGTTGGGTGTTGGTGAAATTTGGTTATAGTTTCGGAGGTATGCCTTTTCTAAGGTCGCCAGTTGTATACCGCTACCCGAATACAAGTACCTCTATACCAAACTGTATCCAATCGGTATGCTCTTAGGGGCCAATAGCTGATCCCTTCTCTGGTCGGGACAGGTACCACTCGACTGAAAGGTGTGCCCCATGTTGGGCCGAGTGCTGGCTCTTACAAGTTAAGGCCAAACGTCTGATGCTGTTATACTTTAAAACGCTTAATTTACAGCATGCTGCAAGACAAAAGTTGTAATAGCATGGCTTAAGGCATGCCCCATGTTGGGTCAATTGCTGCTTTCGCAACACTAGAGTAGATGCCAAGTAGCCGAGTTCGTCTGTTGAGGTGACATGCCTAATGGGCCGAAAAAAGCTGGAGTTTGGTACTACCAATCTAGGCGTTGCTTCAACACAAAACCTTAAGATTTGTTGAGTTCTTTACAATCTCTTTTCAGATTACAGGAGATATTGGTAAAACCAGTCGGCCGGCCATCTGATTCGATCGTAAAGCACTCGGGGGCCAATGTGGACTACATGGGCTCCAGGTATCCTCTAGAAGGCCCATAAGGGAGCAGATGGGGGACGACCCAAGTCGGTTGATTAGGGATAGAGACCACTCGGGTTACACGCGCCTTGAGCTCCAAGGAAGTTCCCGAGGATATGATTAAACTCCATGTAATGAGGAGATCAACACATGCATGACATGTAACGGCATAACTGAATTAGGTACCGTATATCACGTGCTACCTTATAACTCTATCTCCCCCTACACTATATAACGAGAGGGGGTAGAGACCATAGGCAGGATATCTCATAACACCATAGAGCATACGTTGTCATCATCTTGGTCATCTTGCATCCCGCATCTTGATCAATCATAATCCCAGAGCACAGGAAGTAGGGTATTACCTCGGCTGAGGGCCTGAACTTGTATAAACCCGGTCTTGCGCTACCATCTCGTTTGGTTCTTAATTAGAGTCCCCTAGTACAACTTCATTGCCGGCGGTGACCCCCCAGTTAGTCACCAGTCGACACCTCCAGGTCTGGTCCGACCATGGCGGCCAGGGGGAGCTCATTGAGAGTGTCCGCGTCCTGCCACGCAGGGTAATGGCGAACAAGTGAGCATCCTGTTTCTTTCCGGTGGGAGCTGCTGAAGTTTACTGATTTTTTGTGCTAGTGCTGTATTGCGCGTGCGTGAACTGCCATTGTCTGACTCGTGGATAAATTGGGCTCTCTCTTGGACCGACCTTGCAATGACGAGGCTTGTGGGACCAGAAGGCATCGAAGTGGTGGAGATGCGCCTTTGTTGAATACGTCTTTAGCTTGGGGAGGTGGCAACGGTGGAGGCCGAAGTGCTGACAAGGACATCGCCTTATCCGAATGTCGACGAAGCTGGCGATGTGATCGACTTGGCCATGGTGGGGGTCGACGATGCCATCGTTGATGATGTAGATAATGTCGTTAAGTTTCGCCAACTTGTTGTAGATAAAAAGGCCGAAGATGAAGGAGTCAATCAAATGCTCGTCGATGTCCATGTTGATGAAGTAGTCGACGAAAATCTTGATAGCCACCACATTGACGTAGTGTTGGTCATACCTATGATGGATATGGTCAGATCACTATCAAGGTTGTCTAATACTCCATTCGTTCTTTTTATTTCTCGCCGTTGATTTTTGCACATGTCCTTTCACCATTTGTCTTTACTAAAATATTAGTGTAATAATACAAAAATATTGTAACATCCGCAATTTTTCAAAACACTAATTTTTAATTACGTTTATAATTATTTAACAAAATCATGAGAAAAATCTTATTAAAATTAAAACTAAAGTATTGGCCATTTTATATTTAAAGAAGCATAAGGTTAATACGTTAAAACTTCAATTAAAACATATACGAATTTTTAGTTAAGAAAACATGAATAAAATAAAATAATATATATATATATATATATATATATATATATATATATATTGGGAAACCAAGTAAAAACTATTTACCAAATTGTATTTAAGGGAGTATAAAACCAATATAAATATATATATGCAAATATTTTTGTCCAAACAAAAAAAGAAACAAATATGAATAGAATTTTTATACACATGGATTTGCACATTTTGGCAAAACAAAATTTCAATTAATAAGAAAGGAAGGTAAAACAAATAAATCAAATTTTTATAAAATTCACTCAAACCAAATCCTCTTTGGGCCCAGCTCCTCCTCTTCCTTTTCCTCCCTCGGCCCGACCAACACCGCAGACCATCCTCTGCCGGTGGGGCCTACCAACCAACATCTCATCCTCTCTTCCCTCCTGTCAAGCAGGCCCACTGTCAGCTTCTTCTTCTTTCTCCTCCCGATTCGCCTCCTCTCTGTCTCCCTCTGGCGCCCGCTCTCTCTCTCTCTCTCTCCTCCCTCTCGCCAGTGCTTGTTGCCGCCGCGTCTGCAGGAGCATATCGAGCAAGGACGCCGCCAAGTTGTCGCCACGCCGCCGTCGTTGTGGGCCTTGCATACAGTTATTTTCCTTCCCAAGCGCCGCCGTCGGGCTTGACGCGCCATGGCGCCAAGGTCGCCGCCGCCCTGCGCCACGAGACTTCGCCGCCGCATCCTAACCCTGTGCCAACCACTTCGTGGACGAATTCATGCCGCGTGGCCTATAAAAGTAAAGGTTGTTTGTGAAATATTCGAAAGTAAAGGTTGCCTGATATTTGTTTCAATAATTGTTTGGGAAAAGAAATATTTAATATCTGAAAAAGGAAAAATGATTTCGCCATGTCATTATTTTTCAAATCCAAAATTGCAAATGATATTTGAGTTCATTTTGTAGCAAGACATGTTTATGGTGAAATGATGGAATTTGGCAAAAACGATAAGAACATCACATGAAATAATGGCCACTTGGTTGAAAAGGTTGTGTTATTTCATATGGGATGGAGATGAGACTTTGAGTTTGGATTTTGGTGATATGAAAAGTTGGAAAACGACAAAATATGCTTTCATGTTGAAATAAATATTCTGGTTTAATAAATACTTATTTGACTGAGAAGGAAGAACGACTACCGTTAGGGTAATACCCTGGTAAAACGGAGTCCGACACCTTAATCAGTCTAAGGACTGTTTTCCTGTGAATCTATGAACCGGGCTCATACAGTACGACCTCGGAACTCGTCTATGGGGATGAGCTTAGCTAAGTAAGCCTTGGAAGTTACCGGAAACTATTCCGATTTAAAATCGAGATGCCAACAAATGGGAACTTGGGCCGATCCTTGTAGCCTAAGTATCTGGACATTTGAATGGTCACCTCGCCGTGATAAATATTGGACAGCGGGATGACCAGGGTCGGTCATACGTGCTCCATATTTAATGACAAATAGTTTCCAATAGATTTCTCGGAATAACTAGCTTTGTGATGTGCGTCTTTGGCTTGTATCCCCGATACTCCGACAAGCACGCACTAGCAGTAGAGGGTAAAGTGTACACACTCTGCAGAGTATTATATAAACTATCATGATAGCCGCGCTCTCGGGCATGAGCACGCTTGGTGACTGTTCATATGGTAGCTATATCTACAGCTCTCACCCCTTCAAAATACAAAAACGGATTACTGATCCAAAGGTGACAAAAAGAGATATTTATGATTCTTTCTTGGATTTCGGTGATTTTTACCAAAGAGAATATTGTGAAATAAAGAAAGGTGTTATGCTGAAAATTTTGGAAGTTTAAAATAAATAAAAATGTCCTTTGTACTAATAGTTGCATTTCATACATTCCTTAGACTTGTGGAGCACAATTGTACTCACGTTTCTTGCTTTTATTTTTCTTTTCAAAAACCTTTAGTTGGAGAACCGTCCCATGAGGACAAGGAGTTCTTCACACCTGGTGACTTCAAGGAATATAATGAAGCTTAGGCTATGTTCTACTACCATCGTGCCTGTGGCGTGTAGTTTGCTAGATTAAATAAATCATGTGATTTAAGACCGTACCTTAGCAAGTACGAGTACTTGTATTCCGCTTGTTATGTTATGCGTCGGTCTGCGTACCGACTTGGTTGTACTATTTGGGCTGCAGCCCTATGTATATGAATCTTAAATAATGGCAATGTATCTTTCTGTTTCGAGACTGTGTGCACTAGCAAAGATCCTTGGGACAAGTGCGGTAATACACAGAAGGGCACGGTTTTGTCAACCGAGTCCTGACAGAAATGGTATCAGAGCCAGGCTGGTTCTAGGACGTGACCTAAGCGATGAGACTAAAACTAATTTTTATATATACCAGTATTTTGAAAATCACTCTATAAATACCTTGCCTCCCCTTATTGTTTCCGCAAGCACTCATCTCAGCTCATTCTTTCAAGCCCTCATTTCAAAAATGTCGTCATTCACTTCTTCCTTGGGCCAAGGCTTTGGTGGTTTCGTCACCCAGCTCCTCCTGTTATTGGAGTGGCTACGTTTTGAACAACCCTTGTTCAATGGAGCTACCACCAATCGTCGTGGGCATTCGCATTGGGTGGTGAGTGTCACCATCTTTGCGCGAAACGGGCCTCAAGTCCGTGGACCCTATCGTTTCACCGGCACCCGAGCACAGTGCTTCGATGCTATCCAAGATGCTGCCCGTGGACCCTATCTTTGCTGGAGAATTGTCCGGCTCTCCTTTTCGCTACTTTCCAGCGAGAGTCACCAATGAAGTCTACAACACCTTCCGCCCATTGGCAAACGAGATTGACCCGACGGTTCCGCATCTCGCTGCCATGGTGCAAGCCCTAGACGAAGCCTATGTAAATGGACTTCGTGAGTTATCTAATGCTTATGAGGAAGGGCGTCGTATGGAGGAGCTCCATAAAGAAAACCAGGAGCTTCGAAGAAAGGAAAACCACCACCTCGCGGAGAAAGCACACCTCTGCCAGTCCATCCACCAACTTTCCCGTGAGAATGATAGGCTCCGCACGAATCTTGCTGAGTCTACTTGTCCATCATATGAAGGAGCCATCGCTCGAGGCCGACCCCATCATGGTCATCTTCCGTACTGTCCCTGTCCTACCAATCTTCGTAACTTCAATATCATCGAGGGTACTCCCGTGAGGAGAAACCTTGAACCCCGTGTGCCTAACCCTTCATTCGCCAGTACTGAGTGCAGCATTGATCGTGCTGCTACTGCTGCTGCCGCTGGATACCCTGTCCTTCCGGGCGTGGATCTCAACAGTACCGCCCATTGGGACGACACTGCTGGTCCATCTAACCGAGTACCCCGTAATACCGAAGAAGAAGAACAATACCCCAACGAGCTTGTCTTCGAACCTGCCCAGTAGTCTAGCTACCATATGTGGCTAGTGGTCCCTTGTATTATTAGATGTCTGTACCAGTTATAATATAGCAACTACGTGTGTGTGCCCCTTACCCGAATTGTCTTTTTCTAGAAAAGATATGCCGCCACGTGTCCCCCTCCTTGCGCCCGGCCCCTACTCGGGAGCCCTCCTTTTTTTTCCTCGCCGCCGCGCCATTTCAAAAATTGGACCCATGCCGATTTAAAAAAAAAAGGCTGCCACTGCCTATTTAAACGGTGACCCCCGTCGGTATCCACCGCACCACTCGCCTCCCCCCTCCATTTCTTGCCAACCGAGCCACTTCTCTGTCATCGATCATGGGAAAGAAAACTCGAAGCCGATCCCCGAGTCTTGATAAACCTCCTGAACCCAGTGAACTCCAGCTCTTTCTTGCGGAAATGAGACGGTTTCCACCTTGGATCACCGTTTCCACTTTCGTCATTTGGCTAGCCTTCCTCCTCTGGTTCCTATGGAACTATCGCGAATTATAGTATGTTGCCACTTCAGGATTTAGATCCTGAATTTGTATCTTGTATTGTGTGTAGGTCGATGATACCAAGTATTGTGGTATTACGACCATGTTTGTTGTCTTGTGCTTTGCATGAAATAAAGATGTTGTGTGGTTTATGAAAAACTAAATTTATATATATGTAAAGGATGTTACAACTTTCCTTCTTAATGCCTATCTCATCTAATCCTCAGAATGGTGAACACTCGGAGCAATGGTGATCGTCATGATCAGTCCAGGGCTCGTACACCATCAGAGCATAGTGGTGGCTCAACACCGGGACAAGATGCTCAAAGTATGGAGCAGACTCCCACTCAAACCCAGTTACAACCCCAGTTCCAACTCCACCTCCACCCAACTGTCCCTCAACTTATGGCAATGCAGCTCCAAATGATGCAACTGCTAACTCAAGTTGTGAACCAATCTCAAACCCAAGCTACTGCCATGCCAGCATATCAGCCTCCACCACCACCTGCTTCGCACCTAGTAGAATTTCAGCGAACTAGGCCCCCAACTTTTACTGGTTCCACTGATCCCATGGATGCAAAAAACTGGCTTAGGGACGTGGAGAGAGAACTCCTTCTGGCTCAATGTGACGAGCATGAGAGTGTGATGTTTGCTGCTCATCAACTGTCCGGCACTGCAGCAAACTGATGGGATAATTTCTTCAACGCCCATGATAATCCTCACCATATCACCTGGGAAGAATTTGCTCAAGCTTTTAGAAATGCTCATGTTCCTAGAGGAGTTTTCGAACGCAAGAGACGCGAGTTCAAGAATTTGCAGCAAGGGACTGTGACTATGACCCAATATCTCAACAAGTTTAATCAATTGGCACGTTATGCTCCTCGTGACGTGTCCACTGATGAAGATAAAATTTGGCATTTCATGGAAGGAATGGACCCCGAGATCAAGGCTCTCCTTGCCTCCAATGAATACAACACCTTTCAGGACATGGTTGATAAGGCACTGGTCCAAGAGGACATCCAACGTCAAAGGATTGCTGCTCGCAAGAGAAAGATGGCTATGCAACCTCAGCAGTCCAACCCAAGGGGACGATTTGCTCCTGCTCCTCCCAATAGGCAGAATCGTCCAAATCAAGATCAAGTGCAGTTCCCTGTTACTCGTCCAGCCTTTCCTCCAGCTTGCCCCAACCCCGCTGCTCCACCCAGAAAGGATCAGTCAAATATCAGGTGCTTCGTTTGCAATCAGTTTGGGCACTACTCCAACAATTGCCCGAAAAAGAATCAGAACACCGCACCAAACCAAGGCCAGAATCAAGCCAATCCTAGTGCCAACCGTATTCCTCCTCCTCCACCTAAGAACCCTCAAGCAATGGGAAGAGGCCGAGTGAACCATATCACTGCAGAAGAAGCTCAGGAAGATCCAGAAGTTGTGATGGGTACGTTTTGGTTAATTCTGTACCCGCTAATGCACTATTTGACTCTGGAGCAACGCACTCATTCATATCAAAAGATTTTGTGCAAAAACATAATATGGGGACTATGGGATTAGTAAGGCCACCATTAATTCAATCTCCTGGAAAAGAGATTAAGACCTCCTTAGTCTGCCCTGAGTCAGAAATCCAAATAAATGGAGAAAAATTTCTGGCTAACCTTATCCTAATAGAATCCCAAGGAATAGAAGTCATTCTGGGAATGGATTGGTTAAGCAAATATAAAGGTCAAATTGATTGTGCCAGTTGGGGAATCAGTCTTGAAACCCCAGATGAACAAAAAATTCGCTTTGCTTCCAACTTGGAACCACAAGGTCTGATTACTCTAAACAAGATGAAGAGTGTAACCCTAGAGTCTATACCTGTTGTCAATGAATATCCTGATGTTTTCCCCGAAGAATTACCTGGTATGCCACCTGATAGAGATGTGGAATTCTCAATTGATCTTGTGCCTAGAACTGCCCCAATTGCCCTAAGACCATATAGACTGTCTGCCGAATTGTTGGCCGAACTCAAGAAGCAGATTGAGGAACTGCAGTCAAAAGGATTTATCCGCCCTAGCACTTCACCCTAGGGAGCCCCTGTAATTTTTGTGGCTAAGAAAGATAGTAAGGCATTGAGGATGTGTGTGGATTATAAAGCTTTAAATGCTGCTACCATCAAAAATAAGTAGCCACTACCAAGAATTGATGATTTGTTTGATCAATTAGAAGGGGCTTGTGTGTTTTCAAAAATTGATTTAAGGTCAGTGTACCACCAGATTAGAATCAATAAGGAAGATATACCCAAAACAGCATTTGCGACCCGGTATGGATTATATGAGTATACCGTGATGTCATTCGGATCAACCAATGCCCCTGCTGTATTTATGGCATTAATGAATAAGATATTCATGGAGTATTTGGATAAATTCGTAGTGGTTTTTATAGATGATATATTGATCTACTCCAAAAATAAAGAAGAGCATGAAATCCATCTGAGATTAGTACTGGAAAAACTTAGAGAGCATCAGCTTTATGTTGAATTTGAAAAATGTGCATTCTAGCTGGGAGAAATTTCTTTCCTTGGACATGTGATATCAACTAGTGGTATAGCTGTTGATCCTAGCAAAGTAAATGATGTGTTAAATTGGAAGCCACCTAAATCAGTGACCAAATTAAGAGGATTTCTTGGATTAGCTGGCTATTATCGGAGATTTACTGCTGATTTTTCCAAGATAGCCAAACCATTGACCAACCTCTTAAAGAAAGATAAGAAATATGTTTGGACCCTAGAATGCCAAAATAGTTTCGAAGAGTTGAAAAAGAGACTAACTACTGCACCTGTTCTTACTCTTCCCGACCTCCAGAAAAATTTTGAAGTATATTGTGATGCTTCATTGCATGGTATTGGATATGTACTCATGCAAGATAAGAAAGTAGTGGCCTATGCATCAAGACAATTAAATGCACATGAGCAAAATTACCCGACCCACGATCTAGAGTTAGCTGCAGTAGTGCATGCATTAAAGATATGGTGACATTACTTAATTGGAAACAGAACTGAAATATATACGGATCACAAGAGTTTGAAATATATATTCACCCAACCGGATTTAAACCTAAGGCAACGAAGATGGTTGAAATTAATAAAGGATTATGATGTTGGGATTAATTATTATGCTGGAAAGGCCAATGTTGTGGCAGATGCATTAAGTCGAAAAGCATATTGTAATAATCTCATGGTTAAAGAATTTCAACCCCAGTTATATCGAGAATTGGTAAGGATGAATATGGAAATAATGATGCCTGGATGCCTCAACACTTTAGTACTGCAACCCACCTTACTGGATCAAATCAAGGCAAATCAAGATAAAGATATAGAAATAAAAGAAATTAAGGAAAAAGTCAAGGAAGGAAAAACCCTAGAATTTCATGAAGATAAAGAAGGAGTACTGTGGTTAGGAAAAAGAATTGTTGTACCTAAAGATAAAGAGTTAAGGGGATTAATTTTAAAGGAAGCTCATGATTCTCCTCTCTCATTACACCCTAGAAGTACTAAAATGTACTCGGATTTAAAACAAGCTTATTGGTGGAAGGGTATGAAAAAGGATATAGCTGAATATGTGGCATTGTGTGATATATGCCAAAGGGTAAAAGCCGAACATCAAAGACCCGCTGGATTATTGCAACCCTTGAAAATCCCATAATGGAAATGGTCTGAAATAGGTATGGATTTTATTGTGGGATTACCCAGAACCTAGTCGGGATTTGATTCAATTTGGGTTATTGTGGACCGTCTTACCAAAGTTGCCCACTTTATACCAGTCCGAACTGACTACTCTGGAGCTAATCTAGCTGACCTATATATGTCAAAAATCGTATGCCTGCATGGTGTACCGAAAAGATAGTATCAGATCGAGGTACCCAGTTCACCTCAAGATTTTGGCAAAAACTTCATAAAGCATTAGGAACAGGACTTAATTTCAGTGCTGCTTATCACCCGCAAACTGATGGCCAAACTGAAAGGATAAACCAAATCCTAGAAGATATGCTACGTGCATGTGCCTTAGCAAACCAATCTAGTTGGGATAAACAGTTGTGCTACGCTGAATCTGCATATAATAACAGCTAACAGTCGAGTATTCAAATGGCACCATTTGAGGCACTGTATGGAAGAAAGTGTAGAACTCCTTTGTACTGGCATGAGACTGGAGAAGCTAAGTTGTTTGGACACGAAAGTTTGCAAGCAGCTGAAAAAAAAGTCCAAGAAGTACGACAAAGACTCAAGGAAGCCCAATAAAGGCAAAAGAGCTATGCCGACAATCGCCGAAGAGAGCTCAACTTTGCAATTGGAGATTTTGTATACCTAAGGGTCTCTCCACTTAAGGGTATGCGTCGTTTCCGACTAAGCGGTAAGTTGCCACCAAGATTTGTTGGACCATTCAAAGTTCTTGCCAAAAGAGGTGAAGCGGCATACAAATTAGAGCTACCTGAGAAGATGGCTGGTATACATGATGTATTCCATGTGTCCCAATTAAAGAAATGTTTGCGTGTTCCTGAAGAGAAAATATCCCTAGAACCCCTGGATGTACAACAGGATTTGTCATATAAGGAATACCCCACCAAAATCTTGGATGAAGCTGTGCGAGTTACCCAAACCAAATCCATCCGGTTCGTACGAGTTCAATGGAGTAATCACTCTGAAGCAGAAGCAACCTGGGAACGAGAAGATGGCCTTCGTGCAGAGTTTCCGGATCTCTTCTCCAACCTGTCCGAATCTCGAGGTCGAGATTCCCGTTAAGGGGGGGTAGGTTTGTAACATCCTCAATTTTTCAAAACACTAATTTTTAATTATGTTTATAATTATTTAACAAAATCATGAGAAAAATCTTATTAAAATTATAACTAAAGTATTGGCCATTTTATATTTAAAGAAGCATAAGGTTAATATGTTAAAACCTCAATTAAAACATATATGAATTTTTAGTTAAGGAAACATGAAGAAAATAAAATAAAATAAAATAAAATATATATATTGGGACACCAAGTAAAAAACTATTTACCAAATGGTATTTAAGGGAGTATAAAACCAATATAAATATATATATGCAAATATTTTTGTCCAAACAAAAATAAAGAAACAAATATGAATAGAATTTTTATACACATGGATTTGCACATTTTGGCAAAACAAAAATTTCAATTAATAAGAAAGGGAAGGTAAAACAAAGAAATCAAATTTTTATAAAATTCACTCAAACCAAATCCTCTTTGGGCCTAGCTCCTCCTCTTCCTTTTTCCTCCCCTCGGCCCAGCCAGCGCCGCAGCCATCCTCTGCCAGTGGGGCCTACCAACCAGCATCTCGTCCTCTCTTCCCTCCCTGTCAAGCAGGGCCCACCTGTCAGCTTCTTCTTCTTCCTCCTCCCGATTCCCCTCATCTCTGTCTCCCTCTGGCGCCCCCTCTCTCTCTCTCTCCTCCTTCTCCCCTGCTCGCCAGCTGCCGCCGCGTCACCATGGGAGCATACCGGAGCAAGGACGCCGGCCAAGTCGTCGTCACGCGCCGCCGTCGTTGTGGACGCCGCGCCCTGGTTATTTTCCTTCCCGAAGCGCCTCCGTCGGGCTTGACCGCGCCATGGCGCCAAGGTCGCCGCCGCCCTGCGCCACGAGACTTTGCCGCCGCATCCTAACCCTGTGCCAACCACTTCGTGGACGAATTCATGCCGCGTGGCCTATAAAAGCCGAGCCGTCGTGCCGCCAAGCCCTTCCCGATTCCGCCGGCGCCATTAGAGACGAACTTACCCGAGCTCACTCCGTTGATTTCCTTGACCAATAACGCCTCCCGTAGCTCCTCCACACCCTTCTCTTCATTTTACCTCCCTCAATTTCACCCATCCGCCGCCGGCAACGCGTTGCCGTCGTCGCCATCTCCGGCCGAACCGCCACCGCAGCCGCAAGCCCGATTCCACACGGAAACCTCCCACACCAACATCACCAAGAAGTTACTTCCGCTAATCTCTCCCTCCTGGTACCATCCACCCCGCCGGAGACGCCGCCGCCCGCCGGAACGAGCCGCCGCGCCGCCGTGAGCCTGCGCCGAGTAACTGACAGGTAGGTCCCACCTGTCAGCACCGCGTGGCTGCAGCGTGCGGGCGCCTGTTGGTTCGGGCCGACGCGGGCCTAACGGACCGAAATCGGCCTGCTGCGGTGTTTCGATTTAATAAACATTTTAATGGAAAAATGCACTCTAGAATCCATATCTAACTCATACTAATTCAGAAAAATGTCAAATAAAATTCTAAAAACTTGGAAAAATAAAATATTTCCAAATAAATTATTCTTATACAATGAAAAACATATTTGAATATATAAATAATTTGTGTGTATATATTTTGGTGTATAGACGCCGGTGTTCCTGGACTGGATTGCAAATTTGCAATCCCAGCGTACTTTCTGACGCTACATTTGAAGGCAAGTCCCCTTGACACATATTCTATGTTTCTGTTTGTTTGTAAAATGTTTGTCAAATATTTGAAAGTAAAGGTTGCATGATATTTGTTTCAATAATTGTTTGGGAAAAGAAATATTTAATATCTGAAAAAGGAAAAATGATTTCACCATGTCATTATTTTTCAAATCCAAAATTGCAAATGATATTTGAGTTCATTTTGTAGCAATACATGTTTATGGTGAAATGATGGAATTTGGCAAAAACGATAAGAACATCACATGAAATAATGGCCACTTGGGTTGAAAAGGTTGTGTTATTTCATATGGGATGGAGATGAGACTATGAGTTTGGATTTTGGTGATATGAAAAGGTGGAAAACGAGAAAATATGCTTTCATGTTGAAATAAATATTTTGGTTTAATAAATACTTATTTGACCGAGAAGGAAGAACGACTACCGTTAGGGTAATACCCTGGTAAAACGGAGTCCGACACCTGTCTGCACCGCGTGGCTACAGCGTGCGGGCACCTGTTGGTTCAGGCCGACGCGGGCCTAACGAACCGGAATCGGCCTGCTGCGGTGTTTCGATTTAATAAACAATTTAATGGAAAAATGCACTCTAGAATCCATATCTAATTCATACTAATTCAGAAAAATGTCAAATAAAATTCTAAAAACTTGGAAAAATCAAATATTTCCAAATAAATTATTTTTATACATTGAAAAACATATTTGAATATATCAATAATTTGTGTGTCCGACGCCTTAATCAGTCTAAGGACTGTTTTCCAGTGAATCTATGAACCGGGCTCATACAGTACGACCTCGGAACTTGTCTATGGGGATGAGCTTAGCTAAGTAAGCCTAGGAAGCTATCGGAAACTATTCCAATTTAAAATCGAGATGCCAACGAACGGGAACTTGGGCCGATCCTTGTAGCCCCAGTATCCGGATATTGGAATGGTCACCTCGCCGTGATAAATATTGGACAGCGGGATGACCAGGGTTGGTCACGCGTGCTCCATATTTCATGACGAATAGTTTCCAGTAGATTTCTTGGAATAACTGGCTTTGTGCTGTGCGTCTTTGGCTTGTATCCCCGATACTCCGACAAGCACGCACTAGCAGTCAAGGGTAAAGTGTACACACTCTGCAGAGTATTATATAAACTATCATGATAGCCGCGCTCTCGGTCATGAGCACGCTTGGTGATTGTTCATATGGTAGCTATATCTACAGCTCTCACCCCTTCAAAATACAAAAACGGATTACTGATCCAAAGGTGACAAAAAGAGATATTTATGATTCTTTCTTGGATTTCGGTGATTTTTACCAAAGAGAATATTGTGAAATAAAGAAAGGTTTTATGTCGAAAATTTTGGAAGTTTAAAATAAATAAAAATGTCCTTCGTACTAATAGTTACATTTCATACATTCCTTAGAGTTGTGGAGTACAATTGTACTCACGTTTCTTGCTTTTATTTTTCTTTTCAAAAACCTTTAGTTGGAGAACCGTCCTAGGAGGACAAGAAGTTCTTCGCACCTGGTGATCTTCGAGGAATATAATGTAGTGTAGGCTATGTTCTACTACCATCGTGCCTGTGGCGTGTAGTTTGCTAGATTAAATAAATCATGTGATTTAAGACCGTTCCTTAGCAAGTACGAGTACTTATATTCCGCTTGTTATGTTATGTGTCGGTCTGCATACCGACTTGGTTGTACTATTTGGGCTCCAGCCCTATGTATATGAATCTTAAATAATGGCAATGTATATATCTGTTTCGAGACTGTGTGCACTAGCAATAATCCTTGGAACTAGTGCGGTAATACATAGAAGGGCACGGTTTTGTCAACCGGGTCCTGACAAATATAAATCAAGCTTAAAGTATTTTTAATGATAAAATAAAGCATAACAAAATAAATCATACTTAAATAGTTTTTTCAATAAGATGCATGGTTGAAAGGTACCTATAAAAGTCTAACGCCGATAAATAAAAAAGACGGAAGGGACAATAATTGTGGATTGATGCGCCCCTCGTCTATTGGTGCGCGCGCGGAGAGCGTTAACTTTTTTGTCCATTCAATCCGAAAACCAATCTAACAACAGGCCCATTCAGCCCAAAAGACCCAATAATCATAGCCCACCGTGTCAAGTCTAAGCCCAAATAACTTCCCATGTCCACGCTCAGTGCATGCCGCCCACCAGGCCACCGCCGCCGCCGCATTCATTTCCCCTCCCAAAACCATACACCGCCGATGACTGAGCGGCCGCCATGCTTCTCCGGTGACCCCTCCAGGTCCTAACCCTCCCCCTCCTCCGCGGTCACCTCTCCGCCGCCGCCGCCGCCGCCGTCGCCGTCTCTGCGGACCGTAGCAGCGTCGACCTCCTTTCGCCGCCGTTCGACTACCTTCCGGGCGACCCGCGGCCAAACCCGAAGCACGACGACGTGATCCTTGCCGTGCCGCGCGCGTCCTCCAAGCGTCACGTGGCCTCCAAGGAGCGCAAGGCCGGGCGGGTGCCGGCCATCGTCTTCGAGCAGGAGAACGGCCAGGAGGGCGGCAACAAGCGGCTCATCTCCATGCAATCGAAGCAGATCCGCAAGATCTTCGACCACCTCGGCCGGTCCTTCTTCCTCTCCCGCCTCTTTCGCCTCCAGGTCCGGTCCAACCACGCCGGCCACGGGGAGCTCATTGAGAGCGTCCGCGTCTTGCCACGCAGGGTAATGGCGAACAAGTGAGCATCCAGTTTCTTTCCGGTGGGAGTTACTGAAGTTTAATGATTTTTTGTGCTGGTGTTGTATTGCGCGTGCGTGATCTGCCATTGTCTGACTCGTGGATAAATTAGGCTCTCTCTTGGACCGACCTTGCTATGACGTGGTTTGTGGGACCAGAGGGCATCGAAGTGGTGGAGATGTGCCTTTTTTGAATGCGTCTTTAGCTTGGGGAGGTGGCAATGGTGGAGGCTGTTGATGATTCTTATGCCTATTAGAGTTTTAATCCACAAGCGCACGGATATCGCAGTCGCTTTCACCCGGGAGTATTCCTAAGGTATCGATTTTCCACGAGGAACGAGAAGTTTCTGTTTTCTAAACTTATTCACCCGGATGGATATGCTAATGGTGATTTGGAATCAACAATGGGATAAATGTATTTCGGATCAAGAGGCTCTTCGGACACCAGTTAGAAAGGTTCAAGTTCTATTCTTATTTAATTTGCGACTCTGAATCGGAGCTCAGGCACTCACTACCACCCGCTATCCTGAATTGGAATCCCGAATGGTTATGATCGTCCTGATTTGGCTCAACTGGTCTGCAACTAATGGGGCGGATTTCACAAAGTCTAAGCCGGATAATAGGGCTGTCACCACCTATTACCTACCACACATCCGTTGAAGCAGGTCCCTACCGGCTACTAACTAGTCCAAACACCGCGTCTGTTCCTAGTAGTAATACGTACCAAGGACGGCACTTCGATACGCACCCCTACTACCTCTTATACTAATCTCTAGGTGGACAATTAAGCACAAAGATCTTAGCACTCAAGAATAGTACGGGCCTAATACCAACAGAGACAAAATAAATAGACTGAACTTGATAATTAAATAAGGCAAGACTGAGTGTTATCGACAGAAGACGGAAGCAAAACCCGCATCCGAGTCCAGCTCCGGAGCTCTAGTGAGGGATACCGGCACTCCGGCTCCTCCCCTACTCTAACTCTCCTCTCTCTCATACTCTACTTGAGAGTAGCACAACTCTACTTCACTCTCACTTGTGTTGCTCTTTGTTGTTCATCTTCAAATAAAGGAGATCACCTCCTTTTATAGGCCACCGTGACCAATGGGGTGTTGACACGACTAGGGACAGGTGTCACAAGCTCCTTGCCGAAGGGGGAATCCAATGGGACCAAGAGGCGGGTCGGCCGACCGAGGGGGGTCGGCCGGCCTGCCTTTTGTCGATCCTGGCCCTCCAATTTGGCTAGGATGCTCCTCATGCGGTTTAGATCTTCTCCCTAGGTCGGTTTGACGGTTGGAGACCAGTAGCATCGGGTTCCTTTAGAATCCTATGCATAACTTGAGGATTACTCCTCTTACTGGATGAAACCGACTGGAATCAATGGCTTGGATGTGCTTTAGGATCTCTTGTAGAAGTCCCGGTGCAACCCTGACCTGACTGGGCGAGGGAGCTGGGTTGGCCGGCCTAGGGTGGGTCGGCCGACCCACCCTTTTGCCCGGCTCGGGCCCAATTTCGCTCAGTGGGTCCCTGCATGCAAAATCTTACCAAAACTGGTGGAACTCTGTAAATTTGCACAATTTTAGTTCTGGTTCCATTCATTTCACCAAATGTTGATGGTCGAAATCATATTATTTGTTGTCGAAATTGACCGTCAACACACCCCCACACTAGGTCTTTGCTCGTCCTCGAGTAAAGGTTAATTTCAAAACTACTAACTCTGTCAGGATAAAGGTAGACAAGCATAAAAGCTATTCTAAGGTTTTCTCAACTTGTTTGGATTTGAAGTGTCTACTAACCTCATCTTATAAATGTTGGCAAATGGAATAGATATGAATGAATAATCTTACTGAGGATTAATGTTCTCAGAGTTTTTGTTCTTTTGAAAATGCATGGCTCTTCTTCTTAGGTGAAACACTCTTGGTCACTCGAAAAGTGTTTAACCTTACCAAGGCCAGGATCGCCTCTCATCCTACATCTAATGCTTTTGTGGAGCTTAGGAAGGATAGAAAATATGGTCATGTCATGCTTTTGTTAGGTTAAAGTTAAATCCTAATGAAGATAATGTTATTCCTATCTCCAATCATATAAGAATTCATGACCAGGGGTGAGGGAGAGTATGAACTCACGCCAAAGGAATAAGAAGAAATACAAGTGCAAGGATGTATGGCACTGATGAGTCCAACACATCGATCTTGTATTTATGGAATGATGGGCTTCCTCCTAAAAATCCATTTTCCAAAACATTTTTGTCCCTTTTGCAGAGAAGGCTTAAAGGCACGAAGAGATTATAATTCTATTTTCTTGGAGAGCTTGATCTTTTTTTTTAATAGACTGAATTGGTCTCTTTTTCTTCTCTCTTTCTTTGGCCTTGACATAATAAGGACTTATTGGAAAGTTTTGACAAATGGATATTTTATTTTGGAGGACCATCACATAGGTAGGTATGATAGCATCAGACGAGATAATTGGCTAACTTTTTATGAGGAAGGAATATCTGGCGAAGGTTGATGCTTGGTTCCGGAATAGGAACTAGCATTGCCAGATATGAAAGGCTAGCAATCAACAAGGTACGCGAAAGGAAATGATTGGAGCAAATAGCATTTCATAAGAGGATTCGGACTCTAACCCAATTTAGCATGATCAATGACCATTATGAAGCTTGTATGAATCTTGATAAATATGTGGCTTTGGTAGGTAATGAAAAGTCACTCTAAGAATTAAGAGCCAGGTTTTTAAATGAAAACCTCTGAGGAACAATTAACCTTAGGCAAGAAATTATTAAACAGTCTATATCTCATGAGCCAACAATTTAGATGTGATTAATCCTAATAAAGCTTTCCCACAATTGTTGAGCTTAACCAAAGAATAAAAATTATGCGAGTCACAACTTACCGGACATTGTTATAGTTTCGAAATCATTGCATTCTCGGTTTTTTTTTACTTACCAACATTATATGAGCGAGTGAAAGAGATAAATATCAACAATAAAACACAGGGAACATACTAGAATATTCCAGAGCCGAGCGAGCGACGTTGGTGGGTCGGCCGACCTGTTGGAGACCGGCCGATCTGGCTGGGTCGGTTGGCCCGGGTTGGGTCGGCCGGCCTGATTCCGTGCCCGTTTTTGTCCAAATTTCTCCCAGTAAGTACATCCCTCTCTGTACTTTGCATTTCTCATATGCACGTTAGTAACAAAGTCGACCGGTGCAGAAAATTGCACCGGTCGAGACAAGCACGCACAATCAAACAATCAATTCTTTATTTCCTTGAAAAGATAAGCAAACAAGGGCACATAAATTAGGAAATCAAAATATTTGAAAATAAATTTTCGCGCCTCTTTTTATTCTACCCAAATCCCGTCTATGGACTAGTCGGAGGATCATAAAGCTTAGGCGATCCCATCGCCTTCGCATAGCGTTTGAGCTTTGCCGACGTTGACTTCCGTAGGATCAAGAAGTTGTCATCGTGCTCCATCATTTGGATTTGGACCTCCGCCATTTGCTCTTCGAGATTGTTTTGCCTCTGCTTGAGAGCGTCCACTACTTCACAGAGTGGAGGCTCCTCCTCCTCGCTAAACTCCATGTTATCGCCTTGTCCGCGGATTGGAGGAGGTGGACGGGTGCGTCTCACCGTCCTTTCCGGCAAGGTGGAATCGACAAACTCGGCAATGGGTGGCTTCATCCTTATCAAAGGTGGGGGTGAGGACCTTCCCACGACCGGCCGTCCTTCCGCGCACGAGGAAACGTGGCGGGGAGTCTGGTGGTGCATCCGGTGCGTACTCCGGCGAACGAGGCTCAAATTGCTCATATTTCATGAGCGCCTTGCCTTTCTCCATGTGCAGCGCGGCCCGATGTGTCATATCGGGGCTGCCGTGCGGTGGAGAGAGGACGAGCCTCCTTGCCACTCCTCCCTTGGGGCCGAGTTGGCCCATCATCGGTCATGCCGACGATGGAGCGCGCGGCAACCTCCCCTTTGTGATGACATGTAGGGGAAGAGAGGACGTGCCGCACCGATTCGGTGAGGAGGCGTCGGCCGGCCATGCGATGTAGCACGACCGCTCTCGAGTTGCGGCGTCGCCTTCGGTTTCTCCTCCGGCGGGAAATTTAGCTGTTGCGCGTGCATCGGCGAGAAGTTCAGATTCTGGCCAAACGTTGGCTTGCCGAAAGTACTCTTTGACAACTTTGGGGCCAGTGGATCGCTGTCAACAATCTCGTAGATTGACGGGATATTCTTAGGGGTGTTTGGTTTAGCCATGGTGGTGGTGAAGGTTGCAAGATGGAAAGTGAAAAGGCGAGAGGAGGAAGATGAAGAGGAGATGAAAAGAGTGCAAAGAACGACTTTTCCCGTCGTTTTTCAAATGAGGTGAGTCGTTCAGGAGCTATAAAATCGAAAGATACGCTCCTCCTCCAAAAATTTTTGAATTTAGAGGCAGTTAGCCCCCCGGCTGATACACCTCAGTCGGCCGACCTGACTGGGTCAACCGACCTACCCTGGGTCAGCCGGCCTGGATCTGGCCTGGTTCGGGCTTCCTCTTTCTAGGGTCACTCCCACACTAGGCCTAAAGCCTAATTTCACCGCTTATTTGTGTTTGAGAAGGAAAATTTTATTTAAATTGCTTGTTTTTGTCAGTCGGGGCTAGACCGCAAGCAAAAAGTCAATTTTCAAAGAATTTGAGGACGTCAATGTCCTCAACCTCGGGCATTTCAGGTTCGAGAAAGATTTTTAAACGTTGCCTGTTTACTTTGAAAATTCCGCCATTATTATTTTGGAGAGTGACAGCACCAAGATCAGAAGCATTTAGCACCGTAAATGGCCCTTCCCATTTGCTACGAAGTTTTCCATGTCCAAACAATTTCACTCGAGAATTAAAGAGAAGCACTTTATCACCGGCTTTGAATCGCTTTATGACTACTCGTTTGTCGTGCCACCTTTTCGTTCTCTCTTTGTATAACTTCGAGCTATGGTAGGCTTTTCCTCTCCACTCTTCTAATTCAGCTAATTGCATTTGTCTATTTAATCCAGCTGAACGAAGATCCATATTCCATCGTTTGATTGCCCAATGGGCCCTATGCTCTAATTCAACGGGGAGATGGCGGGTCTTCCCGTAAACAAGTTGGTACGGGGCCATACCTATCGGAGTTTTATATGCAGTTCGGTATGCCCAAAGTGCGTCATTCAATTTATACTTCCAACCCTTTCCCATGGCATCTACAGTCTTTTGCAGGATGTTCTTAATTTGTTTATTAGATGTTTCAGCCTGACCGCTTGTTTGAGGATGATAGGGTGTGGCTACTGTTGACGTCAAATAAACGCCAATTTTATACGTCAACATATTCCGGAATTCCGGCTTTTCGAGGGAAAATCAAGGTTTATACTAGTATTTTAATTATTCTAATAAAGTTCCACGAGTTATGGTAGTATTTTGCATGCAGGAACTTACTGAGTGAAAATGGGACCAAGCGGGGCAAAAGAGTGGGTCAGCCGACCCACCCTAGGCCGGCCGACCAAGCTCCTTCACCCAGTCAGGCTAGGATTGCACCGAGAAATCCACAAGAGATTCTAGAGTACATCCAAGCCATTGATTTCAGTCGGTTTCATACAGAAAGAGGAGTAATCCTCAAGTTAAGCATAGGATTCTAAAGGAACCCAATGCTACCGGTCTCCAACTGCCAAACCGACTCTGGGAGAAGATCTACACCATCAATGGAGCATCCCATGCAAAATCCACGGCCGGCAGACGAAGGAGGTGGGTCGGCCGACCCACCTAGGCCGGCCGACCCAATGAGTGAGCCCCTCGGGTTCCCTTCTGGAGGAGGGATGGATGACACGTGTCCCTACACGTGGAGCATCCCGTTGGTCACAAGAACACTATAAATAGACCCTCTCCTCACTTGTAACAAGAACACAACACTTTCACCTCTTCATTCCACTTTGTAGAGTAGCTCTTAGTTAGTAGAAGTTGGGAGTTAGAGTCAAGTCGAGCCACGCCGAGTTCCTAAGAGTCTTCGAATTGGGTAATTGCTCTTGTATCCTTTCCTAATTGTTTCAATTAGTAAGACTACTTCGTTCATTGCTATAGTGTTGAACTTTATTTGAGCTTAGTATATCTGCATAAATGAGTTGTGCGGATTCGCTATACCGGTAGCTTATATTCGTCTGGAATCAGTTTAGATTCTCACTCATATACTGTTAGAGCCATGTATTGAACCTAGATCAACTTCTTTTAGTACTGAGGAAGATTGATTAGGAATAGTCGCAGACGTGGTGTCTGAGGCTAGGACTAACTCGGTTTACACCCGGGCCCACGTATATGTGGTAGGTGGTAGATGGTGACAGCAAAATCCATCCGTAGATACTTAGTATCTTGTGCGTAACCCACAGCGTCCGGCTTCGGACTAGTAGAGCCAAATCGAAACGATCATAACCATTCGGGATTCCAATTCAGGATAGCGGGTGGTAGTGAGTACCCGAGCTCCGACGACGAATATCAAGTGGACCACTAGTTGATAATCCTAAGCTCGCTCAATTAAACTGAATCACACTACTTTGTGAACTTATTAAATTTGTCTTGTTGTCCTCCCAACTGTCTATCTAGCTAGTGTAGTTATCTCTTTGTGTGAATATTTATCGTGTGTGTGTGTGTTCCGGTCTTTTCATTTATCCTAACCCTCGTTATCTAGACTGGCTGGTATTTTAAATAATTAAGATATAGAGGATTATCTCTTTGAAACCCTCTTTCCCTGTGGATTCGATAACTCTAGGAATACTCCTGGTGAAAACTACAAGCGATATTCGTCCGCTTGCGGATTAATTTCTTTGAGCATAAGAATCGCCAACAAGTTTTCTGGCGCCTTTGCCGGGGAACGCAGCGGTTTTTCAAAAAGAGATAAATTTTTTTTTCAAAACCTACATCTAAATTATTTAATTTACCAGCCTAGTTTAACGGGTATTACCCTGCTCCGTCTTTATTCTGTGGAACTAGCAGAGCAGTGGATGACCGGTTTTGATCTCCCGGAAACTTTCGACAAAATCCGGAGTCGCTGGTGCGAAGGACAAGACCTCGAGTCCTACCTCCGCAAACCCGTGTCTCTGAGTTATCCAACCTCACGAGCAATCCTTTCCTCAGCACCAAAACACCTTCATCATCGATGGCTGCCAAGAAGACCATTCTTGAGTTCTCAGCCCCGTCAAGCACCAATGTCCCCACTGGACCTGCCACCAACGTGGGTGACGGTGGTTTCGAGCTGAAACCAACTCTTATCAACATGGTTCAGGCGAGCCCTTTTTGTGGCAAGCAAACGGAGGATGCCAATGCACATTTGCAGCATTTCCTGGAAATCTGCAGTACCTTCACTATCAAGGGTGCAACTCCCGACGCTGTCCGGCTGCGCCTATTTCCGTTCTCATTGCTCGGGAAGGCAAAACAGTGGTTTTATGCCAACAAAGATGCAGTCTTAACTTGGGAGAAGTGCTCCAACGCCTTCCTCACCAAGTATTTTCCTCTGGGCAAAACCAATGTCCTGCGGAACAAGATTTCCGCATTCCAGCAACACACGGATGAGTCCATCTCGGATGCTTGGGAGCGTCTGCAAGAGTATATACTGGCTTGCCCCCCACCACGGATGCTGCCTCTGGAGGAGCTTTCTTTTCACTCAGTGTGAGTGCAGCCCGCACTCTCATCGAGAAGATGGTTTCAAGCCAGGGCTGGAACGATGAGCATTCTCAGCCGCGCGCTCGAGGAGTCCACCAGATTGACGAAATGGACATGCTCGTGGCCAAAATGGATTTATTAATGAAGAAGCTGGAAGTGCCGAATCAAACTGTCCAGGTGCTCGAATCTCGCATGACTTGCGAGGTTTGCGGAGCCTTGACACTCGAGACAATCGTGACCGAGACCCACCGAGAGGCGCGAACTTCATCGGCAATGGGTTCCGCCCTCAATCCAACTACAATATGGGTTGGAATTCGCGGCCGAACATCTCCACCGACAACCGTCTTCAAGGAGGTAACACTGGCAATTTTAACCGCAATAAATCTCCTTTAGATGATGCTAATGCTCAACAAAAGTGAATGATAGCATTAGTAGGAAATTTCTTGCTAATGATAAAATTCTGGAGAGCATCAATGCACAACTAGAAGGATTTACAAATGCCATGAAAAGTCAAATGAGCTTTAATAAGATGCTGGAAACTCAAATAGCTCAATTGGCTGCTTCAATCCCTACTTTTGCTTCGGGGAAGCTCCCGGGACAGCCGGAGGCTCCCCCGAAAGAAAATGTTAATGCGGTCGCAACTCGATCGGGCAAAACCACCCGAGAACCGCTGCAAACTAACACTGTAGGGGAGGAGGATGTCATCTCCGATGAAGAGGAGAAAGGTGAGAATGATGAAGAGCCGAGAGAAGAGCTGCCGAAGACGACGAGTGAAGCACGGACAAGCCAAGTCCCGCTGAATTCACTGAGACGCAACTGCTACCCTTCCCACGTCGCCAACTCAAGTCAACTGAGGACGCGCAGTTTGGCAAGTTTGTTGAGGTAATCAAGCAACTTTATGTCAACATACCATTGCTAGATGCAATACAGGTACCGACGTATGCCTGGTACCTGAAGGACATCCTCAACAACAAACACCCGTTGCCAACATCGGAGGTCATTAAATTGACTAAGGAGTGCAGTGCGGCGATTTTGAACACTCTCCCTGAGAAGAAGAAGGATACTGGCTATCCGACCATCTCGTGCTCCATTGGTGCACAACACTTTGAGCATGCTCTGTGCGACCTTGGAGCCAGCGTCAGCATTATGCCCAAGGTAATCTATGAAAGATTAAATCATTCTACCTTGTCGCCTACTGGCATGACCCTGCAGCTGGCGGACCAATCGATTCGCCATCCACGGAGTCGTGGAGGACATACCAGTGAAAATTCAAAATTTTATAGTACCCGTGGACTTCGTGGTGCTGGACATGGAAGTAGACACCAAGACACCCCTCATTCTCGGGAGGCCATTCTTGAGCACGGCAAATGCGACAATCGACGTTGGTGCAGGAGAAATTCAGCTCAACATTAACGGCCGAGATGAAACATTCAACTTCAGGCCGAGAGCTGAGCAATGCTCACAGGTACGCACATTTCGTGGTAAAAATGCTAAACCTGTGCAGGAGGAAACGCGGGCTATACCAAAACCTCAGGTGGATAGCCTTATTGCTGCGATGATGAGTACCCTCCAATTGTTGGACGAGCCACTACATCGTCCATATTGGAAGGGGAAGGAGAACAAGGGGAAATCCAAGCCCCGTCGGAAGAAAAATGCGGTCGAGAAATCGGAGCCGCAAGGGAAGATCAGCGCCACTCAAAAACCTCAGATCAAACGAGTGTGGCATAAGAAAGAAATTCAACCTGCCGCAGTAGCTTCGGCTGCAGAGCTGATTCAAGACAACTGAAGGTTGAATGCGGTCCAACTCGTCGACCGCAGAAACAAAAATTCGAGCCCTCACCGGAAGGTAAGCCGGAAAGTTATCTTGCATTCATATTTATTTCGTGCATTTCACCACAGCATATTTACTTTTTACTGGACACTTACCCTCCATACAAAAATATAAAATCATAAAAAATTATTTTGGTGGAAAAGTGGGGCCTGCCGACCCCACCTAGGCCGGCCGACCCACTCCCTCCACCTAGGCCGGCCGACCCACTCCCTCCATCAGAATGCTACCAAATTTGGTGGGTGGCTGCACCACTTGCATACATTCATTTCCCACTACACCCACCACCCTAGGCATTTAGGCATTAGGAAGGGTAATTTGCCCCACTTAACCTTGCATTTAACCTCATAATTTCACTAATCTTGCATCTAGGAATCACTATAAATAGGGAGGTATGCAGCAGGTTGAGATCACACCTCTGCGGTGATTGCATGATCTCACCTGCAGCTCTCCTCTCCTCTGCACTGCATATTTGCTTTCAACTGCACGCATACTGTCAACTAAAAATCGAGCAAAATAATAATTTCTGTGGAGGCAAAAAGGACTGCTAATCATGACGACTAATTTTGGATGACTAACCCATAAATACTTCCGTATATCCTTCGGGTATTTGTTCGTCCTAACCTCTGCAGGAAAAATTTTGTCATGGTATGGTAAGTTTGGCCGCACCATTGCTAAGGGAGCGAAGGGCGTGCACAAACGCTTCAGCTCATCCAGCTCGGATCGGACTCATACTCCGACCGAGGTCGTGAAGAAGCAATCTGGGGATACAATGTCTGTGGATTCCCGATTTTCGGGGTACCACGGAGCATATTCAGGAACCCCAACAACCTCCGGGGCTGGCCCAGCTCCGGGAAATTGGATTTTGGTGTCGGAGGAGCAAATCGAGCTCTATACCAACCGAGAGCGGCAAGTCTTCGAAGCGCTGAGGTGTCGTTCTTTTCAGCACACACGGACTTACGATCCAATGCTGCTGATCAAGACCGGCCTTTTGGACGAATTCAACGAGGCCTTCCAAGCCGTTGGATGGCAAAATTTTGCACCCATCGTCGAAAAAGGTTCGCGCCTTCTAACCCTTGAATTTCTCAGTACTTTACGCATTTTAGATGGTGGGAGTAGATTCTATTTTAGGCTCTTTAATGAAGAGTTTGACTGCTCTTTAGAGACCCTAACTAGTTATCTAGGCTTTTCCATCTTGTGTAGAGTTACTCCTAATAAGTTAGCTGGCTTTAGGCGCGATGAATTCTGGGAATCTATTTCTGGCAAAGAATATAGCAATAATAGCAAACCCCACATGAACGATATTCACAACCCCACTCTTAGGTTCATGCATAGGTGGCTGGCAATGGTAGTTAACTCAAGGTCAGACATGCGTACTGTGCGCCTTGATGAGCTGCAATACCTGTTTGCAATGGTCAATAGAAAGCCCGTCAATCCGACCGCAAATATGGTAGCTCACTAGGTAGAGATGATTAGCCATAAGAGGGATATTGACTGCACATCCTTAATCACCCGCATTGCGGAAGGTATGGGATTATTAGATCATTGTGAATTGGCCTTTCTAGACACACCATTCCAAACACTAGGAAAGGACCATTTCATCCAAGGCCACATCCTTCGGGTTGATGAGTCGGATGCTCATTTTATGAGATTTTCAGGCACATCTGCTGAGATTCGTTTGCCTAATCCAAGGCTTGGAATCTACAGAGCCTGGACTCTGACCATCGATTTTAGAGCCCTGGAGCCCCATAGGCATAGTGTCTCGGCCTCGGATCGGCAACACAAGACGCCAAAGAACACGAGCAACCTGAGCCTAGCGAACCCCACGACGATCCGTGGAAGGGGGCAGCTGCAGCCCCTCATCACTCCGAATATAGCGCGGGTTGGCATCAATGGAACCCATCCGTCTTGGCTCCACATGAGTACGGAGGTTGGGGCATGCACAACTTTGAGGCCAGTAGCTCACGGCAGCACGATGCCGGATGGACCCACACACATCATGAGCAAGGACCCGAGATAGGACGGGGAGGACCGTCGTCGGCCCGTTACCCTTCCTACTTTGAGCCCTTCGCACAGGACATCCACGCACTGGGACAGAGAATGGATACTTTAGTTGATGATATGTTCACCAAACGTTGGCCCATCACACTAGGTACCACGAGGACATTACCCGTGACCTGAGAGCCAATACCACTGCAACACAAGCCACGAACGATGCACTTGCGGCATGGTTCCAGCACATTGGTTTTGACCCTCCGGCTCACTATGTGTGTCCTGCTCTCTGTCGTTGCTTGCTGTAGCCACTCTGCCTACTTTCCTACTATGCCTTGCTAGTTCTCTGCCAGATTAATTCCCAGTAATTCTTTCCTGACCTGCCCTGCCAAAAAAAAAGATCCTGCATTGTTTTTGCACCATTAGTGTATAATTTTAGCTTCATTCTTAGTTAATAGTATGCCCCTGAAAAAATATGAAACATTCAAAAAACTATAAAAATTTGCATAATCTAGAAAAATACCAAAAATATTTCCCTTTGAATAAAATGTATAAATGTTGATTTTACCTAGAAAGGATATGATGAACTTTGCTCTATTATTGTGATATAAATGCTGAGTATACAATTTAGTACTCTCATCTAAATTTGGCAATTATTGGTATGAGTAGTCATCCTGCTTAATCTTGCTCATCGGGAGTTGACATTATTGAACCAATTCTAAGTTGTTGAGAGTTATGATATAATGGAGATATGAACCTAGTTACTTATGCCCCTACTAAGGCATAGTCTCGGAATTTATTTTAAAACAAGAAAATTGTTTTGAAGTTCCTCATTAGACTTCTTCATCCTACCAGAGCCAAAAATGCTAAATAAATTTAAGAGTTAATTTCACGAGCGGTCCTTAAACTTGTCCCGAGTTCTCATCTAGGTCCCGGTACTCTCAAAATGCACTTCTGACTCCTTGAACTTGCATGGGAGTTTCATATAAGTCCAAAAGCCTCTCCAAAATCATAAATTTATTTTTGAAAGAATAAAAATATATATAAAATTATAAAAAATCTAGAAAATCATAAAAAAAATTCCAAAAAATCATAAAAAATTCTAAGAAAACATAAAAAATTATAGAAATTTATAAAATCATTACATATTCTAAAACAATCATAAAAAATTGAAATTTTCATTAAAAAAAAGGAAAAACATGTAAGACACAAATTTGTGTGTCAACTAGCCGACATTAGTGTCGGTTGTGTGGGCTTGAGAAGCTTGCCATGGCATGTGGGAGCCTAGAGTGTTGGATTCTATGAATTTTTATAATTTTTTAAGAATTTTTTATGATTTTATGGAATTTGTTTTGTGATTTTCTAGATTTTTTATAATTTTCTATACATTTTTATTCTTTTTAAAATAAATTTATGATTTTGGAGAGGCTTTTGGACCTATATGAAACTCCCATGCAAGTTCAGGAGTTAGAAGTGCAATTTTGGACCTATATGAAATTCCCATGCAAGTTCAGGGAGCCAGAAGTGCATTTTGAGAGTACCGGGACCTAGATGAGAACTCGGGACAAGCTCAAGGACCGCTGGTGAAATTTACTCTAAATTCAAAGCCTTCATTTAGCCACTTTGGTTGTGTTGAGTTTTGTCAAAAGTAAATCCTTAGGAATTAGTGCTCTTCAAAGCTGGTCATTTTCTTCGTGTACCCTTTGATTGCTATCCTTTGTATCTGGTAATGCTAAATTCCACATTGGGATATGAGCATCCATTTCGCCGGATATTCCTCCCTACAAAATAAGCCAAGTTCTTTTTTGTGAGTCCATCTTATACATACCTATTTGGTCTCCCAAAAGACCTCCAAAATAATAAAAGATTCATTCCTCACAATTATAGAAAATTGAGGCATTCAAACAAAAAGAAAAGAGGAAGAGAGAACCATCATCTCCTTCTATCTTCATTCAAAAAAAAGCCTCTCAAAATTCTAGAGTGAGGAATGATATCGAATCAAATAAAGAAGTCAAATAGACCTTTCCATAAACACAAGATCCGATGGAGCGGACTCATTAGTACCCTTCATCACTTGTACTTGTGTTTCTTCATTCCTTTGGTGTGAGTTCATTCTCTCTCTCATCCCTCGATGTTATTATTCCAAATGACCAGAATGCGAGTGTGAGCATCGTTGAGCCCTAATTTTTATTAGGGGCATTGATGACAAAATTAATTAATATAAAGGGCTAGGGGTTTTTGGACTTCTCGGAACCCTAGCGAAGACTCGGCGATTTTTATAAACCCTAATTTGAAGCGCCGACAATTTTCTCGAGCTGCTCCAGATTTCAAATGCGTGGACCAGGCGAGAGAAGAGGTCACGATAGATTAGAGTAGTTAGGTTTATTTTCATTTTTCGTCGGATTTCAAAAGGGTTCAATATCTCGGACTATGCCGGATCTTTGCGAATTCTCGAAAACTCGGTTTCCGTAGTCCACCACTTCTAAAAATACCCAAATATCCCTTTGTGAGATTTCTAGAGAGAGAGAGAAACCGACCTAAATTTCCCCACATTTTAGCTCAAAAATTCCTTCTCTGTCGGACGGCGTCTGGAAAAGCCAGACGGCGTCCGACCAGCCCAAAATCCAAATTAATTTACACTGTCGGACGGCGTCCGGTGGTTACCGGACGGCGTCCGATAAAGTTCACTTTTGGCTATTTCTCGCTGCCGGACGGCGTCTGGGGGGCGTCCGGTAGCTCCGGGGCTTGCTCGATCCTTGCTGTCGGACGGCGTCCGGTGGGGACCGGACGGCGTCCGATAAACCTTTTTTTTGCTGAGCAGTACGCTCTGTCGGACGGCGTCCGGAGCCCGTCGGACGGCGTCCGGTAGAGTGTAACGGCTAGTCTTTTTGTCCTCTTCCGAGGGGCAACGGCTAGTTTTGCTCTAGGGGCTATAAATACCTATCTAGTGGCTGGCTATTTTGAGGTTTGCTGCTCTACTTCACCTACCACATTCATAGCTCATAAATTAGGTGTTCTAGAGCCATTCCTCCACCCATAAGATGATCCAAAGCCACAATCCATCAAACCCCAATACCGAGCTTCATGGAAGTCCTTCGATCCGGCATGATCGGGGCGTTTCGGGCTTGTTACTTTTGAAGACATCCTTCGTGGAGGCGTGGGCTTGAGAGTAGGCCTCGGCGTGTGGCTACTCTTGAGTCGGTGCACGGGTGGTTTGAGTCCACCTCGCGGAGTGGCGGAACGACTACCGGGAGTAAGTGAGGCGTGAGGCTCGAGAGCGAGCCGGTCCTTATGCGCAAGGGGTAGCCTCAACGGAGAGTAGGAGTTGCGGCTCCGAACTTCGGTCAAACAAACACCGTGTCGCCTCTTATTTACTTTCCGCACTTACTACCGCTGCATTGAATGTGTTGATTGTGATGTCATGTCTTAGTTGCTTGTTGACTTGTTTATCGCTTCGCTATGTATCAATTGACACTAGGATTGGGTCACTATTAATTTGATGCTTAATCAACAATTAATCAAAGAAAATTAAAATTGCCTATTCACCCCCTCTAGGCCTTAGGATCCTCTTTCAAGTGGTATCGAGCATCTAGGTTCTCCCAGATTAGCTTAACCGCTAGGAGATGGCTCAAGAGGGCCTAGGATAGAAATTGGAAAAGCTCCTATTTTCGATGGAACAAACTACAACTATTGGAGAATTAGGATGCAATGTTACTTAGAGGCACTTAGTTATGATGTGTGGGTTGCTTGTGAGATCGGCTATCCGGACCTCTACCGAACAATTGCTCTTGATGAAGTTCATGCTAAGTACAAACGCTTTAATGCCATTGCTAGAAATGCTTTACTCTCTAGTGTATCCTCCGAAGTTTTTGATAGCATTGGTAATCTTACTAAAGCTTATGATATTTGGAAGCATCTTAGGGAAATTCATGTTGGTAGTGCCGAGATGCTTGAGGAGAAGCTATCTCGAGCTAGAAAAAGATTTGATCAATTCAAGATGCTCCCTAATGAAAGTGTTAATGAAATGTTTCTTAGGTTGAACCCCATCGTCAATGAAATTGCCGGATGTTCGGAGAAGAAGGTCTTGGAAGACATTGACATTTGTCGGAAGATGCTTGATGTTGTGCCATTTAGCTTTAATCCACTTGTGATCTTGATTCGAGCATCCAAATCAAAGCTCAAGAAAATGACACCGACAAAGCTTCTCGGGCAACTCAACTCATATGAGATGCGACTTCTTGAAAGTGAAGAGTCCCCGCTCAATAAGAAGTCCATTGCTCTTCCCGCCAAAGCCAAAAGTGGGAAAAGAAGATTGAAATTGAAGAAGATGATGATGACTCGATGATGCAATTCGGAGATTGAAGAATTGGCCCTCCTTGTCAAGCGGTCAAGAAAGTTGATCAAGAAGATGAGCTTCATGGCGGATCATCCTCTTCAAGGCGAAGACCTATCTCCGAGATGCATTGCTATGAATGTGGAGAGAAGGGTCACTTGGCGGCGGATTGCCCAAGAAGTAAAAAGAACAAGCACAAGGCAAGGAATCAAGAGGAAGATGAGGAAGATGACAAGACGAAATATCGTCACTACCGCAAGAGTGATCACAAATCAAAGGATAAGAAGAAAGCTCTTGCCGGTCAAAAGACTAAGAAGGAAGATAGCTCAAACTCATCGTCCTCTCAATCCTCCTCCTCCGAAGAAGATACTAGAGCTCATGGGCTAGCCGGACTTGCGATCAAGGAAAACGCTCCTCCGGATCTTCCCAAGCAAAAGCTTTGCCTCACCGCAAATATACAAGAAGAGGTGATTGGGGAATGGATCACCGATGATGAAGGTTCTTGGGCGGACTCCTCCGATAATGAAAACACGAAGATATCCGGAGTCGCCATCGACAACCCCTCACCTCCCATGTGTTTTATGGCATTAGAGGAGAAGGTAACACATGAGCACCTCTCTAAAAGTGAGCTTAAGCTTTTGATTGATGATTTGAATAATGCTCTAGAGAAAGAAAAGTCTAAGAGAAAGAAGCTAGTGAAGGTGCATAAAGAGCTTGCAAATGAATTTGAGAACTTGTTAGAAAAGCATGAAACTCTAGAAGATGACTATGAAGCTCTAAATTTGCAAGTTGAAATTCTAGAAAATAAACTTGCTAGCTCTAATGTTGATGTTGAAACTCCGCTTGATTGCTCAATTGAAAAATGCAATGTTGGTGTGACTTGTGATTTGATTGACACTATAGACGGTTCACTTAGCTTATCTCATGACACATCCTTTACCTTGTCACCCACGATCACACCCAATGCTAGCTCATCTTCACCCACTAGTGCTACTTCTCCTAATGAAAATGCTTGTTCAATTGGCACTTGTGGTGTTGCTAAATGTGCTAATGAGCTAGTTAAGGAAAATTTGCTTCTTAAGGATAGAATTGAGCAACTAGACTCTAGCTTGGCTAAATTGCTTGTGGGGAACAACTCTCTTGACAAGGTGCTTAGGGAGCAAAGGTATACCTTGGGTAAGCATGGTTTGGGATTTCATCCCGGGGATTTGCCCAAGGGTGGTTGGGGTAAGCCCAAGCTTACTTTCGTTAAGGTAGGGACCCGTTGCCACATTTGTAAAAATGAAAAACATAAAGCCATTGCTTGTCCTCTTGCTAAAACATCTCAATTCATGTCTAAAACTCAAGTGCTTAATGCTAGTTACATGCTTATGAGGAAGAATGGCTCTACCTATGCTAAATATGTTGGTGCACCAAATGAAAAGAAAGATGTGAAGGCTATTTGGGTGCCCAAATGCTTGATGACTAACTCAAAAGGACCCAAGAAGAAGTCTTGGGTACCTAACACCAAGCTTGATTGTGTGTGTAGGTGAACTACAAGAGCGGTGGCGGCATTGGATATTCGATAGCGGTTGCACCCAACACATGACCGTAGCTCAAGTATGTTCACCTCACTAGAGGAGGAGAAGGACCCGAACACAAGATCACATTTGGGGATAACTACAAGTTTAAAGGTAAAGGGTATAGGTAAAATTGCAATATCAAATGACCTATCCATTTCTAATGTGCTCTTGGTGGAAGCTTGCAACTTTAATCTCCTCTCCGTTGCTCAAGTGTGCGATTTGGGTTTTGATTGCTTCTTTTCGATCAACGGAATTCGTGTTGTTTCTACTAAGGATCAAAGTGTTGCATTTGAAGGTACCCGGTTTCAAAACTTATATTTGGTTGATTTTTCAAACCGTGAAACTTCTCAAATCAAGACTTGTCTTATCTCTCAAACCACTCTTGGTTAGTTGTGGCATAGACGTCTTAGACATGTTGGAATGGGCACTTTGAAAAAGGTTTTTAAAGATAACTTGGTTGTTGGAGTGAAGGATGTCAAATTCGAGAAGAATCGTTTATGTAGCTCATGCCAAGCCGGCAAGCAAGTGGCTAATTCTCATCCGACGAAGACTTTCATGTCTACATCCCGACCACTTGAACTTTTGCATATGGATTTATTTGGCCCAACCACCTATGCGAGCATAGGCGGTAATTCTTATTGTCATGTGATTGTCGATGATTTCTCTCGCTTCACTTGGGTGTTTTTTCTTGCAAATAAATCTCTTGCCGGTGATGTGTGTAAAAGATTTGCTTTGAAAGCTCAAAAGGAATTTGACTCTTTTATTAAAAAGGTGAGGAGTGATAATGGCACCGAGTTTGCTAATACAAATGTTGAAGAATTTTGTGATGAGTTAGGTGTGAAGCACTAATTCTCATGCATACACTCCCCAACAAAATGGAGTGGTGGAGAGGAAGAACCGTATTTTGATAGAGATGGCAAGATCGATGCTTGGCGAGTACAACACGCCGCATGCTTTTGGGCGGAGGCCATTAACACGGCGTACATCCCATCAACCGCCTCTACCTCCACCGACTCCTTCACAAGACATCATATGAATTACTAGTGGGACGAAGGCCCAACATCTCATATTTTCGAGTCTTCGGTTGCAAGGTATACATCTATAAGAAAAGGACTCATTTGGGTAAGTTCCAAAAGAGGTGCGACATTGGTATCATGTTAGGTTACTCTTCTCGCTCAAAAGCTTTTCGAGTATTTAACAATTCTACCGGGCTAGTTGAGGAAGTCTATGATGTCAAGTTTGATGAAACTAATGGCTCGCAAAATGAGCAAGATTTGACAAGAAATGTAGGTGATGAGGCACCGCATGATGCTATAGAGTTGGGGGAAATTCGACCCTCACCGGAGGCACCAAAAGATGAAGTAATCACCCCCACCACCTCCATCGATGATCAAGTTCAAGACACCTCTCCAACAACTCAAGATCAAGCGGTGGACGGAGATGCGAACTTTGAAGTTGATCAAGCTCAAGGGGGAGACGTTGATCTACAAGTACCCGTCCAACAACACCGCACTCTCTCCAAGGATCATCCCCTAAATCAAGTCATTGGCAATCTCAATCAAGGCGTAAGAACCCGTTCTCATACCGCTAATTATTGTGAGCATCACGCCTTTGTGTCTATTGTTGAGCCTAGGACCATTGATGAGGCATTGGCGGATGCGGATTGGGTGAACGCCATGCATGAAGAATTGAACAACTTCACCCGCAATAAAGTTTGGGAGCTTGTGGAAAGACCGAAGGATCACAATGTCATTGGAACCAAATGGGTCTTCCGCAACAAACAAGATGAGAACGGTGAAGTGGTGCGAAACAAAGCAAGATTGGTGGCGCAAGGTTTCACACAAATTGAAGGACTTGACTATGGAGAAACCTACGCCCCGCTGTTCGACTTGAAGCTATTCGTTACTTTTGGCTTTCGCTTCTCTCTATAACATAACTCTCTTTCAAATGGATGTTAAGAGTGCTTTTCTAAATGGTTTTATTGATGAACTTGTCTATGTCGAGCAACCGCCCGGTTTTGAAAACCTCAAACACCCAAACCATGTCTATAAGCTCACTAAGGCGCTATACGGTCTCAAGCAAGCTCCTAGAGCATGGTATGAGCGTCTTAGGGACTTCCTCTTAGAAAAGGGATTTAAAACCGGTGCGATTGATTCCACATTGTTTCTAAAGCCAATTGAAAATGACTTATTTATTTGTCAAATATATGTGGATAATATTATTTTTGGATGCACTAACAAATCTAAATGCAAAGACTTTGGCGAGATGATGTCCAAGGAATTTGAAATGTCTATGATTGGAGAGCTCACCTTCTTCCTTGGATTTCAAATCAAGCAACTTCGAGAAGGGACTTTTATTTGTCAAGAGAAATACACAAAGGACCTTCTCAAGCGGTTTTCAATGGACGATTGCAAATCGATCAAAACACCAATGGCCACTAATGGGCATCTTGACTTGAATGAAGATGGAAAGCCCGTGGATCAAAAGCTTTATCGTTCCATGATCGGTTCGCTTCTCTATCTTACCGCTTCTCGACCCGATATTATGTTTAGTGTGTGCATGTGTGCTTGTTTTCAAGCATCCCCTAAGGAAGTGCATCTTGTTGCCATAAAACGCATTTTGAGATATCTAAAAATCACTACTAGTCTAGGTCTTTGGTACCCCAAGGGAGCGCGTGTTGAGCTTCTTGGCTATTCCGACTCGGATTACGCCGGTTGCAAAATTGATCGCAAAAGCACCTCGGGGGGTTGTCACTTGTTAGGACGCTCACTCGTGTCATGAACTTCGAGGAAGCAAAACTCCGTGGCGCTATCTACCGCGGAAGCGGAATATGTAGCGGCGGGGAGTTGTTGTGCTCAACTCTTGTACATGACTCGGATGCTTAGTGACTTTGGGTTAAAATTTGAAAAAGTGCCACTTCTATGCGATAATGAAAGTGCGGTGAAAATAGCCAACAATCCGGTCCAACATTCCCGTACAAAGCACATCGACATTCGACATCACTTTATTCGTGACCATGTTGCAAAGGGTGACGTTGTGCTTGCCTACGCATGTAACGGAAGACCAATTGGCGGATATTTTCACCAAACCCTTGGATGAGGCACGGTTTTGCAAATTAAGGAATGAACTCAACATACTAGATAGATCAAATGCGTGTTGATTGGTTTTTATGACTTTTGGGTCTTATTTGAATATTTCCATTTGCTTTTGACCCTTGTCATATTTAGGGGGAGTTTAGTTTCAATTCATGATCTCAAAACTTCCCCTAGTGGTGAAAAGATAAATTTGATTTTGGGTTAGCACATTCTTGTCCTATATTTCAAACCAAAACAAATTTGAGCTTAATAGACTATCCTTATCTTCATACCATTTCAAACTTCTAAGTTTTTGAAAATCTTACCCTTTTAAAAAATTTGCTCCATATGCATATTTGTTCTCTTGAAAATCATATGGCATCAAAATTGTTGAAAGTATTTGAAAAGGAACCAAAATTCAAAAACATGTGCTTAAACTCTAAAGTGAACCCCTATGCTCGATTTTCATGCCTATGTAAGAAATCAAGGCAAAATTTGGGTTCGCACATTTTGTTGATCTCTAAGATCAAAATTTGGGTTTTTTGAATTTGACTTGATTTCATTTGTCACATTATAATCTTATCCCTTCAAAATTAAATCTTAGAAAATCACTTCAAATTGCTCACATTTGAATCTTCGTATGAATTTTGAGCAAAAATGGAGATCATCACTTCAAAATATTATTTTTATATAATATCTCTCGCATTGGTGGGGCCCACTGGTCAGTAGTGCCAGCAGCTGCGCTTTCAGCCTTCTTCGGACGCCGTCCGGCCACTCTCAGACGCCGTCCGATCGCGTGTTGCATGCACCGCATACCTCCTGTCGGACGCTGTCCGGTAGCCATCGGACGCCGTCCGACAGAGCGTTATCCGCGCTGCAACTCACCTGTCGGACGCCGTCTGGCCTCTCCGCGACCCCGTCCGACGAGGTTCCCTGTGCGCTGCACCCTTGCTGTCGGACGCCGTCCGGTAACCGTCGGACGCCGTCCGACAGGACCTAATCGCGCGGAACTGCTTATAACTTACCTCTCCGCCTCCCTCTTTCCTCATTTGATCTCCTCTCTCCTCCCAAACCGGCGCCGCCCCTGCTGCTTCTCCTCACCGGGGAAGACCCTCCGGCGACCTCCGGCAATCTCCACCACCACCGGCGGCCTCCCCTCGTCGTCCTCTTCGATCCCCTCCGCGTGGATTGGGAGTGGACGTCCCCGTTCGTGCGCCTCGTCCCCGTCGAGTTCCCCTCCTTTTCCCTACCGGGAAGGGCCTTGGGGGCGATCTCCTCGCGCACGGCGTCTTCCTCCTTCGCTTCTAGGACTCGATATGACTTCCGCCTTTCTTCCCATCAAATTTCGTTGGTTACCGAAGTTTTAGGTTTTGAATAGGTTTTTCCGCGTTCGTGTTCGTGGTTGGACCGTGGTGGGTTGGCACCGTGTCGGTGGATCGTTGGTCGATGGCGGTTGGCGGTGAGGTGTTCGTCGATGGTTACATTGTCAGAGGAATTAATTCGAAATGTCGAAATCATTGAAGAAATTCGGGAAGGCTCTGGGCAGGACCCTCAGTGGTCGGCGCGACAGCGGCAATAAGGGCGATCCGGATTGCATCGATGAGACGGCTAGCAGTGCCGCTCCTCCTCGCCCAAGCAGAGTGTCTAGAGCAGATTTGCGCGGCAGATCGATCAAGGGTTCCATTGGACTCGGATGGCGGGTTCTTCTTTTGCCACCGCAGAGGATCCGACGAGACATATGCTGAGGACCCGATTGATGAGGATGTCACCGAGACAGTGGTCGCCGAGGACGACCCTGTGGATGATCAGGTTCTGAAATTGTCTATGGAGACACTGAGGAAGAAAAGGTCATCTCATATGCCAGATGGTTCCCTCAGCGGCGAGAGGATACCAGGGATTTCAGGTTCTACACCAAGTTTCAGAAACAATTGTACATGTGCTTCTCTGCTCCCTCGACTGGTCCTAGGGATCCCCACTGTGTTGACTGGAGCGAGATCTCAGCAGTGGCAGGGCCTGAGGTTCACACCATGTTCAGCTTCACTCCAGGCCTAGCAGAATTGATCTCAAACAAGAAATTGACCTGGAGCATAGAAAGAAACCGTGAGTTCTTTGCTACTTTCTCGATTGTCAAGACGAGACAGAGTCAAACTATTATCACTCACCGATGGACAGATTAGAGGGATCACAAAGATGGCGAGATGAATCACGCTTTGGGTACTCCAGACTCTGGCACTGATTTGAATGAGGTATGTTATGAAGATGCCCTCTGGAGGGGCAAATACCCTCCTCTTGAAGAGGTACGGTTTATGTACATTGATGTTGATGAAGAAGAACTGAACATAGAGAAGGCAAATCAATTGCGCCAAGAGCCCGCTCTGATAAATCTTATCCTTCGGAGCACTTTATTTGTTCGAGGTGGGAACCGTGACAGGATATTACCGATCTGCAGCTGGTTTATGCTTTACCTTCCGACGAGCAGAGTTATAAACATTGGTGCCACCCTCATGGGAGAGTTGGATGACACTATATACAGAGAAGTCAATAGGGCCCTACCTCTATCGCCCTATATTGGCCTATTGCTTTCCAGGACTCAGCGGGTTTCTGTAGATGAAGTAAGAAGCTGGACAAACAGAATCAAAAAGCATCAGATGAAGAACTTCTTAAACTCACTTGGGAGCAAGCCCAAGTTGGCTAGACCTGGTGATGATGCTCCTCCTCCAAAGACTGCCCCTATTTTTGCTCCTCGCTGCTCCAATGCACTGCTTGTGCCAAGACACAGTGCGGGGTCTTCTGCACTGCCCTCCTCCTTGGTATGACACTTTGATAGGTGAGATGAGGGGTCAAGACAGATATGAGAAATTTTCACACCGAGGTGAAAGAAGAGTGGCGACCACCCGCAGAGAGATGACAGACTTGGCGAGGCGGCAGACATACTTGGCGGATGAGTTCGCAGAGTTTAAGTCATTTGTGCAAGACATGGGAGCGATGTTTATGCAGTGCGAAGGGCAAATCCATATGGTTGGTATTCTCATGCCCACGGGCGATTATCGGGATTACCAGCAGACTCGAGTTTTCCTCGTCCACCGCCTACCCACCACCGGTTCATCCTTGGGTGTACCCTCCTTCAGGCTGCTCCTTCCTTTGTGCCTCCACCTCACCATACCCTCCTCCTGGTAAGATTTATTTCTTTGGTGGAGAGATCGCCAATCATCTCAACTTTTCTTTGCCAAATCCTCAACCGACCCAGATGTTTGATGATCCTTCCTCACCTCGGTCGGTCCCTCTGCAGCTCATATGCCCCTGTTCAAGCGCCCCAGAGGTCGTGGCTCCTCTACCGTGCCGGGAGATGACGGAGGCGACGACATGGATCAAGATCAGCAAGAATAGGACCTTTTCCCATTTGTGTCACTTGGTGACAAAGGGGGAGAAGTTAGGGAGTAGTAGAGGGTTGGTGAGATCGAGATTGTGTTTTCCTGTGCTTACCTGTAATATTATTTGTTGCCTCGATACTCGGTTAAAAATTTCTTACTTCGGTTGGTTTATGACTTTTGAACCTTGTTGGCTTCTGAACTTTTTATGCATGATTTTACGGGGAGCTTCCTTTCATTTGCACTCCTTTGTGGTCGAGTTGTGGTTTCTTATTTATTCATATTCAAATTGCTCGCATACTTGTATTGCACTAACCCCTTTTGCAGCTCAAAAATTTTATTTTTTCTTGGGTTGCCATCAAGTGCCACAAAGGGGGAGATTGTGAGCATCGTTGACCCCTAATTTTTATTAGTCGCATTGATGACAAAATTAATTAATATAAAGGGCTAGGGGTTTTTGGACTTCTCGGAACCCTAGCGAAGACTCGACGATTTTTATAAACCCTAATTTGAAGCGTCGACAATTTTCTGAGCTGCTCCAGGATTTCAAATGCGTGACCGGGCGAGAGAAGAGGTCACGTATAGATTAGGAGTAGTTAGGTTTATTTTCTGTTTTTCGTCGGATTTCAAAAGGGGTTCGAATATCTCGGACTATCTGGGATCTTTATGAATTCTCAAAACTTCGGTTTCGTAGTCCACCACTTCTAAAAATACCCAAATATCCCTTTGTGAGATTTCTAGAGAGAGAGAGAAACCGACCTAAATTTCCCCACATTTTAGCTCAAAAATTCCTTCTCTGTCGGACGGCGTCTGGAAAAGCCAGACGGCGTCCGACCAGCCCAAAATCCAAATTAATTTACACTGTCGAACGGCGTCCGGTGGTTACCGGACGGCGTCCGATAAAGTTCACTTTTGGCTATTTCTCGCTGCCGGACGGCGTCTGGGGGGCGTCCGGTAGCTCCGGGGCTTGCTCGATCCTTGCTATCGGACGGCGTCCGGTGGGGACCGGACGGCGTCCGATAAACCTTTTTTTTGCTGAGCAGTACGCTCTGTCGGACGACGTCCGGAGCCCGTCGGACGGCGTCCGGTAGAGTGTAACGGCTAGTCTTTTTGTCCTCTTCCGAGGGGCAACGGCTAGTTTTACTCTAGGGGCTATAAATACCTATCTAGTGGCTGGCTATTTTAAGGTTTGCTGCTCTACTTCACCTACCACATTCATAGCTCATAAATTAGGTGTTCTAGAGCCATTCCTCCACCCACAAGATCATCCAAAGCCACAATCCATCAAACC
This sequence comes from Raddia guianensis, assembly GCA_036346415.1. NCBI lineage: Eukaryota > Viridiplantae > Streptophyta > Magnoliopsida > Poales > Poaceae > Raddia > Raddia guianensis. The sequence continues at coordinate 10,233,024 of CM070537.1, forward strand.
CCAATACCGAGCTTCATGGAAGTCCTTCGATCCGGCATGATCGGGGCGTTTCGGGCTTGTTACTTTTGAAGACATCCTTCGTGGAGGCGTGGGCTTGAGAGTAGGCCTCGGCGTGTGGCTACTCTTGAGTCGGTGTCACGGTGTGAGTCCACCTCGCCGGAGTGGCGGAACGACTACCGGGAGTAAGTGAGCGTGAGGCTCGAGAGCGAGCCGGTCCTTGCGCAAGGGGTAGCCTCAACGAGAGTAGGAGTTGCGGCTCAACTTGGTCAAACAAACACCGTGTCGCCTCTTATTTACTTTCCGCACTTACTACCGTTGCATTGAATGTGTTGATTGTGATGCCATGTCTTAGTTGCTTGTTGACTTGTTTATCGCTTCGCCATGTATCAATTGACACTAGGATTGGGTCACTATTAATTTGATGCTTAATCAACAATTAATCAAAGAAAAATTAAAATTGCCTATTCACCCCCCCTCTAGGCCTTAGGATCCTCTTTCAGCGAGGCAGTACTGAATTCTGTAGGATCTATTTTTGACTTTACAAAATTATTCAACCTAAGTAGGGCCCATTTTCATACCTATGAGCTCCACATAAACCTTAGAATAGGAGGAAAGAAGGCCATCAATAAAAGGCTTAGGTGAGGATTAAATACCACCGAGAGATCTGAGAGTGATAATGAGGAACAAGCACTTTGAAAAGAAAAATTTCGAGACATAGCTTGAAAAGGGCTAAGCTAATAAAGTTCTATCAAAGTTATTCTATCTTTCAACCGCTAAAAGAAAGGGGGAGATTTTGAAAACCTCGTGAGTTTGATAAAAGTGGGGTACACTTGCACGAGTTTTTGTCAACAAATAATGGGGTACAACTTTGTATGCTTAGTATTTATTGAATAATGATATTGATGCAATCCTGATCCACCTGGTTCTCAGTTGAGCTCTTTGCTCGAGGACGAGCAAAAGTTCAAGTTGGGGGTGTGTTGATGTCAAATAAACGCCAATTTTATACGTCAACATATTCCGGAATTCCGGCTTTTCGAGGAAAAATCAAGATTTATACTAGTATTTTAATTATTCTAATAAAGCTCCACGAGTTGTGGTAGTATTTTGCATGCAGGAACTTACTGAGCGAAAATGGGACCAAGCCGGGCAAAAGAGTGGGTCAGCCGACCCACCCTAGGCCGGCCGACCCAGCTCCTTCACCCAATCAGGCTAGGATTGCACCGAGACATCCACAAGAGATTCTAGAGTACATCCAAGCCGTTGATTTCAGTCGGTTTCATCCAGAAAGAGAAGTAATCCTCAAGTTAAGCATAGGATTCCAAAGGAACCTAATGCTACCGGTCTCCAACTACCAAACCGACTATGGGAGAAGATCTACACCATCAATGGAGCATCCCATGCAAAATCCACGGCCGGGAGACGAAGGAGGTGGGTCGGCCGACCCACCTAGGCCGGCCGACCTAGTGAGTGAGCCCCCTCGTGTTCCCCTTCGGAGGAGGGCTGGATGACACGTGTCTCTACACGTGGAGCATCCCGGTTGGCTGCGCAACACTATAAATAGACCCCCTCTCCTAACTTGTAACAAGAACACAACACTTTCACCTCTTCATTCCACTTTGTAGAGTAGCTCTTAGTTAGTAGAAGTTGGGAGTTAGAGTCAAGTCGAGCCACGCCGAGTTCCTAAGAGTCTTCGAATTGGTAATTGCTCTTGTATTCATTCCTAATTGTTTCAATTAGTAAGACTACTTCATTCATTGCTATAGTGTTGAACTTTATTTGAGCTGAGTATATCTGCATAAATGAGTTGTGCTTGATTCGCTTACTGGTAGCTTATACTAAATGCGGAATCGCTTTAGGTTATCACTCATATACTGTTAGAGCCATGTATTGAACCTAGATCAACTTCTTTTAGTACTGAGGAAGATTGATTAGGAATAGTCGCAGACGTGGTGTCTGAGGCTAGGACTAACTCGGTTTACACCCGGGCCCATGTATATGTGGTAGGTGGTAGGTGATGACAGCCCTATCCATCCGTAGATACTTAGTATCTCGTGCGTAACCCACAGCGTCCGGCTTCGGACTAGTAGAGCCAAATCGGAACGACCATAACCATTCGGGATTCCAATTCAGGATAGCGGGTGGTAGTGAGTACCCGAGCTCCGACGACGAATATCAAGTGGACCACTAGTTGATTATCCTAAACTCGCTCAATTAAACTGAATCACACTACTTTGTGAACTTATTAAACTTGATCGAAGGAGATTATAAGGAGATTATTTGATCGAAGGAGATGACATTTATCGGGGATACAAGTCCATGATTATGGTTCTCTACCATTGATGCTATCTTATACTTATTCTCACTACATAACTTCACAAATATATGTGCATCGCATCCGCATCTAGTTTCCTTTATATTGTTCTTTTGCTTTGAGGGATCAACAACCTCCTTACCTTTTTTAGCTCTATAGCCTTGCCTTGCTCATAAGTATCGCTTCGTTTGAACCACTGTGCCCGACAATTTTTGTTGTCCAATACAGACCAAGGACCCAACTTCATGTGCATATGGCTTTTAGAAATTCTCAACCGCGTTGATATCATCAAAAGCCATCCCAATAATAGGCTTTAACGCATTGTCACACTGGGTGTAAATGATGAACACATCAATAACGATACAATGATAAGAGTACACTGATAATCAAAATTGATTGTTGAAAAGACAAATTAACTAAAACTTACAAAGAAAGGCATGTTGGATTTCCTCTTAGGTGTACTAATTCCATGCACAACACATGCTTGAGGTACAATACTCGGGTCGATGGGGTGCTATCTATGGCGGAGTCTACTTCTTTTGCGGTGGCTATGGCATTGGAGTCATCGGTGCCACCATCCATGGCAGTAGCATGCATGGTATTGGAGTGTACGTCCACGACGCTGCTGTCCATAAGGTTGCATCAATTGCCAAAACCATAAAATAAGCCCATGGGAGCTAGGCTTACACCATGTCACCACACGACCCCGCGCTCTCTCTGGCTTGCTGACACACAGATCCCCTGGGCATGTGGGTCTTATTAATTAAACATACCAAATAGTTTTTTAAAATTCCACAAAAATCCCATGAAGAATCTCAAACCCTAGAAAATACTAGCAAACACAGTTCATAGAAAATACACAATTTATTCATAAACTTTTCCTCTTTGGAAATTTTAAAAACCACTTTTAGGCTGTTTTAATTTACCAAAATTTCATAATTAATTATTTGCCAACTAGTAATTAAACTAAAACAATATATTCCGAACGCAGGACGATTATGAGATGTGGACCGGGCCCCGCGGGACAGACTAAGGTGTTGTACATTTTCAGCTTAGCGTAGCGTAACGTTTTACTTAGCAAAATATGATTCTTTAAAGAGAGGTTTAAATATTATAAAAGAATAATTAAAAAATAATTTTAAGATCTTTGAGAGAAGTTCTAAAAGCCTGAGAAAAATCAATACAAATTATAGATAAATTTTGTTAAGTGAAAACGCTATGATAGCTGAAAGCCTAAAAAGAACCAGGCCTAGTTCAGAACGCTAACCGCTGTATAGGCCTTGTTATTTTCAGCGTAAGGTTTAGTTGAGTTTTACTTTAGCAAAATTTGTTTTTTTTATATAGCGTATAAGTTGAAATAATTTGTAACGATTTTTCAAGACTTTTAGTGTTCGTATCAAATATCTTAAAACTATTTTTAAATTATTTTTTTCAGCCTGTTTAGACTCTTTTTTTGAGGACTCTCAAGTTTTGTTACAATACTCGACGCCGAAAACAACAGAGCCTACAGCGAATAACCCTAGCTTTGCGGAATGGGCGAGGATGGGCGAGGGGAGGCGGCAGGATCCAACGGCGGAAGCGAGTAGGTTGGACGGCCAGATGTGGCATCGGATCGGACCTCCCCGAAGCCGTTCGCAAAACCCAAACCTTGGCTCTTTCCCTGCCGCCTCGGACTCCGGCCGCCGCCCAGCTGAGAACACCCCGCATAGCTGCCACCGCCGAGGACACCCCAAACCGACCACGAGGGTTTCCCCCAACCCCCACCCCCCAGCTCCCGCCCACCAGGCCACCGCCGAGGTCTCCGGCCGCCGCCCAGCTCCCGCCCACCAGGCCACCGCCCAGCTCCCGCCCACCAGGCCACCGCCGAGGACTCCGGCCGCCGCCCAGCTCCCGCCCACCAGGCCACCGCCCAGCTCCCATTTCCCCTCCCAAAACCTACACCCGCCGACGACTGAGAGGCCGCCATGCTTCTCCGGCGACCCCTCCAGGTCCTAACCCTCCCCCTCCTCCGCGGCGGCCACCTCTCCACCGCCGCCGCCGCCGCCGCCGTCTCCGCGGACCGTAGCAGCGTCGACCTCCTTTCGCCGCCGTTCGATTACCTCCCGGGCGACCCGCGGCCGAACCCGAAGCACGACGAGGTGATCCTGGCCGTGCCGCGCGCGTCCTCCGGGCGGCACGTGGCCGCCAAGGAGCGCAAGGCCGGGCGGGTGCCGGCCATCGTCTTCGAGCAGGAGAACGGCCAGGAGGGCGGCAACAAGCGGCTCATCTCCGTGCAGTCCAAGCAGATCCGTAAGCTCGTCGACCACCTCGGCCGGTCCTTCTTCCTCTCCCGCCTCTTCCGCCTCCAGGTCTGGTCCGACCACGCCGGCCAGGGGGAGCTCATCGAGAGCGTCCGCGTACTGCCACGCAAGGTAATGGCGAGCAAGTGAGCATCCTGTTTCTTACCAGTGGGAGCTGCTGAAGTTTACTGATTTTGTGTGCTGGTGTTGTATTGCGCGTGATCTGCCATTGTCTGACGCCGCATCGGTAGCAATAGGTGTTTGGGATTTACTTGTCTGTTATAGCTTTAGTGTTGCTCCTTGTAGGCCATTAGGTGAATATGCCTGACCAGAGTACATAGCAATTACAAATTTTCAGATGAATGCATCATAAATCCAATTATTCGTTCTGCCAACAGGTTACTCCGTACACAAACTCTAAATTTTACATTTTTTGTAGGTTAGTCTGCAGAACACAATGCTGATTTTTCTTGGTTAATGTTTGGTCTGTGGAACCGTGGGAAATATATCTAAATTAACGTGTGAAGTAGGTTGGGCAACAGGGCCATGCTGGAAGGGGTTCAGAGGGAAATAAAAAACAAAGGTTTACTTGCTAGTTAGTAGTTATTATGTTTTAACGAATGAGGTTATTTACCTTTACTTTGCACCATGTGCATTGCCAACCCTCCAGACCTGTCTGATTAGAAAGCCGGCACTGGGTAAACTCTTGTAATTTTTATTTTTCACATGTATCCTAAAGAGCAGATAAATAGAACGATTCAAATGTTGAAGAAAACATAAACATGCTTGTTCATTGCTACACTAGCATGATCAACGTGCTGACCCATTTTGGCCATTGGGGATACGTTGGAATGTGGATCAAAGATGAAAGTTTTCTGTTGGAAGTAGGAAAACCGATTCTCCTCTAATGGGGTTGCGTGCTCGATCCCAAGCACACAATGAGGGGGTTACCGTACTTGTTAAGCTAGTGCCTAGTCTGTTAATCATAGCCACCTCCTATGAGATTAGATCTCAATTTTACTTTATTGCCTATATGATTAGTTCGTATCGCTACAGTACCCAGAGGTACTGCTTATGGGCTATTTGGTCTCTATTGGGCCTGCGCGTAACAAATGGCTTGAAATTGATGATACCAAATTACTGCTTATGCTCGAGGTTGGAGATGTGATCTTCAATGGATGCTATGACCAAGAAATTGATACCAAATTGTTATGTGCTTGATTTCAGCATGCAACAAGAAGAGATATGGCCCTTGACGTAGGTGAGACAAGTTGCTTTCGAAGCTAGCGCATTTGGTTGTACGGAGCCACCGGCCGTTTATTGTCGGTAACGCCTTAGTAAGAACTTGGTTTACTCATTGCTCCCTTTTATAGGGGATGACAACTTGGACGCTAAGAAAAGATTTGGATCTGATCTAATAAAATCCCTAGAAAATAGCTAACAAGATGGAAAAGATAACAAGCAAAATATAATGACTCAATAATGATGAGCCCACGCGCTACAGTGCCTCAGGTACTGTTCGTGATGCTACAGTACACATGAAGGGCTGGCCTGTATCAGTATGTTCCAGCTCGATGCAAGAAATCAGCCAGACAGAATTCCATTTACCTGACATTATTAATTTCAAACTGCCTGTATTTATGTAAAGGCATGTACGATATGGTATAATAAGTAATGAGGTTGTGGGTCTGTAGCAATCAATGTAAGACCCAGGAATCCCTACTCATCATTCCTTTCTCGTTTATGCATTTTTGGTTGACTTATTTGAACATTGCTATTTTCAGGTACACTTGCATGCGGGCACTGATGAACCTCTGAACGTGACATTCATGAGAGCCCCTTCTTCAGCACTGCTCAAAATAGATGTTCCTTTGATGTTCATTGGAGAGGATGCCTCACCTGGTCTCAGGAAAGGTACATGGTGTGCACTTCGATGATGTGTCTATCACTTAAAACTAACATTGAATGCCAAATAAAAATAGGTTCTCCAGTATTTTCCACATCAAATTTGGATTATCAATTAGATGTTGGGGACAATGTCTTCATTATGTCCATTTTGTTAGACATGGAACCATTTCTCTTCTAATTCAACATTTTAAAAGGGTAAATTATATACATTTCACTCGAAGGTTGCTTTATCTCACAAATGCCACTACAAAGTACAAAATTGCTCAAATGCCACTATAAAGTCCCATTCCTTGCAAAAGTTCCATTACTAGGGTTGTCATATTTTCTTGGACAAAACTACTCTCATCTTCTCCATCCCTCCTCTCCTTTCCATTCTCTAGCCACCACCACCCTTTCCTCCCTTCTACAGCCATCATTGGCTCCTCTCACTCTCTCTGGTTGTGTTGCTCCTCCCCCCTCCGGCGCACAATCAACCACCTTCCAATCCCTCTCCGGCCCAGCCAGGCCAACCCCTCCTCCGTCCTCTGTCCTCACCGTGGACAAGCTCCACTTTTCACAGAAGGAGTGTGTTTGGGGAGGCTAGCACCACGAGAGGCAGCGGAGTGAGAGATCCCTGGGTACAGGGAAGCGGTGGTGCAAGCAGATTGGGGACAGAGAGGTGGCAACACGCGTAAAAGAAACGGCGGTGGATGAGTTTGTGGCTTGTGAGGCAGCGTTGTAGGGAGCTCCGGCTAGGGACGAGACAATATTGGCGTGGGAAGCTCCGACAGAGGGCAGGAGGCGGCGACACGATGACAAGTATGCTAGAGGGTGACAACGACACTTGCTAGAGGGCGGTGGTGGTGCGGGTTGGAGGATGGCGACGGTGGGGGCGGATGTGCGGCGATGAGAGGAAATAGAGGATGGGGAGGGTATTTTGGTAAAAAAAAAATACTTGGACAATGGTGTATTTACTCTTATGAGCACTATATAATGGCATTTGAGGCTTTGAGCAAATATCAACTTTGTGGCGGCTGAGAAAAGCAACTTTCAAGTGGCATGTTTGGAATTGACCCATTTTAAAATGTTTGTTTACTGTGGTATTTCATTTTTCATATAGCTTAAGCTCTATACCGAACTTGCCATTTCCAACACACTAGCCACAGTGTGCAAGCATTACCTGTATTATGTTATATATTGCTTTAGCTAGATTTCCACATTATGCTCCAAGTACATATTCATGCCCATGCCTTTTTATTTGTTCTTCTGCTCAATAACAGTCCAGGCTAACATGATAATCTTTGAAACTGCAGGAGCTTACTTCAACACCATAAAACGAACAGTCAAATTCCTGTGTCCTGCTGACATTGTACCGCCATATATTGAAGTGGATCTGAGTGAGTTGGACATTGGGCATAAATTGCTTATGCGTGATCTGAAAGTCCACCCAGCCCTGAAGTTGCTTCAGTCACCAGAACACCCCATCTGTAGCATTATAGGGTCAAGAGACCCTGATCAGAAGTCCAAATAACTTGTTTCATTGTTTGCAGTAACTTTTTCAAACAGAATAAGCTTCCTTTTTTTTTGGCTATTTATGCTTGAGCTGTCCAGGCCATGATTCTCAGCCTAGAAAGAATACTAGGGTGGACTGTAACCAGAGACATTACTAATTACTAGGATGGAATTTTATGGGAAGTCAGATGCTACGGCTAGAAGGACTACAGCACGTGGACATTTTTTGGTGTTTTGGACACAGGACCTGATGAATGAACGATGAGCTCCCACCACGGTTTACAAAACCGCCGGTTAATCGTGGTTTAACGCGGGCCTAGGCCCTACCTATGTTTCTTAACAACCTGAGCGCTTACTTGCTTATTGGGCCAACGGGCTAGATTGAGTTCCTGCTATCGATTGGCCCGGAGAACAACCTAGTGTAGGCCGCCACTAAACTTGTAGGTCAAAAATGGGCCCTAATTCATGATCTGCTGATCCTGTCAAAACCTTCATTTTTTTCTTTACGCTTATAGGTTATTTGCTTAAATTGTTTTATCGTCTTTTCTAACGCTTCAATATTTTCTACGTCCTTAAAAACTCTCGAATTAACGAGTGAAACATTCTAAAATGCACCTTTCCGTTACGGGTACCATGAGTATGGGCTTTTCAAAACCACCAGCTTGTCTGTTTCTTCCCTCTTCTTTTTGGATGGCACCGTTCGAAGTTTGCTTCTCACTAAACACCTACGGATTCTGGAGTAAAACCTGACACTGATAGGCATCAAGGTGACCTACACGTATCAAATCTTCAGGTTCAGGACGCAAAACTGACCCTTCGACATCTCAAAGCAACCCCAGTTATCAGCCTCTCTGACCTTCCATGACATGTCCTCCTGATATAACGAAAACAATGAGCCAAGCTGACGACGGTGACCTATTGATTCACAGCACTTGACGGCAGTAATCACATGAAGAGAAGTTCAACAATCTTGGATTCGCTCTCAAAAAAAAAAGAGAGAAGGCAATCTTGGATTCATTGTGCAAGTCGGTTTCAAAAGGTCACTGCAGGTCAGTGTTGGTAACCGAAATCTTACTCTCATCGAAAAGAGGATGACACTAGGAGTTGAGACAATTTTCTGGTTTATTTCTCACACAATGCCATACCAACCTGAGGGGTTGGGCTTACATACTTATAGCTGGCCAAGGCACCAAGCATATCCGAGATGCTAGTCTAGTCTAAGATGTTTGTCCTAGGATGTTGTCCTTAGATGCTATCTTTGTCCTAGGATCTTTGTCCTTAGATCTTGTCATAGATGCTAGTCTAAGATGCTAGTCTAGTCTAAGATGCTGTCCTTAGATGCTAGTCTAAGATGCTGTCCCAAAAAGGCCACAAGGACCAAAAGTACAAAGACTTATTCCATCATTCTCCCCCTAAGTCTTGTGCGTCGTCTTGTGGGAAGATTGAACCATCCCGGTCCTGGAACAAAGCTCAAGAAACTTGATCCTCCCAAGGGGCTTGGTGAGCAGGTCCGCAAGCTGGTCCTTGGTGTTGATGTAGTGCGCCTTGATGCTTCCTTCGTCCAAGCAATCTCGGATGAAATGGTACTTTACCCGGATGTGCTTGCTCCGTTCATGGAAAACGGGGTTCTTTGCCAGGGCCAGAGCGGACTTGCTGTCCACCCTGAGTTCCACCGCTTTAGTGTCTCTGCCCAAGAGATCACCAAGCAGTCGAGCAAGCCAAAGTGCCTGAGTCGAAGCGGCGGAGGCCGCTATGTACTCGGCCTCGCGGTGAGACGAGCCACCATGGTCGCTTGATCGATCGCCAGCCTAACGAGGCACTTGCCGAGGAAGAGGAGAATCCCGCGTGCTCTTCTTTGGTGTCGATGTCGCCGCCGTGGTCATTGTCATTTATGGTGACGAGGTGTGCCTCTCGGGACACCTCGGGTAGTAGAGGCCGTGGTCGAGAGTCCCCGCAACATAGCGGATGATCCTCTTCTGACTGCTTTGGTGCTCCGTCGTCGGTCATTGCATGAACCGACTCACGAGCTAACGGAGAACGCCAAGTCCGGCCGTGTGTGGGCGAGGTAACGAAGGCTCCCACAAGACGCCGTGATGTGTAGCATCCACCTCCTCCGTCGTCTTTGTCGCGGCTCGACGATCTCTCCTCCATCGGGTGGAGGCGGGTTGCGATCGGTGAGACCAATTAGCTCAACGACGCGCTTGGCGTAGGCGGTCTGTCGGAGCATGATCCCGGAGTCGTCTTGGTGCACCTCGATTCCCATGTAGAAGGAGAGAGGCCCCAGGTCACTCATCTGAAAGATGGCCTTCATCTCTTCCTTGAACGCCGCCACCTCCACATCCTTGGTGCCGGTGATCACCAAGTCGTCAACGTAGACACCCACCAGCAGGGCATTTTCACCATTGCCCCGCCGGTAGATGGCCGCCTCGTGCGGGCTTTGCTCGAATCCCATCCCTTTGAGCGTGGAATCCAACTTGGCATTCCATGCCCTCGGTGCCTGCCGCAAGCCATAGAGAGCCTTGCGCAGGCGCAGCACCTTGCTCTCCGTGCCGGGGATCTCAAATCCCGGCGGCTGGTGCACGTAGACCTCCTCCTTCAAGTCGCCGTTAAGAAACGCCGATTTGACGTCCATGTGATGAACATGCCAACCTTCCTGGGCAGCAACAAGAAGGAGGAGTCGCACGGATTCCATCCGTGCCACGGGAGCGAAGGCATCGTCGAAGTCGATCCCCTCCTGCTGCACGAAACCGCGTGCCACCAATCGAGCCTTGTGCTTGACGATGGCGCCGGCTTCATCCCTCTTCAGCTCGAACACCCACTTAAGAGTGATCGCACGGTGACCACGAGGAGATCGGTGAGCTCCAGTGCGGTTTTTCTCAACGCGTCCATCTTCGATCGCATCGCGGCACGCCATGCCGCGTGTCTCTCGGCCTCCGCGAAAGACCGGGGCTCGCCGTCGTCACACGTAAGGTGCAACTGCGCCTCCAGGTCGTGAGGCACCGGTCCCGGCACTGGCTGGTCGCCGAGAAGGTTCTCCATCGTACGATACCGCAACGGCCGCCATCGTGGTGCAGCGTCGATCGCTCTTCATCGTGGGAGCGGAGTGGCGAACTCCACCGGACTGTGGTCGACACGGGCCTGGTGTCGGAGTGGCCGTGCGGAGGAGTGGCCGTTTGGTTGCGGGAGGCGTGGAGTCGCGGGGATGGTGGAAACCTCGGGGATGGGGTAGGCAACGCTCGGTGAAGAGGCGCCTACTCCCAGCTCCGTAAAGTGAGCGTACTTTCGGCGGTGAAGTCGCCGTGACGTCGGGTCGGTGCCGTCCACCGCCTTGTCCCATGCCCATCCTCGCCCTTCGTCGAACACTACGTCGCGCGTCGTGCGCACACGCTGTGTCCCTGGGTCAAGAATGCGGTAGGCCTTCGAGCCCTCCGCGTAGCCGATGAACACCCCTGGAGTGCTCCTGTCGTCGAGCTTGCCGACGTGGCTAAGCTCCTTGACAAACGCGAGGCAGCCGAAGATCCGTAGGTGAAAAACCGCCGGCTTGCGCCCATGCCAAGCCTCGTACGGCGTCCTGCCGTTGAGGGCCTTGGTGGGCGAGCGGTTGAGGATGTAGACGGCCGTCACCACCGCCTCTCCCCAGAAGACAGCCGGCATTCCCTCGCTGAGGAGAGCCGGGCCATCCCACAATCGTTCGGTTGCGCCGCTCGACGACGCCGTTCTGCTGCGGGCTGTACGGCGCAGAGTAGTGGCGCTGAATGCCCTCATCCGCGCAGTACGACGCGAACTCAGCTGCCGTGAATTCACCGCCGTTGTCGGTGCGCAGCACGCGCAGCTTGCGGCCGCATTCCGCCTCCGCAGCAACCTGCGCGCGCCGGATGGAGTCCGCAGCCTCTCCCTTGCTGCCGAGAACCATCACCCACATGTAACGGGAGACGTCGTCGACGAGCAGCAGGAAGTAGCGTCGTCCTCCTGGTGTGGCCGGTGTCACCGGGCCACACAAATCCCCGTGCACGAGCTCGAGCCGTTCCTTGGCTCGGAAACTCGACCACTGGGGAAAGGGGAGCCGCCTCTGCTTCGTCAACACGCAGACGTCGCAGAGCTGCTCCACGTGGTCAAGGCACGGCAGGCCTCGCACCATCTTCTTGGCACTGAGCCGCTTCAGGGCCTCAAAGTGAAGGTGCCCGAAGCGCTCGTGCCACCGCCATGCCTCGTCGTCCCGACGAGCAACAAGGCAGAAAGGTTGTGCCACTTGCACGTTGAGGACGTAAAGTCGATTGGTGCCTCTGGTTACCTTGGCAAGAAGGCGACGATGGCGATCCCAAATCCTCATGACTCCGTCCTCGATTGCCACACGCGAACCGTTCTCATCCAGCTGTCCCAAGCTGATGATAGAGTTCCTCAATGCGGGGATGTAGTAGACTCCTGTGAGTAGCCTGTGCTCACCAGACTCGGCGGTGAGGAGGATAGAGCCGACGCCCTTGATCTCTACGCCGGAGGCGTCCCCAAACTTGACAGAGCCTCGAACGTTGGAGTCAAGCTCGGTGAAGAACTCCCGACGACCGGTCATGTGATGGGTGGCGCCGGTGTCGAGGCACCACCCGTCAGTCTTGTCGTTGCTGGAGCCGTCGCCGAGGAGAGCGTGTGCTCTCTGCTCATCAATGTGGAGGAGATTCGCTGTGGCCGGTGCCGCCGGAGGTAGCTCGATGCTTGCGTGTGCTAGGAGCAGAGCCGGTTCTTCCTCCTCCACCTGTGCGACGTGGGCCTGGCCGCGTCGTGGCTGTCGACACTCCTTGGCCCAATGACCAAGCTTGCCACAGTTGTGGCAAGAGTCGTCTCGTGCCGGCTTACGGTTTCGTGGCGCGCGCCTGGCGCCTCGCGGCGTTCCTCTCGACGTCCCGGCGCCCGACTGGCGCGTCTGGCGCCTTGCGCGGCCAGCCGCGCTTGCGGCCGCCTATAGTGGAAGAGGACTCCCCCTTCTTCCCGTCACCCCGGCAGGCCTCCCACTGTTCCCGAGTGAGATGGAGCTTCCCGCCGATGGTGATAGGCCCCGAGAGAGATTGTGGTTCGTCGCTGTCGACGACCTTGAGTCGACCTATCGCCTCGTCGATCGTCATCGTGGAGAGGTCCAGCAGAGACTCGATCGAGCGAGCGATCTGCCTGTACTTCTCGGGAATGCAACGGAAAAGCTTCTGGACGGCCCTCTCCTCATCGTAGGTGTCGTCACCGAACTGCACCATCTTCTGCAACAGATTGTTGAGACGGAGAGCAAAGTCATCAACATCCTCACCTGGCTTGAAGGCCAGGTTCTCCCATTCCTTGCGGAGCGCCTGCAGTGTGGTCTTGCGGGCGGGCCGCTGCCGATCGTCTTTGCGGCGATGGCGCCCCGAGCCTCCTTGGCGATCCGCTTTTGAAGCGAAGCGCATCTCGGGCGGGACTGCAGCTATAAGGGCATCCAGCGCCCGTCGATCCTCGTAGTAGTCGACGTCGCCATACCGGACCGCCTCCCACATGTGCCGCACCTGGAGCCGTACCTGCATCACCGCGGCCCACTCGACGTAGTTGGTCTTGGTGAGGGTAGGCCACCCACCGCCGGGACCGACGGCCCTGACAATGGCCTGGATCCCGCGATAATCATGGTACCGGTCCGGGAGGAAACCCACGCCGCTGTAAGGCCGCGATCTCCGTCGACCGGCCGTCGCCAACGCCGTCGGCGCGTCCGCGCTGTATGCAGGCCGCCGCCGCCGCCAGAGCCGCGACCGCCGTCGCGCCCTCGCCGGGCGTCGTCTGGCGGCAGCGCCCGTCTGGCGGCCGCCACCGCGCTCATGGGGTTGCGCGACTACCATCGCCGACCGCGCTCTCGCTTCCTCCTTGCCAGCTTGAGCCCAGCGTCGGTGTCGCCGTCGGCGAGGAGCTGCTGGTGCTCGCTGCGCAGCGAGCACAGAGCTCTGCTTGCCGCCGCCTGTATTTGCATCCGCCTGCTTTGCAGCTTCCACTTCGCTCTCGCTTTGCTAGTTTCTGCTGCCGCCCGACCTCGCCGCCCTTGCCGCCGTCGCTGCGGTCTCTCTGCGCTGCTCGCTCGCGTTCCTGCTGCGGCGACCTCGGCCTCTGCCGTGTGCAGCGCTTCGAGGTGACCGAAGGAGGAGATCGCCGGACATGGCGCGCTAGTGGGGAATCTTTGCTGGGAAGAGATCGCCTCGAACATTTGCTTTCTCGTCATTCAGAAGGAAGGATGGCGAAACAAGCTGTTGTTCTTCTTGCTGGAGCTTAGAGCTAGGAGGAGCGTGGGAGGGATGAACAAGAGATGTTTAGGCTGCAGGAAAGATTGGCTCGATACCAATTGTTGGTAACGAAATCTTACTCTCATCGAAAAGAGGATGACACTAGGAGTTGAGACAATTTTCGGTTTATTTCTCACACAATGCCATACCAACTTTGAGGGGTTGGGCTTACATACTTATAGCTGGCCAAGGCAGCCAAGCATATACCGAGATGCTAGTCTAGTCTAAGATCTTTGTCCTAGGATCTTTGTCCTTAGATGCTATCTTTGTCCTAGGATGCTGTCCTTAGATGCTGTCCTTAGATGCTAGTCTAAGATGCTAGTCTAGTCTAAGATGCTGTCCTTAGATGCTAGTCTAAGATGCTGTCCCAAAAAGGCCACAAGGACCAAAAGTACAAAGACTTATTCCATCAGTCAGAGCTAACTATGCACAGCAATACAGCACTACAGCAGCAGTCACCTGAAGCTACTGCTAACAGTATATTGTTCATATCAATGTACTGCGCATGAGGCTGAACAGTTGCATATTTGCGAGTTGCAACCGGTTCCTGTCAAGAACCGGATTCAACATCAAGTTTCATGAGATGAGCAAGATAGTGTATTTAAATATTATTGTTTAACACTTTGTGAAAATATATGTAGAAATATGGGTTCAAATACATGATAGTTATCAAGGGTGTCACGCCATATGACATCCAATTAGAAATGAGGTCCAAGCAACAAAAGTTTGAAAAACACACACACCGTTTCCGATCAAAATAATAATATGATCGGAAGTACAGTCATCGCTAGGTTGTTCTGAAGAGATGGGTTCAGAAGTGTCAAAGAGATGACAAATTGTAGGGAATGCTAGGAGTGACAGTTGCATCTTAATTCTTCATTTTCAAAATTTTGTGTATGTCTACAATGATAAATTGAAGCTCTACTGTATTTTGTATATTGAGAGTAATATGTATTAGAGTGATTGCAATTTGTATGCTTGAGACTAATAAGCTTCAGAGTGGCTGTGATTTGTATGTTTGAGAGTAATAGGCTTCAGATTGACATTATGTATTGACAATGTAATATGCTTCAGTGTAATAAGCATCAGAGTAATATGTTTGAGAGTAATATCAACATATTCAGTGTGTTGACGTCAAATAAACGCCAATTTTATACGTCAACATATTCCGGAATTCCGGCATTTCCGAGAGAAAATCAAGGTTTATACTAACATTTTGTTTATTCTAATAAAGTTTCACAAGTTTTGGTGAGTTTTGGGTCTACAGGTATAAAATGGGACAAACCAGAGCCAGATCGGGCAAAATTCCAGGCCGACCGACCCACCTAGGCCGGCCGACCTGGCCACGTCACCGATCCAGCTCTATCTTCTCTCCAGTGGCATAAAAACACAAAATGAGGACATCTATACCATCCACTACCGTCGGTTTGATCGAATGGACATGGTTGCTTCATAAATGAGCATAGGATTCACTTGGATTTCTTTCTTGCGCATGTCCATTTGATCCACCGGCTTAAGGGGTTAATCTACACCATCAAGGAAGAATCCTAGAAGAAATCTACGGTCGGGAGGTGAAGAAGGTGGGTCGGCCGACCCACTCTTGAGCCCCTTTGGATTCCCCTTTGGAGGAGGGTTGCATGACATGTGTCCCTCACGTGCAGCACCCCGGTTGGCTGCGGCACACTATAAAAGGACCCCTACACCTCACTTGTAACACAACACACAACACATTCTCACACATTCATTCCACTTATTAGAGTAGCTCTTAGTTAGTAGTAGTTGGGAGTTAGAGTCAAGTCGGTGGCCTTCGGAGTTTGAAAGTGTCTTTGGGAATTCGATGCAATGACTCTTGTACCCTTTCCTAATTGTTTCAATTAGTGAGATCACTTCGTTCACTGCTTATGTGTTGAACTTTATTTGAGCTGAGTATATCTACATAAATGAGTTGTGTAGATTTACCTTACGGTAGCTTGTATTCGTCTGGAATCAGTTTAGGTTCTCACTCATATACTGTTAAAGCCAGGAATTGAATCTAGATCAACTTCTTTTTGGTACTAAGGAAGATTGATTAGAAATAGTAGCAAACGTGGTGTCTGAGACTAGGACTAACTCGGTTTACACCCGGGCCCACGTATATGTGGTAGGCGGTAGGTGGTGACAGCACTATCCATCCGTAGATACTAAGTATCTCGTGCGTAACCCACAGCGTCCAGCTTTGGACCAGTAGAGCCAAATCGAAATGATCATAACCATTCGGGATTCCAATTCAGGATAGCGGATGGTAGTGAATAACCGAGCTCCGACGACGAATACCAAGTAAACCACTAGTTGATTACCCTAAGCTCGCTCAATTAAACTGAATCACACGATTTCGAGAACTTATTAAACTTGTCTCGTTGTCCTCCCAACTGTCTATCTAGCTAGAGTAGCTTTCTCTTTATTTGTGTGAATATTTATCGTGTGTGTGTGTCCCGGTCTATTCATTTATCCTAACCCCCGTTACCTAGACTGGCTGGTATTTTAAATAATTAAGATATAGAGGTTTATCTCTTTAAACCCTCGTTCCCTATGGATTCGATAACTCTAGGAATACTACTGGTGAAAACTACAAGCGATATCCGTCCGCTTGCGGATTAATTTCTTTGAGCGTAAGAATCGCCAACAAGGACCGTGCCAAAAACTTATATGTCTTGTATTTTAAAATCGAGTGAATAATTATTTTGAGGCACGTGGATATGACCGTCTATTTAGAGAGCATTTGACACAAAAGCATACTATAACTAACATTGTAGTATAAATACTGCCATAATAATATAAAAAATTGGTGTAAACCATTAGATCGAGGAGAATGAACAGCTCGTATTTATTTATTTATTTATGTGTGCCGATATTTTTTCTTATATTCTCAAATATTTTTACTAACTGTTGTATGGCCCTTGGGCTTTCATGCAAATCCATAGGTATTTCATAATTATTGACGATATATGGGATGAGAAATCATGGCAAGTAATCAGATGTGCTTTGGCTGATAACAGTTGTGGAAGCAGAATAGTTACAACTACTCGCAATAACAGTGTAGCTCAACATGTCAGTGATGTCTACTAATTAAAACCACTTTCGTATGAGAACTTTAAAGAATTACTCCATAAAAGAATAGTTGATTCATACAGTGAATGTGCCCAAGAACAATACAACAAATTACATGATGATATTTTACAGAAATGTGGCGGCATACCGCTAGCAATCATAATGACAGCTAGCTTGCTTACTGGCAAACCTATGGAGGCCTGGTCTAAGATATACAGCTCTATATGTTTTGAAGATGCAGGAAATAATTTCGTAGAAAATACTAGAAAGATAATGTCTTTTAGTTACTACGATCTTCCTTCCCATCTAAAGGATTGCTTGTTGTATCTATGTGTATTTCCAGAAAATCATTTTATTGAAAAATGTGTTTTGGTATGGAAGTGGATAGCTGAAGGTTTCGTGCACGACGAAAAAGGGATTGGGCTCATAGAGGTCGGGGAGAGATACCTCAATGAACTTATAGATAGAAGCATGATCAAGCCAGTTGAGATCCCAGGTGAAGGTTTTATATTTGCCTGCCGTGCTCATAGTATGGTGCTTGAACTCGTCCGTTCAATATCAAGAGAAGATAAACTTTTCACTATATTGAACAGCCAGCAACGGACATTTCCACATAGCATTGCTCGTAGGTTAGCTATTCAGAATAGAATAGTAGATGAGCAGCATCTGCAAGTTGATAAGGGCATGGAGCATACGAGGTCATTCATTGCCATCAAGTGTCGTGCTAGCAAAATGTGGTATCACCAAGTTTTAGGGTTTTACGTTTGCTAGCTATAGAAGTTTGTGATTTCGGTGGAGGTCATTGCAGCCTCCGGTACGTGGGGAACTTACTTCACCTAAGATACCTCGGACTATCATTCAGCCCTATCAGCGAACTCCCGGAAGAAATCGGCAAACTGAAGCTTCTGCAGACACTGGACTTGGCGAGAACCGGGATAAAAGAGTTTCCATCCAGCATCAGCAAGCTGAAACAATTGCTTTGCCTTCGTGCCGACGAGAAGACAACAGTGCCCGATTGGATTGGGAGCCTGACGTCCCTGCAAGAGCTATGGATATACCCTGCCGAAGACAAGTCGGCAATGTTCATCATGGAGCTGGGCAAGCTAAGGGAGCTGAGGGTGCTATCCACTTGCATTACTGTATCGGATGAGGCCATGGAGAGAGCTTTGGTAGAGTCTTTAGGCAATCTGCACAATGCCAAGGATTTGAATATCAGGGGCACATCACTGGGGAAGGGTGCCACATGGGAAGCAGCGTCTGCTTATGGTCTCCAGTACTTGTGTCTAGAATGCCTGGAGTTCTCAAGGCCGCCGAAGTGGATTAGTTCAGAATTTCTTCAGAACATGTGCTTCCTATCCCTGGATGTGCAGGTTGTGCAAGACAAGGACATGGAAACCCTTGGGAAGATGCCTCAGCTTCGTGGCCTCAGACTGGCATCGAAGTACACGATGTCGGTGAAGATTATTGCTGGACGTGGCTACTTCCGGTTCCGGAAGCTGAGATTCTTCACGGCCAGCTTCGGTCTCGAGGTTCGCGTAGTCCACGTCCAGGTCCAGCAGGCGCACGGCGGTGAGTGCAGCGTAATGCCCGTGATGCCAAGCCTTGAAGCACTCACGTTCTCTGCCAAAGTGCGGTTCCTCAAGGATGCCAACCTTCTTGGATGTGACAAACCTGGCCTGCGCCATTTCCCTGCGCTTCAGAAAGTCACGGTAAAAATCAACTGTCTGTATGCCCGTGCTGGTGAGGTGCAAGAAGCGGAGGTGGCGATGATGCAAGCAGCCGCCGACCATCCCAGCCATCCCGTCCTCCAGATGAAGAAACTCTGGGAAGAGGACATGCTCTCATCTGACCAATACCGACCGGTAACAACTCACGGTCACACACACATTGATAAATACACCTACCAATACCATGCACATCTAACATACTGACCACTGTTATCTGACTTGTTTCCTTCCCATTTTCAGCCTGAGATGATAACAAGTACTGTCGTGGAACGTACTATCAATGTACGGGAGATGAAGGATGAGTGGCGTTATTTCAACTTCTGTGACTTGCTGGGTAACCCCTATGTAGAGGAAGTCATTGTTGTGATCAACTGTGAGAATGCTAGCGTTGAGGAGGTGGACGAAGCCGAAGCGGCTCTAAGGTATGCAGTGGACATCCATCCCAACGACCTCGTGCTTCAAATGAGGAGAATCAACGGCGAAGACGAAGTGGTGTGTTAGAGTTACCAGAGGTCCCGACTCCCGAGCAACACCAACAGGTTAATTATCCTATTTCCAATCCTTGCTACGTACGTTTTGCGCCTGCACGTTTTGCGCGAGTGCAGGCGCCTGCAAAGTAGCCATGGCGTTTTCTAACACGCACCTCAATTGTTTTTTACCACTGATCCAATCTGATACAATGATGGTTTTAAGATCTCACACCACGTTTCGTTTGACTTTCCGATGACTTTATTCGTTTCCGATGGATTATTTCCGATGTGCAAGGGCGTGAACGCACAACCATGCGTTGTACTTGCCTGCTTTGCGAAAAGAAGGCCGCTGCCTACGCTCGGCGCCCTCGTCGATGCTCGCCACCGTTAAACGGCCAATCCCATGTATTCGTCAGCAACTAGACCGATTGACAAGCGCACGGCAGCGGCTGCCGTGGGATGCACAGCAGCGGTGGGATCCTAGGACGCATGGCGTCGCAGAGCGACGAGCGCGCGGCCGCCATCGCCGGGTCGGCGGACGACAGCGGCGGTATTGGCTGGGGCGCCTGGCTGTGAAGCGACGAACTTCGCGGTCGCCGGGGACATGCAACGGCGCTGGGGACCGGGGACGCATGATGGCGCCGGGTGACGAGCGTGTGGTCGCGGCCGCTGGGGAAAAGGCGACAACGGACGACGGCGAGCACGCGGCGGCAGTGGCCGGAGACACGTAGCATTGTTGGTCGATGAGCGTGGCGGAGGCTGCGGCCAAGGACACGTGGGAGCGAGCATTGGCGAGCATGCGTCTTATCATTTTACGCACCCACATTAGCCATACGATGTATGATACACAGTTAATAATGTTCTCAATCCATGGGGGTTGCACTACAGGAAACGAGACTTTTGTGGTCAAAATACCGACGACAAAACGTTTTGTCGTCGGACAGCCGACGACAAAAGTTTGTCGCTTTTGTCGTCGGCCTAAAGAAAAACCGACGACAAAAGTAGCTCCTGGGCAGAGCTCCCAGGAGGGATCTTTGTGGTCGGCCATTATTCGAGCCGCCCACAAAAACTATACCAAACGGCACGGGCACAGTGACGGCGCTCTGCCATGTGGGTCCCGCGGTTAAGGTGACGACGCCACGTTGCAGACTTTTGTGGTCGGCTAGACTTTAGGCCGACGACAATAGTAACTTTTGTGGTCGGCATAACTATAGGGCCGACCACAATGCTGCACATTTGTGGTCGGCGTGACTGGAGTCCGATTACAATACTAGACTTTTGTGGTCGGTTAAACTTGAGGCCGACGACAATAATCAGACTTTTGTGGTCGGCCTAGAATGATGCCGACGACAATACGGAGGACTTTTGTCGGCGGCCTTAATATAGGCCGACGACAATACTAATAGGGAGGACTTTTGTGGTCGGCCTCGATTTATCCCGACGACAATACGGAGGACTTTTATGGTCGGCCTAGATTTATGCCGCGACATTGACGATGTACAAACAATAAAATTCGGTAATTTATAAAAAGCTCAAATTTAACACGCAAAAACTCGTATTCCCACAATTTACATTCCCAATACCCCATAACAATCACAATATATAGCGACCACATTTGTCAATCACATTCACAATCACAGTCGAATGCAAATCACAATCACAGACCACAGTTTCAATAACAAAAGTGCGTCATCATTACAAATTGTCCAAAAATTCAAATTATCGATCGCATTGTCTATCTCACAAGTTCATCATCGATCGATCGCATTGTCTACCTCACAAGTTCATCGTCTAAACACGTCTAAGGATTCGAACCTGCGAATGGATCAATAAACATGTCCACGACGAATTGCTCCTCGATTGATCTTGTGGCACTAGAATCACCACCCTGCGAAGCATTTGCCGTAGGCGCTGGTGCCGCTGAAGCAGACATCTGCAAGATTAGAGGAAACCGTAATTTTATTAACTTTTATGCATTTGTATGATTATTTAAAAATGTTTTATAAACTAGAGAAAAGCTTTACCCCCGGAGAAGCCGCCGGTGCAGAGGCAAAGTGGAGTATGGGAAGCGGTCTTTGGCGGCACAAATGGGGGAAGAGTCTTGACTTGTGTCGTCGGGGCCCCGTGATTGCGTGAAAACGACTGCTGGTGGCTAGAGGTCCCGCTCCTAGAAAGCTGCGGATATTATATGTTAGCGTTGGAAATTATTAAGAACCTAACTACATGTACGATCATAATTACCTGTTGCATATACTGCATCATGAAGAGGTTCTGATCCTGAATGGCCTGCATCCGCCTAGTGTTCTCCTTTTGCTTCGCCTGCCACCTCCTGTTGTTTTCCTCTCGCTCCGCCTACCAACGCTGCTCATCCGCCACCCTCTGTTCTTTGCATCTCCGCGATAAGCTTGTTCAGGCGCCCGGTGGGCACGGGCGGAAGAGGAGGTCTGCTGTCGACGTGCTCTGATACCAGCCTTGTAGGAGTCGAACGGCAGCACGAAGTCCATGAAGCCGTATCTATCATGACTCCTCCCACCGAATTGGTCGTATATGACCACAGGGTCGACCGGCATGTTGATGGGGTCACAGTCGACACCGTGCTTCTCTTTCAAGGCTATTGTATATATGTCCTAGGAACAAATGAGATATTAAGTAGATTAGTTTAAAAACGATCGAAATAGTGTAGAGAAGAGAAAAGAGCTAGTCACTTACAAGCTTCTCTGTGTGTGTAGGTGGCATCGGTGGTGTGTCTGTGTCGGGTTGGACACGGGCGTGTGTGCAACCCTCCACAAGGTGAACCTGGAAGGCTCAAGTCCATCTCAGACTCACAGTAGGTTAGTATGCAATGTGAAATGACCATAAAGTTGATTGTAATTATAAAAGATAAGTGGACTTACGATATCCCGCGCGACGTGATCCATGCCTCGTCCTCCTAGGTAGGTGGCGCAGATGTCGGGGTTAGAATCCCTATTGCCTCTGTTCCTCCTTGACCTCTCAATCCACTCCTTAGAGGCCCACATCCGGCACAGGTCTCTCCAGGCGCGTGGATACTTATCCATCTAGTCTGGACACCAAGGCTTGTACTCTTAAGCCTTTAGATACTCTAGAGCTGCCCTTCCCCTCGACATCTTTCTAATCCCCCTCTTGCCATGGTGCTTCAACACAAGATCAATCCGAGACAACTTTGATGGCGTCCCTAACCTTCCTTGTCGCCATTGTGTCGAGCACATGGCGGCAAGCCTCGTAGTCCTCCTAGGTTGCCCCAGGAAAAAGCTGGTATCTCTCCTGAAATGAAAGGAACACATGGCCAAATTCATAAAGCTATAAACACAAAATCATAAATAAATAAAATTTAAAATGTTACCCAGAACTCGTTGATGATGTGATCGGCGATAGTTCCTCCCTCATCATCCTCCACGAGCGAGTAGTCACTCCAATTGAGCGTCGGGCGTCGATCATCGCCCTTGCCTGCTCGTCCGGGGTAGAGCTGTTTGAGCAGCACTCCTAACAAGTTGCCCGTCTCCTGCGGACCCTTGTTGACGCAAACCAAGCCCCTGCACATCAAATTCAACAAAGTATTTATCAACTTTATGATTAGCAATAAGAGACATCGAGGAATCAGCTCCAGAAAAAATAGTTCTCAAATACCTCTCACCGATGGCAACCTGTACCACTATCCTCTCGCTTGGATCTGCGGGGGCTTTTTGCAATTTATTGCGCCCGCGACCTCTCTTGGAGCTCGAGGAGGACTCAGCTCCAGAGGACGAAGGTGGCTCCCAGTTGTCGTCCCCCTCCTCCTCATCCACATCGGCCTGCCAGTCCGAAATCCTCCTCGTAGACCTCCTCTCCTCCCTCGTCCTCGTCGGTCTCCTCCACCTCAAACTCCTCCTCGTAGCCCTCCAACGCCCCCGTCCACTCGTAGTCGTCGGCCCCGCCATCTCCCTCATCGTCGGCCTCCACGGACCCCACTTTGGGGTGGGGGCCACCACTGGAGTGGAGGCCACCATCTCGGTCGGTGGCCATCACCTCGGGGTCGGTGGCCACCACCTGGGAGTGGGGGGCCACCACCTCAGGGTCGGTAGCCACCACCTCGTCGTCCTCCCCCAACTGGGGGTCGGTGGCCATCACCTCGTCGTACTGGTGCTCTGGTGCACTACGCCTGCCCCCCTTTCCCCACACCTTCTAGGCCCTTTTAGCCAACCTCTTCAAAGATCCAGTCATCCTACAAAATTCAAATTAAATGACATGAATTAGAAGTATATGAATCAAATGAAATGAGATAATATAAAATAAAAGTATAAATCTATAAAATTTGAATAGCTTAAAAATCTTCGGCTTCCTCTTCCTCATCTTCCTCCTCGTTTTCTTCCTCGTCCTCTTCCTCTTCTTCTTCCTCCTCGTTTTCTTCCTCTTCCTCTTCCTCTTCCTCTTCCTCCTCTTCGTTTTCTTCTTCTGATATCTCTTGAACATCACCAATATCGACGTGTAGCTCTCCTGTTAAATCTTTTTCTTGGAATGGTTCCATGTCTAGACGAGGCTCGTAGTCTTCTTCCAGGAGGTCGGGCAATCCACCAACTGGATGACATTTATGGACGATCCACCAATTTTTGTAATCCGGATGAGCGTATGGCGGATAAAACACCATTTCAACTTTGTTCGGGAGAATGAACACGTCGGGCTTCGTCTGACTTCTTGTGATTGATCTCAACTAGTCCAAGTTCAGAGTAGTCCGCGCCCGCTTTCCAGGATCGAACCATCTACACGAAATAGCACCGTGAGAGATCCTTGTTGCCTTCGTAATATATTTCTATAATCTCCTCAATGATCCCATAATATTCAATGTCCGGACCACCAAGGTCGCTCGTGACATAACTCACAACGCCGCCATCAGTAGTTGCATTTGGACGACGAAACCTCGACCATCGGCAATCATAGCATCCATGCACCTTAATTCTCTACCGCACCCACGTGACAATTGTCGGAGATCGTTATTACCTGTTGAACGTTTTGACATCGCACAATCATGCACGACAAGATTCTTTAAGGATTTGAAATGCTAATGAAACTTTACCTTATATAAGAGAAAGAAACTTACGTAGTAATGGAACGAGTTAGAAAGTTCGGACGGTTTTGTACGCCACCTCGTCGTTTCAGCTTCATAATTTGTTCACCCGAAGGATCACCTGGTCTTCTCCACTCTTCTTGAATGAATTGACTACAATATTTTCTTCAATTATTTATAGCAAAAGTATATATTTATAATTTAATTAAGACATGAATTAACTTACTCGATGTACACCTTCACTTCATCCATGTCGTCGTACACGTATAACTGAATCGCAATTTTTTCCTCCGCATCCAAGTCACGTGTGGTGCTTTTACCAACATTGCATCCGTCTTGGTCAAGAAATACCTCAAGAGTGGAAGTAATTCTACGACGTGCCTTCTTATACCTCAGCTGTGAGACATGAACCTTATTCTTAAATGCATAAAGTACTTATCCGTGTAATCGCGATCTCTGAGTCGATAAGCTTCCGCAATACTTCCTTCGACTCGTTCTTTGTTTTTCACCTTCGCTCTTAGACTTTTCATCATGCGTTCAACAGGGTACATCCACATGTACTGTGCTGGCGCCCCAACTTTTGCTTCATATGGCAGCTGCACTAGTAAATGTTGCATGCAGTTAAAAAAACCAGGAACATAAATCTTCTCGAGCTTTGTCACGAGCACAATAATCTCCTTCTCCAATTCCTCAATCCTTGATGCAGATAGCTCTTTTGCACACAGCTCTCGATAAAAGAAGCTAAGCTCTGACAATGTGATCCAAATAGCGTCAACATATCCGCGCCATACGGCCGGAAACAGATGGCTCTATGAAAACTTTGTAGTCGTGAGCTTTCATTCCATTTAACTTGCATTGCTCTATACTAGCGGCATGACGAATGCTCGCCGCATACCCATCTGGGAATTTAACCTTTTCCTTAATCCACAGTAAAATCTGTCTTATTTGCACACGCGTAAGACAGTACTTTGCCCTAGGTTTTGACCCATTCTCATCGAGGTTCATGTCTGGCCGATTACATATCAAAGCACAGTCCTCTCGAGCATTTTTGTTATCTCTAGTCTTTTGTGGGATGTCGGTTTGTGTTCACGATCGCTCGCACATGTTTTTCTCTTGGTGCATCGGTCGAGATTGTGAGGTTGTTTGGATCTGTTGCATAAGGAAGGTTGTAAATGCTGCACTTATGAGTCCAATGATGCTCCTTACCATAGTTTGTGTCGTACCCTTTGTCCTCGAGATTGTCATGCCATTCGATTATATCTTGCACTTCAAACCGTTCTGGTGGCCCCTTCTTCATCACAGTCGTACCTTTACGAAATGCATTTCTTTACTTTCTAAATGGATGGTTCGGCTCCAGAAAACAACGGTGACAATCAAACCAACAAGCCTTACCACTTTTTTTAGTGTGAATGCATCAGTGTTGCACAGGCATTTTGGGCATGACAACTTTCCATGCGTGCTCCACCCCGAGAACATGCCATATGCCGAAAAATCGTGTATCGACCACAGATATGCGGCACGCATCCTAAAGTTCTGTCCCTTGTAGCTATCATATGTCAAAACTCCTTTATTCCACAGGTCGGTTAGCTCTTCTACTAGTGGTTTCATAAATAGGTCTAAATTTTTTCAGGAGACTTAGGTCCAGGTATGATAACAGAAAGGAACATGTACTCTTCTTTCATGCAGATTTGAGGCGGCAAGTTGTACGGAATAGCAAAAACTGGCCAGCACGAGTACGGCTGGGCGGTCATATTGAAAGACGTGAACCCGTCGGTGGAGAGTCCGATTCGCACATTTCTAGGCTCAATGGCGAATTCAGGGTGTTGTTGATCAAAGTGCTTCTAGGCTTCTGCATCTGATGGATGAATCATCATGCCCTCCTTTCTACGTTTGCCCTCTTTGTGCCATCTCATGTATCATGCCGTGGACTTAGACATGTAAAGACGCTGCAGACGTTGAGTTATCGGAAAGAAACGAAAGGTTTTTATGGCCACCTTCGTCTGTGGACTTAGACATGTAAAGACGCTGCAGACGTTGAGTTATCGGAAAGAAACGAAAGGTTTTTTTGGCCACCTTCGTCTGTCTCATTTTACCATCTCGTCCTTTTACTTCCACGTACCGACTCTCATCGCAATACTTACAATGTGTCAGCCCTGAATCGGTCTTCCAATAAAGCATGCAAAAATTTGGACAATAGTCTATCCTCTCACCCGGCATGCCTAACACACGAGAAGTTTTTGACTCGTCTGATTTGGAGTCATCCTATGTCCACTCGAAGCGGGCTATCTAACGGTTTACAAAGGTCGTTGAAGCAATTTGTCGATAGGTTGTATTTGGTCTTCACTGCCATCAGACGCGACACTGCAGAGAGCACGGTCATATCGGTGTACTCATGCAGCGGCAACTTGGCGTAATCAAGTAGCTTCTCGAATTGTTGGGCAGCGACTCGACTCTTCCTCGGGGAGAGATCGTAAGTTCGAGCCACATCATTAGGGAGCTCGTCCAATCTATCGACTTCGACTTCATCATAGCCCTCACCAAAATCCACAGGGCTATAGACAGCTGCCGGACGTTTTCTCTCATCATGAGCTACCCATACAAAATAGTTTGGCTTGAAACCATGCCTACAGAGGTGTTCACTAATATCCCTTTTGGTCCTCTTCTCGATATTCGAGCATGCAGCACAGGGACACCACACGACCGCTGCATTAGGGTTGGGTAATTTATGAAAAGCATATTCCACGAAGGCTGTTGCCTTTTCGAACCACTCTTCCGTGTGCCGTCCAGACTTCATCCAGCCATCATACATCCACCGTCGATCTTCCATTGCTTACTAAACAACGTCCATGCATGCATTCGAAGTTTAGGTTTAGACGGCTTAATACTAGCTAAATAGGAGGGCTTATTTACTTTACGGATGTGCGTTTTAATGCGGTAATTTCGCGACACGAGAGTGCACGGGTCGAAATTCCGACAGCATAACCCCGCAGTTCCCCTAGTGCAACGATGGGTACGGCGTACCGCTTATGTTTTGCACTAGAAGAACATCAGGGTTATGCCGTCGAAATTCCAACCCATACACTCCCATG
The DNA here is from genome assembly GCA_036346415.1 of Raddia guianensis. Classification (NCBI taxonomy): domain Eukaryota; kingdom Viridiplantae; phylum Streptophyta; class Magnoliopsida; order Poales; family Poaceae; genus Raddia; species Raddia guianensis. The sequence goes on from CM070537.1 coordinate 10,260,723, forward strand.
TCACGAGCAGCGTACTCAAACGCACATCCGTATCTGTCTAAACGTGATGCGATTCGAGATCAAGAACACCTTTCGTAATAGAACACAACGAATCACCGTCTGAGTTCTTTACGAAAATATGCATTGGCCCCGAACGGGTTTGACGCTGGCTCGGTTAACGACACAAATTAATTTTATTTAACATATGCAATGAATAGGTAATAGCTAGCTCACTAATTGCGTGGAGGCGGCGGCGACTAGGCGGTCATATCAAAACAAAGTATGGTAGATTATGTTCTAATTATATGCCTTAAACAAGAAAATAAAGGACTATAAACATGTTAAATTGATGGGCTAGAATAAATCTGATAAAGCAGTTCGGATTTGTTTTCTTCTATTGATATCAAGGCACTCTACAAAACACATAGGCAGCTAATGAAGTTGATCAATGAAGATCAATAAGCAGATAATTGTACAACTGAATGAGTATGACTATGATTCAGTAAGGTACAAAGTGACCACATAGTCACAGATAACATTTTTCAACATAGTTCCAAACTATTAATATGATATGCTCATTAACAAAAAAAGCTAATAATTCAATCAATGGCTCAAACTCATTACCTACTAGTTAGGTGGAAAGGAAGGTGAGTTCACTGCAAATTTGCTGCAAAGCTTTCTTTTCAAGCCTTCAATTTCTGCAAATTAAAGTCACATCAACCAACAGGTACACAATATTAGCAAAACAGCTACTACAAATAGCTCACTAAGCAAATTAGCAAATTACAGTCACATCTACGGTTGTTTTTAGGGGGATGCAAGTGGGGATGTGCGGTCAGCCGCGCCCACTCAGACGGACCATAAATCTCACAACGATTCTTTGGCAGTGCAATTAAATTACCCGCTAATGACATGCAGGTCATGCGGGTACCCACGTTATGACCGCAACAAAGTTGTATTCATACAGACAGCGCACTGCTAACGAACTAAAATATCGAACTTTAAGCAGTTGTAAAAGAACTAACATTTCGTCTTGCATTTCAGCATGTCACATGTTAACATTTCAGCATATACGTAGGATTAAAGCGAACACAACCTGCTTTTTTTGGCTGTATTTCAGCATGGCACGAGCTAAAAAATTCAAATAGCAAAATAACTAATACACAGTAAAGAGAGAAATTCAAGCAGCAAAAGAACCAAAAGGGAAAAGTATTGTATACTTTGACATATGTTCTCTCTTAACAAAGAATAGGATTAATCTAAGAAGTTTTAAGTGTTGAACTAAACTGCTGCTCTATAAGGCATTTGAACCCTCATTGCATATGAAATCTTTCTAAATCCCACATTGCCACCTCATTGCATATGAGACCATGCCGAATCTAAGATCATCACCTCAGTGCATATAAATCTGAAATCTGCAACAAAAGTTAAAAAGAGTCGGATTGAAAAAAGAAACTCATTAAATTGGTTGATAATATTGGTTCAAGTCTGAAGACTCTATACAAGTTTAGTGCTTGTGTGTGTGTGTTTTTTTTGCAGAGGTATTGTCATAGTATGGTAATGAGTCATTGGCCACTACTAATGAGAAATACTTAATTAAGAAAACCACCACTTTATTACCCATTGGCCACTACTACTAACAGTATCGTTTGAATTATTTAAAACTTTAAATCCTGATCCTATGCCCCAAGATTAGGTGAATAATTGTAATCATATGATGACATCTAAATATTCATGCTTTGTGTTACATTTCTTTTCAGAAGAGAATCTGAAGCAATTATCTGGGAAAGCTAGACAGTAATTCTAGAGGAAAAAAAGAGAATAAGAAGGCAGTCAAAGCCTCAAAGGGATTAAAGAATTGCAATCCATAGGCCACATGACACAAGTTTTTCAGAGAGAGATTCATAACGGCTGCAGCTATATGCATGCATTTCAGCATCCAATTTCCAAACATGGCATTTATTTTGCAATCTCTCGTGGGGTACCCTTGAATTTTTGCATTACGGGCAACATTAGTATTATCGAATACTTGAATGCATGCATGTAGCTGATCGGAAAATTCATAGATATATTCAGAGCGGCTGCAGCGACATTGGCTGAGGAAGGCTCTACATCGACGGACAGAGACTCACCAGAGTTTGAGAGGCTCCGGCTGGCGAGGCGAAGACTCAGCCGCAGGGACAACGAGGCCTGCCCGGCGACGACGACGACGACGACGAGACGACGAGGCCTGCCCGACGACGAGGCCTACCAGGTGACGAGACCTACTGGGAAGGAGACAAGGAGGCCGGCCTGCAGTGGTATGGATGGATCGATGCGGCGTGGGGCGTCGGCAGCGTGGGGCGTCGTGTAGGCGGCGTCTGGGGCGGCGTGGGGCGTCGGCCGTCGGGCGTGGCGGCGTGGTGGCGTGGCGACGCGGCTGGGGGCGGGGCGTCGGCCGTTTGGGCGGCGCGGCGTCAGGGCCGGGGAGCGTCGGGGCCGGGCGGTCGTCGAGGCGGGGGCGTCAGGGGCAGGGCGGCGTCGGGGCGGGCCGACGGGGAGCTTGAGGGCGGCGCGGCGTGAGGATGGCGGCGGCTTGGGGACGGCGCGGCGTCGGGAGTGCGGGCGGCGGCGGCGTCAGGGGCGGGCGGCATCGGGGCGGGCCGGCGGGGAGCTTGAGGGCGGCGCGGCGTGAGGGCGGCGGCGGCTTGGGGACGGCGCGGCGTCGGGAGTGCGGGCGGCGGCGGCGTCAGGGGCGGGGCGGCGTCGGGGTGGGCCGGCGGGGAGCTTGAGGGCAGCGCGGCATGGGGCGGCTCGGCGTGAGGGCGGCGGCGGCTTGGGGACGGCGCGGCGTCGGAGTGAGGGCGGCGTCGGAGTGAGGGCGGCGTCGGGGCGGGGCGGCGTCGGGGAGAGACGGCGGGGAGCTTGGGGGCGGCGCGGCGTGAGGGCGGCGCGGCGTGAGGACGGCGGCGGCTTCGGGGCGGCGTGGCGTCGGGACAGAGGGCGGCGGCAGTGTGGGGGCTGGGCGGGTAGGTCAAGCCGTGAGAGAGCGAGGAACAAGGAGTTGTTTGTTTCAGCACGTGAGAGAGAGACGAACAAGGACTTATTTGTTTCGGCACGCTCTTAACTTTTAAAATTTTGGGCACTTTTGTGGTCGGCGTTATAACCGACAACATTAGTTTATGCCGACGACAAAAGTATATCAATGTGGTCGGCCTAAGTTTCGGCCGACCACAATGCTCCACTATTGTCGCGTCGGTCTTTTACTGACCGACCACAAAAGTCCACTTTTATCGTCGGCCTTATCCTCGGTAACCACAATGCTCCACCATTGTCGGCGGCCTTGTTACGGCCGACCACAAAAGTCAACTTTGGTCGTCGGCCTCTGGGAAGGCCGACAACAATACCCCCCCACCTCGGCCGCTTGCCGGCCACACACGGCCGCGCCTCGATCGACACTGACATATGTGCTACTTATGGTTCTACGGCATGCCCAACACATCAAAAGCGTATCCAAGGGGCTATATCGTCATGACTTGCAGATTTGGCACATTCTCACCACTGGTCCGGACTTTAGCGTCAGCTCGTTCCAGGGACGTTAAGCTCAAGTCGAAGAATCGTCTAACGGACGCATAGCGAAGGCCAACGAGTACCCAAGAAAGAAATTACAATGTCGTGATGCCCCAAAACATCGGATGATGGATAGGGCGTGTCGACCGAGGCGCCGGAGGGCGAAAAATTGGGCCGGGCGGGGGTCTTTGTGGTCGGCCTTTGGTAATCTGACGACAAAAGCGCATCAATGTGGTCGGCCTTATCCTCACCACCACCACAATATTGCACCATTGTCGTCGGCCTTCTCACCACGAACCACAAAGTCCACTTTGGTCGTCGGCCTCGGAAGGCCGACCACAATACCCTCGCCCACCTTGGCCAGCCCTTTACGCCACAGCGGCCGCGCGCCGATCGACAACGACCTATGTGCTACTTATGGTTCTACGGCATGCCCAACACATCAAAAGCGTATCCACGGGCTATATCGTCATGACTTGCGATTCGCACATTCTCACCATCGTCGGGCTTTAGCGTCGGCTCGTTCGAGGGCGTTAAGCTCAAGTCGAAGAATCGATCTAACGGAACGCAACGAAGGCCAACGAGTGCCCGAAGGAAATTACAATGTGCCGTGATGCCCCAAAACATCAGATGACGGATAGGACTGTGCCGACCGAGGCGCGGGAGGGCCGAAAATTGGAGCCGGGGGGCGGGGGGTCTTTGTGGTCGGCCTATGGTAATGCCGACGACAAAAGTGCATCAATGTGGTCGGCCTTATCCTCAGCCGACCGCAATAGTGCACCATTGTCGTCGGCCTTGTTACGGCCGACCACAAAAGTCCACTTTAGTCGTCGGCCTCTGGAAGGCACACCACAATACCCCCGCCCCACCTTGGCCGCTTGCCGGCCGCACACGGCCGCGCCTCGATCGACACTGACCTATGTGCTACTTATGGTCATACGGCATGCCCAACACATCAAAAGCGTATCCACGGGGCTATATCGTCATGACTTGCAGATTCGGCACATTCTCACCATCGGTCGGCTTTAGCGCCACTCGTTCTGTGGGCGTTAAGCTCAAGTCGAAGAATCGTCTAACGGAAACGCAACGAAGGCCAACGAGTACCCGAGAAAGAAATTACAATGTGCCGTGATGCCCCAAAACATCAGATGACGGATAGGACTGTGCCGACCGAGGCGCGGGAGAGCCAAAAATTGGAGCCGGGGGGCGGGGGGTCTTTGTGGTCGGCCTTTGGTAATGCCAACGACAAAAGTGCATCAATGTGGTCGGCCTTATCCTCAGCCGACCACAATACTGCACCATTGTCGTCGGCCTTGTTACGGCCGACCACAAAAAGTCCACTTTGGTCGTCGGCCTGTGGAAGGCCGACCACAATACCCCCCTCCCCCGGCCCACCTTGGCCACTTGCCGGCCGCACACGGCCGCGCCTCGATCGACACTGACCTATGTGCTACTTATGGTTATACGGCTTGCCCAACACATCAAAAGCGTATCCACGGGGCTATATCGTCACGACTTGCAGATTCGGCACATTCTCACCACTGGTCCGGACTTTAGCGTCAGCTCGTTCCAGGGACGTTAAGCTCGAAGTCGAAGAATCGTCTAACGGAAACGCAACGAAGGCCAACGAGTACCCGAGAAAGAAATTACAATGTGCCGTGATGCCCCAAAACCTCAGATGACGGATAGGACTGTGCCGACCGAGGCGCGGGAGGGCCGAAAATTGGAGCCGGGGGGCGGGGGGTCTTTGTGGTCGGCCTTTGGTAATGCCGACGACAAAAGTGCATCAATGTGGTCGGCCTTATCCTCAGCCGACCACAATACTGCACCATTGTCGCCGGCCTTGTTACGGCCGACCACAAAAAGTCCACTTTGGTCGTCGGCCTGTGGAAGGCCGACCACAATACTCCCCCGCCCTACCTTGGCCGCTTGCCGGCCGCACACGGCCGCGCCTCGATCGACACTGACCTATGTGCTACTTATGGTTCTACGGCATGCCCAACACATCAAAAGCGTATCCACGGGGCTATATCGTCGTGACTTGCAGATTCGGCACATTCTCACCACTGGTCCGGACTTTAGCATCAGCTCGTTCCAGGGACGTTAAGCTCGAAGTCGAAGAATCGTCTAACGGAAACGCAACGAAGGCCAACGAAAGTACCAGAAAGAAATTACAATGTGCCGTGATGCCCCAAAACATCAGATGACGGATAGGATTGTGCCGACCGAGGCGCGGGAGGGCCGAAAATTGGAGCCGGGGGGGGTCTTTGTGGTCGGCCTTTGGTAATGCCGACGACAAAAGTGAATCAATGTGGTCGGCCTTATCCTCAGCCGACCACAATACTGCACCATTGTCGCCGGTCTTGTTACTACCGACCACAAAGTCCATTTTATCGTCGGCCTCGAAGGCCGACCACAACTCCCCGCCCAACCTTGGTCGCTGTCGGCCGCACACGGCCGCGCCGACGACATCGACCTATGTGCTACTTATGGTTCTACGGCATGCCCAACACATCAAAAGCGTATCCACGGGGCTATATCGTCGTGACTTGCAGATTCGGCACATTCTCACCACTGGCCCGGACTTTAGCGTCAGCTCGTTCTAGGGACGTTAAGCTCGAAGTCGAAGAATCGTCTAACGGAAACGCAACGAAGTCCAACGAGTGCCCGAGAAGGAAATTACAATGTGCCGTGATGCCCCAAAACATCAGATGACGGATAGGATGGCCGATCGAGGCGCGGAGGGCCAAAATTGGAGCCGGGGGTGGGGGTCTTTGTGGTCGGCCTTTGGTAATGCCGACGACAAAAGCAAGATCAATGTGGTCGGCCTTATCCTCACCGACCACAATATCAAGACCATTGTCGTCCACTTTGTCACTACCGACCACAAAGTCCATTTTGGTCGTCGGCCTGTGGAAGGCCGACCACAATACCCCCTCCCCACCACCGCCGCTTGCCGCAGACACGGCCGCTACCGATCGACAATCGACCTATGTGCTACTTATGGTTCTATGGCATGCCCAACACATCAAAAGCGTATCCACGGGGCTATATCGTCATGACTTGCAGATTTGGCACATTCTCACCACTGGCACGGACTTTAGCGTCAGCTCGTTCTAGGGACGTTAAGCTCGAAGTCGAAGAATCGTGCAACGGAAATGCAACGAAGTCCAACGAGTACCCGAGAAAGAAATTACAATGTGCCGTGATGCCCCAAAACATCAGATGATGGATAGGATTCGCCGTCGAGGCGCTGGAGGGTCGAAAATTGGAGCCGGGCGGGGGTCTTGTGGTCGGCCTTTGGTAATGCCGACGACAAAAGCGCATCAATGTGGTCGGCCTTATCCTCAGCCGACCACAATACTGCACCATTGTCGTCAGCCTTGTCACGGCCGACCACAAAAGTCCACTTTGGTCGTCGGCCTCTGGAAGGCCGACCACAATACCCCCGCCCAACCTTGGCCGCTTGCCGGCCGCACACACGGCCACCGCCTCGATCGAATCGACCTATGTGCTACTTATGGTTCTACGGCATGCCCAACACATCAAAAGCGTATCCACGGGGCTATATAGTCGTGACTTGCAGATTCGGCACATTCTCACCACTGGCCCGGACTTTAGCGTCAGCTCGTTCTAGGGACGTTAAGCTCGAAGTCGAAGAATCGTCTAACGGAAACGCAACGAAGTCCAACGAGTGCCCGAGAAGGAAATTACAATGTGCCGTGATGCCCCAAAACATCAGATGACGGATAGGACTGTGTCGACCGAGGCGCGGGAGGGCCGAAAATTGGAGCCGGGGGGCGGGGGGTCTTTGTGGTCGGCCTTTGGTAATGCCAACGACAAAAGTGCATCAATGTGGTCGGCCTTATCCTCACCACCACAATATCAGACCATTGTCGTCGGCCTTGTTACGGCCGACCACAAAAAGTCCACTTTGGTCGTCGGCCTGTGGAAGTCCGACCACGACCCCCCCTCCCCCGCCCTACCTTGACCGCTTGCCGGCCGCACACGGCCGCGCCTCGATCGACACTGACCTATGTGCTACTTATGGTTCTACGGCATGCCCAACACATCAAAAGCGTATCCACGGGGCTATATCGTCGTGACTTGCAGATTCGGCACATTCTCACCACTGGTCCGGACTTTAGCGTCAGCTCGTTCCAGGGACGTTAAGCTCGAAGTCGAAGAATCGTCTAACGGAAACGCAACGAAGGCCAACGAGTACCCGAGAAAGAAATTACAATGTGCCGTGATGCCCCAAAACATCAGATGACGGATAGGACTGTGCCAACCGAGGCACGGGAGGGCCGAAAATTGGAGCCGGGGGGCGGGGGGTCTTTGTGGTCGGCCTTTGGTAATGCCGACGACAAAAGTGAATCAATGTGGTCGGCCTTATCCTCAGCCGACCACAATACTGCACTATTGTCGTCAGCCTTTTTACGGCCGACCACAAAAGTCCACTTTGGTCGTCGGCCTCTGGGAAGGCCGACCACAATACTCCCCCGGCCCACCTCGGCCGCTTGCCGGCCGCACACGTCCGCGCCTCAATCGACACTGACCTATGTGCTACTTATGGTTCTACGGCATGCCCAACACATCAAAAGCGTATCCACGGGGCTATATCGTCGTGACTTGCAGATTCGGCATATTCTCACCATCGTCCGGACTTTAGCGCCACTGCTCTGAGGACGTTAAGCTCAAGTCAAGAATCGCCTAACGGAAACGCAACGAAGGCCAACGAAAGTACCCGAGAAAAATTACAATGTGTCGGATGCCCCAAAACATCGATGACGGATAGGATCGGCCGACCGAGGCACGGAGGGCCGAAAATTGAGCCGGGCGGGGGTCTTTGTGGTCGGCCTTTGGTAATGCCGACGACAAAAGTGAATCAATGTGGTCGGCCTTATCCTCAGCCGACCACAATACCGCACTATTGTAGTCGGCCTTTTTACGGCCGACCACAAAAGTCCACTTTGGTCGTCGGCCTCTGGGAAGGCCGACCACTATACTCCCCCGCCCCACCTCGGCCGCTTGCCGGCCGCACACGGCCGCGCCTCGTCGACACTGGCCTATGTGCTACTTATGGTTCTATGGCATGCCCAACACATCAAAAGCGTATCCACGGGGCTATATCGTCATGACTTGCAGATTTGGCACATTCTCATCACTGGCCCGGACTTTAGCGTCAGCTCGTTCTAGGGACGTTAAGCTCGAAGTCGAAGAATCGTGCAACGGAAATGCAACGAAGTCCAACGAGTACCCGAGAAAGAAATTACAATGTGCCGTGATGCCCCAAAACATCAGATGACGGATAGTACTGTGCCTACCGAGGCGCGGGAGGGCCAAAATTGAGCCGGGGCGGGGGTCTTTGTGGTCGGTTTTGGTAATGCCGACGACAAAAGTGCAGCAATGTGGTCGGCCTTATCCTCACCGACCACAATGTTGCACCATTGTCGCCACTTTGTCACGGCCGACCACAAAGTCCATTTTGGTCGCCGACCTCTCGAAGGTCGACCACAATACCCCCGCCCAACCTTGGTCATTGCCACGCGACACGGCCGCGCCGATCGACATCGACCTATGTGCTACTTATGGTTCTACGGCATGCCCAACACATCAAAAGCGTATCCACGGGCTATATCGTCGTGACTTGCGATTCGCACATTCTCACCATCGCCGGACTTTAGCGCCACCGCTCTAGGGACGTTAAGCTCGAAGTCGAAGAATCGTGCAACGGAAATGCAACGAAGTCCAACGAGTACCCGAGAAAGAAATTACAATGTGCCGTGATGCCCCAAAACATCAGATGATGGATAGGATTCTGCCGACCGAGGCGCGGGAGGGCCGAAAATTGGAGCCGGGGGGCGGGGGGTCTTTGTGGTCGGCCTTTGGTAATGCCGACGACAAAAGCGCATCAATGTGGTCGGCCTTATCCTCAGCCGACCACAATACTGCACCATTGTCGTCAGCCTTGTCACGGCCGACCACAAAGTCCACTTTGTCGTCGCGGCTCGGAAGGCCGACCACAATACCCCGCCCAACCTTGGCGCCGCTTGTCGCGCACACACGGCCGCCGCCGATCGACATCGACCTATGTGCTACTTATGGTTCTACGGCATGCCCAACACATCAAAAGCGTATCCACGGGGCTATATCGTCGTGACTTGCAGATTCGGCACATTCTCACCACTGGCCCGGACTTTAGCGCCACTGCTCTGTGGACGTTAAGCTCGAAGTCGAAGAATCGTCTAACGGAAACGCAACGAAGGCCAACGAGTACCCGAGAAAAAAATTACAATGTGTCGTGATGCCCCAAAACATCAGATGACGGATAGGACTGTGCCGACCGAGGCAAGGGAGGGCCGAAAATTGGAGCCGGAGGGTGGGGGTCTTTGTGGTCGGCCTTTGGTAATGCCGACGACAAAAGTGAATCAATGTGGTCGGCCTTATCCTCAGCCGACCACAATACCGCACTATTGTCGTCGGCCTTTTTACGACCGACCACAAAAGTCCACTTTGGTCGTCGGTCTCTGGGAAGGACGACCACTATACTCCCCCGCCCCACCTCGGCCGCTTGCCGGCCGCACACGGCCGCGCCTCGATCGACACTGACCTATGTGCTACTTATGGTTCTATGGCATGCCCAACACATCAAAAGCGTATCCACGGGGCTATATCGTCATGACTTGCAGATTTGGCACATTCTCACCACTGGCACGGACTTTAGCGTCAGCTCGTTCTAGGGACGTTAAGCTCGAAGTCGAAGAATCGTGCAACGGAAATGCAACGAAGTCCAACGAGTACCCGAGAAAGAAATTACAATGTGCCGTGATGCCCCAAAACATCAGATGATGGATAGGATTCTGCCGACCGAGGCGCGGGAGGGCCGAAAATTGGAGCCGGGGGGCGGGGGGTCTTTGTGGTCGGCCTTTGGTAATGCCGACGACAAAGCAAGATCAATGTGGTCGGCCTTATCCTCACCGACCACAATATCAAGACCATTGTCGCCACTTTGTCACTACCGACCACAAAGTCCACTTTTTGGTCGCCTCTCGAAGGCCGACCACAATACCCCCCGCCCAACCTTGGTCATTGTCGGCGCAGACACGGCCGCCTCGATCGACAATCGACCTATGTGCTACTTATGGTTCTACGGCATGCCCAACACATCAAAAGCGATCCATGGGGCTATATCGTCGGACTTGCGATTCGCACATTCTCACCATCGCCCGGACTTTAGCGCCACCGTTCTAGGGACGTTAAGCTCAAGTCGAAGAATCGCCTAACTAAACGCAACGAAGTCCAACGAGTGCCCGAGAAGGAAATTACAATGTGCCGTGATGCCCCAAAACATCGATGACGGATAGGATCGTGGTCGACCGAGGCGCGGAGGGCCGAAATTGGAGCCGGGGGGGGTCTTTGTGGTCGGCCTTTGTAATGCTAACGACAAAAGTGATCAATGTGGTCGGCCTTATCCTCACCGACCACAATATCACCATTATTGTCGCCGGCCTTGTTACTACCGACCACAAAGTCCACTTTGGTCGCTTACCGTGGAAGTCCGACCACGACCCCTCCCCGCCTCTACCTTGACCGCTTGCCGGCGCCGACACACAGCGCTACCGATCGACATCGACCTATGTGCTACTTATGGTTCTACGGCATGCCCAACACATCAAAAGCGATCCACGGGCTATATCGTCGTGACTTGCGATTCGCACATTCTCACCATCGGTCCGGACTTTACCGTCGGCTCGCTCTGTGGACGCGTTAAGCTCAAGTCAAGAATCGCCTAACGGAAACGCAACGAAGGCCAACGAGTACCAGAAAGAAATTACAATGTGCCGTGATGCCCCAAAACATCGATGACGGATAGGATCGTACAACCGAGGCACGGAGGGTCGAAAATTGAGCCGTGGGGCGGGGGTCTTTGTGGTCGGCCTTTGGTAATGCCGACGACAAAAGTGAATCAATGTGGTCGGCCTTATCCTCACCACCACAATATCAAGACTATTGTCGCGGCCTTTTACGGCCGACCACAAAGTCCACTTTGGTCGTCGGCCTCGAAGGCCGACCACAATACTCCCCGCCCCACCTCGCCGCTTGTCGGCACGACACGTCAGCTACTCAATCGATAATCGACCTATGTGCTACTTATGGTTCTACGGCATGCCCAACACATCAAAAGCGATCCACGGGCTATATCGCCGTGACTTGCAGATTCGCATATTCTCACCATCGTCCGGACTTTAGCGCCACTGCTCCAGGACGTTAAGCTCAAGTCAAGAATCGCCTAACGGAAACGCAACGAAGGCCAACGAGTACCCGAGAAAAATTACAATGTGTCATGATGCCCAAAACATCGATGACGGATAGGATCGGCCGACCGAGGCACGGAGGGTCAAAATTGGAGCCGGGGGGCCGGGGGTCTTTGTGGTCGGCCTTTGGTAATGCCGACGACAAAAGTGAATCAATGTGGTCGGCCTTATCCTCAGCCGACCACAATACCGCACTATTGTAGTCGGCCTTTTTACGGCCGACCACAAAAGTCCACTTTGGTCGTCGGCCTCTGCGAAGGCCGACCACTATACTCCCCCGCCCCACCTCGGCCGCTTGCCGGCCGCACACGGCCGCGCCTCGTCGACACTGGCCTATGTGCTACTTATGGTTCTATGGCATGCCCAACACATCAAAAGCGTATCCACGGGGCTATATCGTCATGACTTGCAGATTTGGCACATTCTCATCATCGCCGGACTTTAGCGCCACCGTTCTAGGGACGCGTTAAGCTCAAGTCGAAGAATCGCAACGGAAATGCAACGAAGTCCAACGAAGTACCAGAAAGAAATTACAATGTGCCGTGATGCCCCAAAACATCAGATGACGGATAGTACTGTGCCTACCGAGGCGCGGGAGGGCCAAAAATTGGAGCCGGGGGGCGGGGGGGTCTTTGTGGTCGGCCTTTGGTAATGCCGACGACAAAAGTGCAGCAATGTGGTCGGTTTTATCCTCACCGACCACAATGTTGCACCATTGTCGCCGGCCTTTTTACGTACCGATCACAAAGTCCATTTTGGTCGTCGGCCATTTTAAGGCCGACCACAAAAGTGCACTTTGTCGTCGGCCTCTGGGAAGGCCGACCATAATAATTGGGCCATCTCAGACATCTGCCTTGTGGGCCCTCCTAGACATGGTTTCGTTAGTCCATTAAGATGTCGTGAGCTGGGTGCCTCTATGTCAACGGCATTATTTGTACCGTCGACATAGTTTACATGAGCGGGTCGAAATTTCAAATATGCAGGAAGGCGGGAGAGTTGGCGTGACTATTGTGGTCGGCCTTTTTTTGGCCGACGACATTGTTGATTATAGTCGTCGGCTTCGCTTTTGGCCGTCGACAAAGATTGAAAAACATGATCGTCGGCATTTTAGCCGACCACAAAAGATTTTTGGCCGACCACAAAAGTTTCGTTTTCTGTAGTGTTGAGAGGGAGAACTTGTACTAATTATAATCTTGATCTCTTGTTTCTTTTGCAGTAGTTAAATGCATCCCTTCTGTGGAAGAGGATGCTCCTCCTCGTTTAGGAGCCGGAAGGAGTCTCTATCAACATGGCTGCCCTCGATCAAGTCTTCCATGCGGGCTGCCGTGATCTTGGATTGCCCCCATCCTGCCATCTTTCCCTTCGGTGTGGGTGTGGCGGCGGCGGATCTAGGGTTTCTGTCTCACGCGAGTTCATATGACGAGTTGAGTGTGGATTTTTTTATTGTTGCGGGTCCGTTCGCTTCCCAGCAAAGCAATCGGCGTGGTGGGTCGCTACCCGCTATGCTAGGTCTACGCGTTCCATTCCGAGGTTTGCGTGTGACGCTAAACACTTATTCTATAGCCGTACACCAGTAAGTCATTTAGGCAAAAGGGATCTATATTCAAGGCTTTTGTCTTCGTAAAAGTTATTCCCTTCGGTAATAAAAACAAGTTGCCGTTGACTTTTGGACACCTTTAACCATTTGTCTTATTTGAAAACCTACGTATAATTTATTATTTATTCTTTTATGATTTGTTTCATTATTAAAGATACCTCAAACATAATTTATGATTACGCATGTTTACACTAATTTTTTGAATAAGACGAATGGTTAAAGGCGTGTTCAAAAATCAACGGCGACTTGTTTTTTTTTTTGACCGGAGATAGTATCAGGCTTGATCTAATCTAATCGGCAATACCTCGGCACAATGTTTTCTACTGTCTCCACGTCGCCAAGGTTTCACACGCCAATAACAGACGACACTGGGTTGCTTGCGACTCGCGTAGTTCGTTTTTCCTTGGTGAGCAAGCCTCAAGGTGTTTCTGAACCCTTGGACTTCGCTTTACGACCAAACAGTTGCAAACCCTTCCAAGAGAGATGTTTGCGCATGGGTACTTTGACCTAAGTGCCCGCAAGACTGGAATGTCTCCAAAAAACTTCGGTGGTGTCTTGATCGTGCGACTGCGACTATTTGCCTTAATTGAGCCTGATCGATCGCTAGCGCGGAGACTCATGAATTGAAGCTCTCAAAAGAGAGAAGGGGAATTTCTTTAATACGTTCGATGGATTTGTATTTCATTAACAACGAGGAACTATTTACATGTCTGGCCATCTCATGGCTCCGGTTTACAAAATAGTCTTCCTACTTCTACTTCTGCCTAAGGACTATGGATAGGCTAGAGATGCACGATATCCGAACCACCTCGTGGGAATAGTTTTCATAAAGGAAATTTTGATATGTGGCATCACCAGGAGCCCATGATTTGTCTCGCATGGAATCCAAGAGCACTTTGAGCCCCTACCTATGTCAGTGGTGCTTCATCTTCCGGTTGCCGCAGCCGATGAGGAAGATGTACCCTGTCTGGAGTCGTCCTCACTGTAATTGCTTCCAGTAGACTCCTCCGGGTGCACATCAACCTCCTCGACTTAACCGGGTTGTGCCTCTACGCCACCCTCCTCCTCCGTCGTGTCGGGTGCTAGGTCTTCCACTTCTATTGTGACGAGCGATTCCACCCCCATTGCTCAAGTAGCGGAACCTTCCGTGCCGACCCCCGGGTGGGCAGGAGCCTCGTTGCACTACAGGAAACGAGACTTGTGTGGTCGGCCTATGCCGACGACATAACAGCAAATATCGACAACAAAACGTTATGTTGTCGAACAACCGACGATAATAGTTCATCGAAAATGAGTTGACGACATAAGTCATTTTTGTGGTCGGCCGCACTTAATACCGATGACATAGCCGCGTCCTGAGCCGAGCGCCCAGGGAAGATCTTTATGGACAGCCCTTGTTCGAGCCGACCACAAAACCATACCCAGACGGCACAGGCACGGTGGCGGCGCTCTGCCATGTGGGTCCCGCGGACCAGTTGAGGATGCCACATTGCAGACCTTTGTGGTCGGCCAACCAGAAAGCCGACCACATTGCTCCTTTTGTGTGGACGGCCGATAGTAATATCCTTTGCCGTCGACATTGCTGGTAGTTTTATGGATGGCCTATATATATGCCGCCGACAATACTCTAAGCTTTGTGGACGACAGTCGTTTGGCCACAGAGAAAACGAAAAACCTGTGATATGCCTATTGCAGGACTTTTGTGTTCGGCCTTTATATAGGCCGACAACATTGACAGTGTGTCAGTAATAAAAATTGCTGGTAATTTACAAAAAAGCTCAATTTCAACCTCCAAAAAAATATATTCCCCACAGTTTTTCATACCCAATTCCCCATAACAATCACAATATATAGCGACCACATTTGCATCCACCGATACATTTGTCAACCAATCACAGATGAATGCGAAAACATATAAACAAAAGTGCAACATCAATACACATTATCCAAAAATTCTCATTACATTCATCACCGAGTGTATCGTCTAACCCACAAGTTCAAATTACATGCATAGAACCCACAAGTTCATCGTCTAACCACATTTACGAATGCGAACCTAGGAATGGATTGGCAAACATGTCCTCAACGAATTGCTCCTCGACTGATCTTGTGGGATTAGAATCACCTCTCTGCGGAGCATTTGTCGCAGCAGCTAGCGCCGCTGAGCCAGACATCTGCAAGATTAGAGGAAACCATAATTTTCATAACTTTTATGCATTTGTGTCATCATTTGAAAATGTTGTGCAAACTAGAGAAAAGCTTTACCCCAGGAGAAGCCGCCGGTGCAGAGCCAAACTGGAGCACGGGAAACGAGGCCAGCGACACAAATGGGGGAAGAGTGCCGGCCTGTGTCGTCGAGGCCCTCGGCGGCTACGTGAAGACGACTTGCGGCTGGCCAGATGTCTCAGCTGCCTCGAACACATGCAGATATGATATGTTAGCGTCGAAAATTATTAAGGACAACCTAGCTACATATACAATCATAATTACCTGTTGCATATACTGCATCATGAAGAGGTTCAGATCCTGTATGGCCTGCATCCGCCTACTATTCTCCTCTCGCTCCGCCTGCCACCTCCTGTTGTTTTCCTCTCACTCCGCCTACCAACGCTGCTCATCCGCCACCCTCTATTGCTGCATCTTTGCGATAAGCTTGTTCTAGGCTTCCAGCTGGGCACGGGCGGATGAGGAGGCCTGCTGTCGACGTGCTCTGACCTCAGCCTTGTACGAGTTAGACGGCACCACGGAGTCCATGAGGCCATATCTACCATGAATCCTCCCATCGAACTCGTCGTATATGACCACAGGGTTGACCAGCATGTTCATGGCTGCGGTATATATATCCTACGAACAAATGAGATATTAAGTGTATTAGTTTGAAAACGATTGAAATGGTGTAGAGAAGCAAAAAGAGCTAGTCACTTACAAGCTTCTCCTGCGCAACCGATGGCATCGGTGCCTGTGTGCCATCAGGTTGGACACGAGGCGTGTGTGCTACCCTCCACAAGGTGAACCCAGAGGGCTCAAGTCCTGTCTCCGACTCCTGCATGTTAATATGCAATGTGAAATGACCATAAAGTCGATTGTAATTATAAAAGATAAGTGCACTTACGATATCCCGTGCGACGTGACCCATGCCTCGTCATCCTAGGTAGGTGGCGCAATGTCGGGGTGAATCCCTATTGCCTCTGTTCCTCCTTGACTTCTCAATCCACTTCTTAGAGGCCCACATCCGGTAGAGGTCTCTCCAGACGCATGGACACTTATCCATCCAGTCTGGACACCAAGGCTTGTACTCTTGAGCCTTTAGATACTCTTAGAGCTGTCCTTGCCCTCGACATCTTTCTAATCCCGCTCTTGCCATGGTGCTTCAACACCGCATCCAAACGAGACAACCTAATGGCGTCCCTAACCTTCCTTGCCGCCATTGTGTCGAGCACATAGCGGCAAGCCTTGTAGTCCTCCTGGGTTGCCCCAGGAAAAAGCTGGTACCTCTCCTGAAATGAAAGAAACACATGAGCAAATACATAAAGCTATAAACATAAAACCATAAATAAATGAAATTTGGAATGTTACCCAGAACTCGTGGATGACGTGATCGGTGACACTTCATCCCTCATCATTCTCCATGAGCGAGTAGTCGCTCCAATTGAGCGCCGGGCGTCGATCATCACCCTTGCCTACTCGTCTGGGGTAGAGCTGCTTGAGCAGCACCCCTAACAAGTGGCTCGGCTCCTGCGGACCCTTGTTGTCGCAAACAAAGCCCCTGCCCATCAAATTCAAAAAAGTATTTATCAAGTTTGTTGTTAGCAATAAGATACATCGAGGATTCAACTCCAGAAAAAGTAGTTATCAAATATCTCTCACTGGTGGCAACCTATACCACTATCCTCTCGCTTGGATCTGCGTGGCTTTTTGTAATTTATTGCGCCCACGACCTCTCTTGTAGCTTGAGGACTCAGCTCCAGAGGACGAGGGTGGCTCCCAGTCGTCATCCCCCGCCTCCTCTACCACATCGGCCTGTCGGTCCGAAATACTCCTCCAATCCTCCTCGTAGACCTCCTCCGGCCCCCTCCCTCGCCCTCGTCGGTCTCCTCCACCTCAAACTCCTCCTCGTAGCCCTCCAACGCTCCCGTCCACTCGTAGACCTCGACCCCGCCCTCTCCCTCATCGTCGGCTCCACGGACCCCACCTGGGAGTGGGTTGCCACCACCTCGGGGTCGGTGGCCACCACCTCGTCGTCCTCCCCCAACTGGAGTTCGGTGTCCACCACCTCGTCGTCTTGGTGCTCTGGTGCACTACGCCTGCCCCCCTTCCCCCATACCTTCTGGGCCCTTTTAGCCAATCTCTTCAAAGGTCCAGTCATCCTGCAAAAATCAAATTAAATGACATGAATTAGATGTATATTAATGGAATGAAATGAAATAATACAAAATAAATAAATATCTTAAATGAAATAAATTAGATGTATATGACATTAAGGCTTTATTTGTTTCAGATTAAATTAAATTAAATTAAATGAAAATTTGTTATTTTTGTATAAGGCAAATGATGTAATGTTTTGTAGTCATTCTTGTGGGATTTTAAATAGTTCTTCTTAGTTTGTAAAATATTTTTTTCATAATTTTTTGAACTCGTTAAAATGTATTTTGAGGGGGTCACAAATTTGCTACGGTAAAACACAACTCAATATTAATCTGAAACAAAGAAGGCCTAAACCTATAAATTTGAATAGCTTAAAAATCTTCGGCTTCTTCTTCGTCATCTTCCTCCTCGTTTTCTTCCTCTTCCTCTTCCTCATCTTCTTCCTCCTCGTTTTCTTATTCCTCGATTTCTTCCTCTTCCTCTTCCTCCTCCTCTTCAAGCACACTAGCACAATTTCTTCAGGGTGCTTGCCATAACAATGCTGCCGCTGGTCCTGCTTTCGGCCAACGTGGTGCTCCACCAGCTGTCCCTCTACCTCCTACTCCACCAGTTGCCCCTGCTCTTTTAAATAGGGTAGATCAAGAGGATAACAATTACGCCGCCGATACTGAGGACGACTACATGGTAAATGTGCACAATAACCGAGCTCATCGTCGAGTCCACCACAACAGACAAGGTATGGGTAGAAATCAGCATGCTCAAAAGGAAGAAGGTGATGATTCTATGATGAAAATAAAATTTACTATGCTGCCTTCTGATGGTAAATATGATCCATATCTTGATTGGGAGTTGACAGTAGATCAAAAGTTTTCTTGCTACGATTTCTCTGAAGGTAGGAGAGTTCAGGCTGCCACTAGTGAATTTATTGGTTTTGCATCTGTTTGGTGGAAAGAACTATGTAGAGCCAATCGGAGTGCACCTACAACTTGGGATGGGTTGAAACGAGTCATGAGGGCTAGCACTACAAGAAGAACCCCCCTTTGCCAACGCATACCTCACAACGTTTTCTTTATGCGTTGTAGAAAATATGGTTACCACGCATTTTTGCGTTGCAAACTCTAATCCGTGGTAGGCTAGGTGGATAAACTATGGAATGCATGCGTTGCAATTGATGCGTTGCCAATATGTGAAATTAGATTGTTTTATTTTTTAGATCTACTCTTAATAAAAATATTATAAATTTTCAAAAATAATATAATTGTTATATGTATCTATGGCAGGAACCTTTTTATGGTGCCAAAACCTCCTATTATCCAGGGTGAAAACGGATCGGGTACTATCCGACGGGTACCTGACCCGATTCGTGGTGGTAAGAAAATGGGTTAAGAAATTTTTTAACCGTCTAGTCTTGGGTCGTTTGGATAATACCTAAAATTTTTCAGATGGGTTCGGTCGAATATAATATCGGTTACCCGATAGATTCGCTTGATTCGGTATCCGATAGTTTAGAACAATCGGTGCCCAAAGCTCGTTAGGCAGCCCATTAGCCCAACAAGCCAACAATCCATCGCGAACAACCCTTTCTCTCCTCTCGATCCTTGGGCGCCACACCTCCGATCCTCTCCTCACCTTCAAGCGCCGCTGGGCGGTGGTGAGGCCCCCCTCCACACGCCACGACGGGCGTCTGCACTCCGCCTCTGGATTGGGCGTGGCGCCCTTCTCCGACCTCGAGCTGGCGGCCCCCTCTCGGCTCGCCTGGGCTGGGCGGCGGCGCCGGCGCTGCTCTACCCGGCACATGCACGGCCTCCTCCTCAACCTGGCAGCCGGCGGCTCCCTCTCCTCGGCGGGCGGGCGGCTACCCTCCTCCTCTGGCAACAGCAGTGCGCCACGACGGCGACCCGACGCTCCCCTGCCTACCTCCTCTCCTATGGTGTCTTATTAAGGACTACAAATTCATGTGAAAGTGCATTCAAATACAAATCTAACAAGACTATTTTTTGTTACTAATATTTATTTGTTACTAATATTTATATAATTGATGTAATTTTTTTTGTTAAACGGATGTAGTACTCTATAGGATGTAGCCATTTTAACTTTTCAAATATCTTCTCTTAATAGAAGTGTGCATGAAATTTTATTAATGTTGTTACTGTACTCTTTATCACAGGTGTGACATCCAATTCAGATGCTGCACAGCTTGCAGAGACTCTTTTCTAGAGTAACTGTAAGACTAAGGTACTATTATATAAGTTTTAGCAGAAAATTCAAATTGCAACATTATTTGAAGTCGACTAGAAAACCTCTAATTAGCTATCAACTGCATTGAACAGGTTGTGGGTGTGCCAGTTTCATTGAATGGTGACCTGAAAAACCAGTTCGTTGAAACAACTGTCGGATTCGATACAATGTGCAAAGTAAATATGATAGCTATTGTTAGAGTATATGGGCCTTGGGGAGGCCCATCTTCTGTACTCTATATATATTCCTCCATTGATCAATACAACACATCTATTCCGCAAAACATATTTTCCAACATGGTATCAGAGCAGGTCTTTCCTGCCCCACCCTTCCCAAACCCTAGCAGCCGCTAGCCCGCCGTCGGTATGGCCTCCACCGGCGCATCTCTTGTCGTGCCCTCCCCCGACGAGATGAACATCGGCGTCGGCACCGACGGTGTCATTCCCAACCTCGGCGTCCCTCCCACGGCGTCCTTCCCCAGATCTGGAACTCACCTCGGTGGAGGAGGCGCGTTGACCGCCATCTCCGGCGCGAGCCATGGCGCCGCCGCCCCGGACGGCGCTCCTGGCCTGGTCTCGCTGGCTGGCGCAGATCCGCCCAGCGTCGTCGCCGCCGGCGGCGCAGTTTTCCTCGCTTCGCTGGCTGGCTCTCGCCGCCGCCATGGCTACCACGCTTCGCCGCCGCCGCCGCGGGTTTTGCCGCTGCCAGTGCTCAGCACCGCCGCCTGCTTCCCTCGCTGTCAGCGGGGGCCGCTCGCTTGGCGCCGGCCACCTTCCTCGCCGCCGTTGCCGACCTCCCGGCGTTTCACGGCCGCCATGGCGTTAGATGCCGCACTGCCAGGCGGCCACCCGACACCTAAGCGCCGCCGTTGCCGCTGTCCGGCTCAAGACGGCAACACCGCCGCCGGCCCTCACGCGCCCTGGCGGGACCTGCCCGACGACGCCGCCGCCGGGGGGGAACCCTAGTTCCCCTCCCCCCCGACCCGATCGCTGCTCGTGAATGGGCCGGCTTGGGCCACAGCCACCACCCGTGGGCTCCTTTAGCCGGTGGCTTGGCTCAGGTGGGCACCGGCTCGGCTCCGGCTCAGGTGGGCATCGGCTCGCTTCCTGGCTCGGTGGCTTAACTTCAGCCCTTCGCTCGAATGGGCCACCCCTAGCACCTATGTCGGAGCACCCGCTGAAGACCCTGAGCCAGTTGCTGCACTTCATAGGCAGGCCATCGGCCTCCCGAGCGTGGCCTCGCTCGGCTACTCCTGTTCCCCTACTGTTGGGGGAGCGACCCCTGTGCCGCAGGTGTCGTGCTGCTCCCGGTGTCTCCTCCGCTATGACGATCAGGGGCACACACTTCTCCAGTCGGCCACGGCCTCTGCCATGAGTGCCTTGCGGGCATGCTTTCGGCGCAGCGCCAGACTTACTCGCTCACATTGCCGCCGTCCTCCAACGGTCGCATGCCCTGCCGTTCTCCTCCGTCACAAGGCGTCCCGCCTTGAGCGGACACATCGGCACCACAGTTGTCGTCGGCCTTCTCATCAAGGCCCACCGCTCTCGCACCTCGCAGGCCCTCGTCGTCGGAGTGGTACATGGTCTCCGGGCGACCTCGCACATGACTACCGATGCTGGTAACCTCGCTTCTTCCCAACCTCCCTACCCTCCTTCACCGACCAACATCATTGTTGGCAACGGGTCAACGGGTCTCGCCTACCGGTCATCTCCACTGGTCATCTTTCTTTTTCCCTAGGTGATAGGGATCTTACTCTTCGTAATATTCTTGTCACCCCTCACATAATTAAAAATCTCATTTCTGTTCGTTAGTTTACCATAGATAACCAGTGCTCTGTTGAGTTCGATCCGGTAGGCCTGTCTGTCAAGGATCTTCGTACCGGACGTATCATTATTAGGTGCAATAGCTCCGGGGACCTTTACTCCTTCCACCCCTCCACCCCTCCTTCCCAGACGTTTATTACCAACACCTCCACCACATCCCTTTGGCATCGTCGTCTTGGTCACCCAGGCCATGCGACTCTCTCCCGTTTAGCTAGCTCGTCTGCTATCCCCTGCCCTAAGGATCCTCCTGACCACCTCTGTCATACCTGTCAGCTTGGTCGTCATGTCCGTACCGAGTTTCGGTCCAGCTTGAATGTCCGTGCTACTACCGTTCCGACTGCGGGGGAGTGATGGACACTTTGTTTGATGGACACTTTGTTTTGTCTGCGGGGGAGTGTGTGTTTGCTTTGTATCAGTCTTGACCGCTTAGTGCCGTTCAGACTGCGGGGGAGTGTTAGAGTATATGGGCCTTGGGGAGGCCCATCTTCTGTACTCTATATATATTCCTCCATTGATCAATACAACACATCTATTCCGCAAAACCTATTTTCCAACAGCTATTACCAATTTCCCAGAATAAATAGACTACTGAAACAGTTAAAACTTCAAATACCCTGTGGTACAGTCAGCCTGTCATTCCCGTCATATTGAGTGGAAATTTTTTCAGATAAATTCTCAGCTCGTAAGCAATGTTTGGCTTGATGCAATCTTAGCTGGAAAGGTAATTTTCATATATCATTTAGATTGATAAATTCAACAAGCTTAAATCTGCCGCCCTTCTTACTTTTTTCTAAGACACCACTTAGCTCATGTTTTGTTCCCTATCAGTACTACTACTTTGTCCGACTAATGGGTCGAAAGGCATCTCATGTAGCCTTCGAATGTGCACTTCAGTGAGTTCAGTCACACCCAAACATGGTATGATTTCATCAAACTCATGGCAAAACTCTTCTATGAGAAGAACAGTATCAACATCTTTTTGTTCAATTTCTTCATGCAGCTTATCTTAGGAGTAGAGGTGGCATTGTCAAAACTTACGCTGATGGAAATTATAAACAAGATCTGTGATGGTTTTCAAGCAAGAGCAGAGCTAGGTATTCTCAGTTTTGGTGTGTTATATAAAATAGTGCATCCATTTTTGTGATCTTCATTTCATAAATTGAAAGTGTAAAGATTAAAGAACTATGTTAACTGATTGGCATACTTTTTTAATGCACGCATATTAAGTGTTTCACTTAAATTATCTATCACTGACAATTTGGTATGTGTATCCAAACTACTCTCGATCTCTATGCTTTATGCCAATAAAATTGTTTTTATTTTTTGAATTACTGTGACAACTTTTTTCCTTGTAATTTACAATAACTTCATGTTACTGAAAATATAGCTATTGCAGTAACAATAAATTTATATTATTTCTTGGTTGTCAGCTTTCATTTCTATTCCTAATGTACAACTATTTCTTTTGCTCATAACTATCCACTATCCAGTGCAGTTTGTTCGTTGATGCCAATGTTTGGATGGTTGAACCTCATTACATTTTTAGTAGGTGAGCTACTCTTGTATTTATATTATATGGAATATGTATTATTATTGTCGTAAGTTCTAAGGAAAAAACTAAGTATGTTTCATGTATGCAGGGTACTTACGAGGTCGAAAGTTTGATAGTTGAGACCCACATGAACTCCGATGGAGGAAAACTATAAAAGAAGGCTGTACTTAGTATTGTGAAGAAGTCATGGATGTTCATTACTATATTGTAATTTTTTTGTAAAAGAATGTAAGCTTCATGCGAGATATGACTCGTGGAAAGATTTAGAGATATCGAATGACTGTTGTATAAAATTTTATAAATTATTAATGGAGAATTTTCAACATGTAAAAGCTATTGTTGTGTGTTATTTTTAGTGATGTTAATCTTTTATCCATAATTTTTTTGGTGTAAACAAATATAAATTTGGTACGTCTAGCCTACCGTGCATGCCAGGATAAATCACAATTTATAAATCTTGGTGTTAATGGTTGGCAACGCATAAAAGTGTAGCTGGTTTGCGTTGCTACGTCGCAACACATATTCATACATGTTACCAACGCATTGATAAGCATAGCGATAGGCCCTTGCAACGGCTCCTATGGCCACGGATCTGAAATGCGTTGGTACAGGTCCTCCCAACGCCTATATGAGTTTTTAACAACACATGGATGCGTTGGCATAGGGGGTTTCTTCTTGTAGTGGCTAGATTTGTTCCTACATACTATGCTTGTGATTTATTGAATAAAATGTAGCGCTTTAATCAAGGTGATAAAACTATTGAAGTATATTATCAAGAATTGCAAATTGCCATGTTGCGCTGTGGGATAGAAGAGGATGAAGATGCTAAGATGGCTAGATTTTTTGGTAGGCTTATTCGAGAAATACAAGATGTACTTGATTATAAAGAATACAATTCTATCATCTGTTTGTATCATCTTGCTTTGAAAGCAGAAAGGGAAGTGCAGAGTCGAAGATCGACAACGCGAGGTAATTTTGGAGGCTCTTCCACCACCAAGTCAGTCCACATTCAAACGAATTCGACATCTTCCGCTCCGGGACATACGGCTTCACCTGCTACTCCTGCTGCCTCTACACCACCACAGATCCCGGAGTCAAGTAAATTAGCTACAAAGCAAGCTCTGGCGAAGAGTGCTTCATCTGTTGCATCTACTGGTCGTACAAGAGAGGTACAATGTTTTCGATGCAAGGGACATGGCCATGTGATGCGAGAGTGTCCAAACCAATGTGCTCTAATAATAAGAGAAAATGGTGAGTACTCTAGTGCTAGTGACATTGATGAAAACGAATATGTTCTTGTTGTTACTAACACTGCAGGACAAGAGGAAGTGGTTTGTGATGCTGCCATGACAAAGACATATCAAGCTCTTGTTGTCACACGTGTACTGCATGCACAACCCACACGTGATGAGCCAAATCAGCGCCATACCATCTTCCAAACAAAGTTTATAGTCAATGAACTAGCGGTGCATGTTATTGTCGATGGTGGAAGTTGCAACAACCTTGCTAGTGTGGACATGATCGAGAAGTTTGCCTTTGCCACGTGCCCACTAAAACAACCATATGAAGTTGAATGGCTCGATTCTACTGGTAAGCTTAAGGTAATAAAAACCGTTCGAATGCCTATCTCTATTGGTTCATATCATGATCATGTTGTATGCGATGTTGTACCCATAGATACTTGTTCTCTTTTATTGGTTGTTTGCGATGTTGTACCCATGGATGCTTGTTCTCTTTTATTGGGTAGACCTTGGATATATGATATAGATGCTACACATCACGGTAGGACCAATTAATATACTTTCTTATTTAAGAAAAAAAATTATTTTGAAACCAATGACTCCTGCTAAGTTAGTTAAGATTGCTACACAACATGCTAAAACAGAGCACAACACTAATGAAACTAAGATGACGAGTGTAGCTAAAGAACCACATCCAGCTAAAACACCAAGCGAAAAAACTGTTCACAAATTAAAAGGTGAAGTTTCGTTAGCTACCAATGTTATTGCACATGATGACATCAATACAAGTTTGCAACCATTTGTTTCTTTACCTCTTGTTGTCACTAACATTTTGCAGGAGTATGAGGAGTCGAGGACGACTCCCATTCAAAAAGGGGAGGATGATGAGGACATCCAACTCAAGGATACGACCGCTGCCCCTACATCCTCTCCGACATCGCCATCTTCATCACCGGAAGGCCTTAATCCTAAAGCCCAGCCTTTCATACATTCTCTGAAGAAGCGGCGCAACATGTCCAAAACTTGCGAGGCCTCGACGAATAAAGGACAGCCCAGAATGTCTCGTTCGACCCTCCAGGAGCACATCAACTTCGTAAACTTCAAACAGGTGTAACTCGGGCTCCCGAACTCCGATTTCAGCGTACGACCACTCGTTGCAAAGATTAGGAGATAAGCTTTCCAATGGACCTAGCCACACAACTAAATTCATCCGGCAGTGTAGGGAAAACAAAGAAGAAGGTCACGGGCCATAATTTCAGGGTGTTGCATCACCTTATTTTTGGGCCTATGGCCCATGTATTTTGGTGGTGGCCGACCCTAGGGTGGTGGACAGCGCCCTATGCTGGTGTCACCCCTCAATTTTAACTTACCTTGAGGGTCGACGATCCCATGCACTAGCCCCTGGATCAGTACGCTAGCGCGGAAGACCAAATAGCCGATACAAGCATACATCAATAAAATAAATTCCTGAATATTACATCACAGGGTCGCGCCCTTAGGCGACTTTAGTAAAGCGGCCCATACGAGCCTTAATTACAAAAGGATAGTTCAGAGTACAGCGGATACCAAAATATCTACCCAAAAGATTCCCTATCGACTATGGTCCAACAGCGACTGGAGTGGCCCCTAAGACTCCTCGGGTCCACCATGGTCCTATCCGTCGTCTTCGAGACACGCATAAGGGTCATCTTCGACGCCATCGTCTAAAGAATGTAAGTAGGCGAGGTCAGCGTCATCCAAACGCTGGCTAGTTAACACTTCCCTTAATGCATTTAGTGTAGAAGGCTTTATTTGGAGGGGAGGGTTATTTTATTTGTATAAAGCCATGTTTATAAGACTTTTGAAAACAATCTAACTAGCAATTAACTATCACCTGTATGGTTATGAATAAATCAGAGTTTTCCATCATAATCATGCATCACGAACCCAACTATCAGCCATATACGACAATCCTCACATAAGTCGACCAATCCTCAACCATAAACCCAACCAGCTTACTCAATCACCACAATCCATACCAGCTTATACACAATCAACACTCAAATTGACCAATCCTCGATCATCAGCTCATCCAGCTTACACAATCACCATACCAGTCAATACTTTCCAAGATTTTCTCACAGTTGCTCCCAACCGACTTTCTACCGGCTTATCGGCCTCAGGAACTTTCTCCGGTTGCTCCCAACCAAACTTTCTCCTGGTTGCCCCAACCAATCCTAGTTCTGCCATCATTCCAGGATTTGGCAAATCCTATTGCGGACCACACATGCCATGGCATGATCACCCGGCCTAGTAGGGTTGCTGCCTCCCTAGCCGACCGTCACCCTGGGGATGTGTAGCCTTAACCACTATCCAGTGAGGGCCAATACCTGCCCCTACCGAGACTGGTCCCAGAGGGCCTCCGCAGAGCGCACCCAACTGGCGATCCACGTCCTGTGCTCCGCGCGATGGCCACGCGTTGTGTTGGAAACCAATCCTGGCCAGCGATCTTTCCGCTACGCGTGTTTATCCGCGCTCCTCCTGGGTAAGCCCTGGCTAAACCCAGCACTAGGCAATTCCTGCCTTAATCATCCCTCAGGATGTCCAAATCCAACTAGGGGCAACCCACCATTTCTTCTCTACTTCCACGGTCATCGACCACACCACACCTCACACTTGAACTTCCCAACCGACCGACCCAAACCGACCAATTATCCCCATATTCATACCCACAAACACAATCAGCCCAACATGCATCTACCAGCCCTAACTGCCATATGTCATTTCATGTTAAATGAGAATAATGAATGTCCGGTGAATATCGGTTCACCGTTCCGTGGCGATTAGCCAGAAGATTTGTTAAGACTAAGCCGGTCTAAGCAAGTTTTACCCATTAGGTAGGGTTAAAGTGGTTACCAGGCTAATCATAGGTTAACAAAGGCAATGACAATCAAGGCAGTCATTAAGGCTAAACATTTTCAAGGCAGGCATGTATAAGTATAACATGATTAACAAATAGGCAATCTATTAAGCATGCATCTTTAATAAGTAAACAACATAGTTTAAGAAAAACTAGGTAATGAACATGATATTAGCGATGCTAATCCGCACTAAGGAAAGTCGCTATCTCTCCCTAATACGGATCACATCTAAAGAGTAAGTGTTAACTCGCCTTGTTCCGGTAGGTTGTCTTCTTCGGCGTACCCAAATCTCCCCTTGGGATCGGCTATGCCTATTCATACCAATAACCAATACTTACTACAAATAATGCAATGGAAAGCATGATGCATGCACGATCTAGGTCGGACTATTGGCATAAATACTTAAGGTCGATTAGCGAACCTATTTTGCGCATGATATGTTATGCATGCCATAGTGCATTAATAAATAGTATTGGTAATATATAATAGTCTCTAAACCCAAAAATACGAGTTCGTACGATAAGGTCGCAAAAGAGTGATTAGGGTTCGTAGGCAACGTGGAGTGACAAATATAGGAAATTCCACCTACGTACGGGATAAGGTTCGTCGGAGTTGGCAATAAACTAAAGATTCATGGGATAAACCTATGTTATATTTCTTTATTAAATTATTATCCAAAAATCCTCTCTTGGGTAAATTTTAATAAAGAAAAGCTAGCTATGTATTGATTGTTTACTAATAAACTTTCCTTAGATTTATATTTAAATTAATGTGCAAAAGTAAACTATTCCAGAAGTATAAAGGCATTTATCCATCCCGATTCTCTAGCGGTCAGTTGGTGTCAAAATCAATAATTGAAAATAACCAACAAATTCCCTAGAGTTAAATTAACTATTTAAATATAAGAAAACCTACAAATTTAACTATCAGTGCCAATTAAATGATTCTAGGGATTTACTAGAGTACTAAAGGCGTTTTAGGTGTCCTAAAAATTGTTAAGGCACATATTTATTCAATATCTTTCTGAAGATTTTTTGAAGTCTAGGTCATTAATTAATAAACAAGCACTTCCCTAGAGTTAACTTAATCATTTCTATATATGAAGTTTCTCATTTTCAACTAACAGTGCCAATATCCTTTATACAGTGGCCATGGTCATATTTTTATAAAATCAAAACTGGTCTCCAATATTTATCTAAATTTTTGAAGAAATTTTGGAGCTATTTTCCTATTTTAATTAATAAATACTAAAGTAATTGTGTTATTAATTTTATATAAAAATGTATTAGTGAATTATGCCAAGTTATATTTTTATTAGTCTCTATACAGCATCTCACATCTTACATAATTTTTCCTTTATTTTGGACGTCTCCTTCTATTTTTAATAAAAGAAACCATAAATCAAACTCAGTAAATTGCTGCACTCTCTCTTTGGCATCATCTTGACGTCATGATGACGTCAGCCGTCTTCAACCTCCGACCAAAGACACGGCCCGTGGAGAGAAAGCGATTGCAGAGCTATGGTCCACCGTTGTGGATGTTCTTGGCTCTACGGGTTCGTCTCGACGGCGCTTCTAACGGTGCTAGTTACATGGTCTCTGGCGGTCGAACACGGCGGCCTGGCGAAAGCTCTGGCGGGCGGCGACTTTGTGTGCGCAGCGGCGGCGGCTTCTGGTAGGGCTACGACCAAATTGGACGGTGGTAAAGCTTCGGGGAAGGAAGTGGGTGCTTACCGAAAGACGCAGGAGCTCGGATAAGGCTTGAAACGGCGAGCTCCACGGTGGCACCGAAATGGCCAACGGCGGCGACGATCTCCGGCCACACACAAGCCAAATTAGATGAGGGGAAAGGTTTAAGAGGGTCTTGGGGAGCTCTAGGCACGACGAATCGGAGAGGGGATCATAGGCTCACAGGTAATTCTTCGGCGCCGGCGGGGAGCAGATTTTGGGGGCAATTTGTAAAGGCGATGCCGGCGGGACAAAGGGGCTTTTAAGAGCGCCAAGCTATGATGGGGGTCGGGCGCCTATGACGCTGAGGCGAAGGCTGGCTTGTGGGGACCGAGTGGCACTGGCAGCGGCAGGAGGCGCGGACTCGTGAACAATGACTGACGGACGGGGCATGGCAGGACAGAGGGCATGGGCAGCGCAGAGGCGGAGACGCCTGCAGCCAAAGACAAAGGCGACGTAGTGTCTGATGAGAGGTACGAGGAAGAGAGAGGAGAAGAAAGAGAGAGAGAGAGAGACGAACAGAGAACGAGAGAGAGAGAGAGGACAGAGAAAAGGAGAGGAGTGCGCGTGTGTCAAGGTGGGGCCCACTATCAGGCTTGGTTCAAATTCGCACGAAAACTCAAATTTGGCTCAAATTTGAATGTTTCCCGAATTGGGGTGTTACAGCTGGTCTCCACTCTTTATATGGCATCCGCCGTTGTATGTTGTCGCTTAGGTTTTGTTGTGTTCGGTAGACCCCTCGTGTGTCCGTCTCCGAGATTGCGCGTGTCGACTAAACCGCCAGATACGGGAAACATAACTTCACTCTTGGTTTGAGATATTGGTTTATTTCAATTGCTATCTACTTGATTATTGCAAGTTTCTCGATTGCTCGCAGGGATTATGATCAATCGTGTTGGACACGGTTGATAACACTCAAGTTGGTGGTATTGCGATTGCCGGTTTCTTACCCTCGCTGGTTGGTAGTCGAATAATACAACATCTTCATCTCGCAAATTGACGTATCATTCTCTCCAGAAGATCAGGCCGACCTAGTGCGCATCATTAAATTTCTCTAGTACATTCTGGGAGTATGTAGTCCAGTGTACAAAAACTCCTCCTGACAAATGCTTAAGCTGCAGGCCTAAGAAAAATTTGGTTTTACCCACTCTTTAATTTCAAATTCTGTCACTAGGTGAGCACTAGCTTCACCGATGTCCTCTGCTTTTCCGATGATATTCAGATCATCAACATAGACAGAAACAATACAAAATCCATTTGGGGGTTTCTTTATAAACACGAAGGGACAATCATCATTATTCGTGTATCCCTTCCATGAGGAACTTACTCAATCGGTAACTTAGTGCATATCGCCGTATGTATATTTGAGCTCCATGCCAAGGGGTTCGTCCTCATCGTCAGATGCATTGGCCTCTTACTTTGGGCTATCAATGGCCATCTTATTGTCGCTCTTCTCCTCATAATGAGAAGCTTCCAACTAAACAACGTGCACCTCGAACTTGAGTTTCTTTTTCTCGCCATCTTTGTTGACGTACTGCTGGTGCAACTCAACAAGGTGATTTGGGGTTCGGCAAGTCCGTGACCAGTGGCCCTTGCTACCACAACGGTAACACGGCTGCGAGGTGTGATGCGACTTATTTTCAAGGGGTTTCTGCTAGACTTCCCCTTTGCCTTTTCCACCTTCCTTTCCCTTTTCAATTTTCTTATGCGCACCGAGGCGGTTGTCTTGGCCCTTCTTCCCCTTTCCCGCCTACCGCTAGAGGAACTATGAGCATTGGCGTGCGCTTCAGGCGCACCGTTGATCCTCGTGGGACGGACTGAGTGATTCTTTATTAGAATCTCATTATGCTTTGCCGCTTCCAGCAGAGTCAGTATAAGATCAGAGTGTTTAGTGAACTTGCGTTGATGATATTGCTGCTGGAGTATCATCATCGATGGGTGGAAGGTGCACAAGGTCTTATTGATCATTTTCTCCTATGATATTTCTTTCTCGTAAAACTTCAATTTGGTGGTGACCTTGTGGATACAAGAATTATAATCGGCTACAGTTTTAAAATCTTGTAACCGTAGTTTCGACCATTCTCTCTAAGCTTTTGGCAGGAGAATGTTTATATGTTGGTTGTAGTGCCTCCTTCAGGGAGGTCCACAGAGTCAGAGGACTGTCCTCCATCATATACTCGGTCTTTAGATCCGGGTGAAGATGGTGGCACATAAAATGCAAGGCCGAGTACTTGATCGTGTCAGGGATAGCAGGTTTGTCCTCTGCAGGAGGGACAATGGTAGCACCAAGGGCTCAGGCGCTCAACTTGATCTTAGATCCATAGCCCAAGTCAGGTAGTTGCTCCCATCGACAGCGAGTGGGACAAATTCCCGCTTATTGATTTCAGACATATCCTACATAGTTATGCACATATTTACTTCGGGAAATATAACATGCGTATTTGCGATAAAAATTAACAATTCACCAATTTGCATATTAAATAAGACTACGGGTCTGAATGGAGTACATTGCATAAAGGTGAACAAATAATTCACAATTAATTTGCAAAAAAAAAGCTACAGGCATTAATTACAGATAAACGCAAAGTAGAGAATTTATTACTAACCAGGGCAATAAATTATGAACAAATATTAAATCTACAGGATTTAATTCTCATAAAAATAAAATTACAAAATCTACGGGATTTTATTTTATTTTAATTTGGCCCAAAAAGGCCTGGTTTGCCCCCTATTCATTTTGGCCCAAAAAGCCTAGCCAGCCTAACCGGCCTTCCACACGTCCCCCCTTATGTGTGGTGGCTCGGTGACCAGCGGCGCCGAGTTCGGCTACAAGCCATGAATCAATCTACTAGCAACTAAACAATAAATAATAGATTGAAACCAAGAACAACGATCTACTAGATCGAAAATAACAAATCTGCTTGCAATAGCGACATACCGTTGGTGACAAACCTGAGAGCGATTCGTGCTGATAACGTATTGTAAAACAGTCATCGCACACACGCAAACACAATTACAATAATAGGAGACACAGATTTAGAGCGAGGAAAGCATGGCACAATAATCTTTATTGATAGATCTCTCTTGTTTACAAGGGTTTTCATATATATAGCATAGCCTACATTTTGTTTTGCCCATAACACCCATAGGGTTATATCAAATTAGATAAAAAAATGAGCATGAGGTGGTTCGGCCAGGTTGGGCTAAACCGAACACCCGAAGTGTTTAAGGATTAAATAAAATTTAAGGATTAGTATGTTTTAATTAAAGCAAAGGTTAAACATAAAATAACTTTTTATGGGTAATAAAATAATTGCAGCGGTGACGACTTGGTCTTTGCAGCGACGACGCTAACTTCGGCACGGGTATCAACTAGATTGGAGATTTGAAGAAATCGGCTTCGGCGCACGAGTATCAACTAGATTCGGGATTTGAAGAAATCGGCTCTGCCTTCTACTCAGCGACTGACCAACAATGAACTACACCAGCTAGATTAGTTTTTGGTAAAAATTGTATGAATAGAGCGTTGGCTAGATTTTTTTTTTTTTGGGATGAACTAGTTGCCTTTGATCGGCTATAACAGGGAGTGTTAGGACAGGGCTCGGCAAAGGATGGCTAGGAAAGGTGCCTCGACTAGGAGAGAAGAGAATTTTAGAGAAACAATGAAATTCTTCCCAAGCTAGATTTAAATTTCCAATTTAATTTAAATAGGAAATGTTTTATTTAAAAAATTTGAACTTGAAATCGAGATATGTTTTTGTAATTTAAAAAAATCCAAAATTTCGAGGATGTCACAAAATCTTACCTTGCAATCAGGCTAGATCGAGATGGCAGCATTGTGTCGAAACCCTAGATTTCACAATTGGTGCCCCTGAAGCATCACTAGTGTAGGATCAGTTCTAGTAAGCACGAGTGACTTCATCAATAGTCACCGTTATAATGTTCCCAATAAAAGAGTAATTATTCCATAGTAACCTCTTACAAAGTAAATATCAAAATGATTGGGACGTAGGGACAACATGAATCATGAAAATGTCGTCAGAGTATAACATTGCAACATAGCTAATAATAAGAAATGAGTTGCAAGAATGAGTCGATAGCTTACAAAGAAAAAGTTGCAAGAATGAGTTCTGTGCAAAACTCAGCAATTCAAGCATAGTGACATGATTACCATGCATGTTACTTTATGTTTGGTTTAGTACATGAGCAGGATAACGGTTACTGTTGTAAATGACAACTTAACAAAAACGTATTATATACTAGATTTGAAAGCAAGCAAGAAACAATTTAATAAATTGCAAGCACACAATTAAGATATGTTGCCCACAAGGCAACGTATTTAGTGCAAATGTTAATTAGGTGCTGACATGCTAACAACAGATTTGGGCCATCAGATTTATGAGTATCAGCTTAGATCTGGAGGTGTAAGTCCCTTTTCTTACTTATACACTTTCACAAAATAACCCTGACTTTCTAAATGGAAAAGGGCTTACACCTCTTTAGATCTGAGCCGCTCTGGCTTTATGGATCTGATGGCCCAGATCTGTTGTTAGCATGTTAGTATCAAATGAACATTTGCACTAGATATGTTGCCCACAACTAATAATATGCACCTAACAATTATACCATGATTGACCCACCATTTGCTAAAATAAAACTATACCGTGTTCAATACGACCAAGCATTTGTTGAGGAACACGAACAACTATTCAAATAGTTTTTAATACTCTACAAAGGTTATACATCTTTACCTAATATGGAGATGTTTGTAATCCAACAATTCTGGAACAAACCATGAGTAAGTGATCCTCTGATAATATTTTACCCCCACAACTAAATCTAGATTAGTGGCTTTATCATGAAGCTTAGCACAATTACACTAATGAATGATTTTCCAAACACAGCAACACATCATTCCCCAAGAAGCCCAAATGAAGCAGATCTTTAACTAACTTGCATGAGTTGCCATATGATCATGTATAGAAACTTAACGATCAAACTTAACCGAAGTCAAGCTCATGGTTTGCACGATTTATCTCAGAAATGCTTTGCAGCATACTCCTTAATGTTAACTAAAGCAAGATTTCCTGCTAGATTTTCATCATAGCCTAGAAACAAAGGCTCGACCCCCACAACGGTGCCACTTGCCTTAGCCAAAACAACAACCAAGTTCTATATCATATTGGCAACACATGCCGGTAATCACATAAGATTAACATATGCTTAATCAAACAAATGGTCTAACCAGTTAGCTAGAGTACCCACATATATGGAGCAACATATGCATTCTCAGGTAAAAGCAACGTATGCTTTTACTCTCAATTTGATACCACTCATTAGTCAGGTTTAATTAAAATCCTTCCAACAGTACGTGCATGACTAAGAAAACTAGTGACAACTACCAACCCTTGCGGTAGCTTTATTATCTTAGTAAAATAAATATAATATTGGTTACAGTGGAATACAAGGGTAATACAAAATATAACAATGGAATGGGTACACACATCAAATATGTATAACTAATCTCCCAATAAAATATAATAAACATAGCAATGCAATTTATTAAAAAATTCATTCTATTTTTCAATTAAGTAAAACACGATCAAGGATCCTACAACAAAGTCTTCTACACCTTTTGAAGCAAAACAATTCTATGTATATCCAACGGCAAGAACAACAAATAAATAAAAAGATACACAAACCTATTTGGAAAAATTAAATAAAAATAATAAATAGGTAGATCTCATTTTTTTTATCTTTTTATAAATTCAAATGGAAATTTTTGGACTTTTCAATAAAAAAGATATGAATTTTTCTAATTTGAAAAATTATTTTCTAACCAATTAAATCAATTTCTGAAATTAATTTACAGTTTTCAAAGCCCATCGTGCACCAAACTAGCTAGTGGGTCCAATTTGTCAGCTCTCAGCACACGATGGGCGTAACCTATGAACCTGTGCGCGCAATCCCTTCCTCTCTCTCTCTCTCCTAACTGACCTATGGACACTACCGGCATGTGGACCCCATGTGCCAGCGTCTCCTTAGCCTACCCTGGTACGAAATAACCTAAATCAATTCGACCCACATCAATACGACCCAACACAACCTGATCTGGACGGCACGATTCAAAACCGACAGCTAGTATCATGACACATCACAACTTTGCCCCAGCGACAAAACCACAGCAGCACCATGGCTAGCATGGCGCCGACCTCATCGAAGTTAGGTGATCTAGCACTCCAGTGCATTACCCTTGTTAGTGGTTTCAAAAAAATTCATATAGTCTTTGAAATTGCAGTTTTGGTTTTCTAATCTTTTTAAGTGGGCTCATCACCATACAAACCAGCCACGTGATAGCCCTAAATCTAACGTCGCGTTGACATGGCCGTCCATGTCACATAAATTACTTTACAAATTCAAAAAAAATCCTAAAAAATTATAAAAATCATAAAACAATTTAGGAAAATTCATAAAAAAATTTAAAAAAGGGAAAATCATTTTAAAAACATAAAATACGGAAAAAAATTTTAAAAGAAACAATCATTAAAATGTGGGGACTTTATTTTAAAAATCATAAAAATGCAAGACCTCTAGCATCATGGCATATAGGAGCCCACAAGTGTTACTCTTTTTAACCTTTAATGAGTTTTATGGTATTTGGTTATTTTTGTGGTTTTCTTGGTTTTCTGTCATTTTTTGCAATTTTTATGTTTTTACTAAATTTTTTTGCTTTCCCATTCATTTTTTCAGATATTACCTTTTATGGTATTCCTAGTTTTTTTATCAGTTTTCTACTTTTTTTTATGAATTTTCCTTAATTTGTTTATGGTTTCCCATATTTTTTATGATTTCTGAAAATTTTCAGGATTTTTTTTGAATTTTTAACGTAATTTATGTGACATGGACGACCATGTCAGCTTTACGTCAGCTACAGGGCTATCACGTGGAAGGTTTGGACCGAAACGATCCTACTTAAAATAATTAGGGACACAAAACTGTAATTTCAAAGATTAGGGATCCTCTGCCATAGCATGCAGCCAGTGTTAGGTGGGGTCAGGCACACGCTGCAGTGGTTGTAACTTCACATGTAATTACGGGAGAGGATGTGTGCGCCGGGATCCTTCAGTTCCAAAGAGTTGTTTCTTTGACTCCAAAATTTATTTTTACTCTTGCATTTTTTTTAAAAAAGTTCCCCTCACCAGTGTCTCTCCCGTGCGAAATTCCCTAATCACCGTGCAGTGCGGTCAATGCCGCTACCGCGCCACCCCTCCCCACTCCTGGTGGATAGACTCATCCACCATGATCTCATTTTGTTTGCACGTAGAAGCAAACACCAACTGGCGAGCCGGTGGCGTTGCCGCCACGCTTCTCCGAACTAGCCTCTAGCTCCATATGTACACTCCCGAGGAGAAAAATTATATGGCACTAGGTGCCATGGTAGCACCCGAAGAGTGATAGAGAGGAGATAGAGAGAAAGAGGAGAGAGATAGAGGAGAGAAGAAGGGTACCACGGTTCCTTTTGTGGCACTGGGTGGCATATAATTTTCTTCCCACTCGGAATCACTGTAGCAATAGGTAGTTATTAAAATATAAGAGAGTGAAATGTAGGAAGGTATATGATAAGCATTAAAAAGTGGATGAATAATAATAAGATAGAGGAAATATAGAGATGACATTGGGCACGCCTATAGATGGCCAAACGGGCGGCCCGGCCCGGCACGGCACGGGCCCGTTTAGGCATGGCCCATTTAAGCCGGGCCCGGCACGGCCCGTTTAACTAGTCGTGCCGTGCCGGCCCATGGGCCGAAGCCAAGGCCCAGGCACGGCACGCGACACGCTTAATCATGTCGGGCCGGCTCGTTTAGCACGACGGCCCATCAAGCCCGCAGGGAATTTCTGTAAATGGAGCAAAAATTGCGTCCGTGGGGTTTGATCCCGCGACCTCCCAGGTTTGGGGACATTATCACTCCCCCACTAACCACTAGGACTTGACTCTCTTTGTGTTTGTTATAACCTAGTGCATATATTTGTGAATACTTGTAATAAATGGAAATAAAAAATATAATCATGCCGTGCTGGGCCGGCCCATGGGCCTGGCCTTCGGCCTAGGCACGGCACGTTTAAAATCGTGCCGGGCCATGCTCGTGCCGGGCCAAAACCACCGTGCTTCGTGCCGGCCCATCAGGCCCGGCCCATCTGGCCATCTATAGGCACGCCCTTAGACCCTTGGTTCCCTTCGGAGGCCATACGCCGTGTGTTCCTCGCAGTTATGTTTCTTTTTTTCGTGAGCATAAATGCTGTTGGAATGTACCACCTTTATGGTAGCGTTAGCCGTGAAGTGGAGTGTTAAATCATTCAGTGGCATACAACTGTATTTCTTTGATTAGCCAAGCAACCTGTTTCGCTTCTTGATTCTTAACCCGACTCGCGGGGATGTAGTGTGTCCAGCGATTGTGGCTAATATTTTTTTTTCGGTGGTTGGTTATTATTGGCATAAAAATCCGGTACTAGGTTGTTCGCGGTCCATTTCTGTGTGTTACCCTAAAGATAGTCATTTCTGTGCGTTAGCCTGAAAGTTTCTGTTCGTGGTCCATTTCTGTGCGTTACCCCAAAGGGATTGGTGTGGTTGTTTGGGATTACCCCAAAGATACTCATTTCTGTGCGTTAGCCTGAAGGTTTTTTTTTTTGGTTCTATAAATATGGAAATGTATGGAAGTGACAAGTTACTCTTTGGATATTGATGCTGTAATCTATAAGGAGAACATTTTATTCAGATAAGACCATCTCCAATGTAACACCCTAGCCCCTTCTAAGCCTCAAATGCTACTGACTCTTTCAAAACCATAAAATTTCGGCAGCACCTCCCTTGTTTTCTCTATATCCACAACACAGAAACGAAACAAATAATAATAATGTTCACCGTGTAAAGCTATAACAAGTCTCAACCCCAACCAAAGGGCCAACTATCGGTTCCGCCTTAATGGCAACTCGATACAACCAACAAATATTTATCTTACTTTTAGCAACGACAGGGACCAAAATTAATAATCGACGACACTCACAAGTACTTAATAAATACTCTAACATAGCCTTTCATTCAAAATTGTTCCTAAAATAATATAAGCAATTAGTACATCTAGGTTACACTAGTAAATCTACTTATTCATTTTAATTGTGAGAGGTAGTGAGTGCTCGTAACGATGTGCTACTTCCCAAAGTCCTATGATGCCATCTATTACCTAAAAATCAAATAAAAACAAAAGTGAGTATTCGAAAATACTCAGCAAAGTAATATATAAACAGAGAGAACGATAAAACTTTAAATATGAATCCACACCCAAAAACAATCTTCCATCCAATAACCCGAACAGTTCATTTCTCATCCATTCGACGCGATGCAATGCACATGCACATGCGTCCATACTGTGAGCTCATAGCGGTATAGCTTAGTACGCACCTGTCGATGCAGCACCTTGCCCGATCTATTTTAGGCGGGGACTAATTACTCCACTCCCATGGAGCGCCTACCGAGTAAGACTTTAGAGCACTTAGAACTAGTCATATAACTTTCTGACCGACCTTATCGGATTAGTTATACGACTTTCTTACTGACCTGACTCATATGCACATGATGCAATAATATTATCTCATCTATAATCCTCTTACCATAAATCTTCAACATTGAGCAATGTAAATAATATAATAATCGGTTCATATCACACAGTTACAAAAACCAAACACCCATCCATATCACAAGGACGAGCACAGAGCATTAAACCACTTAGCCATATATTATCTAACAAATATTAGTTTAACATATACTTGCCTCAGTTAGCCAGTGAAGATGAGGGATGTTGCAGATGTGCCAATCCTGTCCTTGAAAGCACTCCACCTACAATTCAATCATGCATCTACTCAATATGCATTCAACATTATCAGTCGTCCACTAGTGCTACCCATCGACCAACCCTCTAGTAAAGAATAATAGTTACGCCAAGGAGACCCTCGTCCGTCCAAGGCTCCACCAAGACCTAAAACCGGGCAGCGGCACGGCGGAAGCCATATCTCTTAAACGGTTTGGCCAAATTGAGCGTTCTTGGACTCTACAAAAGCTAAAGGCGTCATACACATTCTTTTCCATAGGATCGAGGTTCAAATCCAATAGGATTCAACCCAAAAATCCCTCAAAGCTCGCTGCATAACATCACATAACTAAACTCTAAACATTTATAGTTGATTGTTCCTCAAAATCTACCATCCCAAGCCTCAAATCAATCAATTCATCATACCTATGCAAGAATAACAAAGAAAATCGCATCAATTACCCAAGAGTAGATCGGAGAGGATCAAGCAAAGCCCTAGCTTCTTCTCCAATAGTCGGCTTCCACCTTCCTCCTCTTCTCTAACTGGTCGGCCTCCTCCTTCTTCCTCCTTTTCTCTTCCCACCACAACCCCTTTCTTCCTCTACTCCTCCCCACCTCCCCCTGCCACCAATCTGCCCCTAGGGCGGCCATGGCTTGGGCAGAGCAGGGCAACACGAGTAGAGAAGGGGAGCCAGGCGATAGCTCTGACAGGCGGCCTTGGCCATGATGGCAGCAGGCGTCGGTGGCGGCCTCTACAAGCAGTAGGGTGCAGGAGCAGCGGGGATCGATCCCCTTGGCTGTTGTCCTTAACAGGTAGGGCACAATGGGCTGGGCTAGCTAGCCCCGTTTCTTTTTTTTTTTTTGTAATATACACCAACCATATTCACTTCATTCCAATCCCTTCCCCCATTCTCTTCCCCACATTCATTCCCTTTATTTCCTACCATCTGCAACAACATCCCTTCAAAAAAATTTGTGAAGAAAATGGAGAGAGAATCTCATTCTAAAGGCAATGCACGAAGAAATTTCTTCTGATGAGAATAGCGATGAGATTCTGTTGGAGCATCGGAATTTCTTTGCGAAGGGAATTTGGCCTTTGAAGGGACTCCCCTAGACATGGTCTAACGTTAGTTAATAGACAACATTGATAAGAGTTGTTTGATACTTCCTCCAGTTTGATAATTCTTGTCGTTTTAGACATGATCTCACATACCAAGGAATTATTAAATATCTCGTAGTAGTAATATGGTCAAATAAATGCTTGTAGCTTAGTGGTTCCTCCCACTTTCCCATGAGTTGCATGTCTAGGTTCGAATTTTGATGCTACACTTTATTTACATGCACATCCAACAAATGGTTCTAGGGCCACGTAAAGTTCTGCTTGTAATCAATGCATCCTAGAACGACATGAATTTTCCAACTAAACACAAAACGCTCCAGCGACAGGAATTATCAAACTGGAGGGAGTACTTGCTACCCACACCACGTGCTTGTAAAATATTGATACGAGTTATTAGCTAGATGCATTTACCTTTTCGTCTGTTATATTGCAGGGATTGTTTGTCTTGGAAGATCCTGTATAGATTATTTGAGTATTTGACTAAAACATAATAAAAAGGCAAGCATAGGATAATTACAGCTAAACATAAGTGCCTGACAACCCTGTTAGAATGATTCTTCAAGCTTTAATAGACAGCTACATTAGAGTATCAATATATCACATGCATTGCTCACATTCCATACCACGACTCGTTTATTCATGAACAGGACATTACTGAAGTGAACTGATGAAGGAAGTTGGATCCGGAGGTGTGGGAATCTGGACTGCTCCATCAAGCATTTGTGTAACCTTGAGCATGGTTGGGCGCATCATTGGCTCCTCCTGGAGGCACCACAGTGCCACAGCCACGAAGCGCTCCACCTTTTTTATGTTGAAGATCGCCTCATCATCTCCGTCCACAAGCAAGTCAATCCTTCCACTCCTGTAACAATCGTTTGCCCAGTAAGTTAGTATCGTCTGCTCCTCATCGGCGACCTCCAGGTCTACATTCCGCCTGCAACACACTAGCTCCAGGAGGATAACCCCAAAGCTGTAGACATCAACTTTGGAAGTAATCCCTATGTTCTTGAACCATTCAGGGGCAACGTAACCTCGAGTGCCCCGAATGCCAGTGTTTGTCTGAGTCTGATTTGCCCGAAGAAGCTTTGCTAGGCCAAAGTCTGAAATCTTTGCCCCAAAGTTTTCATCGAGAAGGATGTTCTGTGGTTTTATGTCGCAGTGGATGATCTGTTTGCTGCACTCCTCATGCAAGTAGAGCAGCCCACGTGCTACCCCAAGTGCAACTTGAACGCGGAGGTTCCAGTGTGGCTGAGTATCGCTGAATAGGAATTCATTGAGAGAGCCATTAGCCATAAACTCATACACCAGCAACCTTTCAGTTCCCTCATTGCAGAAACCAAGCAGCCTGACCAG
Source organism: Raddia guianensis (assembly GCA_036346415.1). Taxonomy (NCBI): domain Eukaryota; kingdom Viridiplantae; phylum Streptophyta; class Magnoliopsida; order Poales; family Poaceae; genus Raddia; species Raddia guianensis. The sequence continues at coordinate 10,302,348 of CM070537.1, forward strand.
ATTCTTGTGAAACGTCTGTCCAATGGTTTGCACTTCCACCATAAACTCCTTTTCAGTCTCTTGCTCGAGCTTTTGAATCTTCTTGACAGCAATGCTGGCCCCAAGTTCATCTTGCAGCTGTCCTTTATACACAATTCCAGATGCGCCACTGCCTAGCACCTCTTGGAAACTACAGGTTGCCCTTTCCAGCTCGCTGTAAGTGAAAGCCTTCAGCGGCAATCCAGAATTACTTGATGGTTGTGATGACTTGATTTTCTTTCTCGAGGTGACACTATAGTAGGTACCAAAAATCAGAATAGAGATAAGGATAAAGTTTACCATTACAGAGCTTCCAAGAAGTAAGGAACTCCCAATAATCCAATACTTCTTGTCCTTGCTCCATTTGCTTGAGCCACTGTTGAGCTGCGACTGTGAATTGTTGCTTCTAGGTACCTTGAGAAGAACAGTCCTCTGGACGTTGTCCCCCATATTCCCATTTGATAGTGGGAGCTTCTTCTTCCAGCAGGTGTTTGAGTTCCGGTCAAACACGGCCATGCCGCAGAAACAATCAATCACACACAGCCTCCGGCAGTCGGTCTCATCAATGGGACTGTACTGTTCATAGTCGGATAGAGGCCAATCAACACCATCGATTAGGCTCATCTCGAACTGCGCCACTGCTGCTGTCTCATCTAGATCACAGCTCTGTGGCTCGAAGTCTGGCCTGCAACCTCTGTACTTCCTCTCCTCATCGAAGAACTTGTACCGTGTTGGGCATTGGCAGCTCGTCTTATTCTTGGTTCCATCGAAGGTGCAGTAGCTGTTGAATCCGCATGCACCACTGCCCACTTTCGTTCTTACCGCACTGCAGATGTTCTGGGGAAGCGAGTTCACCGCTGTCCAGGCCTGACTCCACACGCTGGTAACCTTCGAGCTCTTCGGGTACACATACTGCCTGAACATTCCATCTGGATCAAGAGTGGCACGTTGGAAGAAGTCGCCCGAGTTCACCCCTGAAAAAGTGATGTTGATCTGCGTGCCATTCAACAAGGTGAAGTATATCCTGCCAGTTTCGTTGAACACCAGCTCTGAGCCATTGTTTACCGTGTTCGAGGCCCAGTATGCATCGTACACGTGTCCGGAAGGAACAGCAGCTGGGTAGAGCACAAGATCCCCATCAGGCTGCACACTCAGAAGAAATCGGCCATTGGAGTAGTCCGTGTCCATAAGACGGCTGCGCACCGTCTTCCCTTTGGGGAGCACTTGCGTCGGCAGGATGGTATCAGCTGGTAGATCGAAGGTCTCCCACTTGGTTGTGCCGTCTGCACCACGAAGCATGAAGTTACCTGTGTTGAGCATGCTGGCATAGCCCACGCCGGTGACCCGGGGGTTCCAGACCTCCTCTCCGGCGGCGTCGCGGAGCGAGAGCACGCCGTCGGCGGTGAGCTGGAGCACGGAGCTGGATGGCACCTGCACTGGCGCTGTATCTTGCAATTCAGTGTTGTTCTTCGCGTACCAAGCGACTGTCTTCTCTGCTATCTTGTTGAACCAGATGGCGAGGAGGTAGGAGGAGGAGATCCCCTCGATAGGGTAGAAGCCAAATGCAAAGTCGCCGGAGGGCGAGATCCATGAGGTGTTTGCCCCCTGGGGTGTCAGGGAGGAGCCCAAGGTGATGTTTAGCTGCGCTTGAGCGGACGAGGTGCTCATCAGCAGCAGGAAGGACTGGAGGAAGCACAATGGAAGACGAGGTGCCATTGCGATTTGGCACTTCTGTGTTCGTACTGATAATAACAAGGCTGTGCACCTTGGGGAATGGCTTTTATCATCAGTCTTCACCCTTCACACATCATCACTTTGGAGTTTGGAGTTGTGCAAAACAAATAAAACATCTAGCTACCTACTGCCTACTTGGAAGTCTACTAACAGTCACATGGCACTTGGAAGCTTTTTAAACAGTTCCCAACTTCTAGAAAGGTTGCTTCACGATGTCATTGCAGCAGCAGAAACAGGATGTCCTATGAATCGAAGTTCTTTACTGTTTAAATTAAAATTAAAAGCTACAGTTGAAAATTTATTATTTTTATAGATACCAGACGATATAGTAGTATTTTGATATTTTTGTTGGATTTTAAGTGGTTTTTCTCAGTTTCTAAAATAATTTTTTAATTATTTTAAACTCTACAGGGCTTCTTTAGCCTGTGAGGCTGAGATTGACTAGTCAATTATTATCACTAGACTTTTCAACACGGTTTTCCGTCAGCAAGACCGTTCCACGTTAGTAGTTCAAATGTCCTTATCATGCACACATATCTTCACCATGGCTTGTTATGCACGCAGATCACCATCACCTACGGAAAGACGAGGTCTCGTTTGTTTCGGTATAAATTAAATTTAATTAAATTAAGTAATTTTTTATTTTTATATAAGTCAAATGATATAATACTTTTTAGTTATTTTTATGAAGTTTTAAATAATTCTTTTTAATGTTTGTAAAATAATTTTTCCATCATTTTTTTTACTCTTTTAGGCTGTTTGATTGAATGCATCGTAAGAGTTTTGCATCTAAATATACAAAAGTATGGTGTTTTCACCCATCTGTATCAGACTCTCCAGATTTAATTACCCTTTCAGGTCAGGCTATGGTGATACGGCCAAATTGGGCGTTTCACCCATAGCCAGGCTCGCGGGATGCAATTCAGCACATCGCGCGACTCGGCAAGCCCCTAATGCACCCAAACAAATATTTTCTCTTCTCAACCTGTTTTATTTTATGGAAACAATCAAACAACATCTCTTACATTCCACCAACTTGCATATCATCGATCTGACTGAGATAGTATAAGGAAGGATCACTTGAGAAGGCAACCAAACAGACTATTTAAGAGGTTTTTTGAGTGGTCACAGCGTTTTCTGATTAAAAGTTTTGGCATGTTTCAACCAAAACTAACGAAGGTCAAAATTTTGGTTTGTCGACTTTGTTGAACTCGAAGCAAGAGAAAGCAGGAAATGTGTGTCCGTGAATACCGTGTTTTTCTCTATCCCAGCTGGACAGTTAAATTGGTATTGAGAAAAATAAGTTTGGTCGGCTTGAGCGGTTAAGGGCCTCTTTGATAGCTTGTTTTAGTTTAGTTTTTGTTGGAATTGCAACTTTTGTTATTTTTATATGCACCATTCACTTTACTTTTTGAAAATATTTTTTTATAACTTTGTAGGATTTTTCTCAAAAATCTCAAAAATATTTTTTAATAATTTATTTAGCCTTTTCATACCAATTTCAAATGTGGTCAAATTTTTTCAACAAAAACTAAACTAAAACTAAACAAGCTATCAAAGATGACCTAAATCAACCCAGCTTTATATTATCTTTTTCAAACATAAAGCTGTGTCCTAGCCGCGGCCTCCTTTAGCGTTAAAAAAAAAAAAGAAAGGAAAAGCTTCAAACTGTTGTTATTCTTCTCGAGGTCCTGTTCTGATTTGTATTAAATTGTCTTGTGATTACGAATGTTGAATTCTGACTTGTCACGGCCTCTGACAAGTCTTTGATGATATTCATTGCACCCGCGCCTGCATTGAAAGGTACTTCTGCTCCACCACTAGCATAAATAGGTTCTGCTGACTACAAATTCTATTTCAACCAGCATATAGGGCCTCTTTGATAGCTTGTTTTAGTTTAGGTTTTGTTGGGATTGCAACTTTTGGTATTTTTATATACACCATTCACTTTATTTTTTAGAAATATTTTTTTATAACTTTGTAGAGTTTTTCTTAAAGATCACAAAAATATTTTTTTAATAATTTATTTAACCTTTTCATACCACTTTCAAAGGTGGTCACATTTTCCCAACAAAACTAAACTAAAACTAAACAAGCTATCAATTATCGCAGTCGTACAGTTGTTTAACTTGGTGCATTTAAATAAATTACTAAAGCTCCTAGATCTTGCAGTAAAAATATAATTTAAATGTTCGGTGTGTGTTATTATGCTTACTGGATGTGTACTCTGGGTATCACACCAGATTAAACTAAAACTAAACAAGCTATCAATTATCACAGTCGTACAGTTGTTTAACTTGGTGCATTTAAATAAATTACTAAAGCTCGTAGATCTTGCAGTAAAAATATAATTTAAATGTTCGGTGTGTGTTATTATGCTTACTGGATGTGTACTCTGGGTATCACACCAGATTAGCATGGCAGTGGAGGATGAGAAAAAAACCGCTTTTGTAATCCCAATGTATGTGTCGACGGTTGAGATAACGATCTCAAGTCGCTAAGGTTCTTGAAGATTGAGATAGAGAACACGTAGAACAACCACGAACAAAGAACGAGCAGGAGGCGGGGTTTTATCTGGTTCGGGCCTCTCGGAGAGATAATAGCCCTACGTCCGGCCTTTCTTATATATCGAGATGAGTACAAGAGATGGCTCGGCGAGATCGGCAGTCTCGGCGAGTAGTATCTGAAAAATCTATACGCTAAGGTCGGATCCTCTAAGCGCCGTGAGGGCCTGTTTATATAATGCAGAACAAACCAACCTCTGGGGAATATCGGGTAGGGCCAACTACGAGATAAATAACGAACTCATACATGCCAAATATAACCTACGGTAGATAAGGTAAGCTCTAATCTTGGGGATCACGACTCTAATCCAATCCGGAAACCAACGTCCGGGTCTTCACGTAGTCGTCTGAGAACTACGTCGAGACGGACTCAAGCAGAAGCCTTGGCCATTACGCACCGTGCGTACCGGAAGGCATTGTTTGAAGCAAGACGCACATGGGCACGATAGAACCTTCGAGGGAGCTGGGCCCTGGTAGGCCGTTCGATTGAGCCGTCAGGGAGTGGGCCATGGCAATGGGCCGTAATCTAATCCTCGAGAGCTAGCCCCCGAGACTCAGGTGGAAGGACTCACTAGAGTGGGGTCTTCCTCTTGAGACTCCAAGCCACGAAGAGGGAAATTTAGCTGCTACAAAGACATGTAACGATCGACCGAACAGGTTAAGTTTCAACCGAACAGGACATGTTCGGGTCCGAACAAACACCTTTCGATGCGAAAGCGGCTCATTGCGTCGAGCGAGGAATGACATCTATCCGGCGGGGCACTCACCTTCGGTCGAACACTTGGAAAAACTAGCCGTTAGCGGAACTCAAGCAGTAACTTCCGTCGGCTAGCAGTGAAAACAGGCGACCGTTTTACCTAGCCGTTTGTGACAAAACCGTTGCGAGCTGCCCATACGGGACTATAAAAGTACCCAAAGCCGGTGACGCGACCACTCGCTCTCACGCCTTTCCTCTCTAAGCCCTAGTCCCAACCACGCTCAGCATCAAGCACCCAAACTCCAGCACCAAACCCGCTTGTCCAACTCTGGGAACCGCTATGGCCAAGTTCACCGGCACTAGCAGCGAGAGGAGGACCAAGGTCTGGGAGGAAGAGGGCCACATTGACACCTTGTGGTGGAGGTCTGCCGGAGAGGAGGATACTCCGGAGCCGCTCGAAGGAGAATTCGTCGACGAGCGATTCGCCTTTGTTGGGTTGAGAATCTCCGAGAGCGACTTCGAGGCCTTCTTGAACATCGATGGATTGGAGGTGGCGAACCTCAATCCGAACTCCATCCTCCAGATGGCGTCTTCGCTTTGTGCGAGGGCTATCTGAGCATCGATCCATCGGTGGGCTGTTCCTCCATTACTACGAAGAACGAGGAAGCGACTCCGCCGCTTCAGCCACTGAGGTGCTACTACCTCAAGCTCAAGCCACCGCCGACGACAGCGCCGTACCCTCGCCCCGCCGCTTCGACTCAATGGGCGCGTGGTGGGTGAGGTGATTCTGACAAGCGGGCGACGACAACAACTTCGCCTTCACCGGAAGGCGCCGGCAAGGGGCGCCAATGCCTCGGCGGAGATGACCGCCGAGGATTGGTACGACAAGGAAGATCGCCTCCTCGTGAGCCTTGGGCTCACAGGCGAAGATCATTCGGGACTTCACAGTGAGCAGGATCTGTCCATTGCGGAGGAATCCTATCCTTCTACAAGATAGAGGGATGGGAGGACATCACAAGGGAAACACGGGTAAGTGCCTTTAAGACTCAACCTCTAAATAGATTCTTTCCTCCGACAGAACTAACAATCCTTACATTGGGCGGAGAAGCCAACAAGCGCATGGGTGACCGGCGGGTCGACGCCATCTTGAAAGCGGCGAAGAAGGACGGGAGGTCACCGGCGAGGTGGCGACACTGTCCGCATAGCGTCTCATCCGCCTGAGCGAGGTAAATTACTTACACCCGATCGTGTTGCTAGACTGCAATGTTGTTTAGTGCTAAAGCTCACCGACAACGCGAGGAGGACCGGTGATCCTTGGAGGGATCGAGAGGACCTCTCCGGTGCGAGAAGGAGCGGTGAAGAAGGGCAAGACCAAGGCGGTTGCAAAGCCCAAGGTGGCGGCCGAGCCGACGCTTGAGCTCGCCATGACACGGCGGTCGCCAACCGTCGAAGAGACCACCACGGCGACGAGGCGTCGCAAAGCGAACCAAGCGCGGCGGCGGTCGGCCAATGAGGAAGAGACCAAGCCCCTCCTCGCCGAGCAAAGCGGCGAAGAGGTAAAGAACATGACCCTCGGCTTAGACGTTACTCATGAGACTCACCGGGCCATTTAGCGCGGCTCGAATGTGTCGCCGAAGCGAGAGGAGGCTCGAAGAGGAAGTCGCGCAAGGAAAAACTTCTTGCTTGCTGCGAAGGCCTTCGGCACCACCAGGAGCCGAGCTCGTCGCCCTGAACACCCAAGGGCCAAGGCGAGAAGCCGCCAAGGAGCCCCGAGGAAGAGGCGGAAGGTTCCGGCGAAGAAGATCGGGACCAAGCCTTCCACGCGGTATATAGGAGCCTAACCCGGATCTCCCACCTACCGGCCGTAGATAGACTTAACGATGATCTCTTTTCATCAGTTGCCCAAGGAGAGATCGCCACGATGACGGCGTCGGCGCTCGGCGGTCATTGCTTGCCGAAACATCTGCACGCGCGATCGCGCGGCGGTGGTGGCGTGCCTCAAGGACAAGCGGCGGCGTGGAGCCTACTCCCGCCCGGCTCAGCCGAGCGACTCGGCGCGCTCAAAAGCGCGGTAAGCGGCTGAAGCGAGAAGGCGCGTGGCGCCACGGAGAAGCGGAGCCAAGACAGCGGCTCGGAGTTACCAGTGGGACCGAGCAACCGGTCCCGCCAGCACTTCGTCGCGAGGGCAACTCACCCCTGGCGACGGATTCTCCGCGGCGAGGTAGAACCCGGTCGCCGAGGCAGCAGAAAAAGCCCGGCGGTCGCGCGGCGTCTGCCGTGGAATCTTGGCGCCACCAATCGGGCGGCTCGGTCTTGCCCAAGAAGTTGAGCGGAAGAGGAAAAGGAAGAGAGAGGAGCGGAGACGAAAGCGCGCCGCCCGTCGCTCCGCTCCCGAGCAAAGGCTCCGCAAGAAGAAGGAGCGATCAGCGGCGGCGGCAAGAACGCGTCCGTCTCATCCGCAAGACGCGGGGAGCCGTGGACGATGGCCTCGAGGACCGCTGCGTCGCGGATCAAGCAACGACTTGGGAAGGTAGGAACCAAGACCAAATCTTGCTCGGCTTAGCTACGTCATCGCAAAGTAGTTAACTTGTTCTTCCTCTCGTGTCTTGAGGACACTATGGAGGAGCTCGAGGGCGGCGTCACCATCGGCGGAGCGTCTTGGCGTCGCTCGGGAGCACCTCAGACGACGGAGTCCGGCGGGGCCCTCTGCACCGGCCAAAGTCGAAGCCGATCAAGGCGAAGATAAAAGGCTCAAAGTCAATTGGTCGAAGAGGCGTTCTGCGAGTCTCTCCTAGGAGAGGCCGAGGAGGAGCTGCATAAGCCATTAAAGCGAGCACCGCGGAGGAGAGGACGCTCGCCAAGTGGCTCGAAGAGCGGCTTGCCGGCGTTCCCAGCGGCGGGACCGGCTCATGGCGGAAGCCAAGAGGCTTAAGGCCCGGCTTCGCCAAGGAAGAAACAGACTTCGCGGGTCTCGGGCAAAGATCTCGACCACTGGGCTTCACAGAAGAGATCGAGGATCTTGTGGGATGACGTGAAGCGATCACCGCAGAGAAAGGTCAAGGAGCTGGACGAGCAGCTCAAGGCGGCCGGCAATGAGTCGGCCAGAGCGAGGCTCGAGCGATCACAAGGCCAAGGCCGAGGAGGTCGAGGCCATCCGGCAGAGGCTGGCGCAAGCCAAGCGAACAAGGAGGAGATCGAGCGCCTCAGTGAAGCCCGGAAGGAATCAAGGCTCGAGGCGAGTCGTGCGCCTCAAGTTAGAAGTTGAGGAGTGAAGGAGCGACTTGCTCCTAAGTAGCACTGCTTATCAGTAACCGAAAGGGCCTTGTACTGAAACTTTTGAGTAATGTAATAAAGTACTTACCTTTATTCACGCAAAAAAGCGACAAAAGACAAAACGAGCGAAACTAAGAGAAAAGCGAACAGCGCTAGGAAGTTTAAGAAAACCGATGGGCGCTCGCCTAACTCCGGCCCGTTGTGCATCGCTCGAAACACGAGTTTGCGAACCCGAGCAGTGCACAAGAGAAAAGCGACACCTAGCCCCGTGCAGACGATGCTCGAGAACCGAAGCTTGCGAACTCGAGCACGCGTCGCGTGACGGAGAAAGAGCGACACCCGTACCTTGCTCGATTAGTTCCGTGAGTCGCTTTCGTTGGCGTAAGTTAAGCGATTCGAGAAGTAACCGAACGAGGAAAATGCCTCTGCCGCGAGGGCTTACGAGAGCGAGCTTTACCAAATGGTCGCGCCGGCGATAAGTGCCTCTGCGCGGAGGGCTTACGAGCGAACTTAGCCGCAAGGTGGAAAGGCCATATTACGCAACCACGAGTTTAGGAACTTATTGAAACCAGATACGGATAGGAACAATCCTTAAGATTGCGGAGCCAAGAGTTCGCAAGGCCGGACCATCAAGTGTTACCAGAGAGAAAGAGGTAGTCTTCAAAAGACAAGAAGTGAAAAAAGCGCAGAGGGCGCGAGAATTCACTTAACTATTGGATTGAACTTTACATGGTGCCCAGAGACTTGGGCCGAACTAAAGCGCGAAATTTGAGAAAAAGCGCAGGCTAAGAAAGCAGAAAAGACCTACACAAAGAACTTACGAAGGTGGTCGATGTTGCAAGTCTTTGGTCGACTCTCTCCCGTCCTCCATAGCAGCGAACGGCCCGGGCGGAGAAGAAGCTTGACAGAAGCAGGCCCTCCCAACGAGGAGTTAACTTGTTGGCATTGGACAAGTTCTGGACACGGCGCGAGCGAGGTCGCTGCCTTCAAAGCCCTTGGTCGCCCGACTTGGCGGCGTGCGGCGAAGATCTTCTTGCCGGTAGCGCCATTCGACTTGTGCCGGTCGCGTGTGCCTTCGAGGAGATCGAGATCGAGGAGGCACTCTTGCTCGTCGTCAACTAAATTGACCGAGCTCGTGCGAGGCGAACCGAGTCTGATTCGGTGAGCGGGATGGCCGCACCATAGACCCGTTGGAAAGGAGTTTCCCCGTCGCCCGTGGCCGTAGTCGAATCGCCCAGAGGACGGAAGGAACCGTCAACCGTGCCTTTTGTGCATTCTGGCCGAGAGCGACAAATACCGCCGTTTAATACCACGGACTATCTGTCGTTAGCTCGCTTGATCGCTCCATTGCTCGTGGATGTGCCCGCGGCGAACAGAACTTGGTACCCGGTGCTCGCGATATTCTGAAATAGCTCGCTTGGCGGGTACCGTTATCCGTGATCAACTTATGGGGAATCCCAAAGCGTGACCACGTTGCTTTTGAAAAAGCGAGCGGCCGTTTTGGCGTGAAGAGGCGACACGAGCTCTGCCTCAATCCACTTTGTAAAAGTGTCTATGGCGACAGCGGTGTGTATAGCCCTTGTACCCCTTAGGGAATGGGCCGAGCGAGATCGAGACCCCATGTGGAAAAAGGCCGGGGCGGGGATTGTTTGGAGCTCTTGGCGGGTTTGTGTGCCTTCGAGGCGTGAAATTGGCAAGGCTTGCACTTAGTCACGATGTCCGGGCATCTTATATGATGGGCCAATAATAGCCCATGCGAAAGCGCTTTGCCGACGAGTTACGAAAGAGGCGTGGTTGCCACATGCACCCTCGTGTATGTCCCTAAGAAGAACACAACCTCTGTTGCGAGATGCACTTGGAGAGAACTCCCGAGCACCTTGGCGGTAAAGGTGCCATCCATAAGCTTGTATGCAAAGCCGCCTTATGGCCGAAACGCTTCGGCTTCGTCGTCAGTGTGGTCCCATCGCAAGGTACCGGACAAATGGCGTTGTCCATCCAGCACCGCTTTCGATAGCGGAGACAGCACCACTGTCTCTGTCGCCTCGTCCGGAGAGCGTGATTGAGGGCTTGTAAAGGTGCTCGGCGAGCACCCTGCCGAGCGAGTTAGCGTGAGATCAAACTTGGATAGGCTGGTCGGCCGGAAGTTGTCCTTCCTTGGCACGAAGAACACCGAAGAATCGAAAATGCCGCCCAACTTCCTCACTTCAACCGGTATCGCGCCATTGAGTCATCGCAGACCGATACTCCTTGTTAACGATTGATGACCGGTTGTGAATCTCCTTCACAGTTAGCCGTTGGACACCAAGCGACTTGCACGCCCTTAGTCCCGCGAGGAGGGTCTCGTACTCTGCAGCGTTGTTAGTCGCCGCAAAGTGTAGTTGGATAGAATCTGGAGTTGCTCTCCTTGAGGAGATGAGAACAAAACCAGCCCCGAGTTTCAAAGGCGCGAGCCATCGAAAAACATGGTCAAGAGGGTTCACCGGGTTGCTCGGGAGCTCTGGGATTTGGGCGAGCAAGTCCGTTCAGCGACAAAGTCGGCTAGGACACGTGACTTAATAGCGATTGGGCGACAAATAACAGATCAAACTCGCTAGTTCCATTGCCCACTTAGCTATCGTCCGCTAGATTCCTTGTTAGTAGGATTTCTCCCGGAGGAGCGTGGTCGGGACCGAGATTTGATCGCTGGAAGTAGTGGCGAAGCTTTCGGAGGACATGAGCAAGGCATAGAGGAGTTTACGGACCTCGTGGTAACGCTCCTTTGATCCGTGAAGTACCTCGCTCACGTAATAGATTGGTCATTGTATGCCTTCCTTTCGGCCGTCAAGACCGCGCTCACCGCTTGTGGCGTGCAACTTAGGTCTGGCGGAGCCTTTCGCCATGCAGCGGGGTAGTCAAGGCGGGAGGATTGGACAGTATCGCTTGCATCCTAGAAGGATCTATCGGCTTCTTCCGGCCCTCGAAACCATTGTGCTTCTTGCGCAGGCCTTAAAGAAGGGCGGCCGCGTTCGCCTTTGACGGAAATAAACACGCTTGAGCGACCATCCGCCAGATGAGGCTCTGTACTTCCTTTATGGTAGTTGGAGCACGCATATTTTCAATAGCCTCGATTTTTTCGGGGTTGGCGAAATATCTTGTGAGCCAATAACATAGCGAGCAACATTCGGATCGAACACCAAAGGTACACTTCTCGGATTTAATTTTATTCGATGCTGGTGAGATTATGAAAAGTCTCTGCTGGGTCTTTTACATGATCCGGAGCATACTTGCTCTTTACAACTATGTTGTCGACATAGACCTCGAGTTTTTCCGCATTGCAGGAAGGTCTTCTTCATTAAGCTATTGGAGCGTGGCACCAAAGCATTGCGCAGACCGAAAGACATGGTCATTATAGCGAAAGTGCGAAAAGGGGTGATGAAGGCGATCATCTCTTCATCCTCGGGAGATGCTTATTTGGTGGTAACCGAGTAAGCATCTAAAAACTCGAGTCGGGCGTCATGATCGCATCGACCCGGTGGTCAATCTGGCGGGAAATTGTCCTTAGGACAAGCGGCGTTGAGATCGTGTGATCGACACACATCCTCCACTTGCCGCCTTTCTTCTTTACAATGGCGGGGTTGGCTAACCACTCGGTGTGATCAACCTCGCGGATGAACCAATGACGGTTTGCCAAGGCGATCTTTGATGATCCTGTTTGAATTTCAAAGCGGCGAAGCTTCCGCGATCGGGCTTTTTGTCGGCGGACGGCCGGTTTGTGCTCGATTACCTCCTTGGGACTCCGAGCATGTCGAGATGGCTCCCGGCGAATACATCTGCATTAGCTCGGAGGAAGGCAATGAGCTCGCTTTCCTATTTGAGGTCCAGATTGGCCCCTAAGTGAACTGCCTTGGAAGTATCATCAAGTGATAGCGGAACTTCCTTGGTTTCTCCCCCTGGCTGAAGGGAGACCCTAAGCGTCTGAGACTTGGTATGCGGAACTTGAGACATGTGGCGGAAGTTGGTCGACCAGTAGCGAGGGCGCTCGTCGCAATCCGAGCGACTTTGTAGTTGCCCTTGACCGTGATCACACCGTTAGGACCCGGTATCTTCACGCAATGGTAGCGTGGTGGGACACGACCATAAACTTACCGAGAGATGGCTCGCCCAAGATTGCGTTGTCTGCCGATGGGAAGTCGACCACGTCGAAAGTGATCAACTCTGTCGGGAAGTTGCTTGGGTTGCGAAGGTGACAGGCGGGACAACTCGCCTAACGGCTTGCGACTTCTCCGGAACAATTCCGTAGAAGGGCATTGCGACTTCCTTGACTTGGAGCGAGGAATTTGCATCTCGTCAAGACTTTAGCGTAAAGCAAGTCCAAAGCGCTCCGCCGTCCACTAAGACACGGCCAACTCTCGCGTTCTTCGATGGTGGGCGACCACCGATGGGAGCCACGAGGCTTGGTCATCCCGATGGGGCAATCCTCCGAGAGAAGGAGATGTGGATCTCATCCACTTCATCGATTCAGGTGAGGTTTTGCCTTTTCAGCGTTGTGGACCTCCGGCGGCTTCCTTGAGGCTGCGGCGAGAGTGTAAGCCGAGCCGCCGGAAATGGCGGCGATATGGTTCACGGGCTCTTGATATTCATCATCATCTTCCGATCACCATCGTCGGTTTGGCGCTTAGCCTTACCAAGCATCACCTTGTTCGAGGCGGGGTGGGCATTGGGCCCTTGCCGTTGTAGAAATCTTGAGCTTTGCAGCCCAAGTTCTCTGATGGCGTATATCGTGCCCGTAGTCTTTGGTGGAATTTGCAAAATCGGTCGCCGGGACCTTTCTTGCCTTGTCCGTCTCCCTGGCGTGCTTTTGCCCTTGTAATTATTGTTGGGCTTCTTACGCCCATCCTTGGGAGGAGGTGTGCGATCCATACTGCGACGGTATTGTTCGCATCACCTTTGTTCTTCTTCTTACGGGACTTTTGTCACGGGAACATTCTTCTTGCTCTTCTTCTTCTCATCCACACCAGTGGTAGGCGGCGCCCTTGTCGAACGCCTTTTTATCTTGAACGCGCTCTGCCGCGTTAGCATATGATCACCGCCTTGAACAGTCGTTGGCGGTCGGATCTCGTTGATCTCGAGATCTGGGTGAGCCGCTTCGTCGCGGACTCCGTTTTGAAAGCGCGGACCATGATTCATCGAGATGTTCGGGATCGTGTTGCGGATCTTAATGAAACGCTTCACGAAGTTGCGGAGGGTCTCCCGTTCATCTGGATCATCTGGTGCAGATCATCCTCCTTACCGAGACGCACGTAATGACTCTCGGAAATTAGCGATCGAGCGTCACAAAAGCTGGTTCCACGGTGATGGAACCCTCTGGCGATTGAAGCGCCCACGTCCGAGCGGCACCCTCAAGGACGATCGGGAGGTAATTAGCCATAACGAGCTCGTCACCCCGGCCGCCATGATGGCCGAGCGAGATGGAAAGGAATTCCTCTGGGTTACGAGTCCCATTGTACCTCTCCATGTGGTGGGCTTGAACTTTGAGGGCCACGGACACTCGAAGCTCGTCGAGAAAGCCCTGACCCCAAAGCATATGACCGGCCACCTCACGGCAGAACCTAGTCTTGAGAAGGCGTTGGTCTGTTGCGCGGAGGAACTCTGCTGAGCAGGATGACTCGGCTGGAGAAACTCTCTCGGGACAATCCACCACGCTCCTTCCTCGTGGTTGCGACGACGCGCTCCTCACGAGGGACCGTCCGTGATCATCAGCGCTGCGCTTGCCCCTGTGGTCGCGATGACTACGAGGACTTGGCGGCGGCGGCGACCACGGGTAGCTCGCCATGGGCGATGACCGCCGATGGAGGCGAAGGTCACATAATCGATCGAGTGTCCGAACCATTCCGGCGGTTTGGGCTGCTTACCGTTACTGGAGGAATTGTTGACTTCTCCTAGAGACTTTAGGCCTTGACCCGGTCGTTCTAGGTTAGAAACAACGACGCCTATCTTGGCGAGATCGCTTGATTGGTGGATCTAAGGACCGTTGCTATAGCTTCGAGCCGTTCCGACTTTGATCTATGGGTCCGGGATCACTGAACCATCCGCGTTCGCCTGATCGGAGTCGATCCGCGGAATTGACCCGGTCAGGAAGCTTCGCCGGAGACTTAGCGTCGGCCGCGGGGTGGGTCGCGACATTGTCGCTACATCGGTCGCAAACCGTGTTAAGGTCGATTGATGGAGTCGTCGAGGTGCGGCGAATGGCGTCTTGCTTTCGCGGCGACTGCGCGACCTCGTCTTGATGCGAGCGAGTTAATCGCCCGACCTCGCCCGGCGCCCCGCGGCCGTCACGGGATCCTCGAGAGGTTCCTACATCGGCCATGTTAATGCCGCGGGGGCCATGCGAAGGCATGCTAGGCGGTGTCATCATTGTGTCTCCACGGTGGAATCTACCGACATAGCCTTGGAATCGACAAATCTAAACCGTCGTAAAGATCATCGGTTCGTGAGTAAATGCGTCGATGGCGGAGTGCGATCTCGAGGCTATCTACGCCATGTAGCGGAGACATCGCCGCCGGATCGCGAAGCGTTCGAGACCGAACATATCGATCTGAAGCGGCGGGGATGAGACATCTGTCGCCGAGTCGTAGCCCTCGGGAAGTATCTCAGTATCGCCGACGGAGTTCGACATATTCGATCTGCGAGTCCCCACGGACGGCGCCAATTGTCGGCGGTTGGGATATTGACCCAAGTCGCTAAGGTTCTTGAAGATTGAGATAGAGAACCGCCCGAACAACTTAACGAGCGACGAACGAGAGAGCGGGGGTTTTTATCCTGGTTCGGGCCTCTCGGAGAGATAATAGCCCTCGTCGGCCTTTCTTATATATCGAGAGATGAGTACAAGAGATGGCTCGGCGAGATCGGCGGTCTCGGCGAGTAGTATCTGAAAATCTATACTGCTAAGGTCTAGGTCCTCTACGAGCGCCGTAGGGCCTGTTTATATAGTCAGAACAAACCAACCTCTGAGGGAATATCGGGCGGGCCAACTACGAGATCGTGAACGAACTCATACATGCCAAATATAACCTACGGTAGATAAGGTAAGCTCTAATCTTGGGGATCACGACTCTAATCAATCCAGGAAACCAACGTCAGGGTCTTCACGTGGCCGTCGAGAACTCATTCGAGATGGACTCAAGCAGAAGCCTTGGCCATTACGCATGCCGTGCGGCCGGAAAGGCATTGACAAGGCGCACATGGGCACGATAGAACCTTCCAGGGCTGGGCCTGGTAGGCCGTTCGATTGAGCCGTCAGGGAGTGGGCCATGGCAATGGGCCGTAATCTAATCCCCGACAGTATGTGTATTGTTATATTAGAATAGTCTTTGGGTTGAAAAATGCTGGCCCAACCTATGAGCGAGCTATGCATATCTCCTTCTAGCCCAAGATCGGGAAACCTTGAAGAGTACACTGACGACCTAGTGTTGAAGACTAAAAAGAGCGAGGGGTGCTCAGCAACCTGTAAGAGAGCTTCGTCAATCTTCGCAAGTACTGCCTGAAGCTTAACCCTGAAAAGTTTATGTTCGGCATACCATCTGGAAAATTGTTGGTGCTAGTCACTGCTGAGCCATGTGAGCCATTTCTTCACTATGTTGCGGCCACTCCGGTGGTGGTTAGTGTCGTGCTGGTGGCAGATACGGAAGCCGTCCATAGGCCGGTCTACTACATCATTAAGTTCCCGCAAGATGCGGAGACCAGGTATCCGTAGGCTCAGAAGATGTTGTATGCTATTCTCGTGGCATCTTGGAAGCCGCAACACTACTTCCAGGAGCAGGAGATCACAGTGTTCATTTCTTATCCCCTCCGAGAAATTCTGCACAATCAAGAAGCACAAGGCCATGTCGCCAAGTGGGCGGTGCAGCTAGGGAAATTCTACCTTAAGTTCTCCCCCACAACGCTATAAAAAGTCAAGTGCTCGCGGACTTCGTCGCTGAGTGGTCGTCGGCCAGTCCCAAAGCTGAAGAGGAGCATGAGCCATCATCCTATACCTTGTTCTACGACGGGTCTTTTAGGTTCAAGGGCGCGGGGCCAGGGCCTATCCTGGTCTCTCCGACCGGGGACACCCTCCAGTACATCGTGGTCCTCGACTTCAAGGCCACCAATAACATCGCGGAATACGAAGCGTTGCTCGACGGGTTGGAGTACATTCACATCCCGCGGCGCGACAACCACCTGGCAGACGGGCTGTCATAGCTTGCCTCATCACGAACACTTTCTCCAGTCGGAGTCTTTGAAGAAAGGCTTCCGCGACAATCCGTGGCGGCTCACAAATCTTGTGGGGATGACGGTGTGACTGCTCCAGCTTCCGTTTCAGGAAAGAAGTATAGCGACCACCATTTGGTTGCCACAATTTTGAGGCACTTGTGGAAATGCCAGGTCAGGGGTTCTATTGGCCTACTATTGGTAGTCGCTAAAGTACAATTTCATACGCCGACATACGCCAACTTTCCAGTTATTTGGGCAAAAATCAGTGTTCATACATGCATTTTATTTAAACTAATAAATGTCCACAAGTTTCAATGAGTTTTTGTCTTCAGGAATAAAGTAGGGGAAAATGGAGCTGGGGAACAGGCCAGCCCGGCCAGCCTTGGTGCCCACTCCAGCTCTGTTTGCAACCCAAGAGCGAAGAAACTAGCCAAGGAGTGATCCCTAACGTTCATGCACATCGGTTTGATCAAATGGTTGTGCTTCCTTAACATTTGGATCACTTGGCACACAAGGATGAATTTTACCGAATCCAATTACCAAAACCGACTTCAACGAATCATCTACACCTTCAAGGGAGCATCCTAAAAGAAATCCATGGCCAGGAGAGACCGAAGGTGGGTCGGCCGACCCCCTTGGATCCCCTCTTGGATTCCCCTTCGGCTAGTGTGGAGGTGGCACTTGTCCTATGGCGTCGAAGCTCCCCATTGGCTGCACATGGCTATAAAAGGACCCCCTCACCTCACTTGTATCACACACAACACACCACGACATTTCCACTCATTTGGAGTCACTCTTCACTTCTTAAAATAGTTAGTTTGGGAGTTAGAGTTGAGTTGAGCTGAAGCTTGGAGTTCCGAAATCGTATTTGGGAATTTGGGTAATAGCACTTGTATCATTTCCCTTTTGTAAGACTTCGCTTTTATAATATATGTGCCTTTCATTATCTAAGCTGAGCATATTCATAATAAGTGGGAAGCGTGAATTACTAGAGCGGTTGATTAAGTTCATCTGGTTCCAACTCTGGGTTAATTCTGATATGCTTAGAATAGCCTAAGTATTGAACTTGGATCGCCTTCCTAGGATTCGGGGAGGAGTGATCGGATTTAGTAGCAAACGTGGTGTCTGAGACTATCTCTAACTTTGTTAAAACCCATTCCAACGTACTTTGTGCTAGGTGGTAGGTGGTGACAGTCCTATCCATCCGAGATTTATCTCACACGTGATCCACTGCATTAGGAACTGGACCAATAGTGCCCAATCGGCAGTGGTTATAACCATTCGGTGTTCATAACTGATAGCGGGTGGTAGTGAATCGACCGAGCTCCAACAAAGTTTTTAAAACAAACCACCAAACTCATATCTACATGCTCAACTTGATAATCGATTGCACTATTAAGGAACTTTATAATCTTATCGTTGTTTTCCCAACTATATCTACCTAACTTGTCTTTTTATACTCCTTTGTGTGTGTGTGTGTCACCAGTCCTATTATATTATTTATTCTTACCCTCATTTAGTAAATGGCTGGTATCATAAATAATATAGATAGTTACAATTATCCTTGTCCCTCGTTCCCTATGGATTTGATACCTTGGAATACTCCCATGTGAAAACTACAAGCGATATCTGTCTGCTTGCGTATTATTTGAGTACTTCCCTCCGGCATGATAGTTCAATGCCAAGCAGATCCACGGACTGGCCTAGGCGCTGCAAACCATCCCCATTCCGCTCTCTTGGTCATTTTGTAAATCTGTGGGCTAGATATCCTAGGTGCATTCCCTTGGCCACAAGAGGCTACACCCTTACATTCATAAATCGTCAACAAGTTTACCAAGTGGGTTGAAGCTGAAGTAGTACGCTTTGTCACGGTGCCGGCTTCCATTAGGTTCATGCGGGGAATCTTCGTGTGTTTCGGTGTTGCCAAACGGATCTTAACTGACAATAGCATCCAGTTCGCCAGTGTGGCCTTCTGAGATTTCTACGAAAAGATGGGCACCAAGGTATGCTTTCCATCGATGGCCCACCTGTGGAGCAACGACCAAGCAGATCGTGCCAATTCATTGATACTGAGAAGCCTTAAGACAAGGGCGTTCGACCGTCCACACAAGCGCGGGAAGCGCTGGGCGGAGTAGGTCCTGGTGGTGCTTTGGTCACTCCGTACCACGCCTAGCTGGGCCACAACAGAAACACCTTTCTTTTTGGTGTATGGCACAGAGGCCGTCCTACCATCTTAGCTATCCTTGGGCTCACCACACACGACGGTATTTGAAGAAGAAGATCAAGATGGCCCGCGGCAAGATGAGGTCACCATCCTGGATAAGGTCCATGATCGAGCAGTGTCACCCCTCAATTTTAACTTACCTTGAGGGTCGACGATCCCGTGCACTAGCCCCTGGATCAGTATGCTAGTGCGGAAGACCACATGGCCAATACAAGCATACATCGATTTAAATCAATCCCTGAATATTACATCACAGTGTTACACCCTTAGGCGAATTTAGTAAGACGGCCCATACATGCCTTAGATTACAAAACAATGTTCAGAGTACAGCGGTCACCAAAATATTTACCCAAAAGAATCCCTATCGACTACGGTCCATCAGCGACTGGAGCGACCCCAAAGACTCGTCAGGTTCACCACAGTCCTGTCCGTCGTCTTCGTGACACTCATAGGGATCATCCTCGACTCCATTGACTAAAGAAGGTAAGAAGGCGAGGTCAGCGTCATCCAAACGTTGGCTAGTTAACACTTCCCCTAATGCATTTAGTGTAGAAGGTTTTATTGGAGGAAAGGGTTATTTTATTTGCATAAAGCAAATTTTTATAAGACCTTTGGAAACAACCTAACTAGCATTAACTAGAACTTGTCTTATTTTTATTAATCAGGGGTTTTCCATCTTAACCATGCATTCCAAACCCAACTATCAACCAAACACGCCAACCAACACATAAATCGACCAACCCTCGACCATAAACACCACCGACTTAACCCATCATCATACCAGCTTATACATTCCCAGACTTTCTTCAGGTTGCCCCAACATTTCGTAGATCCGCCATCATTCTAGGATTTGGCAATCCTGTTGTGGACCACACATGCCATGGCATGCCCACCCCGCCCTAGTAGGGTTGCCAGCCCTCACTAGCCGACCGTCACCCTGGGGATGTGTGGCCATTATCACCCTCGGTGATGACCAATACATGTCCCTATCGAGAATGGTCCTAGGGGCCTCCACAGAGTGCTCACTCCTGGCGATCCAAGACCCGTACTGGCCACGCGTTGTGTTGGAACCATCTCTCATATGGTAGCGCTCCCCTGCTACGCTTGTTACTCCGCGCTCCCTCTGGGTAAGCCCTAGCTAAACCCAGCACTAGGCATTTCGTGCCTTAATCATCCCTCCGGATGTCCAACTAGGGGCAACCCACCGATCTTTCTCTACTTCCACGGTCATCGACTACACCACACTTGGACCATCCCAATAAATGTGATCCACACAGACCGACTCCCCACATGACCATACCCCAAACACAATCAACCCAACATGCATCTACCAGCCATAACTATCATATGTCATGTCACATTGAATGAGAATAATGAATGACCGGTGAATATCGGTTCACCGTTCCGTGGCGATTAGCCAGAAGATGTGTTAAGCCTAAGCCAGTCGAAGCAAGTTTTACCCATTAGGTAGGATTAAAGTGGTTACCAGACTAAACATACGCTATCAAGAGCAATGACAACCAAGGCAGTCATTAAGGCTAAACAGTTCAAAGTAGGCAAGTATAATAATTACATGATTAACAACTAGGCAATCTACTAAGCATGCATTTAATTAGTAAACAAAATAAATAACAGAAAATTGGGTAATGAACTTGCTAATTAGTGATGTTAATCCACACTAGGGAAAGTCGCTGCCTCTCCCTAATACGGCTCACATCTAAAGAGTAAGTGTTAACTCACCTTGATTAGGTAGGTGGTCTTCTTCGGCGTCCCTAAATCTTCCTTCGGGGTCGCCTACGTCTAATCATACCAACAAGCCAATAATTATCCACTATTGCAATGGAAGGCATGATGCATGCACGATCTAGGTCGAACCCTCGGCACAAATACCAAGGGAGGATTAACGAGCCTACTTTGCGCATGATATGCTATATATGACATGGTGCATAAATAAATAATATTAGAAGTATATAATAGTCTCTAAACCCCAAAATACAATTTGGTTCGATAAGGTGGTGAAAGGGTGATTAGGGTTTCACGGCCACATAAAATGACGTCTATCGGAAATTCCACCTACGCACGAGGTAATATTTAGCGGAGTTGACAGTTCACTAAGTGTCTCAAATTAAGGAGATATTCTTAGGTTTTAAGCATTATTATATATATTTCTAGCTCAGCTCCCTAAATAAATTTAATAGGGAAATGTATTAGTTAACTGTTGGTTTTGCCAATTAAGTGATCCTATGGATGAACTAGAGTAATAAAGGCATTTTAGGGTGTCCTAAAAATTGTTAAGGCACATATTTATGCAGTATATTTTCTAAAGATTATTTGGTGTCTATTTCACCAATTTACATAATCAATAATTATCCTCTAATCATATTAATGTTTCCGAAAAGGAAAACCTACCATTTTAACCAACAATGCAAAATTCCCTAATACAATGACCAAGGTTATATTTTTATAAAATCAAATATGGTCTCTAGTATTTACCGAAATTTTTCTAGAATTTTTGGGAGCTTCTAGATATTTTATATAAATCTAAACTGATTTCTGGATTAGATAAAAGATTAAATCACTAGAAAACTTATTTAACCGAACCGAGCCGAGCCAACCAATGACCGGCCCAGCGACAAAAAACGGCCCACGGCCCAATCGCGCATACGCGCCCGCGCGTCTACTGCGGCGACGCCGAAAGCGGGTTTCTGGGTGGTGCCGACGCGAGGCGAAAGCGCACGCGGCTCGGGCGTTTCCACTAACCCCGACCGGTGGGACCCGAGCCCACATGGCAGTGGTTCTGGTGCGGTTCCAACCGACGCGCGCGGGAGCCCTCGCTGGCCGGTGGGTCCTACGTGGCAGCGCCTCCGAGTTATTTGTCCGCACGCATCTAAACGCCGATCCAATGGCCCTAGTCCATCGTCTTCCTCCAGCGCATCGACGTGGCCCGTCAGCTGCGGCGAACGGCTTGGCGGCGCTACGGGCCCGCTCCGATCGTGTGCGTGCGTGACCTCGCCTCCACGGCGTTCTACGGTTCCAATGGTGCCCACGTCGAGGCTGGGGCAGCCAGATGAGGCTGCGCGGTGGTGGCGGCGGAGCCGAAGGCTCGCCGACAACGCAAGGGTGCGCTACGCACATAGAAGACACTAAATGGTGCGGGAGGCAAGAGGGAACCAAGGAGATGCTCACGGAGCTCAGTGGCGGTCGCGGAGGCTGACGGAGATGGCTAACAGCGAAGAGCTCGTCGCTGGCCAAAACAGGAGCAAGGCCGGCAGTACGATCTTGAACTCCCCAGCTGAAATTAGAAGGGGGAGATGTTTACGGTGATTCCAAGAAGCTCTGGGCGAGGGGAATCAAAAAGATGCTTACGGGTTCGCCGGGATTCCGTTGGCGCCGGTGAAGCTCGGATTTGGGGGAAATGGAAACCGGCACCGATGAGAGAAGCATCATGCCTTTATAGGCGCGAGGCGAGTTCCTGGCCCGAAGGCGCGTGCTGTGACGCGGAGAGGTGCGTGGCGCGGCGACGGGACGGCACAGATCTCGGCGCGGCAGAGCGGAGCAGGGGGTGCGGTGCGGCGAGGTGACGCTCGCGGCGCAGTGATGATAAGGGGGAGCAGCGCGGCGCAGTGATGATGAGGGGAGCAGCACGGCGCGGCGACGTGATGATGAGAGGGAGCAGCGCGCGGCGCTGACACGGCAGGGCGGAACAGGGTGAGGCGCACGGCTGATGCGACGTCGAGCGGTGGCGGCCCACGGGGCAGTGAGAGAGAGAGAATGGGAGGGAGAAAGAGAGAGGGTGGTGAACAGCTCGGGGTATTTTTGTCGGAGTAGCTCCTCGGGTTCCCAGGTAGACTGGTTGCCAGTTTTGTTGCTCAACTGAACTTGGCACATCTTATGATCTTGTTTCGCATTTGTTTTTCTATAGTGTCCATGATCCGAACCGGTCGTACCTCCTAAGTGAGATTCTTGTCCAGGGGTTGCTCTGGAAGTTCGATCAACTCGCTTTCCGGGACTCGAAGGAACTTCTTGAGCTAGGAAACATGGAAGACATTCTGAACGTCTCCCAGTTCCACTGGTAAATCCAACTGGTATGCCACTTGTCCCCTTCTGGACGTGATAGGGTACGGTCCGACGTAACGGGGTGTCAGTTTTCCCCTCTGATGGAACCTTTGGTTTCCTTTCCAAGGCGCTACCTTTAGGTATACAGTCTCTGACCTGGAAGGATAGGTCTCTTCGATGATTGTCCGCGTAACTTTTCTGTCTTGATTGGACGGCCAGTAACCTTTCCCTTATAATCCAGACCTTATCCTTAGCGTCTTTAGGGTTTCCAAGCCGAAAACCTGGTTTTCTCCAGTTTTAGACCAAGGGAGAGGGGTTCTGCACTTGCGTTCGTAGAAGGCCTCGAAAGGTGACATCTTTAAACTAGCTTGGAAACTGTTGTTGTATGCAAATTCCGCGTAGGGCAGCCATTTTTCCCAGTCCACGGAGAACTCCAAGGCACATGCCCTTAGCATATCTTCTAGGATTTGGTTCACCTGTTCGGTTTGTCCATCGGTTTGGGGTGAAAGGCAGTGCTAAAGGATGATTGGTGCCCAGAAACGCAGTGTAATTTCTCCTGTAGGCGAGAAGTTTAACCTGTGTCCTCGATCAAACACAATTAGCTTGGGAACTCCATGTGGGCTCACTATTCTAGCCATATACAGTTCAACCAACTTATCACCTTTGTAGGTCATCTTTACGGGTATAAAGTGGGTGACCTTGGTTAATCGGTCCACGATAATCCAGATCGAATCGAATCCCACCTTGGTCTTGGGGAGTCCCAGTATAAAATCCATGGCAATTTTCTTCCCGCTTCCATTCCAGGACCTTGAGTGGTTGGAGCCGACCCTCTGGTCGTTGATGTTTAGCCTTGACTTGCTGGCATACGTGGCATTGCGCCACATATTCCTCTATGTCCCTCTTCATCCTAGGCCACCAGAAACTTAACTTCATGTCTTGGTACATCTTGGTGCTTCCCTGGTGTAGGGTATACGGAGAACTGTGTGACTCCGATAGTATCAGATCTCTCAGAGTCAGGTCTTGTGGAACGAAGAACCGTTTCCCTAACCAAAGCACCCCTTGCTCATCCTGGGAAACCTTGTAGCCCTTGTCCTTGGCGATGAGCTTCTTGATCCTTTGGGTGCTAGGGTGCTTCCTTTGTTTCTCCTTGATCAAATCTAGCAGGTCAGGCTTAACTTCCAAGGTAGCTAGGTATCCTTTGTTAACCACTTCAATCCTTAGTCGACTCAAATCCTCGATTATTTGCTCAAGGACCGAGTCAATCTCCATATGGTTGCATTGGGACTTGTGGCTAAGAGCATCAGCTATGACGTTAGCCTTTCCGATGTGGTACTAAATATTTAAGTCGTAGTCGCTGATCAGCTCCAGCTAACGCCTTTGCCTCATGTTGAGTGTGCTTTGGGTGAACACATACTTCATGCTTTTGTGGTCGGTGTATATATCGTAGGGTCTTCCTACCAAGTAGTGCCTCCATATCTTCAGCGCATGCACCACTGCTACCAGCTCCAAGTCATGGGTGGGGTAGTTGATCTCGTGTTTCCTCAACTGTCGTGATGCATAAGCCACCACCCTTCCTTCTTGCGTCAAAACACACCCTAGACCATATTTAGAGGCATCGCAGTATACCTCGAACTTCTTGCTCGTGTTAGGGGTCACTAGCACTGGGGCGGAGGTGAGTCGTTGCTGGAGCTCCTGAAAACTCTTCTTGCAGGCATCCGTCCATTCGAACTTCTTGTCCTTCTTCAAAAGTCGTGTCATTGGTCGGGCCGTTTTCGAGAAATTCTCGATGAAACGCCTATAGTATCCAGCCATCCCAAGGAAGCTCCTTATTTCGGTAACGGACGTTTGTCAACTGGTGGTTGATCGAGGGTCACCGTCGGCAATGAGTTTGTTTAAGGGACACGCTCTAGAACCAAGCCAGATGGTACAACAAGACAGGGATTTATACAGGTTCAGGCCCTCAACTAGGAGGTAATACCCTACTTCCTATGCTCTGGGATTATGATTGTGAGATGCGATGACGCAATGTAAGCTATATGAAGATGATGATGCCTACGGCCTCCACCCCTCCCTTTATATAGTGCAGGGGGGATAGAGTTACACGGTAGCACGCAGTACATGGTACCAAATTCGGTTATACCGATGCATGATATGCAAGTATGGATCTCCTAATTACATGGAGCTTGGCTATATCCTCGGGAACTTCCTTGGTGCTCAAGTTATACGTAACTCGAGTGGTCTCTATCCTAATCGGCCGACTTGGGTCGCCCCCCATCTGCTCCCTCATGGGCCTTCTAGAGGATACCCGGGGCCCATGTAGTCCATAGTAGCCCCTGAGTGCTTTACGATCGAGTCAGATGTCCGGCCGATTGGTTTCGCCAATGCCTACTGTAATCTGAAAAGAGATTGTAAAGAACTCAAGAAATCTCAAGTCTTTTGTGTTGGAGGCAACGCCTGGATTGGCAATGCCAAAACCCTAGCTTTTTCGGCCCATTGGGCACGTCACCTCAACAGATAAATTCGGCTACTTGACATCTACCCTCCCATTGCAAAGGCAACAATTGACCCGGCATGGGGCATGCCTTAAGCCACGCAATCACAGCTTCCGTCTTGCAGCATACTGTAAATTATGCGTTTAAAGAATATCAGCATCAGATGCCTAGTTTTAACTTGTAAGAACCAGCACTTAGCACAACATGGGGCGCATCTTTCAGCCGAGTGGTACCTGTCCTAACCAGAGAAAGGATCAGCTGTCGGCCCTTATGGGCGTACCGATTGGATGCAGTTTGGACGAGAGGTATTTGTATCCGGGTAGCGGTATACAACTGGCGACCTTAAGAATGCATACCTCCGAAACTATACCCAAATTTCACCAACACCCAACCTTGAACATGCAAAGCTGCCTAGTGACACAACATGGGGTAGAGCCGTGAAATATTTTTAATGTAGCACTTCTGGTCATATGCCCTCCAGGGTGTACCGAGGCCGAATTAGGCTCAATGTTAACACAGTGCCACCGTTAGCGGCGTGTTAAAAAAGTCTGTCAAGGGGATCGCCCTTTGCTTATTTGGCCCAAGCCCATTTTAGGGAAGGCAAAGAGTTTTCGCGTCATTCTCACACAGCCGAAGCGTCACACGCTTCTGCCAGGAAGCGCAACCGCACCCACTTCCGTCCCATCGCCATGATCGTTTCACTGTGTTTAGAACGGATAGCCAGGCGCG
This sequence comes from Raddia guianensis, assembly GCA_036346415.1. Lineage (NCBI taxonomy): Eukaryota > Viridiplantae > Streptophyta > Magnoliopsida > Poales > Poaceae > Raddia > Raddia guianensis. The sequence goes on from CM070537.1 coordinate 10,328,364, forward strand.
CCCTTTGAACTTCTTCGTGTATAAAAAAGGATCCAGATGTAGCGCATTGCTCCACACCCAGTTTCCGAGTCTTTTTTCTTCCCCGTTTCTTTTCCAAGCTCCTTCCTTTCCTCCAAAGCGAAATGGCCGGCCAAGGCGAAGAGATGGACGCATGGGAGGCCGGCGTCGCCGAACTAACCGGCCGCGCCGCTGCTGAAAGAGCCACCGTTACAGCCGAATGGCAACGATGGAGGAAGGATCACGCGGAGTGCATCGCTCAAGACGCCATTAGGGTTCTTATCCGCGGTCTTCCACTGCTTTTCCCAGCACGCACGCCCTTGAAGGATGCGCTGGTCACCTCTATTCTAGACATGAAGTGGCCATCAGAGTAATCCTTCTTTTTTTCCTTTCTCCTCCGTGAGCCAGCAACGAGCCCTAACTCACTGTGCTGTGCCGCGGAGAAATATGTAAATCGGCCTAAGAGCCATTATATATGGAAAATCTTTTGAAAGCTTTACAAAATTCCTTTTGTGTCTGTCTTTCGGCTTCAATCGATGATCATTGAATTTGTGACAGACATTCTCTTCATACGAGTAGTTAGATCCATGCGTCTCCCATACCGGCATCCGACACTTAGGTGGACCTCTCGGGGAAAGCCACTTGGCCACCCGAGTAGTTACCCGAGCTCCACAAAGAGGCCGCATTCCAGCGTCAGACAAAGCCCGGCCCGAAATGCGCTACATGGCCCATTTAGTATTTTAGGAACAGGGGAACAAAGTCAGTTCAGCCCGCCCATTTTTCGCTCCAGTCTTTTCGTCCTTTCCAGTGAACTCCGCCGCTAGGGTTCTCCTTCTTGGCGTTCTCTGCCACCACCGTCGCCGATCAGCAATGGCTCCTCTGCTGTCTCCCTCCACCCCAAAAGCAACCAAGAGCGCCAAGGAGTGGATGAAGTCTATTACGACTGACCGGAGGCTGCAAAGGCTGGTATCCGCCGGGGTGCTCCCCCTGGAAGAGCTGATCTCGTGGCGCGCCGCAGCTGGTGAATCTTCCCCCACCCCTCGATCCGACGAGGTAGTGGTCTTCAAATCTTTCTTCCTTCGTGGCTTTGGCCTTCCCTACTTTTCTTTCTTCCGGGGGTTATTGCATTTCTATGAGATCGAAGTCACTCACCTTAACCCCAATTCCATTTTCCAAATCACGATCTTTATTCACATCTGTGAGGCCTATCTCGAAATCGCGCCCCACTTATCTCTTTAGAAGCCTTTTCCTTTTCAAGCCCTTTTCCAACCAAACTTCTCCCAGAGCCGTAAGCGGCACTGGATTCCAGCTGCGGGAAGGGCTAAGAAATTTTATTTTGATCTTCCAATAAGGACCTCGAACAAGGGCTGGCATTCCGAATGGTTGTACTGTGCCAATCTTCCCTTAGTCCTTCCTCTGTTTTCTGGGGAATGGCCTACAGTCAACGTCTCCTGGGCCTCTCCCCTTGTCGAAAACGAAGGGAGCCAAGTCAAAGAACTGCTCACTCTCCATGGAAGACTAAAGTCCATGGGGCTGACCAGCATCGGCGTACCTTTGAACTACTACGTCCGCCGTGTCCAGCCCATCAAAGAGAGGGTGCATCTCGAATATGAGTACTCAGGACTCCAAGATGCCACTCGGGAAAGTGAAGAGCCAATCTCCCACAAGGCCTTGATCAGCCGAGTGACCGAACTCTTCGCCCCAGGCTCGATTATAGACAACGAGAATTGTTCAGCCGTGTACCGTCTGTTATATCCTCCTCCCATGGTAAGCAGGAAATCCCCTTCTCCACTTGCTGTGGTTTTAGGAAATCTGTCATGATTGATCTGATTTGATCTTTACACAGGGACGTGCTCCTTTTTCTCCACATATCCCGTCCCTGAAGCTCCCAGCCACAAGGAAGCACCGCTCAAGTGTCCTGCAGAGGACTCGGCTGACTCCCCTCCAGCCAAAAGGGCAAGGGAGTCGTCCTAAGGGACTCGGACGAAGATGAAGACGAAGATAACGTCCCGCTCCTGCGCCGTCGTCGCCCAGCTCCGGAGCCCCGTCGAGCTCCCTCCAACTCCTCCGTCTGCCGACCCAGAGGCCACACCAGAGGCTAAAAGGCCTTCCGGCTCCACCCCGAGTGGTCAATCCACTCGAGTGGGAACCAAATTTGTTTCATCGCGAAGGTTTCCGCTCACAACTTCATTCCTCATGGTTTGCAAAGAAACTAAGGTCTCAAAAATCTTCAAATACTTGTAGAAAACCTGTCCTGGGCACCATACAAGGTAAATGCAGCACCAATACGCTGGCTCCTGCTCCTCCAAGATTTGACTGCCAAGCTAAGCCTACTCCAAACGACGACCAAACTCAGCGCCCAGCACCTCTACCTGCTTCCCCACCAGCCCCTGCAGCGCACCAATCCTCATCGGCAAAGGGTAAGATCCCGGTCCCGGCACCAGAAAGCTCAGAGCCGGAGATCGAGGAGATTCCTCGCCGCTCCGCCAGTGCCAATCATCCTCCCCTTCGAGTGAAATGGAGGAAAGAGATGGAAGGCTATGAGGTTGATGACGAGCAGGAAGGCGAAGAGTGGGAGATGCTGCAGAATATATCAAAATTCAATACCAACATTCTTGAGGTAAAAATCCCTTCATGCTCGTTTCACACAAAAGAATCTAACTAATCATCCCTCCTGTCCCCACGCAGCGCATGAGCAAGAGGTCCAAACAGAAGTCCATGTGCTTGCGAAGAGCCATAGGCGAGCTGAAGTCTCGTGACGAATTCGACAACATGCTGTATGCGCTCAAGTCGCAGTACTGTGGCTAGATCGAGGAGCTCCGAAGGGAAGTCACTGAACTTCGACTCCGCCACGTAGAAGAAGCCAATACCATCCAAGGTGAGCACCTCCGAATGGTATTAAACTCCCATGCAATTGTAGAACGCTCCTTTGAGATTGCTCCTTCATACGTGCCTTTGTACAAAGCTTTGAGGGAAAACTAGCAGGTGATGGAGGCGAGGCAGAAGGCCATGGAGGGAGAAGTCTTCCTGGCCAGCACCCAAGCCGACAGATCGGCTAAAGAGCTAGAGGGTAACTTTCTATCTATGGCTCTCCCTGGCTCAACACCACTAAAGCCCGACTAGTTTATGATGTCCGACTGGTTTTGCAGCCTATCAGAAAAAAACCAAGGCACAATTCCAGGTCTTCGGCGAGAAGGTGAAGTCCGCCAATGAGCTACGCGACAGCGCTCTGAAGGCGGCGGCTCCAGCACTCTAGTATCTCTATCCTGAAGACGAGCTGCCGTCAGATGCTGAAATCTTCATGGCGTGTCTTGAAGACATTCCCGCGTAGATCATGGTCTTCGCAAGGGAGGCAGCGACAACTTGCGCCAGCCAAGCTTTGGCTATTGCGAAGTCGAACTATCCCAGCATAGACCTCGAAGCCGTGCGAGAAGGATTTGCCTGCGACGAAGAAGAGGCCTTCGCTCTTATGGAAGAAGTCTGGGAGATCTCTGCCACGTTGGCAAGACATTTATCTTTGTAAACGATTTAACTCCTAAACGTTTAATTGATCCTCAATGCATCTTGATCTTTAATTTATCTGAGTATTTGATTTATTCTCTTTTCGTGTAACGCTCCTGCCGACTAGTCTAGCCCCCGAGTGTTAGGAATAAGCCCTTGGCTTTCTCCATATGCATGTGCCGAGTGACTAAACGTTGTCTTTAACAAATGCGAGCGCCACTACTCAAGAATCCTCATAATACCCAAATTCGATCAACACATGTAAAGAGAAAATAATTTTTATTGATAAGATAGGATGTGGTTGACTCTGCAAACTATTTAGTGTAGCCCCCGACTTACTGCTTAGTCGTGTACGGCTAAGTAGCAAGTCAAACAAGAGACTAATTACACAATGCTTGAATACAAGACTTAAGAATAAAAATGGCGTAGATGCTCGATGTTCCAGGTGTTAGGCACATCTGATCCGTCTTCAAGCTTCAGCCGATAAGCCCCCGGGCGTGTCACCTCATCAATCACATAGAGGCCTTCCCAAAGTGGGGAGTGTTTATGCTCGTGCTTCTGATTCCTTCGGAGAACCCGATCTCCTTTAGAGAACGCACGGCTCCGAGCGTTGCGTTGATGATAGCGACACAAGCCCTGCTAGTATTTAGCTGACTGGATCATTGCAGCTTCCCTGGACTCCTCGAGCCTGTCAAGGTTTTCCATTCTTCCTTGTTCCGACTAATTGTTGTTGTAGTTGCGCACCCGTGGAGAGCGGAACTTCAATTTAGTCGGGAGGACTGCTTCCGAGCCATAAACTAGGAAAAATGGTGTCTGCCCGGTCGCTCGACTTGGGATTGTTCTAAGCCCAAAAAGAACTGAAGGCAACTCCTTAACCCAGCGCGTGGCATATGGTTTTAGGCGGTCCAAGATCCTTGCTTTGAGTCCGTGTAGGATTAACCCATTGGCACGTTCGATCTGCCCGTTGCTCCTTGGTTGGGCCACAGAGGCATACTGATTTTGATGCCCACCTCCTCGCCCCAGTCTTGGAATTCACTGCTCTTGAACTGAACGACATTGTCGGTGATGATGCGATTAGGCACGCCAAAGCGTACCACGATGTCCTGGAAGAACGCGTGCCTTGGCAGCCGTGATGTCAGCAACCAGCTTGGCTTCAATCCACTTTGTAAACTTGTCGATGGCAACGAAGAGATGAGTGAATCCACCTTGCGCTCGCTTGAGAGGCCCCACCATGTCCAGATTCCAGACGGCGAACGGCCAAGAAATCAGGATCGTTTGTAGATATTGGGCCGACATATGAATCTGCCATGCAAAAAACTAGCAGCCTTCGCATTTGCGTACTATATCTTCCGCATCTATTACTGCAGTCGACCAGAAAAAACCCTTGTCGATAGGCTTTCCCAACCAGAGAGCTTGCTGCCGCATGATGTCCACACTCCCCCGAGTGGATGTCCCTCAGTAGATCCCTGACCTCTTGCTCGGATATGCAACGCCTTAGTACTCCGGAACTGCTTTTTCGAAAAAGCTCATCCCCGATTACCGTGTAGTTTTTGCTTCGGCGTGTAATGCAATCGGCGAGGCTGCTATCTTCTGACAACTCATCGTGGAGGAGATAATTTAAATATGGTTGTGTCCACCCGGGGTTAATTGATAATACCTCCGACTTGTGCTGCTCGTCGTTCTGATCTTTCGGCGGAGTTGGTGGTTTGATGGAAGGCTTGCGTAATTCCTCCACGAAAACACTAGTCGGAACTTGCGGCCGACTGGATCCCATCCTCGCCAGTTCATCGGCTGCATCATTGTCTCGTCAGAGTACGTGAGTTAATTCCGGCCTATCGAATTTCTCCTCCAATTTCCTAACCTCCTAGCAATATGCCGCCATGTTGTCGCTGATGCAAGATCACTCCTTTTGAACCTGATTGACCACGAGCTGGGAATCCCCGCGTACCATTAACCATCGTATGCCCAGCGATATGGCCATGCGTAGCCCGTGGATGAGTTCCTCGTACTCGGCGGCGTTGTTACTGACTGGAAATAGGATCTAGAGGACATATCGTAGCTTCTTTCCAGTCGGAGATATGAGCAAAATCCTAGCCCTCGCGCCGCTGAGCATGATGGAACTGTCAAAGTACATCGCCCAAGATGGAGATTTTCCTTTTGTCTTTGGGTCGGGTCTCTGCCCACTCATGATTTAAATCGGCGAGTGCCTGAGATTTAACAGCTAGCCAAGGCTTGAACTTTAGTTCAAAGGCTCCAAGCTCGACTGCCCACTTCGCAATTCTCCCGGTGGCTTTCCGATTATGAAGAATATCTCCAAGTGAGAAGGAAGTGACCACCAAAATCTCATAATCTTGGAAATAATGCTTAAGCTTCCGTGACGTGATTAATACGGCATACAAAAGCTTTTGAATATGGGGATACCTTATATTGAAATCACCCAATAATTCTGGAGGGATCCTTGCTCATCCTGTTCCACCACCAACGTGTTGCTGCTTACATGAGTCGTGACGCCGATGTAGAGTAGGAGAGGCTCCTGGGGCATGAGCGGGACCAACACCGGTGGCGTAGTGAGGAATTTCTTGAAGCCTTTGAAGGCTTCTTGTGCTTCCGCCATCCACTGAAAACCGTCTTGTTGGCGTAGGAGCTTAAAGAACGGCATGCCGCGCTCCCCGAGTCGGGAAACGAATCGTCTGAGTGCCACAATGCATCCAGTGAGTTTCTGCACATCCTTCTGACTAGTCGGGGGCTTCATCTTCATGATGGCGCTAACCTATTCAGCATTGGCTTCAATCCCCCGATGGGATACGATAAATCCGAGTAGTTTACGGATGGAACCCTAAAAACGCACTTCTCATGATTCAATTTCATCCGATATGCCCTCAGGCTCTCGAATGTCTCGGTCAAATCTGTTATGAGATCTGACTTTATTCGTGTTTTTACGACGACGTCGCCGACGTAGGCCTCCACGTTGCGGCCGAGCTGAGTGTGAAAACACCGCTGTATGGTGCGCTGATAAGTCACACCAGCGTTTATCAGCCCGATGGCATTGTGATATAGCTGAAAGCACCAAAAGGCGTAATAAACGACGTCTTGATGTAGTCTTTCTCCTTCAGACTAATCTGATGATAGCCCTAATAAGCGTCCAAAAAACTTAGGAGCTCGCACCCAGCGGTGGAATCCACCACTAAGTCAATGCGGGGGAGCTCAAAAGGATCCTTGCGACATGCTTTGTTGAGGTCGGTATACTCAACGCACATTCGCCATGTCTTATTCTTCTTATGCTCCAGGACCGGGTTCGCCAACCACTCGGGATATAAACTTCTTTGATGAATCGTGCTGCCAACAGCTTCGTGATCTCTTCCCGAATGGCGTCCTTCCGATCTGGCGCAAATCTTCTCAGGCGTTGCTTGATTGGCCACGCCTTTTCGTCGACGTGGAGAGAGTGCTCGATCACCTCCCTCGGAACACCAGGCATGTACAAAGGCTTCCAAGCGAACACGTCCTGGTTTGCCTGGAGGAAAGTGATGAGCGCATCTTCCTATTTGCTGTCGAGCCCTGTCACGGCTGTTTTGGCTGGGTCAGACGGGTCCAATAGTATCTTCTTGGTTTCTTCGGCTGCTTGGATGGAAGTCTTGGCTTGCTTCTTGGCGGGTATATATCCTTCCTCCTGAAGGGATGCGACCTCTTGCCGTATCTTTTCCATCTCGGCCGATGTGTCCAGTGCCTGCGCCATCTCGCAGCTTTCGCTGTCACAAACGAGAGATTGTTTTACATGATGAGGTAGGTGTAGTTAGGGACGGCCATAAACTTGGCAATCCCTAGCCTTCCCAAGATGGCATGATATGCCGTCTCGAAATCAGCCACTTTGAAGCTTAGTCTCTCGGTCCGATAATTGTCTTTGGTTCCAATCATGACAGGCAAGGAGACCTGCCCAAGTGGTATCGCAGACGTTCCGGGAATCACACTGTGGAAAGGGGATGACCCCTACAGTAGCTCGGAGCGAGGAATCTTCATTTGATCCAGAGTCTTGATGAAGAGGACGTTAATCCCGCTCCCGCCATCGATCAGGACCCTCTTTAATTTGTTTCCTCGGACTAACGGATCCAGCACCAAAGGATACCTCCCGGGGAAGTCGATCTGGTCTAGGTGGACCAATCGATCAAAGGTGATGGGTACCTCTGACTAGCGCAGATATTTAGGGACCACGGGCATGATTGCGTTGACCTCCCGAGTGGTAAGCTTCTGCTTCCGCTTGGACTCATACGCATCCGAACCTCTGAATATGTAGTTGATCTCGCGCTCAGCGTCTTGATAGTCTCCATCGGGCTTTTTGCCGTGTCCTCCCTTCATCGCCGACTGCTTCGAGTTATCGGCGAACTTCTAGAGAATGAGGCAATCTTTGGCGGCATGTTTTTCATGTGGGTGAAAGGGACATACCACCTCCATGACCTTGTTGTAGTCATTGTCGTTGGGGGGCTTAGGCCGGTTACGCTCCATGTTGGCGACCATCTCGTCCCTCTTGCGCTTCTTGTCTTTAAGCTTGCTCCGTTCATCGTTTGGCTTCTTCTTGGGGGCCTCCGTCATTGCCACCACGATGGTTCATGATGGCCTCCTCGGCATTGGCATCCTGATCTACCATTGTGAACATTGCTTTGAGAGTTCACGGGGGGTCCCGAGTCATCTGCCTGATCAATTCCTCGAATTTTCATCCGGCGAAGAAGGCGTCGATGACCGTTTGCTCCAAAACGTCCCGGATCTCATTCTTCTTCTTGGTGAAGCGCTTGATAAACTCATGAAGAGTCTTGTTCTTGCGTCGGTGCAATTGCTCGATCTCTCATCTCCCGATGGGCCTTTCATAGGTCCCCTGGAAGTTGGCTATGAACTGTTCTTGGAGATCGTCCCAAGACTCGATAGAGTTCTCCGGGAGTCCCGTAAGCCAGGTCGGAGCGGTTGGGGTCGGAGCGACTGGCAAATAGTTTGCCATCACTATTCTTAGGGTGGAAACCTACAGCCAATTCTTGGGGTCTCTCTCGCCATCGAACTTGTCGATGCCTTTAAAGTTAAAACCGTCCGGCCAAACCACTCGGCGGAGGTCTGGGGTCAAAGCCCGAATCCCCTCCATGGGTCGTGGCCGCTGCCGATGTGGGGATCTACTGCGATGCTGCCGCCGTGGATCTTGGCGATGGTGTTCTTGATGATGGTCGCGCCGACTGGCGGTGCTCTCGGCGTGATCGTCATTGCGCCGACTACGATAGCTATGAGAGTGCCGATTGCCCTCGACGCGCTACCGCCTTCTAGCTTCGATGTCGTGGCGAAGGTCGTGGCCGGCCAACTGGCGCGACCTACCGGCGGCGGAGGTGCGCGCCTTGCTCCGATTGCGCCCGGAGCGGCTGTGAGCCGTTGTGGTAGGAGCGGGGTGCGCCTCGTTCTATTGAATGGGTACCATCTCGACCATGGCCGTCGCGCGAGCCAGGGTCTGGACAAGCGGACTGTTCTCAGAAAGCTGGGGTGC